>CM042693.1:132651456-133872801 GCA_023614405.1 Avena insularis | reverse complement strand
AAGTACCACAGTTGTTGGAGTATTGCCGTATGTTTAATGTTGGATATGATCATGGATTTAATTATCGTTTAATAACTAAAATTGAAGTAGGTAAATGCAGAGGCACCGGTGGGTAATAGACAATTTTTGGTTTTTAACCGCTCACTGGTGTCCCGTAGGACCCCGAGTTCTTGACACCTGTTCCGAGATCGAGCGCGCTAACCACATGTGGGGTGTGTGGGCACCCCCATCGATTAGTACCTGATTTCAAAGTACTGTACCGGGGGCCACAAAGTAGTTTGGGGCTTTATTACTATCCTGTACTTATGCCATGCTTTACTGCTTTATTTACGATTGCGCGTGGAGTGCCTGTACTGTTTTGGATCGTGGCATGATTACGCGGTATCGACAAGCCTAGTCACACTTTCGGGTTTCCAGTCGTTTACAACCGTTCTCTTAAACCCTGGGTCCGTCTCGGAGACCGGCCGACTTCGTTACGGGTAGCTTAGTGGGGTGGCCCCCATGTGCTTGCTTTGGGTCTGGAAAACGTCGTGTCCGAAACCCCGTCGACATACCGTTGGGTGTATGTTTTGTGATCTTGTACCTAGCTGATCTGACAACAAGGGTGTAGGTGCGTGTGGAAACTTTGGTGCACCCCTGCAGGGTTAAATCTTTTCGAGAAGCCGTGTCCGCGGTTATGGATGACTTGGAGCACAGTTCTCGATCATAGACAACTATAACTAAAGTTTACTATTATAATTTGACTTGTACCCGATATGACTAGTAATCAGTTTCACTACAACGGAATGGCTAAATAAAAGTACCAACAACTGTTGGGTTTGGGATATCTCATGCTAATTGTATCTGACTAGTAAGTGTCGCAACTACAATGGAATGGTTAACTAAAAGTGCCCACTGCTTATTATATCAGGATGACTATCTATACCTGACTAGTAATTGCTGCAACGATAACTAAATAAATAAAACTGCCAACTGTGTGAGTTCCTCGGTTGATTTCCTCGTTTGGTATCGAGGGGGAAATATCAGGATGGGTATGCTTGGTGATAGTTTCAGGTTGGATCTGAATATGTATTTCTTATCCCTATCTGATAGCCGCCAGCTGTAACGAGTCTTTATAGGTTGTTTAGTGCATGCTACACTGCCGCTTCAGTCCACCATACCTATGTAGGCAAGGACCGCCGAATTCTAGTCTCGCCGTGTACTGGCCTCAGTACTGACCGCTCTCCTTTTTTCCTTTGCCCTTTGTCGGCACCCCTTTTGTTTAAGCAGGTTTGAGATCGACATTGTTAGCAGGGTTACCCTTCCGGCTTGGCCTGGGCAGGGTTATGGACGCCATTGGTTATTCTTCAGGGTTCTTAGCTCAATTTGCATCTTGTCGGTACTCGGACGCTGTATCGTTTTAAATGTGATTTGGATCTTTGTCTTGTATACCTGTATTCTTGACTCTTTGAGTCATTGTTGTATATATCTGTTCTGTGGGTTCCATCGTGGACTATTGTGTAATGGTATTACTTCGTTTTCGACCCGCACGAAAGTGCCTGGTCGGCACCTTTGAATCGTTTCTATGCGGGTTTGGCGGGGATAGCTGAAACTAGCATAGGGCCGATTCCGAGGGTGTTACAAAGGTCCACTACGGGACCCAACTGAATGCGGCCCCACTTGTCAGCATGTAATAGTGAGGGTCCACTAACGGGACCCGACGGAGAGCGAGTTTCAGACTGATGTGAGAGTTTTATAATAGGAGCTTGACAAAAGTGAGAAAAAACTAAGCGGCTAGGGAAAAGTGAGTACAGATAACGAACCAGGGGCACAAAAATAGAAATCCCTATAAAATAAGGATTTTTGCTCTTTCAACTTCTCCATTGGCTTGTGGGTGTTCGATTGATGCAATATAAAGTCGGATTCCTTGATCTTCACAGAATTCGGCTAATTCTCCCATGGAAAAGTTGCTCCTATTGTTAGTAATGATAATGTGCGGATATCCGAATCGGATGATCACGTCCTCAATGAAATTTCTGGCTATGGCTCCATCACAACTTGTGACGGGTTTAGCCTCAATCCATTTTGTAAATTTATCCACCATCACTAGTAGGTGAATACATCCACACTTTGCCGTCCGAAACAGAACTACCATGTCAAGCCCCTAGATCGTAAATGGCCATGTAATAGGGATTGTTCGTACTTGATCAGCCGGAACGTCCGCCCGACAGGCATACTTTTGGCAGCCTTTGCACGTTTTGACCAGTTTCTTCACATTTATCTTAGCTGTGAGCCAAAAAATCCTTGTCGAAAAGCTTTTGCCACTAAGGATCTAGATGCAATGTGATGCCCGCATTCGCCTTCGTGGATCTCTCTTAATATTTCCACTCCTTCCAGAGAACCCCAGAAACACTTCGCTTATCGAGCTTGCCATTTATTATCGTACAGGATTTTATTCGTCGGACGATCTGCCGGCTTAGAACTTTGTTTTCGAATAATTTTTCGTCTATCAGGAAATCCAGATAGGATTGTGTCAAGCTGGGGATTACAGCCAGAACTGCTACTAAAGGTGAGTTGGATTTCGTCGGATATTCCTCATCTAACTCCCTTGATGGATGAAACTCTTAAGTGCTCAAAAAAGCACCATTGGGGACTTATTTCCACGCAGATCCTATGCGTGATAGAGCATATGTTTCCTCATTTTCTGCTCAAAGGGATGTGTTGAACCTCAAAACCCTTAAACAATTTGGATAATTCATCCATAATAGCTTTATATGCTGCCATGTGTTTATTCACGTTACAAATATTGGATACTTGCTAGGCAACTAAATCTGAGTCTCCATAACACATGAGTCGAGTTACGCCAATGTTTTTGGCCATACGTATTCCGTGTAACAGTGCTTCATACTCGGCAATATTATTGGTTGCCGTGAGTGGATAACACATAGAACAACTTATCTTCTTCGGGTGATTTGAACACCACACCAGCCCCCGAGCCTCCCCGTGATTTTGATCCGTCAAAGTGAAGGGTCCGAAATTCCGGGTCTAGAGGACTTGTGTTTTCCTCCGTCTCTGTCCAATCAGCGATAAAGTCGGCAAGAATTTGGGACTTGATTGTTGTGCGTAGTTTTTACTCAATGTAGAAAGCTGCAAGCTCTATTCCCCACTTTGCGACACGTCATGTGGCGTCGTGATTGTTGATTATATCTCGCAGAGGAGCAGTACTCACCACTATGATCATTTTTCCTGGTTGTGGAAGTCCTCTTGCCAGCAAAAACATAAGTTCTTCTTCTGGCTTTTGCTCCTTGATAGGCTAAACACCAGAAATCTTTTGAAAAGGAAAAGATTCATTCTGGCTTTATATGATTGTGTGTTCCATGGTTGAATGCGTGAGGAAACTCTTCTGCACTTATTGTGGGGCTGTCCTTTTGCAAAAGCATGCTAGGCTGAAATTTTTCCCGTCCAAGACAATGATCGCAATCTCTTTGAGGCATTGACTAGTATTAAAAGCGGCCTAAAAGTTCCTTTTGCAATGGAGGGCTTGGGGCATATGGATGTGAGAAACAATGAAATCTTCAATAACAAGCATGCCTCCCTTGATGAATGGAGGGCTATTGTTTCTCAGGAATTAAGATGGGTCCTGTGTAGAATTAAGAAAAAATATTACTAGGACCTCAAAGATTGTATTAGCAATAATTTAGACAGGAGATAGTTGCTCATAGTGTTATCCCTCTTTGAGGTGGCCTGAAACTTGTAAATATTCACTACTTGTAACTCTTTATGATTTATAAAAATTACAGTGGGGTTCTTTACCCTACTGTTTTACCCTCAAAAAAATCTTGTGTTCATGAAAATAAGATCAGTACTCACCACTATATAGTGGAGGTGAAGTTTGGTAATATGGATACCTTTGCTTAGACTATGTCAAAACCTCGCTTATCTTCTATATCTAAATAGAAACTCCCCACTACATAATTTCTCTCATCATGCAACCACATCAGCAATGAAACTGCCGGCCAAAACATCCTGCCTACATCGTTTTTTTGTCATTTAGTTTGGCCCTACCGATCCCATTAATGATGTACTTTGGCTAACTTCATGATGTACAGTTTCTTTCGCGGGATAAGGAGTAGATGTAGCCTAATTCTACAACCCTTAGTCGACAATAGCCCACACTCCAATTCTCCCGAGCAATGTGTTCTCTTATGTGTCCAGTCGTTGGTCGACTGGGGATAAAAACGGAGCGAAAACGGATGGAATTTAGTGATGCCACATTTATTTTTATATTTTTTTTGCGGAAGTGAAAACGAATACAGAAACTCCGAAAACAAAAACAGAAGTAGATATTGTCGGAAACAGATATGAACCGAATACGGTGCAGACTCGGAAAAATGCGGATTTTACCTAGGACCAGTAGAACTTTAAAATCATGTAACAAATCTCAAGCGTCTAAGAAAACCAACAAAGTTATTTTCTGATTATAACACGGTGCTATGTTTACATGGGAATAATGAAAAGATCAAATCATGGAAGCCTACTCGAATGCGTGAAGAGATTACATGGTCGTCGGTTCTAGGATCAACAGCTTTGCAAATTTGGTTTGACAAGGTCATGTAATAGATCTATTAGATTTGTTCATGCACATCAATCATAAAACAGAAATTCCATATTAGACGGAAATTCCGTTTTCGTGTCTATTCTGCCGGAAAATGTTGTTCCGTTTTTGTTTCCTCGGCCAAACCAATTTCATTTTTATTTTTGTTTTACAAAATTCTGTTTCCATTCCCGTATGTCCGTGAAAAAGTCAAAAACTTTCCACTCCACTTTCATTCCTATTGGTCGTTGTCTCCCTCTTCCTAATATTCTTCATATGGGCTGGGCATTACTACTTACTTGGGCTGGACAAGAAGGCTATACGTGTGCTGGACAAGGACAAGTATCTTCACTCGCCTTCCTCTAGTAAAAAAAATCCTCTTGTCCCCCGTTCGTCTTCAACCTTGATTGTGCTCTCCTCGCCGCCCTTCGAATTTAATGGCCACAAATCCTCCCTCTTTGACCGTTGCCCTCCTCTCCACAAATATTTGTGAAACCGCCTCATGCCATTATTGCCTCTCAAATACACAAGAAACTGCTACTAACCAGGCATCGCCTCCATCTTTAAAAAGCTCCCTGTGTTGCCATGAATTTCCAGCGCGCCGCCTGGCGCCTGCTCCCGTCCATGTGCCACCGTTATCCACTGTGCTACATGTCCTCTCCAGATTCTCCTTCACTCATGTTCGTCAATCCGTTAGGTTGCTTTTTCGCTTGAAGCTGCTCGACGATTTGTGCTGCTCAGTCAATTTCCAACCGATTTGATTGGATTTTAATTGGATTGTTAGTGCTGGTCGCTCAATCAAGGAGGAAGAAGCCACGCTGAACAACCTCTTTGCGTTGGTACACAATCTTTTCGTCAGGCAAGTTATTTCTATACACAGGTATGATTCCCCGATTTCATCCTTTTTTTTCTTACAATGTGCTAGTTGATAATTTGAGATCGATGTGAAGAGAGCATTATTGAGGTCGGGTATATCAGAACTTTATATTATTGCAGGTTACGGATTCGTTTCTGGAACCTTACCATTCTTCCCCGTATTTCCTTCATTGACGAAAAGTTTTTTATGCAGGGTTTGTTGATTGGAATAGGTTTCTCACTATCTCTTAATGTATGTTGACCTGAATTGCAGGACATTTGCTTACAAGATCCTTCATGTTTCCGTCTTCCCAGTGCTCCTCTATATTGCCTTGCATATTTACGGTAATCTTATTGTACAATACTGAAAATTTTCCATTCCTTCTCTAAGTATGATCATAGATGAGTCAGTGTCTATGTTATTTTCCATGCCACAAATATGTACATACTGAATTTCATAAGTACTATCCACAAATATATCTGTGGTACATGCTGAATTTCACAAGTACTATCCACAAATATGTCGATGGTATATGCTGAATTTCACGTTAGAAGGTACATACTGAATTTCATGTTAGACGATACATACTGAATTTCATAAGTATTATCTTCACATTTTGTGACATAGATCTCGTGCTACATGCAGAACTTCAGAAGTAACATCCTTACAAGATCCTACACAATTTTACATGCCCGTTATCTCGGTGACCTACTTCCTTTGCATTATATTCTTTTCCAGGCTTGCTAATTGGCATGTTTTTTACTGAATCCAAAACAATCAGTTTCTCCGCTCCCTCAAATAACAAACTGACTTTCCTAAAATTTAGGAACCAGACAATTGGTATATTCTAATATAATCTAAATACATTCATTTCATTGCCATTATGTTAACTATAATGCCACAATTTAAATTACTCCCACAATAAAGGCCTTATAATTTTCTATGTACTAATTGCCTTCCAAGTCACGTTGAATACTCCCACAAACGTCCATCTAACATGGACCTCTCAATTTGCCCTTACCTTTTTATATTTTCTAGAACATATATGCAGAATTTCCTTTAAAGTACATGCTGAGAGTTCTGTCTCTCTATATATATTCTCTTTTTATTTTTACCTTGATGCATCTATCCTGATTAACAATGTACATATATTTTCTCCAGGATGCTGTATGATTCTTCACCTTCATGCTTCGATCTTGATTAACAATGTACACGAATCTTCTCGAGGATGTTGTATGATTCTTCATAGAATGGGATGCCTCCTACTTTTCCGTTTTCAATTAGACAAGCTCATAAGAAATTACAAGGATCAAGAACACCGTAAGAGAAGCAGGTTTTTGAATTCTCAAATGTGAGCCCTATCCTCAAGACAACGCTAAAGCAATATGTGGTGATCATCAATTATGATCGAACGGATCCATTGTAGTATGGAAAATGGGACACCGCATATCCAGGTGGTACTAACTGATGAAGGTAGCACTACCAACAAGGTCAACTAGATCCTGCTAAAAAAGACTATTCGAGCTAAATCTATTGTAGTATAATTACATATCACGTGTATCTATAATACAAACAAGGTTTTACATGCAATGCATATGTATGTATGCAATGCATATGTATGTATGCAATCTGTCGTATTACTGATTCAAATTATAAATTGTATGCAACAAGGTCAACTAGATCCTGCTAAAAAAGACTATTCGAGCTAAATCTATTGTAGTATAATTGCATATCACGTGTATCTATAATACAAACAAGGTTTTACATGCAATGCATATGTATGTATGCAATGCATATGTATGTATGCAATTTGTCGTATTACTGATTCAGATTATAAATTGTTTGATACACTGTGCTACTAAGAAATTATAACAAACTTTCGCAGCAACGTTCAGGGTATTATCTAGTATAATAAGTAGGACGTTGTACTAGGTATTCGTGATCTTCTTCCTTGCGTTCCACTGATGTTATGACACTTACGATTATGTTTGTCGCTATGATGTAAAGTAACATAGGCTCTTGTGGCTCTGGTGCAGTAAGAATTGGTGGATTTGAAAGTAAGTCTTTCAAACTTTGTAGGGCAGCGTCGGCTTCTTTGGTCTAGACAAATTTATCGGTTTTCTTCAAGAGCTCGTATAAAGGTGCGTCTCTTTCTCCGAGCCGGCTGACGAACCGGTTTACTGCTGCATTGCAGCTAGTGAGTCGGTGTACGTCCTTCAGGCGAGTCGGCCTGGTAATATTTAGTATAGTCTTGATTTTGTCCCGGTTTACCTCTATGCCTCTTTCAGACATGATAAAACCAAACAATTTTCTGGCTGGTATTCCTAAGAAGCAGTTCTTCGAATTTAACATCATATTGAATTTTCGTAGTCTGGCAAATGTTTCCTCCAAGTCGGAAATTAGTGTTTCTTTCTTTTTGGAAAGCACTTCTATATCATATACGTATACATGGATGTTGCATCCGATTTGGTCATTGAGACAACGCTGCATAGTGCGATGATAAGTTGCTACTGCGTTCTTTAAGACAAAAGGCATAGTTTTGTAGCAGAAGGTTCTTAAAGGAGTGACGAAAGATGTCTTGATTTGATCCAATTTTTTCATCAATATTTGATGATATTTGGAATATGCGTCAAGAAAACAGAGAAATTCTGACCCTGCCATGGAGTCGATATCTTGACCGGTCCTTGGCAAAGGAAACAAATATTTGAGACAAGCCTTGCCTAAGGCAGTATAATCAACACACATCCTTAATTCAATAGTGTCCTTTTCTAGGGACGAGTATAGGATTTTCCACCTGATCTGTATGGATGACCTCTGTTATGAATCTGGCTAAATCTAGTCGGGCTAATTTCTTAGCTATAACTTTACGCTTTTTATCACCAAACCGTCGTAAGGACTGTTTGACAGGTCTAGCGTCGGGATACACATTAAGAGAGTGCTCGACAAGTTTCCTAGGTACTCCGGTCATGTCAGAAGGTTGCCATACGAAGATATCATTATTAGCTTTGATGAACTCGACGAGCACGCTTTCCTACGCGAGGTCTAAACCTACCCTATGTTGGTTGTCTTGGAGGGATCAACTTCCTTCAGCGACGTCTTCTTCGTATCTTCTAATGTCTTGAACATCATACTCGGTTTCAGCACCTCGTTCTTTGTTGCGGGCATCTCGGACGGGTCGGTATTTTTCTTGATCTCCTGGTACTCTTGGCTGTGCAACATGGCTTCAGCAAAGGCAACGGATGCTTCTTCGCAATCTCGTGCTTTCTTCGGGTTTCCCCGAATGGTTATGACGCCCTTTGGACCCAGAATTTTCATCATGTTGTAGATGTAGCAGTGACGGGCCATGAACGCCCAGTAAGCCGGATATCCAAAGATGGCATGGTAAGTACTTTTAAATGGTACCACTTCAAGGAAAGGGGCACGGTCCGGTAATTATATGGAGTTCCGAATGTCACGTCCAGTGTAATCTCACCCAGTGAATCCGCATATATTCCTGGTACAATACCATGAAAAGTCACATTGTTGTGGTTTAACTGGCTTTCGTGGATCTTCATGCGGCGGAGCGTCTCAATGTAGAGGATGTTGATGCTTCTACCACCGTCCATGAGAGTTTTAGAAAACTCATAGCCATCAATAAGAGGATTGACGACCAGAGCTTACTTTACTCGACAATGTGTTTTCTTCAGGTGATCATTGTCGTAAAAGGTGATGGTTACATCAGACCAATCTAGAAATTGGGGGACAGCCGGAACCGTGGCATTAAGCTCATGGAGAACCGCCTTTCTGACCTTTGTTGGCTGAGTTCCAAGGAAGCAGTCATATGTGTCTTTCTTCGTAGGCCATTTCTTATGTCCATACGACTTAATTTGTGCGGCATCCGTTTCTTCCATGTCGGAATCTTCCGTGGCCTCCTTGCCTTTCTTGGATTTTTTTTTTAGTTTCTTGGCTCTGTAGCCTACGAATTCGTCTCTTTTGATGTCGTCATTAAAACGACACTCAACATTGGTGTGGGTAGAACCCCCGTTCCCGTCGGGTGATGCACACAAGGGTTGTTGGCAATATCGACCCATGAATTACCTTTTCCGGGTTATTGTTCTCCTCTACCCCGGAATTGGGAAGTTCTGCGGCCTCATCCCTGTCTGCCTCCACACCCTCCTCGTCTGAATGTTGCATTCACAGCTGCATTATCCGAAGCCGGTTTATCTTCTGAGGTGTTCTTGCGCTTCTAAGCTTCTGTTTTGGCTATTTAGCCGCATGTGTATTGGCCAGAACATTCAGCAATCCTTCTGAATCATCATCGGCATATTCATATTTGCTCACCATCTATCTCTCTCCCAAGTCAGTAACTTTGTCGCGTTTCAATCTGTGATGCAGTAATCCGACTGGGAGCCCTGCGTTGAAAGCTTCAATTGCGGTTTGCTCATTTACCCCTTCACAGGAGTTCTTTGTGTCGATCCATCGCCTGAGGTAATCCTGGAAAGTTTCTCCGAGTCTTTGGGTGCAAAGCTGCAAGTCTCCGACTGTGCAGGGCCTCCTGTATGTTCCCTCAAAGTTCAAAAAGAATGCACTTTGCATATCATACCAGTTATGAATCGATTTCTCTAGAAGTTCATTGAGCCATGATCGTGCCATCTTCCAAAACATAAGCAGGAGATACCAGACTGCAACTAGGTTGTTTCCTCCTTTGGTGATGTAGCAAGCCTGGAAAAAATCCTGGAGCCAAGTGTCTGGCCGAGCCGCACTATCGTAGGGTTGGATGTGCTTTGCGATGCCAAAGTCAACCGAAATTTTTTCAGACAAATACATGGTCCAAAGAATTTGGGTCCCACATACACGTCTTCCTCCTCATAGCGCCGCTCTTCTATGTTAGATTCGATGCGGTGGCAATCGTCATTGGACGAGAGTGATCCACGCCTTGGTTGCTCGCTGCGCCTGTGTGGCGGCGGAGTCAGATTCCTACTTCTTCATCCTCCATTGCCTTATCCACCCCTGCGGCTGCCATGGATCGATGAGATCCTTCATGGTCACTTCTAGGTGGTGATGGTGGCTCCAGTGGGTTATTTTCGGCAGAACGACGGGCTCGTGAAGCTTCGTTGTGATGGCTCTGATGTTAATTTTGACGTGCTCTATCCCTGCTTGATTCAGGGCAATCCTCATCGTTTCTACATCTGGCTTTGTTATCAGCCGGGCGGCTAGTGTGCCTTGGAGGCGGCATTCTTTGCCGGTCCTGTTCTTGTTGGCGCCGCACCTCTGGGTCTTGTGGCGATCCTGCTCACGATGGGGTTGATGAACTAATGCCCTTGCAGCGTCTTGGGATGGAGCCGGAAGATTTGCCAGACCAATCTCGTGTGGCCCGGTGATGTTGACTGATGGCTGTGAAATATAGCCATACACACTCACATTTAAACTAGATATTATTCATATATTTGATAAAATATCTATCTAAACCCTGCCACTAATTCCTAATGATCAAAGGGGTATGCAATCCTTTCTTTCTATTTTTCCCTGCGCAAATAATGGCGTTTGATGATGGGAATCACAGCATGAAAGTCAAAGATATGATATTTCCAACACGTCAAAGAAACCAGGAGCCGTGAAGTGGATCCATAAGCTTTAATGACCAACTATACGACGGGAATAAAATTCTGGCCGTATAGTTCCGGCCGTATAGTTGCCGTCGACACCGCTAGGTCAATCAGAACAACTTTCGTGAAGGGACCCCTATATAAAGAGGCCTCTGGCGACGATAAAAGCATTCGATCTCTCGCCTCGCCACTAACGACACCCAGCCATCAGAAACCACTCCACCGGAGGAATAGATCCATATCTAATCTCCAAACCCTTCTCCACCACCATATCCATATTCCACCACTTGTAATAGTAGATCTCTTCTCCAATTGGCGACATTGTAAGACTATTTGCTATCAATCTTATGATCTCTATTACAATGTTTATGATTGTTGATTTCATCTCTATGTGTGAGTAATTCTCCTTGGGCTAAGGGCTTTGGCCTAGCCATGTAGCATGTGCATGTTATTTATCATAGATGGGATCATGTATTAGTTTGTATGACATGATGATTATTGTACCCTCTCTTTCCTCAATCTAAGGACTTCTTAGGTACCCAAGACCCCGAGGATTGAACCAGGTATAGGGAGTGTGAGTGACTAATCTGCAGGATGGGAACCCTAGTGACAGAAAGGGTAGTACGGATTTATGTGAGAGATTTACTTGGGATTAACGGTGATGACACTATGCATATCATTAGTTCTATTTATTCTATGGATGAGACTAGTAGGTTATTGCTATAAGCGGTTACTGAGGCAATAGCAATTATGGATGCACTGCCCACATATAATTATCTTGCTCTAACAATTACATGCATACTTTATCATTATCTTTCATGCCCATCATAAGTTTTGTACAGCTATAGGTGAAACTGAAAGCCCTGGGCCCTCTCTCTCCATCATCAACAACAATAAAAGATCGCAAAATCTTGGTCCGGCAAAACACAAAAATAATTCCAAAACTCCCGAAGGTCCGTTAAAGTAACTTCACTTTGCTTTCTGCATCCCGAGGATTCGATAATCCTAAGTCTACTAGAGAAAAAGAAGCTATACTACATACGTAATCCGTATCGAAGGTATCAACCCTTTTTTTGGCGCTGTTGCTGGGGAAGCAATAGCTAACCTGGTGAGGTTATTAGGAACCTTGCTAATTTTAATTCTTGTTTTTAATTTTGTTATTTTTCTTTCAGTCTTTATTTCAAAAATCAAAAAAATTAGCTAGTCTTTAAATTCTTGTTTTTACTATCGTAAGTTTTTAGTTTAAGGAAAACCCAAAAACATAGGAAATATGGCTGAAAAGAAGCTTGGGGAGTTTGCAACTCCTAACAATGATTATTTGCGTACTCCTATTACCCAGCCAACAATTACTGCTGAAGACTATGAAATTAAGCCCCACTATTTAAGTTTGGTTCAACAGAATCAATTTGGAGGCTCTGCTGTTGAGGACACAGGTATTCACTTGAATACTTTCACTAGAATATTTGATATGATGCGCATTAAAGATATTGACCCCGATGCTGTCAAATTGCGCTTATTTCCTTTCTCTCTTAGAGGAAGAGCAAAAGAATGGTTGCTATCTTTGCCTAAAAATACTATTGCATCATGGGTGAAATGTACTTCTCTATTTATGACTAAATATTTTCCACCTACAAAGACTATGCAACTAAGATCTAATATTACTGGTTTCAAACGGGAAGAGTGTGAGCCACTAGCTGTTGGGGATATGCTAAATGGGTATCACCATAGCATGTCTCTATCCGGATAACTCGGGTGGCGCGCAGTTGGTAGCAAGGCCCATGGCCTACTGGGCGGCCCAGTTAGATGGATCCAGAAGGGAGGCCCATGCCGGATAAAGGAAGGCTATGGAGGAGTCACCGACGTACCCGGAGCCTTGGAGTGCAAGACACGTTAGGCTAGTTCTGTACTCTATAGGACTCTATAACCTGTCTGGCTAGGACTTTGCATGTAACCCTAGGATCTGGCGACTATATAAGCCAGACCTATGGGAGCCTTTAGAGCACAAGCAGTAACGCACAATTCATATCGTGCACAGCGAACTGATCCCTGTAACCCGACATATTGCCATTATAGTGATTTATAGCAGGAGTAGGATCCCGCCACCATCGTTGGATCTGAACCTAGGTAAGCTATGTTACCTCGTACCCGCCAACCTTCCGCCTTACCCCACGTCTCTAAACACGCTCTGTGAGGATCCCTCCATGGCGTACTCATCGGCAATACCACGACAGTTGGTGCCCACTATGGGGCAAGAGGCGCTTAAGGCTCTACAACGGGTGAGGTCCAAGCTCTTCGCGGGAATCGGAAAAACCGTAGCCATCGGCCGTGTTCTCTTCTCCGGCAATGTTCTGATCGTCCCTCCCGCTGATTTCTGGATCTCGGCAAAGACGAACCCCACCCTCTGCTCGATCGTCCCGATCGGGGACATCCACCTCTTCATCGGAGAAACTGACTCGGGCACTAGTTCCCTGGAAGTCAGAGGAGCGTCAAGGCCCGCACGAACCGCCTACGGGCAGGACACGTTCGCGGAAGGATCGAAGTCAGATCTCTCTTTGGAGTTTGCTGGCATAGATCAAAAAAATTCAAGGACCACCCAAACCGCCCCTATGCAGGATATAATGGTGGATGATCGCTGCAAGTCCGCCGGCTTCGCCCATGCGTCTGGACAATAGAGATCCAAGTTCTGTATACCTAGCTAGGTGGCGCGTTGTGTTTAGAGAGAGGGTGAAAACCCCCGCGATTACCTAGCCAGGTGGCTCCGTATACGGGCCGACCTGGAACATTACCCCAATGATGATGCCATCTATCACTCTGTGGAAGGACTGGACCACGGTACACTTCTTCGACATACGCTAAGACGGCAGCAGGCCGCGGGTCTCCTCACTTTCGAGGGCATGGTTCACACTGTCAACAACTACGTGGCAGCTGAAGCAGAAGCTCAGGCAGTGCTCGCGGTTCTACCCGGCACCCCTCCGCCTCAGCCACCGCCGCCTCCGGTCGTCATCACTGCGGCCGCACCACCACCTCCAGTCATCGTCGCTGCTGCTTCACCACCACCACCCATCATCGAGGAGGCCCCGGCACCCTCCGACTCCGTCCTGGATGCGCTCTATACCGACATCAGCGCTGACTCAGACGAGATAGACTTCAGCCCAGAGGAGCTCGACTCTGCTTTGCAGGAGATGGAGGAGTATATCAGACGCGACGAGCAGGCTGACAATGCCATCACATCCCGAGAGGTGTCGCTATTGGGACCGTGATGGAGGATGATCAACCCAGACATCCTCCGCCTAAAGCTCTAGACAAGGGGAAGGGACCACCTGTTGCTTCCGACAATGATCGCGCAAAGGCCATGCCCCCTCCGCCTTACCCAGCGCATCAGCCGCAGGAACTCAACGTCGGTCCGAGTAACAACAATACTGCAAACCCGCCGCCTCCGGCATCTACGTCTGTAGCTTCCCAAATCACTCCAGCTGATAGAGTGATGTACAACAATTTGCTCGTCGAGCCCATGACTGTGGCTCATATACGGAACATAGTCTAGCTTGACGAGAAGCGCCAGCAGCTGCTGGAGGAAGTGCAGGCCATCGCGGAGCAAGGCGCAAAGCTGGATCAAGATCTGGCCAAGGCGCGGAAGTCAATAGAGAAAGCTAGAGCCATGGAGGCCGAGTACAAGATTTTGCTCAAACAGCAGAAGGCTAAGAAAGCTCCAGCTCGCGTCATTAACGATCCTGGTGTACGACGAAACCTAGATGGGCTCCCCCGAAGTTGCCACAAGCCAAGACATACATTGACAACAAAGGCAGGCAGGTCAAGCCCACTCCTATTCTCAACCTAGCCGTCCCCAAGACCCTTCTAGAGCAGGATAGATCACCCACGGCTATGGAACAGGTCTATTACCTTGTGGCAAAGGCGGTGAAACAACAGGAAAAGGCCACCTCTCAGAGGCTTGAGTCTGACCCAGTGTATTGCTAGTCTAGCAATCCCAAGCCTCCAAGGGACTGATCTCCTTAGGATGTCGGGTCTCAAACGGGTTCATCAGAGCAAAGATGGAGGGATGCACACAACAGGAAGGACGCTATCCCCATATCCTCCGACCATAGAGGCAAGTCTCATCCTTGTCGGCCATCTCCACTCCCCTGATCCCCCCGACATCATGAAGACCCCAAGGCTCACCATCATACAGACATGCCTCTGCCAAGGCAAATCGGCATAGTCATCCGCGACAACACGGAGTAGGCCCGTCACGATGAAGAGCGCAACCAAGGACACAAGAGCAGGTCGCGTCATGACCCTCCATGTCTGACAAGCAACCACGACAAGCATAAGGCGTCGCAGGAGGGTAACAGCAAGAAGGCTAACCCACTGCCACCTCTGCCTCCGTCGCCCCTAGCATCCACCATGGCGGAGGAGGCCCGCGTCATTCACGCAGCCCATCCCCTGGCAGCAAGAAGAAAAGAACGAGCCCGGAGCCATACGATGCACGTTCACGCCTAGACAAGATTCACTAGGCTCAGGAAGGATAACACCTGGGACCATGTTGCTTTGGACCTGTAATACGGACCGCAACTTACCTTAGGGGTTTCCGGATTGACAAGACGATCAAGCCCTATGAAAGTATCGCCAAACTAGCTATGTGGTTGCAGGACTACGACAACACGGTGGAGATCGCCGAAGGTAACCCCAATGTTGTCGTCAAGTACCTCCCACTGATGCTGGCGGGCACGACCCGCTGATGGATTGATGACTTGCTGAAGAATTGCATCTACAACTGGTTGGACATGCAAGAAGCATTCATGAAGAACTTCGAGGGTACGTATAAGCATCCCTGCACTGTTGGCGATCTACAGTGGTGCGTGCAATAGAAAGACGAGTTATCTCGCGCCTACCTTTCTCGCTGGCTGGATATGAAGAATTCCTGCGTAGGAGTGCATGCTCAGACCACCATGGCCGCCTTCATTGATGGGTTGGAGAAGGGTACGTTGCTCCGACATAAGTTGAAGCGGCTGCAGGACAATCACATGCTCGATCTCAACCAGATGATCCAGCTGGCTAGTGAGTTCGTGGCTACCGACAACGTTGCTCGCGGCTACTGGCCGGCAACAGCCATTCCAACTCAAGCTAAGAGGAACCATATCACCAAGCGGAAGAACCCGCCAGAAGAAAAGCAAACCTCCGACATGGTCGCCACGACATTTGCAAGACGAGGTGATGGTGGACATCGTGGACGAGGACGGGGGGCTGGTCGTGGGCAACAACGAGGTAGTGAAACTAGCCCGGCAGCGCTCCGTGTTCCCCAAACGTACGAGGAGTACCGTGATATGCCGTGCCTTGTACACCTTGACGCTAACGGCAAAGCCACTCACACCAATCGCCATTGCAAGTTCGTCAACGATCTCAAGTAAGAACAGGCGAAGCCGGAAGAATAGGCCGCGCGGCAAGGTCAATGGGAAGAATAAGGAAGAGGAGTCCAAGGATTCAAGTGACATGGCCGAGGATGTTGACCCCAAGCATACTGACAAGACCGAAGGCAAGGGCAAGAACCCCTTAGAGAAGAAAGATGTCGTCTACCACACTTTCCTTGGCACCCCTACTGTCCGGTAACAGAAAACCTCCATGAGGATACTGATGGCCACCCTACCCCCAGTTCCCCAGCACATGCGCTGGTCAGAGATTCCAATCACTTGGGAAAGGAAGGATCACCCAGACCTCATCCCTACAGAGAACCAATACGCCATGGTCATCAACCCTCTGATTGATGGCAACGAGTTCACCAAATGCATGGTGGACAGTGGAAGCAGCATCAACATCATGTACCTGGATACACTGCACAAGATGAACTTGACAGAGTGTCGTGGTATTGCCGACAAGTATACCATGGAGGGGTCCTCACAGTGCGTGTTTAGAGACGTGGGGTAAGGCGGACGGTTGACGGGTACGAGGTAACACAGCTTACCCAGGTTCAGATCCCACGACGATGGCGGAATCCTAGTCCTGCTATAAATCACTATAAGGGCAATATGCTGAGTTACAGGGATAGGTTCGCTGTGCGAGGTTGTCTAAGTTATTGTGCCCTAAAGGCTCCCATAGGCCCGACTTATATAGTCGCCAGGTCCTAGGGTTACAGGGAAAAGTCCTAGACGGACAGGTTACAGAGTCCTACACCGTCTATCACTAGTCTTGTGTATCTTGTACTCCAAGGCTCTTGGTACGTTGGTGACTCCACCATAGCCTTCCTTTATCTGGCATGGGCCTCCCTTCTGGATCCACCTAACTGGGCCGCCTAGCAGGCCATAGGCCATGCTACCGACTATGGGCCACCCGGGTTAGTCGGATAAGAGACATGCTATTAGGATACCCATATAGCATATCCCCAACAGTAGCCCCCGGAGAACTCCGAGATCTTGTGCCGTCTTGCCTCTTTACGTGCAATGCTCCATCCAGATGGATGTTGGCAAATCGTCAAGCAATATCTTGTAGTCCTCTCAAAGAACCCTGCAAGGTTTTCTCCGTCTTTGATTTGTAAGCCGGAGAAATCCTGAATCTTCCATTGTACTCTTCCATAGTCGGATTAAATCCGTCCATGCCGGAATCTTCGATGCGACGACTCATCTACCCATGTCAGTTATGACGATGTAGGCTTAGGTCAGCGACGCCTCGTAACTCACACATGCAGAGAACACAATCATATCTGATTTTCCCGCGCAAGCGATACGAACCGTTGGCGGTGGCGGTTGGAGACGTGGCGAAATTACCGCGCACGTTCACGAACACGTCGTCTATGCGGCAACCGTCCGATTAGCTGTACGAATCTTGACGCAGAGCATGATAAATAGTAACGTGGGACACTTGCCACTTTTTACCTCATTCTCTCGCGTCATCGTCTTCTTCCTCCAGCCGCACGCCTCCTCGAGCTCTTCGCGAGAAACCTCGAAAACCCTAGCTTCCATCTGCGACAGTCGCACCCTTCCAACACCCCATGGCCAGCAGCAGCTCCTCCCCATCGATGGCGGCGTCGAGCGAAGCCATGACGAAGCCGGCGAGCTCCGTCGTCGTGCCTCCAGTGGGCCTGGTCATCCCCGCATCGGCGGTGATCGAGACCACCGGTGGCGACCACAATCTGGCGGCGCTGGAACCACTGGAAGAAGAGCCAGACTTGCACAAGGGTGACTGGCGCGGCTCAGACATCACCGACCACGACATCCAAGAGATGGTCGCCAAAGGCTACCTCCCCGCGACGGAGGGGCTCGCCTGGCGGGCGGCGCCGGCCGACGAGGTGACACCTTCTCCCCAAGTCTGAGAAAAGGTGTACCTCAAGGCTCAGCTGGTACACGGCGTTTCCTTGCCCATCTCCCACTTCTTTCTCTCCGTCTTGAACCACTACAAGGTCCAACCCCACAACCTCTCCCCCAATATCATCTTAGTGCTTAGCAACTTCGCGGCACTTTGTGAGGGTTACCTAGGGATAAGGCCTAGGTTAGACTTGTTCGTGTATTTCTTCACCGTCAAACATGAAGCCGAACATAGTAGGGAGGAGCTTAGGAACTGCGGCACCATTAGCTTCAAGATTCGTCCTGGCCGGCGGTTCCCCGACATCGTCGGCCACGAGTCCTGCAAGAACTGGCAGCGGACGTACTTCTATGCCCCCAAGATTCCTTTGGCGGGCCAAGAAGTGACGTACCCGGAATTCATGTATGGAGCCGCCGCTGAAGTTTCTACATGGAGATCCCATGCCTCCCTTCCCTCCGACCTCGACGCTTCTCGCGCAATAAGGCGGATCGAATGGTTCGTAGAGACGGGTTTGACCAGCTTGGACCTAGCCATGTGCTGGTTCATCAGGCGAATCAAACTCTGCAGCACCGCGCGAAGTTCATGCACGAGTACACCAATGATCAAAGGGATACCCTCCGGATCTCCGTGGATAACTTCTCGAGCGAATCCGTCAAGCTCCGCCTTAAGGACATCGTCAAGGTGAAGGATAAGAAGCGTGGCTTCACCATCACCTACGACATGTTCGTAGACGGCAAGTGCCCAAAGGTAGGTATTTATTTTCCATGTATGACATTGCTCCAGTTTTTCCGTCTTGCCAATACCATCTTATCTAACACGGTGATTTCTCACTTAACAGCTTATCGATCTAGATGAGGGCAACCTGGCTGCCCAAATCTATGATCCAAAGATGAAGGAAGTCACGGTCGTGTCCGACGACGATGTCCCGTTGGCGTGAAAGAGGAAGAGCTCCACCTCTGACGCTGCCGACGGAGGCAAGAAGAAGAAGACGGAGGGTGGAGCCTCTAAGAAGACTACTGCCGCCCTGGAGGCGGAAAAGAGAAAAGCCACCGGGATTTTTGCCAAAGCGCCCCCCCTAGTGTAAGCCTCTCATTCTCCGACATTGTCTATTTATCTTTCTTGTTCCTGTACTTATGCACTTTGCACGTTTCAGGAAGAAAGCCACAACCAGTTCAAGAAGTCCTCCAAAACTTTGGGGGCTTCTAAAAATATCAAGGACATGCTGCATCGCGACTCCTCCCCCGCCATCTCCCCTTCTACTCCTGCCGTCAAGCCCTCCTCTGCTCTGACAAGCTCTAAAGCCCAGGAGGCACCTGGACCTTCCGCCATGGAAGTGGATTCTGGCGCCTCTACCGAACTCGCTGTTGTCGGCGAACAGGCGACGTAGGAGAGCGCTGCTTTACCAATGGCTGAAGCTCCGGCTAAGGATGCCATCGGTAGCGGCAAGGCGGTGGTGGGAGCTGGTACCTCTACCGAAGGCGGTGCCCCTACTCCCCAGAAACCTTTTGAGTTTCCGAAGATAGTTTACCCGGCGCTCACGCCGAGTAACACAACTCTGGTTCCTGGAGGAGTACCGTCATCTCCGACGTGCGGCCTTGAGGAGCTACTCCGACAAGCGTATATCTTGCGAGGAAATAACATTTCCTTCGGCAAGCTGCTAGCCGAGAGTTCTACAAACCTCAAGATTATTACACTTGTAAGTTTTTACTTTTCCTTTTGCATTTCATATGAGTATCCCACTGTAGCCCCCGAGGATGTAGACGGAAAACCATAGGTTTTGAATCTATATGCTCTAAGAGTGACTAAGTTAGAAAAACTCTCACTGTAGCCCCCAATCATTTAGATGGAACAAACTATTCCGACTAGATGCTTTTAAGAGTAGCATATGCAGTGTTCATAATTTTCAATGCTGTAGCCCCCAAGCCTCTAGTTGTAACTGAATTAGTTCCGATTAGATGCTTAAAGAAAAGCTAAGCAGATTCTGAGTTAAAAACTTTATACTGTAGCCCCCAAGCTTCTAATCGAGAACTGAATTAGCTCTGACTAGATGCTTAAAGAAAAGCTAAGCATATTGCTAAGTTAAAAACTCTCGCTGTAGCCCCCGAGCATCTAGGTGAAAAATCTCCGACTAGATGCTCCAAGTAGACCAAACAACGGTTTAACTTTATACTTGTTTCCACAGAATGAGAATGCTCGGAGGGGCATGGCCAACGACAAGTATCAGAAGATGCACGCAGATCTTGAAGTCGAAAAGGATAAAACTTCCATCTTGAAGGAACAGATTATCAAAAACAAGAGTCTGTTTTCTTTTTGCGCATTTCCGTCTTATTTTTGTGCCCATAATCTCCGAGTACTCATTGTGTACTTTGTTTTCTCCGACTTGCAGAACATGTCGCCAAGGCCAAGGATATTGTCGAGCAGTCCAAGCACATCCAGCAGCTGGACAGCGAGAACAAAATCCTTAAGAAGGAGAGGAAAGAGATGCTGAAGATGCACGAGGATTCTATGAAAGCCCTGCAGGATTTCGCCACCGCGGAAATCAATCGCTTGAAGGAGGAGCTTGTGATCTTAAAGGATCAGAAGAAAGCTGATGATGAGCAAAACCATCGCCATAGCGAGGTGTTTAAGCTCCTCCAACAAGAGAAGGAATCCCTGGCGGACACCCTTTGGCAGCCAAGGCCAGCATCTTCAGTAAGCTTCCTCCGCCTTGTATTTCTGTAGTCTGGATACTTAGAGTTTCTTGAACTCATGCGCTCCTTGTCGGAATTTGCAGCTCCTATGGGTTTAACCCGATCGCCTCCTTCGGACAAGGAATGCATGGTTCTTGCCGGCAACTTCATCAACACCGCCATTGCCCAAGCCAAGGAGATTGCCAAGCCCCTCCAAATATATATCAAGGCCTCGGACTCCGTGACGAAGTACTCGGAGATTCTGCTCCGAGCCCCCGAGCGTGTCACGAGCTGGAAAGCTTCATGTGCACGGGCTGGCGCAAGGATGGCGCTGCCAATGGTGAAGGCACACTACGACGATGCCGACATCGATACGGTGACCTCTGGCATCCCCGACGTGGATGATCACGAAGCCATCCTGTCATCACTCGAGGGTTATGGCACCAGAGTTGCCGAGTTGGTGGACGTTGACGTCTTCGTGCCCAGGAACACCATCGACAACGTCAACCAAGATTCCTCCAAGTCTCATCACAGCGCCGACGTTGAGGGTGATTCTCCGGCTGGTGACGATGCTGCCTCCAAGTCTCATGCGCCCAAAGAATGAAAAACACTTTGTAATCTTTGTTTCACCTTTGGTGTGTGCACTGAAAACTTGGTGATGTAACTTAAGGCGGAAAACAATGATTGTTATGTCCTGCTACTTAAGAACTAATTCCCAGCATGTATATATTTTTTAAGCAAGTGCTCGCTTATCCATTACTCTGGTTCTTATGCTTGACTTTTCGTGAGTCGGAAGACTCGTTGTCGGAACCATGCGCTTAGGTGATGATGCCCAATGGCACCATCAATAACCCGAACACAAAATCGCCGACAACAAGTGCCAAAAGTCACTACTCCAGAATCCACATAAAAACGATAAAGAACGTGTAGACCAGAAAACTTAAGCTAACGCCCGTAGGCGGAATTTTCACAAGTGCAAACGCAAGACTTGTGCATAAAGGTTTTACATGATCCAAAAATGAACACTAAAGGAGGTAAAAGACTCAGCAAGATGAGTGAACCAAAGAGCTTTATTTCATTGATCATATAAGAGGTACACAATTAGATAAAAAATTCGAAGTGTAGAAAGGACGTAGCTGTGCTATGTTCCATGGCCGATCAAGCTCCAGGTAGTCATCATCCGGGTCACGTCGCTTACGCTTATGATCCTTGTTGGGTCTATCCTTGAGTTCACGATTGTCAACAAGGTAGTAAGACCCATTGAGCAGCGCCTTGCTTACAATGAACGGTCCTTCCCATGGCGGGCATAATTTGTGCGACTTCTTCTACTTAAGTCGGAGCACCAAATCCCCCTCTTTAAACGAGCAATGTCGAACGCGGCGACTATGGTAGCTGCGTAGCTTCTGCTGGTAGATGGCGGATCTTTGGCATGCCAAAACACGCTCCTCCTCGAGAAGGTCCACATATAGGCGTCTGGATTCTTCAATGTCATCTTCGTTGTAGGCGGCAACTCTTGGTGCATCGTGGAGGATGTCGGAAGGTAAGATGGCTTCTGCTCCGTATACCATGAAGTAAGGGGTGTAGCCGGTGGTTCTGTTGGGTATAGTTCGTAAACTCCACAGCACAGATGGCAATTCTTCTGCCCAGGCTCCAGCTGCTCTATGTAGTTGTGCCTCAAGACGTGGCTTGATTCCCTGCAGAATTAATCCATTGGCTCGCTCAACCTGACCATTGGATTGTGGGTGTGCCACAGATGCAAGGTCAAGTCGGATGCCTGTGTCCCAGCAATAGGCCTCCACTTCTCTGAGTGACAAGTTGCTTCTATTATCGGTGATGATGCTATGTGGGAGACCAAATCTCACCACTAGATCCCAGACAAACCTTAGGGCAGTTGCCCCATCAAGCTTTCTAATGGGTTTAGCTTCTATCCATTTGGTGAATTTGTCAACTGCTACAAGCAGATGCGTAAATCCACACGGTGCCGTATGTAATGGTCCTACCATGTCTAGCCCCCAGACTGCAAACGGCCAAGTTATTGGTATTGTTTGCAATTCTTCAGCAGGAACATGTGGTTGTCAGGCATAATACTGGCATCCCGTGCATGTCTCAACCAGCTTGTCGGCATCCGCCTTCGTAGTCAGCCAGTAGAATCCTTGCCGGAAGGCTTTCGCGACCAATGATCGGGGAGCGGCGTGATGCCCGCAATCTCCGAGATGGATCTCGCGCAGGATTTCCATACCTTCTAGCTGGGAAACACACTTTAAGTATACACCATTAGTGCTCCTTTTATAGAGTTGCCCATTGATTATGGTATAACCCTTTGCTCGTCGTACTATTTGCCGTCTTTCAACTTCATCGTCGGGCAAAGTTCTGTGTTTGAGATACTCCATGAACGGTTTTGTCCAAGCCGGAGGGATCTTTGTCACCATGTTGACGAAAGAGTCAGCTCTATCCGGGTTGTCGATGTCGGCGCCCTTCACGGATGGTGTGCGTAGATGCTCTAAGAAAACTCCTGGCAGAATTCGCTTGCGCTCTGATCCAAGCTTAGACAGTAGATCGGCCGCCTCATTTTGCTCCCTAGGCACATACTTGACTTCGTAGCCCAAGAAACTCTTGGCTATCTCGTCCACTTCATCTCGATATGCCGCCATCATAGGGTTCCGCGCATTCCAGGTGCCCGCCACCTGCTGAGCGACCAAGTCGGAATCTCCACAGCAAACTATGCGCTTGATGCCAATATCTTTGGCTACACGTAGTCCGTGAATGAGTGCTTCATACTCCGCCATGTTGTTTGTATCCTCGAAGTGGATCTGCAGAACGTAGTGTAGCTTGTCTCCTGTTGGTGACTGTAGCAATACACCAACCCCTGAGCCGTTGAGAAACTTTGATCCGTCAAAGTGAATCACCTAGTACTCTGGTTCTGGCAACAGAGTAGCATCTGGCATCTCCGTACAATCTGCAATAAAAACCCGCCAAGGCTTGTGACTTGATAGCGTCGCGTCTCTTGTAGGTGATCTCGAAGGAGGCAAGTTCAATGCCCCACTTCGCGACCCTTCCTGTAGCGTCGTTGTTATTGATAATGTCAGACAGTGGAGTCTTGCTCACCACTATGATTGAGTGCTCCTGAAAGTAATGCCTCAGCTTCCGAGAAGCGAGGAATACTCCATAAGCTATATTTTGGTAGTGCGGGTAATGCTGCTTGGACTCCGTCAAAACCTCGCTTACATAGTAAACTGGTCGTTGAACTCCGTGCTCATAGCCTGGTTCCTTCCGCTCTACGATGACAACGATGCATATAACCCAGTTGGTTGCCGCCATGTAAATTAACAGGGGCTCACCAGGCTCGGTGCTGCAAGGATGGGTGCTAAGGAAAGAATCTCCTTGAGTTGCTTCAATGCTGCATCTGCTTCGTCCGTCCATGTGAATTTGTCCGCCTTCTTCAGCAACTTGTACATCGGCAAAGCCTTCTCTCCAAGTCGGCTGACGAACCGACTAACTGCTGCAACACAACCTGTTAGTCATTGAATGTCCTTTAGGCATGTCGGACGGTTTATATTTAAGATGGCCTTGATTGTCTCCGGGTTGACCTCGATTCCGCACTGGGAAACGATGAAGCCCAACAATTTGCCGGCTGGAACCCCGAAGACGCACTTCTTAGGGTTGAGCATCATGTTATATTTCCGGAGATTATCAAAGGTTTCTTTCAAGTCAGAGATTAAGTCGTTGGATTTTTTAGACATCACCACGATATCGTCCACATAGGCGTGAACGTTCCGACCAATTTGGTCGTGGAGGCAACGTCGCATTGTCCGCTGGTAGGTAGCACCTCCATTTTTCATCCCAAAGGGCATCGTGACATAGCAAAACATGCCGTATGGGGTAGTGAATGAAGTGGCCAATTGGTTCGACTTCCTCATCTTGATCTGGTGGTATCATGAGTATGGATCGAGAAAACACAAAAGTTCCGAGCCAGCCGTCGAGTCAATGACTTGGTCAATGCAAGGCAAAGCAAATGGATCATTGGGACATGCTTTGTTCAAGCCGGTGTAATCAATGCACATTCTTAATTCATTGGTTCCCTTTTTGGGGACAAGTACAGGATTGTCCACCCATCGGGTGTGAAGTACTTCTTGGATAAACCCAACCTTAAGTAACCTAGCTATCTCTTTGCCAATGGCGCGTCTCTTCTCATCTCCGAAGCATCGTAGAGGTTGTTTCACTGGTTTACATTTTGGATCTATGTTTAGGCTGTGCTCGACGAGTTCCCTAGGTACACCTTTCATGTCGGCAGGTTGCCAGGAAAAGATGTCCCTATTCTCACGGAGGAACTCGACGAGCGCGCTTTACTATTTGGGATCCAGGTTCGTCCCAATGGCGATAGTCTTGGAGGCGTCGCCTACCACAAGTTCCACCGTCTTGGTTTCGATGGCGGCCTTGAATGCAGGAGCGGAGTCGGAGATCTGCTTCTTCGACGCGGGCATCTCTGAGTCATTAACCTTGCTCTGGATCTCTTTGAATTCTTTGATGTAGAGGACAACTTCTGCAACGGCTGCTTCGTTTATCTCGCAGTCCCTTGCCTTGGTAAAGCTTCCGGATACGATGATGACACCGTTTGGTCCGGGTATCTTGAGCTTGTTGTAGATGAACCATGGCTTGGCCATGAACGTGTGGAATATGTCGCGGCCAAATATGACGTGGTACATGCTCTTGAAGGGGACCACCTCAAAGGTCATGCGCTCTTGGCGGTAATTATTAACATCGCCAAAGGCTACCTGACGTGTGATGCACCCAAAGGACCGAGCTTCCCGACCAGGAACTACGCCGTGGAAAACGGTGTTGGTCTGCCTTAGGTTTGCCTCCGTCAAGTTCATCTTCTGCAGTGTATCCAGGTACATGATGTTGATGCTTCTTCCACTATCCACCATGAATTTGGTGAACTCCACGCCGTCAATCAATGGGTTGATGACCATGGCATACTGGTTCTCCGTGGGCACAAGGTCTGGGTGGTCCGTCCTGTCCCAAGTTATTGGAATCTCCGACCAGCGCAGGTACTGGGGAACTGGGGGAAGAGTGGCCATAAGGATCCTTAGAGAGGTCTTCTGTTGTCAGACGGTGGGGGTGCCAAGGAAAGTGTGGTAGACTAGGGCCTTTTTTGCGAAGGGGTTCTTGCCCTTGTCGTCGCTCTTGGTGGCGTGTTTGGGGTCGACGTCCTCATCCATGTCACTTGAATCCTTGGACTCCTCCTCCTTCTTATTCCCCTTGCCCTTGCCTCATGGGTTCCGTTTCTTTGACTTTGCTTGTAGCCGACTGGTCTTCCTTGAGGTTATTTAACTTGCAGGTCGATTGGTATGGGTGGCCTTGCTGCTGGCATCGAGGTGTACGAGGCACGGCATATCGCGTACTCCTCGTGGGTTTGGGGAACGCGGAGCGTGCCGAGGTGGTTTCACTTCCTCGTCGCCCGCTGCCTCCCTTCCTCGCCACGTTGTCCGCCTTCTCCTCCTCCCGCAAAAGTCATAGCGACCATGTCGGTAGATTGCTTTTCTTCCGGAGCGTTTTCCGCTTTGTACCGCTGTTCCTCCGAGCTTGGGTTGGAATGGCCGTTGCCGGCAAAGAGCCACAAGCATCATCGTCGGCAACTGCGAACTCACTAGCTAACTGAATCATCTGATTCAAGTCCAACTGATGATTGTCCTGCAAGCGCTTCAGCTTATGTCGGAGCAACGTGCCCCTTTCCAACCCATCGATGAAGGCGGCCATGGCGGTCTGAGCGTGCACTCCTGGACAGGAGTTCTTCATATCCAGCCAGCGGGAGAGGTAGGCGCGAGATGTCTCGTCTTTTTCTTGCACGCACAGCTGTAGATTGCCCACAGTGCAGGGACGCTTGTATGTACCCTCAAAGTTCTTGGTGAATTCTTCTTGCATATCCAGCCAGTTGTAGATAGATCTCTCCGGCAAGTCGTCGATCCATTGACGGGCCGTGCCCACCAACATTAACGGGACGTACTTGACGGCGATGTTGGGGTTGCCTCCGGCAATCTCCACCGCGTTGCCATAGTCCTGTAACCATGTGGCTGGCTTGGCGGTGCCGTCATAGGGCTTGATGGTCTTGTCAATCCGGAAACCTTTGGGGTAAGTTGCGGACCGTATTGCAGGTCCAAAGCAACGTGGTCCCAGGTATGGTCCTTCCCGGGCCTCGTGGATCTTATCGATCCGCGAACGCATCGCATTTGCTCGGGTTCTTCTTCTTGTTGTCAACATGGGATGGGCTGCGTGAACGACGCGGGCCTCTTCCGCCATGGTGACTGCTTGGCGGTGACGGAGGCGGAGGTGGCGGTGGGTTATCCTTCTTGATGTTACCCTCCTACGACGCCTCACGCCTGTCACGGTTGCTTGCCAAACATGGAGGGTCGTGGTGTGACCTGCTCTTGTGTCCTTGGTGGCGCTCTTCATCATGACTAGTCTGTGCCACGTTGTCGCGGATGACGATGCCGCACTGCATTGGTGGGGGCATGTCCGTACGATGGTGAGCCTTGTAGTCTTCCTGACGTCGGGGGGATCGGGGCGGTGGCGATGGGTGGCGAGGTCGGGCTTTTTCTCCGTGGTCGGAGGATATGGGGATAGCATCCTTCCTGTTGCGCGCATCCCACCGTCCTCGTTGTGATGAACCTGTCCGTGACCCGACATCCTGAGGAGATCTGTCCCTTGGCAGTTTGTACTGGCTAGATCAGCAGAGCGCTGGGTCAGACTCAAACCTCTGAGAGGTGGCCTTTTCCTGCTGCTTTACCGCCTTGGCCACTAGGTCATAGACCTGTTCTACTGCCTCAGGCGATCTATCCTGCTCTAGAAGGGTCTTGGCGACGAAGAGGTTAAGGAGTGGGGTGGGCATCACCTTCTTGCCTTCACTGTCAATGTATGGCTTGGCCTGTGCCGGCTTCGAGGGAGCCCATCCTAGGTTGCGCCGTACACCAGGATCGTTGATGACGCGAGCCGGAGCTTTCTTAGCCTTTTGCTGCTGTAGCAGAGTCTTGTACTCGGCCTCCATTGCTCTAGCATTCTCTATAGACTTGCGTGTTGACCAGATCTCGATCTAGTTTAGCGCCTTTGTAGCACCCCGGAAAAACCACTACTAGAAAATCGCATGTTAAATAAAACTTTGTGCATCATCATGGCATCATGCATCCTGGCTCTCAGAATATTTTAACTAAAAACTATTTTGTCTGAAACAATACCTCTTCTCTTATTTCAAAACAAGTCTTATAGTTATCTGTTAAACTATTTGCCTAAAAACTATTTGCTAAAAAGATTTGAAACAAAACAAAACAAATAGAATATTTTTATTAACAAATAGTAAACCTAAATCTAGACCTAAACCGGTCAGGCCCAAAAGGCCCAACCAGCTGAACCCCAAACCCTAGTTCTACCCTGCCCAAACCCCACCTACTCCCCCACCGCCGCCGCCACACCCTGGCAGCAGCGACACTCACCACGCACGCGGTACCCGATCGCCCGCTCCCATCGCCCCTGGTCCCACCACGCCGTCCCGCTCGGAACCCCACCTCCCGATCGATCTAGGCCCTACCCCGCTACCAACGAAACTCCTAGCGCCCCTGGCCCACCTCACAGTTACCGTGACCAGCCTCCCTCATCTCTCCCTGCTTTTCCTCCCGAGCCGCCTCCTTCCTATCGTGAGGTGAAACCGTCGCCCTCCCTCCGATTCCTCCAAAGAAAGCCGCCTGGCGCCTCGCCTGCCTCCTCGATCCCCGCCGCCCTCCTCGACGCCTCCTTCCCTCAGCCTGGCCTGCCGATCCCGTCTCCCAAGCTCCTCCCGGCCACTCCGTCCCGTTCTCCTGCGTGTTGGCAGACGCCTGACCCCAGCACGGCCAGCCTCCTCCGTACCCTTCCCCGGCATCCTCTCCCCGTCCGGCCACGCTAGCACTGCCGGAGCTCCTCGGCCCCGCTCACGCCACCGCCTGCTACCCCTCCTCCTGTAATCTGGCCCCTTCGCCGCCATCGAGCCTCGTGTGGCCGCGTCGTAGTCTGCTGTCTCGACGGCCGCCTTCTCCATATCGGACCGCTGCCCGCCGTCTGGCCTCCCTCATTCTAGGAGATCTCCCTCCTCCCCGTGCTGTCGCGTCGAGCCAAGGCCGCCTCGTACCTATAGCGCCGACCAAGCACCTCGCGTACCCGGCAGACGACCACCGTCGGCTCTGCCATGGCTTCCTCTCCGGCACCGCCCGTGCTCGTCCCCGCCGCCATGGCCTTCCCCTACCCTCGCGGGTCACTGCCCGCGCCACTTTGTTCCACCCAGCGCGTCCTCAGGCATCGAGCGCTGCTGCATGCTGTTGCCAAGGCCCGCTCCTTGCAGCTCGGTTCCTGAACGTCAAGTTCTACAGCGACCCCCAGGCACTATGATACTAGAACAGAGTTCTATGTGCTATTTAGGTGTTGAATTGGTTGGTTTTGAAGTGAGGTGTTGTCTCGATCACAACCAAAGGAATCGGTGTGGTGGTATGGTGGTGAAGTATGATGATGACGCCACCCGAGGAATAGCGAAGCCCCACAAGATCTCTGTTCGCCAAGATCTTCCGGACTTGTACCGACGCAAAGCCAAGAACATCGCGTCCTGTCAATATTGTAACCAACAACGAAACTACAAGCTCTACCTCACGGATCATCGTCCCAGATTCCGAAGCTTGTTCCCGGCGCCCGAAGACCGAACCCCATCGAACCCTAACCAAGATCTCCGACCCCCGATGTGTGACCTCTCCCGAATCTCTATTTTATAAATTGACATATCATATTTGTTGCATATAATTGATCATGCTTGCATACATATTGTGGGTGTTTCGACGATTCACCTAAATTAAATATGGAGGCCATATGCGAGCAAATCTAGTCTTATATTGGCTCCATTTAAATTTGTGTAGCGAACCGATATTATATTTTGCCATGTTAAGACAACATTTAAATTACAGGTATCTGAACAACATAAACTTAATAATTAATTGCCGGGACCCCGATTCTGCTTAATATGGCTTAATTACATCACATCTTTGCCATGCCATACATCATATATGCATCATGCTCGATCTTTTGCCGTAGTATTAAATAGTGCATCCGGTGTTTCTTCTAGTGCATTGCTTCTCCGCGGATTAGGCCGATGAGTTGATGCGAGTGTCGACCCAATCTTCGGATGAACCTTTGGCAATGTTTTCCAGGCGAGCATTCTTCCCCTTTCTACCTATTTTACTTTTATAGTTTTTATTTCCTCCTGTTGATCTATTGCTATATGTGTTGCGATGCTCTAGTTTTCATACCCGTGATATCCCTTGCAGCCTTATAATGCCTTGGACACATCCTATTACCTGTAGATTGGTAGATAGTTGGACTTGCGTGTCGTAGTCGCTTGCTCAAGTGCTATTGCATGTTGTCAAGTACCACAATTGTTGAAAGACTACCATATGCTTAATGTTGGAGATGATCATGGATTTAATTACCGTTTAACAACTAAAATTGAAGTAGGTAAATAATGCAGAGGCACAAGTGGGCAATAGATGTTATTTGGTTTTTAACCGTCCATTTGTGTCCCGTAGGACCCCGAGTACTTGATACCTGTTCTTTGAATATTCGCACTATCCGCATGTGGGACCATGAATCCCCCTAGCCAGAGCTTGATTCATATATTATTTCTTGGGGCCACAAACTAGTTTGGGGCTTTATTACTATACTGTACTTATGCCATGTCTTACTGCTTTATTTAAGATTGCGCGTGGAGCGCCTGTACTGTTTAGGAATCCCGTGCCACGTTTTCAGACGACAAGCCCACCACACTTTCGGGTTCCCATCGTTTACATAAATACGACACACCCCAGGTCCGTAGACGAGACGGCCGACTTCTATGGTAGCTTAGTGGGGTGGCCCCCTAAAATTTATATGAATCTTGCAATTGCTCTGTCGTGATGCCTCGTTGAGTTCTTATTTGGTTTTTCTCGAGGTTGATCGTGCGTGTGTTGCTATTTGTGCCCCCTGCAGGGTAAAACTTTCTGAAAGCCGTGTCCGCGGTTATGGACGACTTGGAGCATAGTATCTCAATCATAGACAACTATAACTAAAGTAGTGCTATAAATTTGACTTTATAATGACTAGTAATCAGCTTCACTATAATGGAATGGCTAAATAAAAGTGTCAACGACTTCTGGTTTTGGGTTGCCCTCTTTTACCATTGTATCTGACTAGTAAGTATTGCAACTATAACGAAATGGCTAAATAAAAGTACCAACAACTGCTGAATTTTGGGATGCCTCATGCTATATGTATTTGACTAGTAAGTACTACAACTACAACGGAATGGTTAACTAAAACTTCCCACTGCTTATTATATCAGGATGACTCATGCTATCTATATTTGACTAGTAATTGCCGTAACTATAACGGAATGAATAAAACTGCCAACTGTGTGAGTTCCTCGGTTGACTTCCTCGTTTGGTCTCGAGGGGTAATACCAGGATGGGTATGTTTGGTGTTAGAATCAGGTTGGATCCGAATAGTTCTTTCTTACCCCTCTTTGATAGTCGCCAGTTGTATTGAGTCTCTATAGGTTGTTTAGTGCATGTTGCGCTGCCGCTTCAGTCCACCATACCTATGTAGGCGAGGACCGCCGAATTCTAGTCTCGTCGTGTACTGGCCTCAGTACTAACCGCTCTCTTTTTTCTTTGCCCTTTGTCGGCACCCCTTTTTTTAAGCAGGTTTTGAGATCGACGTTGTTAGAAGGGTTACCCTTCCGGGTTGGCCTGGGCAGGGTTATGGACGCCATTGGTTATTCTTCAGGGCTCTTAGCTCAATTTGCATCTTGTCCGTACTCGGACGCTGTATCATTTTCAAGGTGATTTGGATCTTTGTACTGTATATCTGTATTCTTGACTCATGGAGTCATTGTCGTATATATCTGTTCTGTGGGTTCCATCGTGGACTATTGTGTAGTGGTATTACTTCATTTTCCACCCGCACGAAAGTGCCTGGTGGGCACCTTTGAATCGTTTCTATGCAGGTTTGGCGGGAATCGCTGAAACTTGCATATGGTCGATTCTGAGAGTGTTACAGCCTTGCTCCGCGATGGCTTGTGCCTCCTCAAGCAGCTGCTGGCACTTCTCGTCAAGCTGAGTCACATTCCGGATATGAGCAACGGTTAGTGGATCGATGAGGAGATTTCCGTACATCACTCTATCAGCTGGAGTAACATGGGCTGCTGCCGACGTGGATGCTGAGGCAGCAAGCTTGCGGTGTTGTTGTTGCTCGGGCCGGTGCCGAGTTCCTGCGGCTGCTGCACTGGGTTAGGCGGAGGAGGCATGACCTTTGCACGATCATCGTTAGCATCAATAAGTGGCCCCTTCCCCTTTTCTAGCGCTGTAGGCGGAGCTTGCTCGGGTTGATCTTCATCCATTGCCGTCCCAATGGTGACGAACACCCCTCGAGACATGACGGTGTTGTTAGATTGCTCGTCGCGCGAGTACTCCTCCTCCATCTCCTGCATAGCGGAGTCTAGCTCTTATGGACTGAAGTCTATCTCCTCTGAATCTGCACTGAAATCAGCATAAAGCACGTCAATGACAGAGTCGGAGGGTGCCAGGACTTCCTCGATGATGGGCGGTGGAGGTGCAACGGCCTCGACGATGACTGGAGGTGGTGGCTCTTCTACGACGATGGCGGCCGGAGGCGGTGGTGGCGGTGGCTGAATCGAAGGGGCTCCGTCAATGAGCGCAAGCGCTGTCTGAGCTGCAGCTTCGGCCTCCGCGTAGTTGTTGACGGTGTTCACCATGCCTTCGAAGGTAAGGCGTCCTGACGCCTGCTACCGTCTAAGAGAATGTTGGAGAAGCGTGCCATGGTCCAGTCCTTCCACAAAGTGATAGATGGCATCATCATTGGGGTAGTGGTCCAGATCGGCTTGTATACGGAGCCATATGGCCAGGTAGTCGCGGGGGTCTTCGCCTTCTCTCTAAACACAACGTGCCAGATCAAAGATGGTAACCACGCCGATGAACTTGGATCTCTGTTGTCCAGACGCGCGGACAAAGCCGGCGGGTTTGCAGTGATCTTCCACCTTTATATCCTACACAGGGGCGGTTTGGGTGGGCCTTGAATTTTTCCGATCTTTGCCGGCAAATCCGAGGAGAGATCCGACATTGATCCTTCCGCGAACGTATCCTGCCCATGGGCGGTCCGTGCGGGCCTTGGTGTTTTCCGATCTTTGCCGGCAAACTCCGAAGAGAGATCCGACATCGATCCTTCCGCGAACATATCCTGCCCGTAGGCGGTCCGTGCGAGTCTTGATGCCCTCCGACTCCCAGGGAACTAGTGCCCGAGTCAGTTTCGCAGATGAAGAGGTGAATGTATCCGATAGGAACGATCGAACACCGCGTAGGGTTCGTCTTCGCCGGGATCCAGAATTCGTCAGGGGGACGATCGGAACATTGCCGGAGAAGAGAACACGGCCGATGGCTACGGTTTTGCCGATCCCCGTGAAGATCTTAGTCCTCGCCCGCTGAAGAGCCTGAAGCGCCTCTTGCCCCACGGTGGGCGCCAACTATCGTGGTATTGCCGACGAGTACGCCATGGAGGGGTCCTCATAGTGCGTGTTTAGAGACGTGGGCTAAGGCGGACGGTTGACGGGTACGAGGTAACACATCTTACCCAGGTTCAGATCCCACGATGGTGGCGGAATCCTACTCCTGCTATAAATCACTATAAGGGAAATACGCCGAGTTACAGGGATAGGTTCTCTGTGCGAGGTTGTCTAAGTTATTGTGCCCTAAAGGCTCCCATAGGCCTGACTTATATAGTCGCCAGGTCCTAGGTTTACAGGGAAAAGTCCTAGCCGGACAGGTTACAGAGTCCTACACCGTCTATCACTAGTCTTGTGTATCTTGTACTCCAAGACTCCGGGTACGCAGGTGACTCCACCGTAGCCTTCCTTTATCTGGCATGGGCCTCCCATCTGGATCCACCTAACTGGGCCGCCCAGCAGGCCATAGGCCATGCTACCGACTATGGGCCACCCGGGTTAGTCGGATAAGATACATGCTATTAGGATACCCATATAGCATATCCCCAACACGGAGGCCAACCTAAGGCGGACCATCACCGTGTTCCATGGCGTAGTTAATAATTACCGCCAAGAACGCATGAACTTCGAGGTGGTCCCCTTCAAGAGCGTGTACCATGTCATCTTCGGACGCGACATCTTCCACACCATCATGTCCAAGCCATGCTTCATATACAACAAGCTCAAGATACCCGGACCAAACGGCATCATCACCTTATCCAGAAGCTTTACCAAGGCAAGAGACTGCAAGATTGGAGAAGCAGCCTTGCAAAAGCTGTCCTCTACATCGAAGAATTCAAGGAGATACAGAGCAAGGTCGATGCCACGGAGATGCCGACATTGAAAAAGCACATTTCTGACTCGGCCCCCGCCTTCAAGGCCGCCATCGAAACCAAGCCAGTGGAACTTGTGGTAGGCGATGCCTCCAAGACCACCGCCATTGGGATGATCCTGGACCCTACATAGGAAAGCGCGCTCGTCGAGTTCCTCCGTGAGAATAGGGACATATTTTCCTAGCAACCTACCGACATGAAAGGTGTACCTAGGGAACTTGCCAAGCACAGCTTGAATAGTGATCCAAAATGCAAACCGGTGAAACAACCTTTACGACGCTTCAGAGACGAGAAGAGACGCACCATAGGCAAAGAGATAGTTACGTTACTTAAGGCTAGTTTTATCCGAGAAGTCCTTCACACCCGATGGGTGGCCAATCCTGTACTTATCCCCAAAAAGGGAACCAAAGAATTAAGAATGTGCATTGATTACACCGGCTTGAACAAAGCGTGTCCCAAAGATCTGTTTACTTTGCCTCGCATTGACCAAGTCATTGACTCGACGGCTGGCTCAGAACTTCTGTGTTTTCTCGATGCGTACTAAGGATACCACCAGATAAAGATGAGGAAGTCAGACCAATTGGCCACTTCGTTCACCACACCTTACGTCACGTTTTGCTATGTCACGATGCCCTTTGGGCCAAAAAACGCAGGTGCTACGTACCAGCGGACTATGCAGCGTTGCCTCCATGATAAAATTGGTTTGGACGTTCATGCCTCCGTGGACGATATAGCGGTGATGTCTAAAAAGTGAAATGAATTAATCTCCGACTTAAAAGAAACCTTTGATAATCTCTAGAAATATAACATGCTGCTTAACCCAAAGAATTGCGTCTTCAGGGTTCCAGCCGGCAAATTGTTGGGCTTCGTTGTTTCCCAGCGCAGAATTGAGCTCAACCCGGCAAATATCAAGGCCATCCTAAACATAAACCGTCCGACATTCCTGAAGGACATCCAACAGCTTACAGGCTGCGTTGCAGCAGTTAGCCTGTTTGTAAGCCGACTTGGAGAGAAGGCTCTGCTGCTGTACAAGTTGCTAAACAAGTCGGAAAAATTTACATGGACGGACGAGGCAGATGCAGCACTGAAGAAGCTAAAGGAGATACTCTCCTCGACACCTATCCTTGCAGCACCCGATCCTATGGAGCCTATGTTGATATACATGGCGGCCACCAACCGGGTAATCAGCATCGTCGTCGTGGTAGAGAGGAAAGAACCAGGGCATGAGTACGGAGTTCAACGACCAGTTTACTATGTAAGCAAGGTCTTGACGGAGTCCAAGCAGCGCTACCCACACTACCAGAAGTTAGCTTATGGAGTGTTCCTTTCTTCTCGGAAGCTAAGGCACTATTTCCAGGAGCACCCTATCACAGTTGTGAGAAAAGCTCCACTGTCCGACATCATCAACAACATCAACGCTATAGGAAGGGTTGCAAAGTGGGGCATTGAGCTTGCCGCCTTCGAGATCACCTACAAGAGACACGATGCTATCAAATCACAGGCCTTGGCGGATTTCATCGCAGATTGGACGGAGATGCCAGATGCTACCCCTATAACAAAGCCAAAATATTGGGTGATGCACTTTGACGGCTCAAAGCTACTCAAAGGCTCGGGGGCTCGCGTACTACTACAGTCGCCAACAGGGGAAAAGCTACACTATGTTCTGCAGATCCACCTCGAGGCTACAAACAATATGGCAGAATATGAAGCACTCATTCACAGACTTCACGTAGCTAAGGATATTGACATCAAGCGCATAGTTTGTTGTGGAGATTCCGACTTGGTTGCCCAGAAGGTGGCAGTCACATGGAACGAGCAGAACCCTATGATGGCGGCATATCAAGACGAAGTGGACGAGATAGCCAAGAGATTCTTGGGCTATGAGGTCAAGTATGTCCCGAGGGAGGAAAATGAGGCGGCTGATCTACTGTCAAAGCTTGGGTTAGGGCGCAAACAGATTCCGCCCGACATTTTTCAAGAGCATCTACGGACACCATCCGTGAAGGGAGCGGACCCCGAGAACCCGGATAGAGTTGACTCTTTCGTTTACACAGTGACAAAGCTCCCTCTGGCTTGGACAAAACCGTTCATGGAATATCTCGTACACGGAACTTTGCCCGTCAACAAAGTCGAAAGTCGGCAAATAGTACATTGAGCAAAGGGCTATACGATAACCAATGGACACCTCTATAAAAGAAGCACCAAAGGTGTATACCTCAAGAGTGTTTTCCAGCAAGAAGGTATTGAAATCCTTCGTGAGATCCATCTCGGATATTGCGGGCATCACGCGGCTCCTCGATCGTTGGTCTCCAAATCCTTCCGGCAAGGATTCTATTGGCTGACCGAGAAGGCGGACGCCGATAAGCTGGTTGAGACATGCATGGGATGCTAGTATTATGCCCGACAACCACATGTTCCAGCTGAAGAATTGCGAACAATACCAATAACTTGGCATTTTGCAGTCTGGGGGCTAGACATGGTGGCACCATTACAGACAGTACCATGTGGATTTACGCATCTGCTAGTAGCAGTTGATAAATTAACCAAATGGATAGAAGCTAAACCCATTAGAAAGCTTAATGGGGCAACTGCCCTTAGGTTTGTCCAGGATCTAGTGGTGAGATTTGGTCTCCCACACAACATTATCACCGACAATGGCAACAACTTATCACTCGGAGAAGTGGAAGCTTATTGTTGGGAGAAGGGAATCCGACTTGACCTAGCATCTATGGCACATCCACAGTACAATGGTCAGGTTTACCGAGCCAATGAGTTAATTCTGCAGGGAATCAAGCCACATCTTGATGAACCGCTACATAGAGCAGCTGGAGCCTAGGCAGAGGAGTTACCATCTGTTCTGTGGAGTTTACGAACTACACCGAACGATCTACCAGCTACACCCCTTATTTCATGGTATATGGAGAAGAATCCATCCTGCCTTCCGACATCCTTCATGATTCACCAAGAGTTGCCGCCTACGACGAAGATGACGCTGAAGAACCCAGGCGCCTAGATGTGGACCTTCTTGAGGAAGAGCACGTATTGGCATGCCAAAGATCCGCCATCTACCAGTAGAAGCTATGCATCTACCATTGTTGCCATGTTCGGCATTGCTTGTTTAAAGAGGGGGATCTGGTGCTCCAACTTAAGCAGAAGAAGTCACACAAATTGTCCCCGCCATGGGAAGGACCGTTCATCATAAGCAAGTTGCTACTCAATGTGTCTTACTACCTCGTTGATAATCATGAACTTGAGGATAGACCCAGTGATGATCATAAGCATAAGCGACGTGACCCGGATGATGACTACCCGGAGCTTGATCGGCCATGGAACATAGCACAACTATGTCCTTTTTACACTTAGCATATTATTTATCTACTGTGTACCTCTTATATGATCAATGAAATAAATCTCTTTGGTTCACTCATATTCTTGAGTCCTTTACCTCCTTTTGTGTTCATTTTTGTATCGTATAAAACCTTTATGCGCAAGCTTTGCATTTGCACTTGTGAAAATTCTGCCTACAGGCGTTAGCTTAAGTTTTCTTGTCTACACGTTCTTTGTTGTTTTTATGTGGATTCTGGAGTAGTGAATTTTGGCACTTGAAGTCGGCGATTTTTTGCTTAGGTTTTGACGGTGCCATTGGGCATCATTACTTGAGCGCATGGTTCCGACTACGAGTCTTCCGACTCATGAAAAGTCATGCATAAAAACCAAAGTATTGGATAAGCCAGTACTTGCTTAAAAAATATTTACATGCTGGAACTAGTACTTGAGTAGCAGGAAACAAAACAGCTACTATTTTCTTCCTTAAGATAAACACAGTAGTTTTTCCGCATACATACATCCAGAGGAGAGAAATATTACAAAGTTTTTTATTCCTGTAGCGCAAGAGACTTTGAGGTAGCATCATCGGCAGCAGGAGAGCCATCCTGGTCATCTTCAAAGTCGGTGGTCTTGAGGGACTCAGAGGAGCTGTGCTGGTCACCATCAATGATCTCAAGAGGCACAAAGGCATTGGGATCGACCAACTCGGTGACCCTGGTGTCAAAGCCGGTGAGTGATGCCCATATAACTTTGTGATCAATCTTCTGGCCGTCATCGTCTACGTTAGGCAGACTCGAGGTCACCGTGTCGATGTCGGCATTCTCGTAATGAGCCTTGACCATCGCCAAAGACATTCTAGCACCAGCCCGGGTACATGAAGCTTTCCATCTTATGATACACTCGGGGGCTTGGCGCAGAATCTCCGAGTACTTCATGACAGAATCCACCGCCTTGATGTTGATGTTTAGGGGCTTGGCAATCTCTTTGGCTTGCTTGATGGCGGTACTGATGAAGTTGCCGGCGAGGACCATGCTTTCCTTTGGTGGAGGAGGCATATTGGTTAAACCAATAGGAGCTGCATTTCCAGAAATAAAAGGAGTACATGAGTTCAATAACATAAAAAAGTTTAGAGTACCTAGCTTACAGAAGTACAAGAAAGATATCGCTTACCAAAGATGCTCTCTTCGGCTTATTGAAGTGTATCCGCCATGGAGTCCCGTTCTTGTTAGAGAACCTTGTAAGCTTCAAAGTTGCGCTGATTCTGCTCATCGGCAGCTTTCTTCTATTCCTTGAGGATTGCAATTTCCTCCTTCAGTCGGTTCATCTCCGTGTTCGCAAACTCCTGCAAGGCCTTCATGGATTCTTCGTACATCTTTAAAGTGTTAGCCCTCTCCTGCTTGAGGATCTTGTTCTCGCTATCCAGCAGTTCTATGTGCTTGGATTGCTCAACAATGTCCATCGCCTTGGCAATAGTTTCTACAAGTCGGAGAAATGACAACACACAATGTGTAGTCAGAGAGTGATGGCACAAGACCAAGATTGAGTGTGAAAATTGAAAGGAAAAACAGACTCTTGCTCTTGGTAATTTGATCCTTCAAGAAGGCAGTTTTACCCTTTTCAGCTTCTAGTTCAGCACAAAGCTTGTGGAACTTCTCATTGACAACGCCTCTCCGAGCATTCTCATTCTATGGGAAAAATTCAAAATTACTTACTCTACTTGGAGCATCTAGCCGAAAAAATATCCACCTAGAGGTTCGGGGGCTCCAGTGTGAGTTTTTAACTCAATGCTATGCTTAGTCTTTCTTTAAGCATCTAGTCGGAACTAATTCTGTTTCAACTAGAGGCTTGGGGGCTACAGTATTGAAATTTAAAAACACTGCGTATGCTACTCTAAAAAGTATCTAGTCAGAATATTTCATTCAAACTAAATACTTGGGGGGCTACAGTGCGAAGTTTTCTAGCTTAGTCACTCTTAGAGCATTCAGATGCAAAGACCTATGGTTTTCCGTCTAAATCCTCGGGGGATACAGTGGGATACTACATATGAAATTCAAAAGGCAAATAACACTTACAAGTGCGATGATATTGAGGTTTGTGGCGCTCTTGAAAAATATCTTGCTAAAGGAAAGACTATCTCCGCGTATGATATCCGCTTGCTTGAGCAGCTCCTCAAGATCACTTGTCGGAGAAGTTGGCACTGCACCAGAAGCCAGAGCTGAGCTACTCGGTGTGAGAACCGGGTAGACAATCTTCGGGAGCTCTATTGGCTTCTTGGGTGTGGTGGCGCCACCTACGGCAGAAGTTCCGCCTTCCACCATCGCCTTACTTCTACCAGTGGCATCCTTAGCCGGAGCTTCCACCACTTGGTATACGGTGATTTCTTTGGTCGGCTGCTCGCCGACAACAACAAGATCCGCGATAACACCTGAATCCACTTCTTGGCGGAAGGGCCAGATGCTACCTTAGCTAGAGAGCTTGTCAGTACGGAAGAGGCTGGACGCTGGGAGTTGTAGGGGCAATGGCGGGAGATGCTTGGTGCAACATATCTTTAATATTTTTTAGAAGCCCCCAATGTTTTGGAGGTCTTCTTCAAACTCAAACTAGCCTACTTCCTGAAACATGCAAAAGTATAAGTATAGGAATAATACGAGCAAGAGACAATGTCGGATGATAAGAAACTTACCAAACGGTTGGTGCCTTGGTAAACGGGGTGCCGGTAATTCTTCTTTTCTCCGCCTCCAGGGTGGCGGTGGACTTCTTGGAGGCTCCACCCTCCGTCTTCTTCTTCTTGCCTCCGTCGACAGCGTCAGAGGTGGAGCTCTTCCGCTTACGCGCCAACGGGACATCGTCTTCGGACACGATGGTGACTTCCTTCACCCGGGGTCAGAGATTTGGGAAGCCATGCTATCCTCCTGTAGACTTTTTAGCTGTTAAGTGAAATTCCGAAGTGTTATAGGGAATGTTAATGGCTAGATAGAAGAACTAGAGTATATGTCATACACGGAAAATAAATATGTACCTCTGGGCACGTGCCGCCCTCAAACATATCGTAGGTGATGGTGAAGCCACGCTTCCTATCCTTCACCTTGACGATATCCTTGAGGTGGAGCTTGATGGATTCACTCGAGAAGTTGTCCTCAGAGATGCAGAGGCTATCCTTCCTATCCTTGGTATACTGATGCATCAGCTTCGCGCGGTGCTGCAGAGGTTGGATCCGCCTGACGAACCAGCACATGGCTAGGTCCAATCCGGTCAAACCCGTCTCTACGAACCACTCGATCCGCATTATAGCGCGGGAGGATTCGTTGTCGGAGGGAAGGGTGGCTTGGGATCTCCATGTCAGCGCCTCAGCGGCGGCCCCGTCGATAAAGTCCGAGTACGTAGCTTCTCGGACGGATATTGAAGCTAATGGTTCCATATTTTATGAGCTCGTCCTTGCTCGCTCCGGCTTCCCTCTTTACAGTGAAGAATTAGATGAACAGATCTAACCTTGGACTAATTCCTAGGTAGCCCTCACAAAGCTCCGTGTTGTTGCTAAGCGCAAGGATTCTATTCGGAAATAGGTCCTGAGGTTGAACCCGTTCATGGCTAAGGACTGCTAAGAAGAATTCGGAGATTGGGAGGGAGACGCCATGTACCATTTGCGCTTTGAGGTACACCTTCTCTCCGTCTTGGGGAGAAGGGATAACCTCGCCAGCCGGCGCTGCCCGCCAGACCAGCCCCTCCGTCGCGGGGAGGTATCCCTCGGCGAGCAGCTCCTTGAGATCGCCATCGGCGATATCGGAGCCGCACCACTCTCCTTTGTGAGAGTCGCCCTCCTCCAGTGGTTCCAGCCCCGCTGGAATATGGTCACCACCGGTGGATTCCACCACCGTGGTGCGTGGAAGTACCAGGCCCTCTAGGGATACCTGAACGGAGCTTGCCAGCTTCTTCGCGGCATCGCTCGTTGCCGCCATGGAATGGGTTTCCCTGCTGCTTGCCATTGAGGAAGGGAGGAAAGTGACTGTGGGCTAGGGAAAACTAGGGTTTTTCTCAGTGCGCGTGGAGAGATGGAGGAGTTGTTCGCTGGAGGAAGAAGACGACACGAGGAAGAATGAGGTGAAAATATAAAATCTACCATGGTTATTACTTATAGTACTCTGCGTCAAGATTCGTGCAAGTTGATCGAATGATTGCTGCGTGGACAGCGCGTGCGTGCGTGTGCGCGGAAATTTCGCCACGTTCCCACCGCCGCCGCCAATGTTTTGCATCCTTTGCATGGGAAAAACAGCTATTATTGTGTTCTCTGCATGTGTAAGTTACGAGGCGTCGCTGACCTATGGTCTATGTTTATCTAGCTGACACGGGCAGGTGAACCATCCCATTTGAAGATTCCGGCATGGACGGATCCAGTTCGGCTACAAGAAGAGTACGATGGAAGATTCATCAGTTCTCCGACTTACAAGTTGAAGACGAAGAGCATTGCAGGGTTCTTGGGAGGACTACAAGATATTGCTTGATGATTTGCCGACATTCATCTAGACAGAGCATTCAACCTGAAGAGGCAAGACAGCGCAAGATCTCGGAGTTCTCCGGGGGCTACTGTTGGGGATATGCTAAATGAGTATCACTATAGCATGTCTCTAATCCGGATAACCCGGGTGGCCCATAGTTGGTAGCAAGGCCCATGGCCTACTGGCTGGCCCAGTTAGATGGATCCAGAAGGGAGGCCCATGCCAGATAAAGGAAGTCTACAGAGGAGTCACTGACGTACCCGGAGCCTTGGAGTGCAAGACATGTTAGACCAGTTCTATACTGCGTAGGACTTTGTAACCTGCCTAGCTAGGACTTTTCCTATAACCCTAGGATCTGGCAACTATATAAGCCAGACCTATGGGAGCCTTAAGGGCACAAGAAGTAACGCACAATTCATATCGCGCACGGCGAACCGATCCATGTAACCCAGCGTATTGCCATTATAGTGATTTATATAAGGAGTAGGATCCCGCCACCGTCGTGTGATCTGAACCTGGGTAAGCTGTGTTACCTCGTACCCGCCAACCTTCCGCCTTACCCCACGTCTCTAAACATGCTCTATGAGGACCCCTCCATGGCGTACTCATCGGCAATACCACGACACTAGAGCTTACATGGGATAGAATGAAAGAATGCACGAGGAACTGTCCCGGCCATGGGGTGGAATATTGCTTAATTCTCCATTTATTTTAAATGCTCTTAACCCTGTGTCTAAGTATATGATTGATAGTGCAGCTGGAGAATCATTTATGGGCAAACAAATTATCGAAGCAAATAAGCTGCTAGACAACATGCAAGACAACCATGCCTAATGGCATGTGGAAAGATCAAACACGAAGAAGGTAAAATCCATCACACCTCAAGAAAATGAAGAACTCAATGCTAAACTGGATGAGCTCATATTAGCCATCAAAGGTAAGGAAACCCCGGTAAGGGCTATCCAGAACCAAATATTGAAGAAGTAGAATTCATAGCTCGTAATGATTATAACCCTGCTTGGAAGAAGAACTATAATCCAAATTTTTAGAAACACTATTCTAGTCCTGCTGGTAACTCTAATAATAATATGGAATCAATTAATGGTAGTCTCCAAGAAACTATTAAGTCTTTTATGGATTCTCAAAATGAGAAAAATAATATCCTTGTTAAAATAACGGAGAACCATGATGCTATGCTTGGTAAATTATCTAACCAAGCTTTTAGTTTGAGGAATGATTTGCAGGCCCTCCAAGAAAGGACAGGGATTGTTGAGGCATAACTAGGTAAGATAACCGAGAGTAAAACTCTCATTCTAGCTAAATTAGCAGGTAAAGCTGAGCCCAATCCAATTGAAGACCTCAAGATGATAAGAATCCAAAGGGAGGAGCCTGGAGAACTTGACTATAGCAATGCTCCTTCACTAAATTACACGGTTGAAGATCTTGTAAAAAGGATCAATATCAAGATTCCGGTAAGTGAAGGAAATGAGGAAGCCATGTATCAACACTTCGTTAATCAGGTGGCAATTAAGGTACATGAGCTTGAGGAGGAATATAAGAAAATTTATGAAAATTTACCAGTTAAACTTGATGATATATTTGAGCCTACTATTAAGATTAAAATTGGGACTAATGAGATAGCTGCACTTTGTGATCTAGGTGCAAGTGTTTCAACAATTCCCAAAAGTCTTTTTAATAAGTTGAATCTTGGCTCATTTGAAATCACCGAGTTAAAATTACATCTAGCATATTCTACCTACAAACAAGTAGTAGGAATTAAAGAGAATACTTTAGTATACATTAAAGGTTGTCCTACTCTTATTGATTTTGTTATTATTAACATGCATGAAGATCCTACAGCTCCAATCATATTAGGCTGTCCTTTCTTAAGAACTATTAAGGCTTTGATTAATTTGCATGAGGGAACATGAAGCTTCAATTTCCTTTGCAGGATCCTTTTGTTATTCATTTTCTCAGGAAGAAGAAAGCCAAGCATGATGAGAAAGAGACCATCACTTTGAGGGCCAACTATTTTGGAGTGGGTGTTCCATTCATCTGGCCTAAGTGGGCAACATCAAGGTCAAGCTATTGACCATAGAAGAGAGCTTCATGGGAGGCACCCCGTGATAAATAAAGGTTTGAGTAAAGTTTTTAAGTTTTAGTTTAAGTTTCTTGTTGAATAAAGAGTGCTAGAAAACTCCAGTTGAGGAGGAGAAGTTCGGTAGTACTAAAAATCTTGTTTTATACATGTTGTTGTTGGTCGACAATATAGAATGTCATTTTTCTGTCAAAACATGGTGTTTCTCTAAGTTTTAGTTTAAGAAAGAATTCTCGAAGAAACAGATTTTTTTTGGCGAGTACAGAATGTTTAACGACCAACTATACATCGGAAATAAAAATTCTAGCCATATAGTTATCAATGCCATCGCCAAATTTTCTTTCCCAGGTATAGAAGGTTTAACGACCAACTGTACGACGGGAATAAAAATTCCGACCGTATAGTTGCGACCGTATAGATATCGAGGCATTTTTCGATTTTCTTTTAAAAGGTATAGTAAGCTTGACGACCAACTATATGGCGAGGATGAAAAATCCCGGCCGTATAGTTTGGCCGTATAGTTGCACCACCAGGTAAAACCCTAGAAAACCTAATTTTTTGACGTCAGACCAACTATACAGCAGGAACAAAATGTTCCGGCCATATAGTTTGGCCGTATAGTTTGGTCCAACCACAAAATCACCACGGGATGGCAAACCCAACCCCAAAACTTCAATCCTTTTTCTCTCTTCTACCTCTAAACTCTCTCAAAACCTTAAGAGATCTTCATATCTACTAAATTCTGTTCCATTTCCTCGCACACAAGTGATCTACTGTATGTTTCTCCTCCGATCCTCCAATTAATTTTTGCAAATTCATCTCTGATCTATTGTCATTATCACTCTAGGGTGAGACTTACTATGAACTAATTGCCATGCTTTTCTTGCCTAGATTATTATTTTGAGGAGATTCTTTAGTGTTCTATGATGAGGAATATGTTATGCTTATTACTATTGGATCAAAAAGTTTTATTTTTCTCTCTTCTTATTATTTTAGATGACGAACACAAGGATCCAAACTCGTGCTCATGCCTCCGCTAGTTCTTCTCGGGCTACAGCTCAGGGACCCATGGGGATACGGTTCAGGAATGAGTCCCACCGTGATCGCTTCGACATGATCATGAACCAAGAAGTGAAGGCAACCAAGTGGGCTTGCCCCATTATATTGAATCAACTATGTATTTTTGATGACTTCAATCTACATTGCAATGGAGTTGGCCTGCAAAATTTTGTATTTCATGATGCGCCTACCTATCATCGGTTAACTATTGAATTTTTAAGTTCTTTGAAAAGCACCTCTAAAATAGGGGATGAAGAGGATATGATTTCTTTCCGACTTATGAACAACAATTATTCGTTATCACTTGATAAATTGTGCAATTTTTTTGGTTTACCAAACAATGATGCTAATGCTTTACGTGCATCTTATACTGGCATAGACCGTTCCCCAGAACTCTATTATAATAGAATGAGTTTCACTTCTAGAGTCAGCAAGGGGAAAAATATTCAACATCCTGCACTTTGTTATTTGTTCTATGTCATTGCTAACACCTTGCAGGCATGAAATAAGTTCACAAGACTCAATGAGGAGGACATTTTGGTCCTTGCAAAAGCTTCTTTCAACAACAACAACTTATCACTCCACTTGGGCGGAATTCTTGTGCGCTACTTGGAGCACCAATCCTCCCAAAGCCAAGGACCAATCACATGTGGATGCGTCATCACCATGCTTGCCACTACTTTGGGCATCGACCTAGGTGAGTTGCAACCATTGCTAGGTGAGCGACGTGTTGGTTTCTCTACTTTAAAGGCTTGTGGAATGCTCACTAGGAGATGTGGTGTTTAGTACTTGCATATTGCTGGAGTAGGGCGTATCTATCCTACTCCTTTGCCTAATGGACTTTTCTCTATCGAGGAAGTATGTTTACTATATGATTTGCAGGTTGAGCAACACCAAATCGAGGAGGAGATTCCAGATGAGGACAAAGACCAAGAAGAGGAGCAACAAGTTCCTTATCAAGAGGAGTAGCCACCAAACCGGTTTGCTACATATCAAGATTTTGAAGAACTTGGAGGAACTGTGGAGGGGATGCATAATCTCGCCCCGAACCTCCGAGAAACCACTATTAACTTATCAACTCAATTTGCAAACTGGAATTTCAATTTTTTCCCGCCACCACAATGATTTGAAGGGCTTGCAAAAGCCTAAGCATGGGGAAGTTTCCCCATTATCTTTATTTGGCATTCATTTATTTTTATTTTTGAGGTTATGCTTTTAGTTTGAATTTATAAGCACTCGTGTTGGTTTCCACAACACTTTCTCTTTAGTTATTTTTATTTGTTTTCAAGATTTTCTAGCCGAGATTTGCCGCCAATTTTATATTCTTTAATTACCTCTCTTCAAGAAAACAACAAAAAGATTTTTCCATTTATATTTATTTTCCCTCTTTCTTCTAATATCCTCGATGTTCTCATATATTTGCAGGAGAGTGATTGACTTTGAGTTTCCAAGAAACAAAACAAAAGGGAAGAGAGAAGTGGAACCAAACATGAGAGGTATGCCTTATGACTCCCCAGTTTTGAAGTTTGAGAAACCCATGCTAGTTAAGTACATTTTTGTTCCAGCTCTTGTAGTTAACCAAGTCTTTCCTAAAAAATTGCTAAAGAATTATAATAAGAAAATTTCTCACAATTGAAGGATTGTGTATTGTAGTGTTTAGTCATGAAAGCGTATTCCAAGAGACACTCGACACCACACAAAATAATGATTGACTCGATAGTTCTGTTGGAAAGGATTTGTTCAATTGAATTAATGTTTAGCGGTTTTTGTGATCATGCCAAAGTTTGACTTGTGAATCATAAGAATGATATAGCTTTATGTGTGTCAAACTTCATGGTATGCCAACAACTCCGCTAGCCTACGAACGATCTTCATGGAGGAAACTCCTAGATTTTGGCTATGAGTTGATTAAACATTTGTAGCAGCAATGCTATAGTGGGTAAGATTCTTGGCACTTTCAGGTAGATGTAAACATGATGGAATCACTCCTCTGGCTGATATGAGTAATCATTATACAAAAGGAACAAAAACCTTAGTAATGCCACGAGTGTCCATCACATCCCGATAAACTAAATAATTTTTTTGGCATGCTCTCAATTACTTAAGAACTGAAACTCTTAAAGGATAATGAATAGAAAAGTAGTGCTTGAAAAGTCTTGACTTATTGATGTGGGAGGATTGAGATACTTTAGTGTATATGCTTTTCATGAAAAACTCTCACACTCTCAATTTTACATGATTATACTTTATTGTTCAAAGGCAAGCTTATGAGTTGATTACATGACATGGAATAGAGTTTACTCATTTGAATCATCCATGCTTACAATAGTTTTGCTACGCTATAAGGATTCATTAAAACCCGTATGATATGCTTGCCATTACTCTATCTATGCTAAAGTTTTTCTAGATTAATGAAGTGGAGGAAACATGAGACTTCCAATCATGAGTAAGATCATCATCTCGTTATTTCAGATTAAATGCTGAGTTCCTTTTTGATTTTGGTTTTCTTGCTCGATGACAATCAAGTTTAATCTTGGGGAGGTTGATGGTTGTGAAATATAGCCATACACACTCACATTTAAACTGGATATTATTCATATATTTGATGAAATATCTCTCTAAACTCTGCCACTAATGCCTAATGGTCAAAGGGGTATGAAATCCTTTCTTTCTATGTTTCCTGCACAGAAAATGACATTTGATGATGGGAATCACAACATTAATGTCAATGATACGAGATTTCCAACACGTCAAAGAAACCAGGAGCCATGAAGTGGATCCAGAAGCTTTAACGACCAACTATACGATGGGAATAAAATTCCGGTCGTATAGTTCCGGCCGTATAGTTGCCATCGACACCGCTTGGTCAAACAGAATAAGTTTTGTGAAGGGACCCCTATATAAAGAGGCCTCTGACGATGAGAAAAGTGCTCGATCTCTCACTTCGCCACCGATGACACCCAGCCATCAGAAACCACTCCGCCGGAGGAATAGATCTAGATCTAATCTCCAAAGCCTTCTCCACCACCATTGCCATATTCCACCACTTGTAATAGTAGATCTCTTTTCCAATTGGTGACATTGTATGACTATTTCTATCAATCTTATGATCTCTATTACAATGTTTATGATTGTTGATTTCATCTCTATGTGTGAGTAATTCTCCTTGGGCTAAGGGCATCGGCCTAGTCATGTAGCATGTGCATGTTATTTATCATAGATGGGATCATGTATTAGTTTGTATGACATGATGATTATTGTACCCTCTCTTGCCTCAATCTAAGGACTTGTCAGGTACCCAATACCCCAAGGATTGAACTAGGTATAGGGAGTGTGAGTAATGACTAATCTGTAGGATGGGAACCCAGTGACAGAAAGGGTAGTACGGCTGTATGTGAGGGATTTACTTGGGGTTAACGGTGACATCACTATGCATATCATTAGTTCTCTTTCTTCTATGGATGAGACTAGTAGGTTATTGCTATAAGTGGTTGCTGAGGCAATAGAAATTATGGATGCAGTGCCCACATATAATTATCTTGCTCTAACATTTACATGCATACTTTATCATTATCTTTTATTCCCATCATATGTTTTTCACAGCTACAGGTGAAACCGAAAGCCCTAGGCCCTCTCTCTCCATCATCATCAACAACAAAAGATCGCAAACTCTTGGTCCGGTAAAACACAAAAATAATACCAAAACTCCCGAAGGTCCGTTAAAGTAACTTCACTTTGCTTTCTGCTTCCCGAGGATTCGATAAACCTGAGTCTACTAGGGAAAAACAAGCTATACTACATCCGTAATACGGATAGAAGGTATCAATGACTGTTTGATCCGGTCCTTGAGTTTTATTCTTCCCGAGGGATTGTGCGAGGACGGTGATCCGTATCCCTCCGGGGTCTTACATTAGTATTGTGACCTACATTAGTATGAAAAAACTCCGACTTTGACGCTAGTTTCCCACTGAACAATGTGGTTGTGTTCTGTTGTTGCAGTCCTTTATCGAGCAATGCTACGCACTGTTCGTATTGGCGAGGATAGCTCGGCCGGCTGCACCATTCTCCACCAGTGTGCTGTAGACTCAAACCTTCTCTCCGGCTTTACCATCAGATAAATCCTTGTGGAATTATGGGTCACTTCTAGTATTGTTTGGTAGTCGCTTGTATTATGAATGGTATTGGGAAGGATTGCTATCTAATCTCGACGATGCGTGTAGCCTCTTCGAGTAAGAATAAGTGATGCTTTTCCAGGTCCTTAGCCATTTTATCCAACACATTCGGAGTGAGATCCGAACCAGTTGGGATTGGTATTGTAAGTGCATCTCCATATATTTCACGTCCACCCTTGGTGACAATGTCTCCATTAACAAGAGGATCGATCGTTGTGGGTTTAGCTGGATCTTCATCTTGGTTCTTGATACGTCCATTTTACATCACCATTCTATATCATAAATTGCCTCTATTCATTGATATATTTCATATTAAGAGGTGATGCTTATGTTATGTCATCTAATTTTTCCTGTTGGATGATTCTTGGAGGATGAACCGCTGGAGTCGGGATTCTGATGGAATAAGTGGTGTTTTGATGCAATTTCGCGAAGATCAGAAAAATACCAGAAAAACTATAGAAAATTATAATTTCCCAGAAGATGAAGGATGCCAGAAGGGGAGGCGGAGTTGGACCACAGGGGGCCCACACCCCCTAGGCGCGGGCCACCCTGGGCCACGCCTACAGGGGGTGTGGCCACCCTGGCCCATGTCTGGCTCCACCCTCTCGCCTATATCTTCTCCTCGAAACCCTAAAGTAAGGGGAGTGACCATAGAAATATTTCGCCGCCTCTGCGGGATGGAAAACACCGAGAGAGAAAAAGCTCTCCGGCAGACAGATTTCTGCCAGGGAAATTCCTTCCCAGAGAGGGGAGATCATTGTCATCAATATCATCATCAAGCTAGACTTCATCGGGATCATCATCATCATCATCATCCACACCATCATCTCCACCAGCACCATCATCACCACTCCATCCCACTATAACAATTGTGTTGAATCTTGCATAGTTCTTAGGGAAAACTTTCCGGTGTTGATTACTATTGTAGTTGATGCTTGTGAGTGGAACCATTGAATTATTGATTATGTTCAGATTGTTATCCATCATTATATCATCTCTGATCTTGATCCATATGATGTCTCGTGAGTAGTTCGTTTAGTTCTTGAGACATGGGAGAAGTCATGTTGTTAGTAGTGGCATTGTGTTGAGGTATTATTCAATGGTTTAATATTTAAGTTGTGGTGCTATTCTTCTAGTGGTGTCATGTGAACATCGAATACATGATACATCACCATTTATGGTCCTAGGGGAATGCATTGTGTATTTGGCTACTAATTGTGGGGTTGCCGGAGTGACAGAAACCTGAACCCCCGTTAGGAAACCTTTGCACAAGGGAGTGTAGGATCTTAGAGTTTAAGGCTGTGGTTAGGTTTTTATCTTAATTACTTTATTGTAGTTGCGGATGCTTGCAAGGGGTTTAATCACAAGTATGTATTAATCCAAGTAAGGTCGGTACATTAGCACAGGTTCACCCACACACCACTTATCAAACCAAATAAGATTAATCAACTATATGAACAGAAAGCACTTGACAGTATTCCCATGTGTCCTCGAGAACATTTTGGCCTCATTAGTATTACCACCGGCTTGTGCTTTGCTAAGAAAGGATTGGGCCACTTGTTGTAATTACTTGTTTTCTTTATTTACTTGCACTTTATTTCCTTGCTTTATCAAAAACCCCTAAAAATCAGTTTGCTAAGTATTTACAGAGATTTCCTGCTCCAAACCACTAGTCAACACCTTCTTCTCCTCGTTGGGATCAACACTCCTATTTATCGAAAGTACTACGATACACCCCCTATACTTGTGGGTCATCAGTTCTCCATCTCGATCTCTTCGTCGACTTATTCATTGTTGCTTTCCTCTACCAGCTCCATCAGTGTCAGGTTTTTGTTCTTCTTCTTTGACCGCCCCGTATCATTTACGTGCGTACCGGTGCAAAAGATTGCTTTTGGTCCGGTACCAGGGGATAAACTTCCGTCGGTACTTTCTGGCATGGTGGGCTTCTATACCTTGGAGGAATCTCCGGTGTCCATGTCATCTTGCGAGGTGTAGTCTTCCTCCATTCTATCATACGGACTCGGAGGAGTCTCTGGATCACCTTGCGCTTTCTTGGAGTCGTATTATTGTTCATACTTCTCCATATCCTTCTCGATGTCACGAATCTCCTGCAACGTAAATGACTCCTGAGGGGAATCAGGTATGTCAAGGTTTTCTTTGATTGCATCGAGTACTAAATCGTTTCCCACTCTAGCATCGACAGAGTCGGATCCAGAGCTAACGTATCTCACGAAGCAATGCTTCTTTTTCTTCATGGACTCAAGGTACCGGAGCAGCTAGGTTTCCTCCTCTGCATCTTCAAAGCTCTGCTTGATCTCCGCGATTGCTTCATAGTCGATGTAGGGGCGTTTCATTATCTGGTTTATCCTTTGCCTCAAGAGCGATTTTCCTGCTCCAGCATCGGTAGATCCGGATCCGAAGCAAATATACTCCTCATCCATGTATCCTACCTCAACGAGGAGATCAGATCCGGATTTTTCTTCCCCCATTTCTTCTACTATAGGAGCGGTCTGGGTGGGTTCAGGGTTTTCCGGGATCTTTAACTCTTCCTCCTCCACAGACAGAGTAGATCCATATTTTTATTTCGCCATGGTCATCACCTCAAGGGTGTGTTGGGTGGGTTCAGCAAAACCGAGATAGATATTGATCTCACCAATTGGCATGATGGTGAATGTCGTCACAGGCTCCTTAGCCAGAATCTAGGTCTCATCGAGGAGAACGAGAGGGACATCGCTGGCATAGAGAACACGACCAACATCAATTGTTTCACCAATTCCTACACGCGCAGATTCCTCCTAGAACGAATATCCGAAGGTCACGGGCCCATGGTGGGCGCCAACTGTCGTCGGATTGATGACGAGTACGCCATAGGGGGTCCTTAAGGCCTTGAGAAGATGTGGTGTGAGCCGTATGGTGTTTCGGGAGACGTGAACACATATTTAGATAGGTTTAGATCTGACTGCAGTGATCGGATCCTACTCCTTCTAGCAACCTAGTAATATATCAGCGAGTTCCGTATGTTACAGCGGATTACAAGAGAGGTTCGCTTGTGCGAGTTAGTTGTGGTGATCTATGATCTGGTTCCCTAAAGGCCCCGTAGGTCCGGCTTATAAAGGCGCCAAGACCTAGGGTTAAAGGAGAAACATATTCGGCTAGGTCTCAGACTCGGTAACTAAATAAATATGGACTACAAGTCATACTATATGCCTAAGTCAAAAAGTCTTCTGGGCCTTGTCGTAGCCAGATTGGACTCTGTCTTCTTTCCCTAACTAAGCCACCCATGAATCAAAGATCTAACCCATTCGTGGCCCACCCCGGTCAGTGAGTCCTATGGGTATAACCGGAAAGTATATCCCCAACATCTATATCTACCTTTATTCTGGAAAACTTTGAACGATTCAAGTCATTTCAGATTCAAGTTTGGATATCTCTTGGCAATTTTCATAATTTTATAAATGATTTATTATCATACAAATTAATTATTAGAATAACTTGTTTATAATTTTAATGCGAATCATAAAAGAGATCATTCATAGAAAAAGAACAACTGATTATTTCTCATTAATATGAATAACCGTCTCACAATAAGCAAGACACACTTGCACGGTTCACAAACTCAATTACAAAGATTTTATTCAAATCTTCTAATCCTAATGATAAACTTGGAGGGAGGGAGTCATTTCGGCCTTCAACCAGATTGCTTGACGTCATCACGCCATCGGTGCCTCATTCCATCGCAACTCACGCTGAGGGTCCTGTTTTTCTAATAAAACAGGGATAAGTATCCAATACTTAAAACGGCCTAAGTGTTTCATGGAAACATTTAATAAATTTTACATCAACATATACCTTATCCATTGACATCGTTCCCAACCTTGGGTTCGACCTTGATAGTCCTTTGTTTGGCTATGACCTCACGAAAGGTATTCAGAATTCCTGTTATGATGTAATCCTTGACGATGTCCTTGTAACTAGGGGGAAGCGAGTGCAACACCCCATCTATTACAAGGTCTTCAGTCAAAAAGTCGCCCATAGCATCTTTAAGACGTTCATGGAGCCTTTCCATGGTGTCCAGGTGGCTATCCAAGCTAGAGTTTTCTTCCATCTTTATGGAGACAAATTCCTTCACGTACTCATTTTGCATGCGTTTCTCCTTAGCTGGAAACATACTCTTCAATTCATAGAACATATCATATGTGTAGATTTCATGGAAGGGTACTCTCAAGACAGGTTTCATGGCATGGATACCGGTGTACTTTACTATTATAAAAGTATCACAGCGGTCACAAAAGAGTCGCATCTTTATTTCCGTCGGAGTCATCGGGGAAATCTTCTAGGGGTACATGAAGGACATAGAGAAGATCGTTTTCTATGAGGATCCTTCTGAGGCATTGGTACCAGTCAGTGAAATTCGACACATCTATCTTAAATTTCTCCCCGTCCATAAATGAACCAAAGGTGTCGCAAACTGAGAGGATGGCCATTGTCTACAAGTTATTTGCAAAAGGAATTAGACTAAGTTCATAATAAGTGAGTTAAAATTGTAATCACATTATATTATATGAGCTCCCACTAAAATAAACATCCCTAAATAATTTTTAGTTATTACATGATCCCAATTCAATATATCACCCCCGATCGTCACAGCTGGTAATATAGCTGCAAAGGTAGACATTCTCTAATGTCAATCACATCATTCATGTGACTCATGCTCGATCTTTTGATATCTTTTTTGAGGCCATGTCTATACATGCTAGTCTCACCAATTCTAACTTGTATGTATCACAGTGCAACATGAATTACACCCAACATATGCAAAAGCATACATGTCTAACGTTCGATCATCACGACGTGCCTCATATCGGAGAAATTTCTTGGTGGTGCACACACAAAGGGAAACACTATCATTGGAATTAATTTAGGGATCACCCTATTTAAATGCTACTGTTGTATATCTATTGCTAGCACTCAAACAAGATGCAAACAAATATTAAATCATATATAATCAAAATGTGACGTGACATGGTTGTCTTCGCACTGCATGATCTCCACCGGGCCACCAGTTATACGCCAAGTCCACGATGCCACCGGTCTTGTCGTTCATCTTCACGATAACTATTACTATACTACTTAGCAATAGGAACAGTAAACTACCTTACCTCATTCACAACTATAACCATATCACATCACATAGCCTTCCCTGCAACATAAAGTTAGACGCCTTTACTTTATGTATTGAATATTTTACGTGGTTGTTTAGTCTTTCACAATAGAACGTTTCTACCTACGAACTTCCAACCACAACATGGATACAATAGTTGTTTATACTACACCCCTTTAGGGGCCTTCCTTTGTAGATGCTATATCAAATACTGTGAGAGAGATAGACACCCGTGAGCCACTTATACGGTACAAGCCGTATGTCGAGCATGGAACCAGTCTTGCATGAGAATATGCATAAGGTCGGTCCGGGATGCTTCATATCCAATATACGTGGGAAGGTAACAACTATAGTATCAATGCCCACACTTTTGCATGTGTTTGATACATACTAGCTGTGAGATTCTGACACATGGCTTAATAGGATTGATAGGATACCCATATCAACAAGTTGCAACTTATTTTCCGGAAGCTCGTTCAAAAAGAACTCTAAGGTTAAGCGTGCTTGTCCTAGAGCAATTTGAGGATGGGTGACCGCCCGAGAAGTGGGTACCGGGTGCGCATGAGTGAGGATAAAGTGCATAGAAAAGACTAGTGTTGGTCTGTGGGGCTAGCCTAGAGATCCTATTGAGCTGCCAGGAGTGACAGCCGCTGGTCCGGAGAGGCCAGGGTCTTACAAAGTGGTATCAAAGCCGATCATTATGGTTGCACGGGTGTGTGAAGGTCATTCGCGTACATGTGGCCCGAAGTGTACACAACATGGCACATGTGCTGGCACTGGACGTACAGATGTGTGCCAAGATGGGAGGTTCCTAGCATGTGGTTGATCAATGAGGGCATCGATCTTTGAAGGGTGGGTGGTTGTGATATCCTGGAACATCGGTTAATAGGATTGATAGGATACCCATATCAACAAGTTGCAACTTCTTTCCAAAAGCTCATCCAAAAAGAACTCTAAGGCTAAGTGTGCCTGGCCTAGAGAAATTTGAGGATGGATGACCAACCGGGAAGTGGGTACCGGGTGCGCATGAGTGAGGACAAAGTGCATAGAAAAGACTAATGTTGGTCTATGGGGCTATCCTAGAGATCCTATTTAGCTGCTAGGAGTGACAGCCACCGGTCCGGAGAGGCCAGGGTGTTACAATAGCATACTACGCATAGATCTGGCTCTGATACCATTGTTGGGGTACTGGTGTAGAAAACAAAAAAATTACTATGCACGAGACCATAATTTACCAAGATCTATCCATTAGTAATGTGGTGACCGAGGAAGACAGTAGAAACGTACCCTTGAAGACCGAGAGAGCGTTACACTCATGCAGAAGCGTGGCTGATGTAGTTGTACTCACCAGACCTCAATTTCGCGAAGCTCCTCGCTTGTCACCCCTTGTCCAGGTCCTCACACGATGGCCTAGGTATCTCCAAGTGTAGACCATCCAAGTTGCCACACACATACGATTCAAGACAATGACTCCCGGGCCCGTATCCTATCGAGGTTGCGGAAGTAGACCTCCAGGATAGAATCCCAAGGGCACAACGGCATGCCGCAGAAGTATTGGTCTTGCGTGTACAACCCTGACGTGGGACCGCGCACTAGTAAAGGCAACTAGAGAGGGGGATATTATAGACTTAGGGAATATCTTACTGGTCTGTTTCATACCACCCATGGGCACCCCTTTATATAGGGGAAGGAAGGTGTGCCGTTCCCTTTAGGTGCTCCATGTGGGACTAAATCTAATAAAGAAACAGGGAAAAAAGGACCTCCCAGCCGGATGGGCTGCAACAACATAAAACAACCCACCAACCAGCCATGTATGCCAGCCTCGTGCCCATCCTGGCCCAGTGAGCTGGCGGCAGCAGCAAGTGACGAGGTACGGTCTCATCAATGCCCATTGTGATGGACTTGGGTTTTGGAGAAGATGGGAATGCTGGAAGTCGCGGAACGATTAATAGACAAGCAATACGGGACACGAGATTTACCCTGGTTCAGGTCCCCAAAGGGAAAACCCTACTCCTACTTGTCTGCTCTTGATTAAGGCGGAACCGAAGGTTACAGATGTGCGCAGATGCAATCTGGCATGGAGGTGTGTATGATGTGGTCAGAGAGAGATCCTTCTTGTCGTGCCCTCCTGGCCTTTATATAGATAGGCCAGGTCTCGGGGGTAGGTCGAGTCGGTTATAGATTAGGGTTGGTACCCTTTGAAATTCTATCTAATCTAAACTTTTCCTCCAAGGAGTCGAAACCGCCATGGGCTTGGGCCACCCAAAGTCTTCCTGGGCTGCGCGTCCTTGCGTGGGCCTTCCTTGGGCTGGACCAGGTATACTAAAGTTGTGCACCCATAAGGTATATCCATGTCATTATCCCCCGTGTGTTTAGTCAAATCATAGATTCGGCTGGAGACTCTTCAATCTTTCGGGTTCTATGTAGTTTAAACCTGTTTTACAAGGAGAAAATGTTTAGTTCATAGGGACTGTTGATGCGTGTGCCTGGCTCTCTTGACGGATCAGGGCCAGTTAACTGTCATAGGACAAAACAACACGATCTTCATCAAATTCGAGTCTCGGGACTCAAATTTGGAATGATTGCTAGTGTTATTCGACTCAGGACGTTGCAATCTTATAGGAGTCGAATCCTAGTGATTTTCAACTGATGTACCCAACGCGTCCGTGGGGATTTTCATCATGCCTGTTGGCACGGGAATTTACTGGCAGAGCATAGTCATGTGCGTTACCATGCCATCAGATGATATCTGTAGGTCTTATCTTTGCTTCATAGACACAACATCCGAAATTTTATCACCATGGAGGTGTTTCGGGTGGCCAAGGAGAATGCTTCTCACTTAGCGTTGGTTTGGGCAAAGTTGCCAAAAATATTTTTGTCGTATTTGATCCGAAGGAACGCAGTCGAAGAACTCATAGGGTGCGCGACCAGCGCTCCCTATGGGAGTAGCCCCCGAGTGTCTGTTTGAGTCATAGACTCGAGCAGAGACTTTAATTCAGTCGTTTTCAGTGTAAGTCCGAAGGACACAATTTTTTCAGATGCTCAGCCAATGCTCCCTATGGGAGTAGTCCCCGAGTCTGTAGTGGAGTCGCAGACTCGACGTAGGACTCAAAGATAATTGCGAGGTGTAGTTACCTTAGTCATTTCTTAGGTGCACGGCCAGCGCTCCTAATAGGAGTAGCCCCCGAGTAGTTTCGCGAATCGTAGATTCGAGTAAGTACTTGATTGATCAGCCGAAAACTTTGAACCATTGTTGGATTTGCCTTTGATGATGTCAGTGTTGATGATTGGTGATCTCAACCATCTGCGGTAGCAGAGATGATGCGACGAAACAATCGTGGGTCCTACCGTCTGACCTAAAGTTGACTAGTCATGCGTGAACGTGGCAAAAATTACGGCATCTCCTTGATTTCCGTGCATAGTGGACGGCGTGCTGGCGACGGTTCGGTGTAGTGTGGACACGTGTAGGGTCAGATTTTGGGAACACGCTAGGGCTTCTCGATCGACGGCTTCTGTTCGTCGTCTTCGTCCTTTTATACCACAAGGGAACAGTGATTTTCTTTTACTCTTTTCCATTTTCTCATCTTCTTTGCCTCCATTTTCGCGAGCTTCACTGCCCTTCGTTGCGCTCCGGACATTCTCCACAATTTTCCTTCATCCTTCTTGCGCTCGCACCGTTGTACTCGCTGCTGCAATATGGGCAAGCCAAAGAAGACAACTGCCGGAGCTATTTCGAGCACCGCCGCCGGCGGCAAGATGGTCGCCACTACAGCCCACGCCACTGACGGCGGGTGGAAGCGCACATAAATGCGCGATGGGGATCTGCACAAGCTGCACGATGCTGGGTTGATCCCCAAGAACAAGGAGGACGCCATCCTCCCTGGCGACAAGGTAATCCCATGCACACCAGAAGGGTTTCTGGTGATGTTTTATGCCTTTGTCATCTGCGGTCTTTCTCTTCCTGTCCACGAATTCCTTCGTGGACTCTTCCTTTTCTATGGTATTCAATTGCATCATTTGTCTCCCAATTCACTTCTCCATATCGCTTGTTTCATCACCCTTTGCGAGTGCTGGCTTGGTATCGAGCCGCACTTTGGCCTCTATCAGAATCTCTATTCCATGAAGAGGCAGTCCGGAACTGGTGGAGTTTATCCGCTCGGCGGCTGCATCATCTCTATTTGATCTTCTATTCTTTTCTTCTCCTTCTGCATGTGCGAGTTTGTCCAGTATTGGCGGAAGAAGTGGTTCTATATCCGTGAAACTAAATTGGATGGACAAGAGTATGGTCTCGCTCCTTTCGACTCCGCCCAGAAAATCATCCCGAAGAGGTCATGGAAGAACCACGTTTTGGAGGGTGAAACGGTGGAGGTGGAGGATCTCTACCGTCGTGTGGAGGCACTCCAGCTAGTGGCTGGCAAGGAGGCCAATGGTGTCGACATCATCAGCACCTTCCTCAAGCGTCGGGTGCAACCGCTCCAAGCGAGGGCGCATCCGATGTATCTATATGCTGGCCGCAGCGACCCAACGAGGGTTTCACCTGAGGAGTTGTCCAAGGGTGACCTTGATAGAGCCCTTCGGCCCCTGTTGAAGTACAAGGCCGACAAGGACCTCCCGGGGAAATCCTTGACCTCCCCCGTTAGCGCCGGAAATGTAGTTCCACAGTGCTTTGCGCTTCTTTGAGTGTTACTTATCCTGTTTTCTTGCGTCTTCTGTTTGCAGGACCTCAATGTAGCGGGGATGATGCCCCCTTTGCCTGAGAAATTTCCGGTTGCGTCTTCTGTTTGCAGGACCTCAATGTAGCGGGGAGTCCGAGCTTCCTCCGGCGCCATCTCCCACCATTGAAGCCCCCGAGGCAAGCGAAGGGCGAACCCTAAAGCGCTCCCGAAGTGAATCTTTGGATGCGTCTACCCCACCAAATCCAAGGGGTCTGCTGTTCCTCGAGCAGCATGGCGAGGAAGAAGGTGCATCATTTGCGCCTTACCCTGTCATTCCTATTCGAGCGATGGCTCCACAGCCGCCGGCAAAGAAGAAGGATAAGGCGGCTCCCGTCTTCAATTTATCGTACATCATGTCGTAAGTCACTCTGCTTTTGAAGCTTGATACCATTTTCATTTGTGTAGTTTAACTGTGTTGCTGATCTAATCTTTGCTTGCAGCAACTCTTTGGAGGAGTCCCTTGACGGGGACACCCAAGAAGTTATGGCGGAGTCGAAGCCGACGGATTCTATTCCCCAGGTGGTGGCCGACTCTGAGGATGATGGCCCGAACTCCTCTAGGCGAGAATCTTGGGAAGTCGTAACTCAGAAGGCAGCATGCAAACCTTCAGAGTCCACACCTGAACACGTAAGTGTTATCTTTCTTACTCCATGGGGGGAGCCCCGAGCCCCTTTGTGTGACTTGTTGATCTTTTTTGATTTGAGGGGGGGAGCCCCCGAGCCCTTTATTTACCAACTTTTGTTTTTTCTTCTGTAGCCCTTTGTGCACGGAGCCAACCTCCTCATCCAGCAGCACTTGGCGTTGGAAGCTAAGCTGCATCAGCTTCAAGGTGCATGGCTTTTCACCCGGTTTTTTGTTTGTCTATTTCTTCATGTTGCAGATGAAAACAATGACGTGCTCCGAAGGCTGAATGCTCTCGAAAAGAGCCTCAGTCAGGTAGAGAAGAGGGAAACTGATGCTGTTGAAGCCAAGGAGCGCCCGCAGAAGGAGGCCGTAGATCGCGAGCAGCAGCTCGTAGCCGCAACAGCCACCCATGAGAAGGAAGTGGCTGATAAGCTCATGGCTGCGGCCAATGCTATTTCTGGTGAGTTTCCCTTGTCTCATTTGAGTGTTATGTTTTTCGAGTGCGGCTTATCCTTTGTCATTCGAGTCTTCATATCTTCCTCATGTTAGATGCTTCTAGTATCACATTTGATCGTGGTGCGCTGGAGCACGAGGATGCTTTGGCTGATGCTGCTGCTGCTACGATTGAGGATCGCTGCTCTGCTGCCGCTGGCTCCTTGGAGAAAGCCAAAAAAGTTCTCATGCGCTTTTACAAGGAGGTCGCCCCCAAGGGTGTTGCCTTCAATGACGTCGACGCCCTTGCGGATGCTCTATCAGAGGAAGCCTCGGTGGAGTACAAGCGCAAGCAGAAGGGCATCGGTGCTTCCATGGGGCTGGCCATGGCGTCCGGAGCGGAGCTAGACTTGCCGCAAGTCACATCCCGGATGCCGACAGCTACAGATTCCTCTAAGGTTTCTTTCGTCATCTTTGCTTCTCACTATAAGTGTTATGGGCCTAAGCTCATCGATCTCTAGGCTGATTACGCGGCGAAGCAGAAGCAGGAGGTCAAGAGCAGACAGTCTGGATCCAAGGCTACCCTAGATGCGGGTGCTTAGGCCGTTGTAATGTAGCTAGTGTAGTTTCTTCTTTTGCTGTTTTTGTAACAACTTGCGGATGAACAAGTTTCACTTTGCCACGAGGTGGCTTTGATTATGTATATAAGTTTATCTTTTAGCTGCTTCCAAAAGTCTTTGTGATGTTCATGTTTGCTTACTTGCTTCTAGGATCCTTCGGTTGATGCTCCAGTGGTTACCCCGACTGTGCCTGAGCCTCGTCCGTCTTTGGATGGTGCATCGCAATTGGCCTTTCTGCGTGATCGTGTCCACAGCCTATAAAAGGATTTCCTCAATATCCGAGGCCACACGGATGTGTGGAAGTCCAAGGCTGAGCGAGCCACTGTCAGGGAGGAGTTCTTGCTTGGGGAGTTGCGGCGGATGGGTGAGCAAATTCAATGTAAGTCTTCGTGATCTATGTTCTTTCGGGTGCACCTTACTTGTATGCCATATTATTCCGTGCTTTGTGTAGATGTGAATATCATTCTGAGGGAAGAGAAGGAGCGCGCCGCAATTCGGATGAACTGCCTGACGCAACATGACCTGGAGGCTGGTGGTTTCTTCTGGATGGACCTTGATCGAGCCATCATCCTTGCGATGGTGCAAGATCGCGTACACCAGGTTCTTCGGGTGTTGAGGCAGGCAAGGTCTTCACTTGCGGCCATTTGGTCCATCATGTTCCCCTTGGACGTTGCGCCTTCTACCTTCCTGGGTCTTCTTGCTAAATTTCGGAATGTGGGCCACGTCAAAGAGTTGGTGCACCATCAGCTGATTGCTGGGGTGAGCCTTGTCTCTTGTTCGGTTGCATCTACGTGATGTCAATCTTGCAGAGGTGGCGACTGGACCACCCCTTCGACCAGATGGAAGCTTATGGGACATGCGCCCTCATTATGCAGTTGTGGCCAGCATGCCGAAAAAATTGTAGATTTGTTTGAGCAGCGGGAAAATGTTATGCTCCGAAACAATTAGGTCCTATAAAAGAAAAACGAGATAATGTAAAATTTGTATACACTCTAGTGGGCTTTCAATGCCCTTTGTAGAGTTTGTATGTATTGGCACGTGGTGCTTTGTTGTGTGCATGTCCTTTTCGTTAGCCTGACGTGGTCATCTACTCAGGTTGTATGCATTGTTCTAAGTCGACGAAGTCGTGAGGTGAGGCGTAGCCCCCGAGCGCATTTAGCGAGAAATAATGTAAGGATAAAAGATATTTGGACCAAGGAACTTAGCTTTTATTCATAGAAAACGAGGAGGTACATTGTTCGTTCGAGTAGCCTTATTGAAAGTAAATGGTAACTAGGGGTATAAGCGTCACTGTTGTGCGACGTTCCAGGGGTTGGAGTATTTGACTCCTGATGTGACATCCATGAGGTGATACGCGCCACATGTGATGACTTCGGTGATGATGTAGGGTCCTTCTCAGGGTGACTCGAGCTTCTTGGGACGTTCTTACTTGAGTTGCAGGACGAGGTCTCCTTTGACGAAGGACCTTGGGCATAGCCAGCGGCTGTGGTAGTTGCAGAGTCTTTGTTGGTATAACGCTGAGTGAGCCGCGGCAATGTCGCGTGCCTTGTCGAGTGTATCGACGGTGTCCTCCAGTGCTGCCGATGATTCGACTTCGCTGTAGGCAACGACCCGTGGGTCCTTGTGGCGTACCTCAACAGGTAGTACGATTTTGGATCCATACACCATGAAGAAGGGCGTGTAGCCGGTTGAGCTGTTTGGTGTTATACGCAGGCTCCATAGAACAGAGGGTAGCTCATCTGCCCAGGCTCCCGCAAGCCTTTCGAGTGGGCAAAATAGGCGTTTCTTGATGACGTTGCCTATGAGGCCATTGGCCTTTTTGACCCGTCCGTTGGTCTGTGGGTGCGCCACGGAGGCGTACGATATGTTGATGTCGAGGTTCTCGAAGAAATCTTGGAATTCCTTCAAGATGAAGTTCGACTCATTGTCTGTTATGATGCTATGAGGGATGCTGAATCTGTAGATGATGGACTCGAAGAATTTAACGGTAGTTTTGCCGCTTTGGCTGGTGACAGGCATGGCCTCAATCCACTTGGAAAATTTGTCAACTGCGACCAGGAGGTAGACGTGACCTCCTGGCGAGGACTTTGGCAATTTTCCAATCATGTCGAGGCCCCATTGGGTGAAGGGACATGCCAGCGGTATAGGCCTCAGCTCGGATCCTGGCGCGCGTGGTTTGTTCGCATACCTCTTGTAGGCGTTGTACCTCTAGACGATGTCCTTGGCATCGTTCATTGCGGTTGTCCAGTAGAATCCAGCTCATAGAGCTTTGGCGACAAGGGCGCGGCTGCCTGCGTGATGGCCGCAGATGCCCTCATGGATGTCTTGGAGGATACTTTTGCTATCACCGAGGGTGACGCATCGTTGGAGCACACCTGGGATGCTGCATTTATACAGCTCAATATTGATGATGGTGAACGCTTTCTACCGGCGAGACATGCGCCGGACATCTGTCGGGTCCTTTGGAAACTGTTTGTTTATCAGGTAGTGAAGGTATGGTTGTGTCCACGTCTCTTCGATCGCCATGACCTGCATCAGGATGACCAACTCGACCTCCGTGTCAAGCTTTTTGGGTCCTTCTTGTCCTTTGGGTAGCGTAGCCCCCGAGGGCTCTGCTTTTTCGGCTGAACCTTTTTGAAAATTTCTCTTGATAGAAGGTACGCAAATTTGTTCGAGGAACACGCCTGGTGGCACCCATGCGTAGGTGGAGACAATGTTGGCGAGCTTGTCATCTTCTTGTTGCTTTCTCTTCCGACGTGTCGAAGTTCGTAGCCATCGAAGTCCCCTTAGAGTGAGTTGTAGAGCGTGCGGTACGTGATCATGTCGGTGCTATGGGTGTCGCACTCGTTCATCGTCTGCTGCACGACAAGGTTCGAGTCACCATAGATGACAAGGAGTGTTTCTCCGCATACCTTGGCCATCCTCATGCCGTGGAGGACGTACTTCATCCGAAGGACATACTTCATCTTTTCGCCCTGAGGGGACGTCAGTATGACGCCATCCCCGGTTCCGGCCTCGCGCTTGGAGCTGCCAAAGTGCATCATCCAGGACTGCGACATGTCCAGAGTATCCGATAGCTGGAGCTCCATCCAGTGCACGAGGAATTTAGGGAGGACATGAGATTTGATGGCCTTGCGCAGCTCGTAGACTATGTCTAGAGGGGACAGTTCGATGCCCCATAAGGCTACCCGCCCCGTGGCCTCGGGGTTGTTAAGGATGTTTGATAGCGGGGCGTCATTGGTGACCATGATCAGATGCTCCTGGAAATAGTGGCTCAGCCGACGAGCCGTCATGAATACGCTGTAGGCGAGCTTTTGATAGTGAGGGTACCTCTTCTTTGTTTGGGTCAGTACCTCACTGAGGTAGTAGATTGGGCGTTGGACCCCATGGGTCTTGCCATCTTCGGGTCGCTCGACCACGAGCATGGTGCTGACCACCTGATGTGTGGCGGCGATGTACAGCAGCAGCGGCTCCTGTTCCTTCGGCGTGACCAGGACATGCGATGCGGAGTGTAGCCACTTGAGGTCTTCGAATGCATCGTCTGCTTCGGGTGTCCACTCGAATTTGTCCATCTTGCGTAGCAGCTGATAAAGGGGAGATCCTTTTCGCCCATTCAACTGATGAATCTACTCAATGCCGCGATTCGTCGAGCTAGTTGTTGGATTCCCTTGAGGTTCTTTGGCTTCTCCATGGCTAGTATAGCCCTGATTCTCTTCGGATTTGCCTCGATCCCCTGTTGCAGATGAAGTAGCCGAGTAGCTGGCCAGATGGGATGCCGAAGGCGAACTTGTCTGGTTTAGCTTGATCTTGTAATGATCAAGGTTATCAAACGTCTTGTGAAGGTCGCCGATGAGCGTCTTGGCCTCCCTGGTCTTGATTACTATGTCATCGACATAGACTTGAATGTTTCGAACAATCTGGTTCTTTAGACATGGTTTGCATGCATCTCTGGTACATGGTGCATGTGTTCTTCAGCCCGAAGGGCATTGTATTGTAGCAGAACACTCCGAACGGCGTGATGAATGCTGTTTTCTCCTGATCTTCGACCTTCAGCCAAATATGGTTGTAGCCTGAGTAGCCATCGAGGAAGGAGAGTTTCTTGCATCCTACAATCGAATCGATGATTTGATCGGTCCGTGGTAGAGGGAAGTGGTCCTTGGGGAAGTGCTTATTGAGCGATGTGAAGTCCACGCACATCCGCAGGATGTCCGTGTCCTTTTTGGGGACTAGCACGGTGTTGGCCAGCCACTCACTCTCCTTGATTTCCCTGTTGAAGTTGGCATCGAGCAGTCTGTTGACTTTGATTACAACGGCTTTGGCTCTTGGTTCAGACAGTCGTCGAATCGAATGTTTGATTGTCTTTGCATTCGGAAATGCATTTAGTGCATGCTCGGCAAATTCCCTGAGAACTCCTGGCATGTCCGCAGGACAGCAGGCGAAAATTTCCCAGCTCTCACGAAGGAATTCGACAAGCGTGCTTTCCTATGCGGGACTGAGGTCATTGGCGATCAACGCTGTCTTGGAGGCGTCCGTTGGGTGGACCTGCACCTTCTTCGTGTTGACTGTGGAGTCGAATGACATATAAGGTGTGTTTTGCCTGCTAACCAGGGGTGCCCCATTGTCCGTCACTTCTCAGAGCCTCGTGAGCTACTCCTGCATGCCGAATGGCTAGGAGATTCTGTTGAAGCCTCTGTCGGAGTGATCGGACCTGGTGAAGCTTCCCTGGACGATGATGACGCCTCTGGGTCCTGGCATCTTCAGTAGCAGGTACGCATAGTGCGGTACTGCCAGGAATCATACAAATGCCACGCGCCCGAGGATGGTGTGGTACTGTGATGGCCAGTCCACCACTTCGCACTCTAGTCGCTCGCGCCTGAAGTTTTCGGGCTAGACAAAGATTACGTCTAGCCATATCTTGCCCAAGGGTATATGCCCTTCCCTGGGACTATGCCGTGGAACGTCGTGTCTGATTGCTCCAGGCTACACAGCGGAATCCGCAATGTTGCGAGTGTGTTGGCGAACATCAGATTGATGCCGCCACCGCCGTCCATGAAGACGCAGCTCATCTCGAGTCCCCTGATCTGGGCCTCGAGCACCAGGGCAGCATGACCTGGGCGAGGGATCTATTGTGGCTGATCCAAAGGATCCAACGTGATGCAGGACTCCGAGCCACTAAGGTACTCAGGTCTGGCTGGTGGAGATGTCATGGCCAGACTGACTTGGCAGGTGATTTTCTTCTGCACCCTATTGGTTGGGCGCCCCTTCTGGATCATCAGGGACCCTTTGGGTGGTGGGTATCCACCTAGACCGTTATTCGGTGCTGGTGCGGCTGGTGGTTGCGATGGTGCGCCTGGTGGTCGAGGAGCTCCATGGGCGATGTCACCTGGTACGGGTGCGGGTCCGAATCCAGGTTTTACGGTCTGGTGCCGCATTTGGGTGAGACCCTCGCCGAGCTTCTGGAATTCTCGGCAGTCCTTGAGCATGTGATTGTCCTTCTTCTTACCATCTATCTTGTCGATGTAGAAGTTGATGGTGCAGGGACCAGACAGCTTGTCGTATGCCGAAGGCTCGTTGTCGCGGATGCGACGCTTCCATGTTTGCGTGGTTCGCTCTCCGTCACAGTAGTTGTTTTCGCGGTATCCGCTGTTGCGGTTACCGTCATCGCGTTGATCGACGTATCCAGCCCTAACAATGTCGACTCTGTCACGATCGTCGTAGAGGTGTGATCTTCTCTTGCCGCGGTGCTCACGTCTTGTGGCCGTAGTCGTCTTCGTCATCCGAGTGTTCTCGGTTGATGGAATCCTTGCCATCTGCCCATCGGTTGGCAATATCCATGAGGTGGTCGAGCGTTTTGGGCTTGACGCGCCCAAGTCCTCCTTGAAGTCTAGGCACCTGACACCATCCTTGAAGGCATCGATTGCTCTTTCCTCGGAGATATGCGCGACGGATTTCTTGATATGCGACTAGTGGAGTATGTACGAGCGGATGGACTGACTGGTACGTTGGGTGCAGGCCCGCAGCTCCTCGATTGAGGTTGGACTCTTGCTAGTGCCCTTGAAGTTTTTGATGAAGATGTACGCCAGATCTTCCCAGCTTCGGATGGAGCCGGAAGGTAGGCTGCTGAGACAGACCCTGGCTGCGCCTGTCAGCTACAGCTAAAGGCATTGTACATCGGTGTTGTTGTTCCCGCCGTGGAGCTTGACTGACGACAGGTGATCATCGAGCCAAGCCTTTGGCTCCTGCGTGCCGTCAAACTTCAGTTGTTTGAAGGGAGCTTGAAATTTTTTGGCATCCGCGTTGCCGAACGGATCTGCTGAAGCATCTGGCTCAGCACAACTCTCCGCCGTCTTCTTCTTCAGACTCAGTTGAGCACGCGCGTTTAGCACGCGCCTTGTCGATCTTGCGCTGGGTGAGCTAGTTGCGAGCGTCGTAGTTGCTGCTGCGGCACCATGGGATCTTGCGGCGCCGGGGCAGGTCGTGCTCGTCTTCCTTGGATAAGGGTGTAGGGCTCCGGGTGAACTTGACCGCAGCCTTTTTCGTCAGCTCCACTAGAGCATCATCGTGGATCGCAGCTCCGACGAGTCCGAGGCCTGCTAGCATAGACTTGTGCATGGCGCTCTTCGGGTCGCCCGGCGAAGGCGGATGAGATGCTTGATAGGTAGTGGCTGCCATGATCACAGTCTGCGGTGTCTTCGGCATGACGTTGCCATGTGAGTCCATTGTCATGAAGGATGTGTTGAGGGCCTTGGTGACCTCGCGTCACTCCTCGGGATCCATGCGTTCCGTGCCGGAGCGATACTTGTTGCCGTTGTTGCCATGTTAACTGGAGCCGCCAGCGACAGAGAGCGTAGCTCACCGCGCGCTGGATTCTGCAGCTGCCTTTTTGAAGGGTTTCGCAGCATAGTAAATCAAAAAATTTCTACGGATGTGAACGGGAAAGCCAAGATCTAATCTAGGAGATGCAAACATCGAGGGGGAATAGATGAGATCTTCATACCCTTGAAGATTCACACAGCGGAATGTTCGACGGAACGTGGGTGATGTAGTCGTACTCGCTTCTCCTCCTCGCGATCCGATCCGATCTAACTCCGCAAGTGGCGATGCCTCCGAGAGATGCACACGTGCGGCACCTCGACGTCTCCTCCTTCCTCGGTCCAGCAAGTATGGTGGAGAGACGGATTGGATCTACAACGCGACGGTGCGGAGCAAGTGGTGGAGAGTTTCTGCAGCAGGGCTTCGCCTACACGTAGTCGGGAGGGAGAGAGAGAGGAGGGCAGCAGGGCGGCTAGGGCTTGAGGAGGAGGTGTGGGAGGGGTGCGCCCCCAGCCCTCTTTATATAGAGGGGTGGGCGGCCAGCCCTTTCCCCTCCCCCAAACCCTAGGGCCGGCGGCCAAGGAGGGAGGAGTGGGGGGCAAGTTCCCCCTTCTAGAAGCTCCCCTAGGGTTTTTCCCTAGGTTGGCCGGCTGGGCCCTATGGGGCCTTGTGCCCCTGGCCCAATACGGCCAGGGCACTCGCTCATAGGCCCATGCCCCCTCCCGGCAGGTGGGGCCACGTTGGCCCCCCTCCGGAAGGTTCTAGAAGTTTCCGGTACAACACCGATTAACCCAAAACAATTCCGAACTCCAAAAACTGCATTGCCTTATATGAATCTTATTATCCGGACCATTCCGGAACCTCTCGTGATGTCCCGGATCCCATCCGAGACTCCGAACAAAAACTCATAAACCAATTATCCAATCTATCCTAGCGTCAAGACACGTTAAGTGTGTGACCCTTCGGGTTCGAGAATATGCAGACATGATCTTCTATCAATAATCAACAGCGGGGTCTGGAAACCCATATTGACTCCCACACATTCATCGATGATCATATCGGATGAACCATGATGCCAGGATTCAATCAATCCCATATATATATATTCCCTTCGTCTCGCGATATTTTACTTGCCTGAGATTTGATCGTCGGTATCGTCATACCTAGTTCAATCTCGTTCACAGCAAGTACTTTACTCGTTCCGTAATCCGATATCACTTTGTGATTAACTCCTTAACCACATGCTTGCAAGCGGTGTTGATATCGATTACCGAGTGGGCCCGAAGTATATCTCTCCGACTTGGGAGGGACAAATCCCATCTCGATACATACAACCCAACAGGTACTTTCCGATCACCTAAGAGACACCTTTATGATCACCCTCTCATAGGATGATGTTTGATGACCTCAAAGCTTTCATCCGATACTAGGGAGTTGCATTATCTCATGGTCTAAGGAATACAATATTTGACATAGGAAAAGCTTCGCAAAGATGAACAGGATGACACGATCTAATTGCTCCGCTTAGTTTGGGTCTGCCCATCATATCATTCTCCCAATGATATGATCTCATCATTAATCGATAACTCATGTCTATGGTTATGAAACCTTAACCATCATTAATCAATGAGCTATTCCATAGAGGCGTACTAGGGACACGGTTTTGTTCACAAACCACACAAGTATTAAAGTTTCCGCTTAATACAATTCTAGCATGGAATATAAACTTTATCATGAACAAGAATTATAATAATAACATCTTTATTATTGCCTCTAGGAAATAATTCCAACAGTCTCCCACTTGCACTAGAGTCAATAATCTAGTTTACATTTGGCAACAATCTCACACCCCTGGCACTAAGGTGCTGATCATGTTTTGCACGTGGAAGAGGTTTAGTCAATGGATCTGTGACATTCAGATCTGTATGTACTTTGCTAATCTTCAGATCTCCATCTGCTATATAATCTCGGATTATATGAAACTTGAGGTTGATATGCTTGGTCTTTGGATGATATCTTGGTTCCTTAGCAAGTGCTATGGCGTCAGTGTTGTCACACAGTATCTCCAGTGGGTCCAAGGCACTTGGAACCACACCAAGCTCAGTGATGAAGTTCCTGATCCAAACTCCTTCACTTATGCAAACTAGTTGCATGTCAAGCGTGGAACAGGTCTCATGTGCGAGGACATGTAAAGTTTGTCCGGGCCGCTTCATCCCACTATGCCACCAATATCCAAAGTACAACTAAGAAGCAATAAAATGATCATCATCGCCCACATACTCATATGTGTACTACCCGTGCAAAGCATCTACGCATAGATCCGCTCGATACCAATTGTAGGGTTCGCAGCATAGAAAACAAATTTTTTCCTACGATGGGAACATCTATGTACCAAGATCTATCTACTAGATACAAGCAATGGGTGGATATACATCCATAGATTACATACTCTTGAAGACTGAATAGCGTTAACGAGGTTGTACTCATGGATGATGTAGACAAACGCTTGCCGATCTCAAGATCATGATGAAGTCCATCTGGTCCAGCCGGTCCAACACGATCAAGTCCAGCACCTCAAAGCAGTGGTGCATCCGTGATCGCACACACGCGTCTGGTACCCGACAACCTCCGTGCCTCGCTCCAGCAAAGCAGCGGAAGCAACAAATCCTTCCAGAAAAAGCCACCGGGAACATGTATCTCGCTGATCCGAGACCATGGGGAAATTCTAAAGGGGGGAGAGAGATCCTTCGCGAGGAGGTGTGCTTTGAGAGGAGGAGAGGGGGCCTTTTGTACGGGAGAGGGGGGGCACCCAAGGGGCATGGCGCCCAGACATGGGGCTGCCCCCACCTCTTCCACATTCATGTGCGTGGACCTCCCACTCAAAATGAAAAGCCTCCACTCCCATTAAAAAGCCTCCACTCAAAAATCCACTCACATGCATTAAATTTCCACCAAATTTAATGCAAGCTCTCATTTAAATAAAAATATTTTATTTATTTATTCAGAATTTTGTTAATTACTTTAATTAACAAAGATTCACATAAAACCCCTTACAACATTTCAATTTCACATGCAGAACCAGTTTCAGCAATTTCAACCGAAACTGTTTCGGTGTCTAGTGAAATAAATTCCTGCGCTTTCCTTTTCTTTTTCTGGCATATCATTTGATCCGAATGGTGTTGGTATCCCTTAAGTGTGTCACCCTACGGTTCGCGAATAATGCGGACATGATCGAGACCCTTCTCCGATCAATAATCAGTAGCGGGTCCTGGAGATCCATACTGACTCCCACACATTCAACGATGACTTCTGTGATCGTGTGAACCGTTTACGCTAGTATCTTAATCCCATGGTTTCACCATATATTACATGTCCGAGATTCGATCATCAGTATCTCCATACCTAGTTTGATCTCATTACGGTCATGCACTCTTTTATCGTTCCCGTGATATGACATTCTAGTGATCAAATCACTTGCTTGCAAGCTAATCAATGTGATATCACCGAGAGGGCCCAGAGCATATCTATCCGTCATCGAGATGAACAATTTCCACTGTTGATCCATGGACCTCAACATAACACTTTAGTAGTTCCGAAGCCATCTTTATAATCACCCAGTTATGGTGTGACATTTGATGTCATCAAGAAACTCTTCCGGTGTTAGTGATTGACATGATCTCATGGTCTAAGGATTAGGATCACTTCGTAAGTTGTTATTGCAATATAAACTCAATGACTTTGATCGTAATGCTATACTTCGGATGAATGTTCATCACATCATTACACTAATGTTGTGACCTCGTTATTAACAACATCCAATGTTCATGATCAGGAAACTTTGATCATCATGTTAATCAACGAGCTAGTTTATAAGAGAGGCATAACTAGGAACTTCCTTTTTGTTTATTAAACACACATGTATTAACGTTTCCGTATTAATACAATTATAGCATGTAAAATAAACATTTATCATAAATAAGGAATATGATAATAACCACTTTATTATTGCCTCTCGGGCATATTCCCTTCAGTCTCCCACTTGCACTAGAGACAATAATCTAGTTTGCAAACTTTGCGTATTGAACACCTATGGCTTTCTGGTGTTCCAAATACGCAACTGCAAGTGGTTAACATAATCTACGGATCAAACACTTTCAGGTCCGTGTGTATTTGCATGTCTTTGTGTCTTCATGCATCACTCATTCTCCAATGAGATGGCATTGTATAAATTTGGTCTTCCGGTGAGACCTTTAGTTCCTTGGGGTTTAAAACACGTCGCTACTATTGTCATACAATATATCTTTAGTGTTAGCCCGTTGCGAACCACACCTTAGTTTGATAACAAACTACTTGACACAAATTCCCTCCTTTGGTGCTACTATAGCAGTCATATACTTAGCCTTTTTGTTGTAGTATTCGTCACAATGTCTTAACTATGGATTTCATCCAAATCCATCATGGAAACTTTCTTTCCATTTCATTGTGCCACTCATAGTTTAAATTGAGATAAACTTAATTTGTATCTTGTGACAAAACTAGTATCAATGTAACGCTTTACAATGAACTATTTGTAATTGTTTGTCACCTCTACACAAATATATTCTTAGTTCTTCCAAAAGATCATAAGAATATCCTTACTATAGTCCAATGATCATTTTATGATTCATTCTGGTATATGCTCATAACACTTAGAGCATAGGACATATCTGGATGTGTACATATCATGGTATGATTGATAAAAACATTCTTGTGATTTCACTCATCAAGTGTCAAAGCACTTGAATCTTGTTTCACTTATCAAGTGTCCATGCACTTGAATCTTGATTCAATTTCTTTCCATGCGACAAGAACCGTTTCTAGTCGTTTCTATATTGAACTCCTTCAATATCTCATATATGTACGTTTGGCATAAACATATTAGCGTCACAGTCTATCCACTATAGACATTCATGCTAAATATTCGGGGTTTTCCTAAGTATTTCATCGAAATGAAATTCCTAACCTTTGTCAATAAAAGATACATCATTTCTAATCAACAAGATGTCCTCCACATAATGTATTAGAAATATGTCTTAGCGCTCCCACTTAATTTCTTGCAAATGCAAGCATCTTCATCGTCTCCTGATGAAAACTCTTTTTCATCACGGTGAAGATTCCAACTCATGATGCTTACTTCAACCATTGAAGTTTGCATGCCCTTTTAGCATCCTTTGAATTTAACAAAACCCTTTGGACCGTGTCATGTACACGTCCTAGGTAACCATTCTATTAGAAGAACTTTGGTTTGTTTATTCATCTACCATACACCAAATTATATGTAGTGGTTGCTACTTTAATCCGTCCAGACTAAATATCGCTATGAAAGATCAAATCTTGTCATAGTTAACTCCTTGAACATTGTCATAAAATACTTTACGACATGTCGACTATTTCATAGATGTGAAACATCCATGTCTGTTTCTTTATAGATCCAAATACGACCGATAGGTTTCTACACCTTTCCGGAGGGTCTTCCAAGTTCAAAACTTGATTTCTCGTGTATGGAACTATCACGGATTTTATGGCTTCAAGCCATTTGACGGAGTCAGGTCCCATCATCGCTTCTTTGTAGTCGGTTCATCATTGTCAAACAATAATGATTTACTCTCAAATCTCAATCATTTGATTGTTTATCCGACCTTCTTGGATCAATAGGAACTTTAGACCTCCGTGACCGCAACCTTTGAGGCACATAAGCTATGAGCATTATGGCAGCCTCCAGAACCATTTCTGGTGCTGCGCAACTCAGCACATTTAGCTAAGGTTCGTTAACCTTATCAAAGTTCTATTGTCCTCCCACTTAACATTTATGAAAAATTCCTTCTTCAAGAAACTTCACATTTCAAGCGACAAACCCTTTTGTCCTTGGTGTTATGGAGGAATGACCAATTGTTATTCGAAATAACCTACAAAGACATGCTCATCCGACTTTGGTAGTAAACATCTTACTTATGTTTAGCATACCAAAATTTAAGAAATGACAACTTGGGTTTTACCCCAAACCATAACTCATATGGTGTCATTTCAACGGATCAAGATGGAGCTCTTTTCAGTGTAAAAAGCGTAAGTCTCTAAAGCTTTAATCTTTTTAAAACATAATGGCATTTTTATAAATAACACCTTTGATCTAACCAGGTCAAACAAGATTTCATTACAAATCTCAAACACTCCATATTCCTATGGTGTTTCGGGAGATGTAAATCTAGGTGTTTTGCTAAACTTGTAACTCAAATAAATCCCTTTTATGATAAAATCATAATTCATTTATTTTTCTTGTTACACTTGTAACTCAAATAAATCCCTTATGATAAAATCATAAACCATTTATTTTCTTGTTACAATGATTTTCACTTCATCTTGAAAGTCTTTGAAACATTTTTCAAATATTTCATACTTCTTTCTCATTAAGTGAACATTCACTCAAATTTCCGGAGAAAGCATATGAATTTGAAACCCATCGCTTACGACTACACATAATGGACTACATACATCGATATGTATAAAATCCAATATTTTAGTCGTTCATTCTTCTTTGGCCTTTGAACGAAGTTTTAATTATCCCGAGGAAAGTCTCACAAGCATCACTTGATCAAATCAAAGACTCCAAAAATCCATGAATATGGAGATTCTTCATGTTTTCTTTCCAATATAATTTAAACGGCGATGTCACTTTGTAAGTGATCTTTCAATCATTTGTCTTGCGACATTTTAGCATTAGGTTTTATGGATGTGATTTCTCCAACTAGATTTGTAAATCATCCATCTTATATGGAATACGATAATTATTTGAACAACCTTTGTTCTCATAATAACTGATTCAAATAACAATTATTAAAACAAATCTTGAAGTCAAGCTTTGATGTCAACGAGAAATACAAACAACGGTTTGTTTGTTTGTTTTCGATGAACATCATCACATATTCTCTTGCTAGTTACTTAGGCCATTGTGGTTCATGAATTGCGTCGTTCCGTATGAAATTTCATACCAACCAATTCGGTATCCAATACCCAAGAACCACATTGTTTAACAAGCAAAGAATACAACCATAACATGTATATCATCCATATACCTAAATTGGATATTTCCAATCTTTTCTTTTCTGCCAAATATATTTTATAGATTCTCTTTTAGCATTTCCTTTTCCTTTTTAAAAGAATCTATCAACTTCAAAAGTGGCGCCATATACATGACACATAGTCCAAAGCATGTATATTCAAATAATAATACCTTTGGACTTGCACTTTGAAGTAGATCACCATCATCAAAATGATCGGTATTCTTTCAAAATCCATTCTTTAGTAATCTTTTTAGTGTAGTAAACACTTTACATACATCTTCTATTCACCCTTATCATGACGACTTTCATGATCAAGGTATTATAGCTTATAAAGGCGAATCGTGAGTATAACATTACTTTCCAAAACCCTTTTGGATGATTAGGATGTCTAGCATCTCCATCCTTCGTAAATTCTCATCCAATATGAGAACACATATTATACTCTATCATATTGCAACCAAAACATTGTTTCAGATATCGTTATATCTGCCACACATGATGGTTTCTGAAACAATTCTTTCAGCTTCTAGATAAACTTGATATTAAAATAATCAAGAATCATGGAGGCAAACATGATACTTAAGATACTAGCACTAGAATTGTTACTCTCGATTTAATACCAATTATTAAATTTCATGGAGTAAATAGAGTTTGCTGAAAGTTTGCAATAGGACTTTAAACTTTAGATTGACACTCAACACAATACGATACCTGTTCGTAAAGTATATATCCATAATTGTATAGTTCTATTATCTCAATTACAACTATGCATAAGGTGGTGAACGAATGCCAATGACTACAACAAATTATGCAAATTCACTTTGATTTAATTTATGATAAATTGAGTTCTACTAATCCAAATTAGAAATGAACTCCCTCTCAAAAACGACATCCCTCGTGTCTTTTTGGTGATTACATGAACCAAATCCACTACACCTAGTCCGATCATCACGTGAGTCGGTGTAGCTTCAAAGGAGAGCATCCATATGGTCATCATATAAAAACATATGACTCATGCTTAACCTTTGGTCCGTGTTCCGAGGCCATGTCTGTACATGCTAGGCTTGCCAAGTAAGAACCTTAGTATTCGCGTGTGTAACTGTCTTACACCCGAGATATGCTCGTGGATTCAAGTACACCCGATCATCACGTGATGCCTTGAAGCGACGAAACATTGTCGATGCATATTTAAGGAAGAACACATTTTTATCTTGATATCTAAATGAGGGATCATCTTATTATGCTAATAAAACGCCAAACAAGCAATATAAGATGCAATCAAACATCACATGTTTATTTAGTGAAATGATATGGTTCCCGCATATGATCTCTATCATGTGCACCGTGGTATGATCACTATCATATCTTTATGTGTAAATCCAAGGTCTATGGAGTTTACACGTTATGTGTGTTGTAAGAGTATCATCTCATACTTCTACTTACAACATCACCATATCCTAACACTAGCTTAGAAACAATCTAAACTAGACGCCTCTAATTTATCCATTGCAAATTTTACGTGGCTTAGGGCTTTCGATGATAGAACCGTTCTTACCTATGAACATGAACCACAACGAGGATAACCAAATTGTTCACAACTCGTTGCAAATTAGATATTGACTATAGTAGGAGAGACAGACACCCGCTAGCCACTTATGCAAACTAGTTGCATGTCAAGCGTGGAACAGGTCTCATGTGCGAGGACATGTAAAGTTTGTCCGGGCCGCTTCATCCCACTATGCCACCAATATCCAAAGTACAACTAAGAAGCAATAAAATGATCATCATCGCCCACATACTCATATGTGTACTATCCGTGCAAAGCATCTACGCATAGATCCGGCTCTGATACCACTGTAGGGTTCGCAGCATAGAAAACAAAAAATTTCCTACGATGGGAACATCTATGTACCAAGATCTATCTACTAGATACAAGCAACGGGTGGATATACATCCATTGAATACATACCCTTGAAGACCGAATAGCGTTAACGAGGTTGTACTCGTGGATGATGTAGACGAACGCTTGCCGATCTCAAGATCGTGATGAAGTCCATCTGGTCCAGCCGGTCCAACACGATCAAGTCCAGCACCTCAAAGCAGTGGTGCATCCGTGATCGCACACACACGTCTGGTACCCGACAACCTCGCGCCCTCGCTCCAGCGAGCAGCGGAAGCAACAAATCCTTCCAGAAAAAGCCACCGGGAACATGTATCTCGCTGATCCGAGACCATGGGGAAATTCTAAAGGGGGGAGAGAGATCCTTCGCGAGGAGGTGTGCTTTGAGAGGAGGAGAGGGGGGCCTTTTATAGGGGAGAGGGGGGGAACCCAAGGGGCATGGCGCCCAGCCATGGGGCTGCCCCCACCTCTTCCACATTCATGTGGGTGGAGCTCCCACTCAAAATGAAAAGCCTCCACTCCCATTAAAAAGCCACCACTCAAAAATCCACTCACATGCATTAAATTTCCACCAAATTTAATGCAAGCTCTCATTTAAATAAAACTCTTTTATTTATTTATTCAGAATTTTGTTAATTACTTTAATTAAGAAACATTCACATAAAACCCCTTACAACATTTCAATTTCACATGCAGAACCAGTTTCAGCAATTTCAACCGAAACTGTTTCGGTGTCTAGTGAAATAAATTCCTGCGCTTTCCTTTTCTTTTTCTGGCATATCATTTGCTCCGAATGGTGTCGGTATCCCTTAAGTGTGTCACCCTACGGTTCGTGAATAATGCGGACATGATCGAGACCCTTCTCCGATCAATAATTAGTAGCGGGACCTGGAGATCCATACTGACTCCCACACATTCAACGATGACTTCTGTGATCGTGTGAACCGTTTACGCTAGTATCTTAATCCCTTTGTTTCACGATATATTACATGTTCGAGATTCGATCATCGGTATCTCCATACCTAGTTTGATCTCGTTACCGAAATGCACTCTTTTCTTGTTCCCGTGATATAACAATCTAGTGATCAAATCACTTGCTTGCAAGCTAATCAATGTGATATCACCGAGAGGGCCCAGAGCATATCTATCCATCATCCGAAGCCATCTTTATAATCACCCAGTTACGGTGTGACGTTTGATGTCATCAAGAAACTCTTCCGGTGTTAGTGATTGACATGATCTCATGGTCCAAGGATTAGGATCACTTCGTAAGTTGTTATAGCAATATAAACTCAATGACTTTGATCGTAATGATATACTTCGGATGAATGTTCATCACATCATTAAACTAATGTTGTGACCTCGTTATTAACAACATCCAACGTTCATGATCAGGAAACTTTGATCATCATGTTAATCAACGAGCTAGTTTATAAGAGAGGCATAACTAGGAACTTCCTTTTTGTTTATTAAACACACATTTATTAACGTTTCTGTATTAATACAATTATAGCATGTAAAATAAACATTTATCATAAATAAGGAATACGATAATAACCACTTTATTATTGCCTCTTGGGCATATTCCCTTCACTTTAGGATGTTCTTCACGGCTGTCCAGTGTTCCACTCCTGGATCACTTTGGTATCTGCTCGTCAAACTAAGAGCATTAGACACATCCGGTCTAGTACACAGCATGGGATACATGATAGAACCTATGGCCGAGGCATAAGGCACTTTGCTCATAGCTTCTCTATCATTTACCGTAGCTGGACACTGAGCCTTGCTCAATATCATACCTGACAACATAGGCACTGAACCTTTCTTTGCCTTATCCATTCGGAAGCTTTTCAGAACTTTGTCTAGGTATGTACTGTGGCTTAAAGCTATCAGGCGTCTTTTTCTATCTCTATAGATTTTGATGCCCAATATATAAGCAACTTCACCTAGGTCATTCATTGAAAAGCATTTGTTCAAATAACTCTTCACATTGTTAAGCATGTTAATGTCATTTCCAATAATCAATATGTGATCCACATATAGTACCAGAAATGTCACTGAGCTCCCACTCACTTTCTTGTAGATACAAGCTTCGTAGCAATTTGGAACAAATCCAAAGCTCTTGATCACTTGATCAAAACGAAGGTTCCAACTCCGAGATGCTTGCTTCATTCCATAAATGGAACGCTGAAGTTTGCACACTTTATCAGCACCCTTAGGATCGACAAAACCTTCGGGTTGCATCATATACAACTCTTCATCAATGTTGCCATTGAGGAAAGCAGTCTTGACATCCATCTGCCATATTTCATAATCATGAAACGCATCAATTGCTAATAAAATCCAAATGGACTTAAACATCGCTACGGGAGAGAAAGTCTCATCGTAGTCAACACCTTGAACTTGTCGAAAACCTTCCGCGACAAGCCGTGCTTTATAGACGGTAACATTACCATCCGCGTCCGTTTTCTTCTTGAAAATACATTTGCACTCAATGACCTTTCGGTCGCTAGGAGGGTCTACCAAAGTCCATACTTGGTTTTCGCTCATGGATCCCAATTCGGATTTCATGGCCTCTAGCCATTTCTTAGAGTCTGGGCTCATCATCGCTTCCTCATAGTTCGTAGGTTCACTGTCTTCTACCAATAAGACAGTCAAGACAGGGTTGCCGTACCACTCAGGAGGGGCACGCGACCTTGTCGACCTGCGACGTTCAGTAGCAACATCGTCCGAAGCTTCATGATCCTTGTCATTAGCTTCCTCTATTGTTGGTGCAGGCGGCACTGGAACAATTTCAGGTTCTGCGCTACTCTCCAACTCAAGAGAAGGTTCAACAACCTCGTCTAGCTCTACTTTCCTCCCACTCACTTCTTTTGAGAGAAACTCCTTTTCAAGAAAGGAACCGTTCTTTGCGACAAACACTTTGCCTTCGGTTCTGTGATAGAAGGTATACCCAATAGTTTCCTTAGGGTATCCTATGAAGACGCATTTCTCCGCTTTGGGTTCGAGCTTGTCTGGCATCAACTTCTTGATGTAAGCTTCGCATCCCCAAACTTTAAGAAACGACAACTTAGGTTTAGCACCAAACCACAGTTCATACGATGTCGTCTCAACGGATTTAAATGGTGCCCTATTTAAAGTGAATGCAGCGGTTTCTAATGCATAAACCCAAAATGATAACGGCAAATCAGTAAGAGACATCATTGATCGGACCATATCTAATAGGGTCCGATTCCGACGTTCAGACACAGCATTGCGCTGTGGTGTTCCGGGTGGCGTGAGTTACGAAACGATTCCGCTTGCTTTAAGATGCGTGAGAAAATCATAACTCAAATATTCACCTCCACGATCGGATCATAGAAACTTAATCTTTCTGTTATGATGGTTCTCCACTTCATTCTGAAATTCCTTGAACTTTTCAAATGTTTCAGATTTATGTTTCATTAAATAGATATACCCATATCTACTTAAGTCATCGGTAAAAGTGAGAAAATAGCGATATCCACCACGCGTCAAAACACTCATCGGTCCGCATACATTGGTATGTATGATTTCCAACAAGTCCGTTGCTCGCTCCATCATTCCGGAGAACGGGGTTTTGATCATCTTGCCCATGAGGCATGGTTCGCATGTGTCAAATGATTCAAAATCAAGAGATTCCAAAAGTCCATCAGAATGGAGTTTCTTCATGCGTTTTACACCAATATGACCTGAGCAATGATTGCCAAAATAAGTAGTATTATCACTATCTACTTTGCATCTCTTAGCCTCAATGTTATGGATGTGTGTTTCATCCCTTTCGAGATTCAGAAGAAATAAACCATTCATAGCAGGTGCATGACCATAAAAGATGTTACTCATATAAATAGAACAACCATTATTCTCAGATTTAAATGAATAACCGTCTTGCAATAAACACGATCCAGATATGATGTTCATGCTCAACGCAGGCACATAATAACACTTATTGAGGTTTAAAACTAATCCCGAAGGTAAAACTAAGGAGAGCGTGCCGACAGCCATCACATCAACTCTTGATCCGTTGCCAACGCGCATCGCACCTCATCCCTACCGTCTATTCCGTAGCTCTGTTTGAGTTACAAATATTAGCAACTGAACCGAGATCAAATACCCGGGCACTACAACGAGGGCTAGTAATTAAAACATCAATAACATGTATATCAAAAATACCTTTCATGAATACAGCCTTATTGTCCGCTAAGTACTTGGACATTCTTCGATGACCCTTGTCCTTGCAATAGAAGCACTCAGTGTCCGGCTTGGGTCCAGACTTGAGCTTCTTCTCAGCAGGGGCAACGCGCTTGCCGCCACCTTTCTTGACGGGCTTCTTTGCACCCTTACCTTTCTTAAAGGTGGGGGGCTTGTTGACCATCAACACATGATTATCCTTTTTGATGTCCACCTCCGCAGCTTTCAGCTTAGAGAAGAGCTCGGTGATCGTATCAGTGGAACCAATATGATTATGAGTCACTACAAAACTTTTGTAGGTGGGAGGGAGTGATTGCAGAACCCTGTCAATCTTGAGCTCCTCTGGAATCTTCAAGATCTGATTGCTCAAGGCGTTGAGTGTAGCCCGACATCTTTATGGCGTGCTCACTATGTAACTCCTTCCTCCATCTTGCAGTTAAAGAATTTCTCAGAGATCTCATATCTCTCAGAACGGGCCTGAGTCTGGAACATAGTTTTCAGTTCCTCGAGGATCTCATAGGGCCCAGGGTAATCTTTAAAACGATTTTGAAGGTCCGATTCCATAGCAAACAACATGGTGCTCTTAATCACACCATAATCATCTTTGCGCGACTGATAGACATCTTTCTCATCAGCCGGCGCATCTACAGCAGGGGCATCACCTAGCGCATCTTCAAGGACATAGTCCTTCTGTCCGCCAGAGAGAATGATTCTCAGATTGCGGAACCAGTTCGTGAAGTTAGACCCATTGTTTCTAAGCTTTTCTTTCTCAGCAGAAACGTTGAAGTTGAAGTTGGACTTAGCCATTTGATCTACAATATTTGCAAGTACAAATTAGACTATGTTCATGATAACTAGTTCAACTTTAATCAAATTACTAGATGAACTCCCACTAAATTCAACATCCCTTAAGTTGTTTAGTGAACATGATCCAAATTCACCACACCTAATCCGATCTTCACGAGAAGAGATGTGGTTTCAATGGTGGACAACGAAGTGTCGATCATATCATTCATATGACTCATGCTTAACCTTTCGGTTCATGTGTTCCGAGGCCATGTCTGTACATGCTAGGCTCGTCTAGTCAAACCAAAGTATTTCCGCGTGTGCAAAACTGGCTTGCACCCGTTGTATGTGAACGTAGTCTATAACACCCGATCATCACGTGATGCTTGGACACGATGAACTTTAGCAATGGTGCATACATGGGGAGAACACAGTTTTATCTTGATCTTTAAGTGAGGAATCATCTTATAATGCTACCGTCGCGATCTAAGCAAAATAAGATACATAAAAGGATAAACATCACATGCATATAACTTTATGTGACATGGTATAGCCAATCTTCGCGCAATGATCTCCATCTTGTGCGTGCCGGCATGATCTCCATCACTCCACCATGATTGCCTCCACCACGAATAGCAACTACAACTATTGCTAACTACTTAGCGATAAAGTGAAACTATTACATGGCGTATAAGAAGTTGACACACAGGTCATACACAATTATAAAGACAACCATATGGCTCCTGCCGATTGTGTACTCATCGACATGGAAGTCGTGAAACATTACAAAACATGATCATTGCATACAACATACACATCACATTTTGGGCCATACCATATCACAGAAAACACTCCCTGCAAAAACAAGTTAGACGCCTCTACTTTGTTGTTGCATGTTTTACGTGGCTTATGGGAGTAGCAATCTAAGAACGATTCTTACCTACGGAAAGCCACAACGATGATATTATGGTTGCCAAACTCCAGTGTAAATCCCATGACAACTATAGTGAGAGAAACTGGCATCCACCAGCCGCATGTGTGGAACAAGCCACACGTCAAGTGCGGAGCCGGTCTCGCGAACAACGTCGTGTAAGGTTGGCCTGGACCACTTCGATCTCACTATCCCGCATCATAAGAAGTACAGAAACAAGAGGCTTGAAACAGAAAACATCAACGCCTGCAACAACCATGTTACGTTCTACTCGTGAAATACATCTACGCATAGATCTAGCTCTTATACCACTGAAGGGTTTCGCAGCATAGTAAATCAAAAAATTTCTACGGATGCGAACGGGAAAGCCAAGATCTAATCTAGGAGATGCAAACAACAAGGGGGAATAGATGAGATCTTCATACCCTTGAAGATTCGCACAGCGAAACGTTCGACGGAACGTGGGTGATGTAGTCATACTCGCTTCTCCTCCACGCAATCCGATCCGATCTAACACCACAAGTGGCGATGCCTCCGAGAGATGCACATGTGCGGCACCTCGACGTCACCTCCTTCCTCGGTCCAGCAAGTATGGTGGAGAGACGGATTGGATCTACAACACGACGGCGCGGTGAAAGTGGTGGAGAGTTTTTGCAGCAGGGCTTCGCCTACACGCAGTCGGGAGGGAGAGAGAGAGGAGGGCAGCAGGGCGGCTAGGGCTTGAGGAGGAGGTGTGGGAGTGGGGGCCAAGTTTCCCCCCCTTCTAGAAGCTCCCCTAGGGTTTTGCCCTAGGTTGGCCGGTTGGGCCCTATGGGGCCTTGTGCCCCTGGCCCAATGCGGCCAGGGCACTCCCTCATAGGACCATTCCCCCTCCCGGCAGGTGGGGCCACGTTGGCCCCCCTCCGTAAGGTTCTAGAAGCTTCTGGTACAATACCGATTAACCCGAAACAATTCCAAACTCCAAAAATTGCATTGCCTTATATGAATCTTATTCTCCGGACCATTCCGTAACCTCTCGTGATGTCCCGGATCCCATCTGAGACTCCGAACAAAAAACTCATAAACCAATTATCCAATCTATCCTAGCGTCGAGACACGTTAAGTGTGTGACCCTTCGGGTTCGAGAATATGCAGACATGATCTTCTATCAATAATCAACATCGTGGTCTGGAAACCCATATTGACTCCCACACATTCATCGATGATCATATCGGATGAACCACGATGCCAGGATTCAATCAATCCCATATATATATTCCCTTCGTCTCGCGATATTTTACTTGCCCGAGATTTGATCGTCGGTACCATCATACCTAGTTCAATCTCGTTCACAGCAAGTACTTTACTCGTTCCGTAATCCGATATCACTTTGTGATTAACTCCTTAACCACATGCTTGCAAGCGGTGTTGATATCGATTACCGAGTGGGCCCGAAGTATATCTCTCCGACTTGGGAGGGACAAATCCCATCTCGATACATACAACCCAACAGGTACTTTCCGATCACCTGAGAAACACCTTTATGATCACCCTCTCATAGGATGATGTTTGATGACCTCAAAGATTTCATCCGATCCCAGGGAGTTGCATTATCTCATGGTCCAAGGAATATAGTATTTTACATAGGAAAAGCTTTGCAAAGATGAACACGATGACACGATCTAATTTCTCCGCTTAGTTTGGGTCTTCCCATCATATCATTCTCCCAATGATATGATCTCATTATTAATCGACAACTGATGTCTATGGTTAGGAAACCTTAACCATCATTAATCAATGAGCTAGTCCATAGAGGCGTACTAGGGACACGGTGTTGTTCACAAACCACACAAGTATTAAGGTTTCCGCTTAATACAATTCTACCATGGAATATAAACTTTATCATGAACAAGAATTATAATAATAACATCTTTATTATTGCCTCTAGGGCATAATTCCAACACTTTTTACGCTTGTTGAGCTCCTCCATCAGCTTCACCTGCCGGTTGTGCTCATCGATGAGGAGGAGGTGGTAGGCCATTAGTAGGTCCCGGGAGGCGTTCACATGCAAGATTATGTTGCCTTCTACAACTTGGCATGCTTGGTTCTAGCCTTCCTCGTTGAGGTTGATGCGGTTGTAAGCGTGAGCATCGCCTTCGTTGGGCCTGTTAGGCGGATCACCCCCGTTTCCTCCGTTGAGAGGGGGGATTGGGTGTTTGCTGCGCACTCGAACCCGGCGGCGGATTCGTTACATTTTTGATGATGACGGTGCATAGGTAGCGTCTGCAGAGTGGGTCGCTGCTGCCGCAGTTTTCAGATCCGGAACCGTAGGTTCCTTCATCCGAAGGAGGGCCGCATAGATCAGAGTTCCCGCTGTTGCTGTCATCTGAGTCATCTATCAGCGTCGATGCGTCCAACACGCTGATGGGTGGAATCCATGAATCGGGCTAGATGGATGGTGGTGGCACCCGCTCTGGGAGGCGGAGGATGCAAGTCTGCCCCACCTGGAAGAAGAAGCTCCCGAACAACTTCTCAAGCCTGTTGCCAACAAACTCGAAATCCCTCAGGATGGCCGGCAAGTGCACATTGAAGTTGAAGGCGCTGAAGAGGATGTGAATCTCCGTCGCCGATGAGTTGTAGATTGTTCTGGATGGAACCGTCACGATCGCACGATCAGCGTCCCTAGTTCCCACAGACGACGCCAATTGACGAGGTACGATCTCGTCAATGCCCATTGTTATGGACTTAGGTTTTGGAGTACATGGTGATGCTGGAAGTCGTGGAACGGTTAACAGACAAGCAATACGGGACACAAGATTTACCTAGGTTCAGGCCCCCGGAAGGTAAAACCCTACTCTTGCTTGTCTACTCTTGATTACGGCGGAACCGAAGGTTATAGGGGTGCGCAGATACAATCTGGCGTGGATGTGTGTATGCGGTGGTTAGAGAGAGATCCGTCTCACCGTGCCCTGCTCGCCTTTATATAGATAGGCCAGGTATTGGGGGTAGGTCGAGTCGGTTACATATTAGGATTGGTACCCTTTGAAATTCTATCTAATCTAAACTTGTCCTCCAAGGATTCAAAACCGCCATGGGCTTGGGCCACCCGAAGTCTTCCTGGGCTGCGTGTCCTTGCATGGGCCTTCCTTGGGCTGGACAAGGTATACTAAAGTTGTGCACCCGTAAGGTATATCCATATCAGCAAGCTCTGCAGCGGCCCTGGCAGGCCGGACAGCAGCTAGCGGCCCAACCCGCCCCATGCAGAGGCAGTGGCCAGGTGCTCAGCCCGGGTGGGCCGACCACCGGTCGACTGCGGTGCCCAGCGCGCGGCAGCCAGGCGACCCGTGTGGGATGGCACCAACCGCACCCGGCCCACATGGCGCGGCAGCCTGCTGGCGACGCAGGAAACCAGCTGACCCATGTGGCTGTAAATGTTTACGACTCACGCACGTGGGCTGATCAAAAACCAGTCCTTTCCTGTTTTTTCTTTCTCCTTTTATGCAAATTTTCTTCTAGGTCAATTCCCTCCAGGGTATTGGCCTAATAAAAAATTGCCTTTAGAAGTTTTAATTCAAATATTATTTAGAATATATTATTCACAATTAACATATAATAAATATATATTATAAATTGCCATTTATCTAAAACTCCTTTTAGTCCCTTGCTTGCTTTCTTTCTTTCTTTGAACAACTTTGGATCTCCGGAATAATTCCAATCTCTCTCTCTCTCTCTCTCTCTCTCTCTCTCTCTCTCTCTTTTCAGATTCCTTCTTATAGGAAGATCTCTATGCATCGTAATGCCCTTAAGTGTGCATCTCTATGGTTCGAGAATGTCATAGACATGATCTCTATCAATGATCAACAACGGGACCGGGATGCCCATGTTGAACCCTATGCACTCCACGAGACACCATCGTGTCGAACCTTAAACAATGTGTCATTTTCCTTTTGTCTCTATGATACTTGCATTATCCGAGATTTGATCATCGACATCACCATGTAAAGTTCAACCTCGTTACCGACAATGCTACTTTTAGTTGTATGGATCAGTGATATCTCCATGACCTAGTCACATGTTGCACAATATGTTAGATATAACTTAGTCCAGAGTATCTTCCATCACGCAGACGTACAAATGCCGCTCTTGACACATACGCCTCTACCAGCCCCTTTGAGTACTTGATCACACCTTTATAATCACCATTTCAGAGATTGACATTTGATGCTCTCTAAGAACTCGTGGGTGACAGTGATTAAATATCGTCTCATGGTCTGACAAACAAGTAACTATGTTTCTGAGAATTGCAACGGTGAACTTTGTGGTATGATCATGTTGCAACAATCATCTATGAGAACTATCCTATAACACCCCAGTTTAGTAAATTAGTATTTAGGATAGATTGTGCATAGCATGAGCATCATTCTTTAAATTTATTGCATTAAATAAATACAACAAACCCCTAAACCCTAATATTCCTCCTCTATTTGAAACCCATTCAAATTGTTTGAATTTGAATAATACCAAAATGGACTAAAAGGGCCCCTGAGTATTTTATACACTTTGTAAAAGCCTCTAGTATTTCTGAATTAATCAAAACAGAATTTGAAATAAAAATACAAAGAGGAAATACAAAAGAGAAATAGAAAAATAGTTTCCAGGAAAAAAATAAGCAAAACCTACCTATCTGGGCCGATCCCACCCGGTCCCTCTCTCTCCCTATCGCTCACACTCGCCCGCAGAGGCCCAACTGCAGCCTAGCCGGCCCATACCCCTTCGGCACCTTTCTCTTTTCTTCCTCCTCGAGCAGCCGGAGAAGCTGCTGCCTGGCAGCGCCGGCGCCCTCCGATTCCACGCCAGGATGCTCGCTGCCGCGCCGCTCTCTGGACGAAGATAAGAACCAGCTCCGCACGAATCTATCGCCGCATACTTATCCTCTTCCATGCTTTCCTCCTTCCTCTATGTGAGCTGGCCGAACCCTAGCTTGCAGCAGTTCCGGCCGCCGTGTCGCCCCACCGTTTTCGGCCTCCCCTCGTCCATTTGAGCAGACCGAAGGGACCTTTGTGCTTGACTCCGTCGATTTCCCTAGTCAGTGCAAGCCGGAGCCGTTCCTAGCACCACAATTGGTACCTCCTTCCCCGTCACCGGCCGTCGCCTCACCGTTGATTCTGGTGCACTCCGACCTAGCCCGGCCTCACCGACCCCTCCACCGCCTCCAAAGTGAGCTCCTGCATCTTCCAGTGTCCTCTGTTTGACCTCTCCCTCCCTGGTTCACCCTAGCATCGAGGTCCGCCACCGTGCACCGTCAGTCATCGCCGCAGCACCTGCTCCGATGACCAACCTAGGGCGGCGCCGCCATAGCTAGGACCGTCTCGCTGCCCCGATTCAAACGCGCACACATACGCGCCTCAGTTCGCTCTCCTCCGCCATCTCCGGCCACCGTCTGCCGTGTTTCTCGGCATGCAGAAGTGTCACCAGCGTGGCTTCCTATGTGGCATACGGGCCCAACAGTCAGCGTCAGTGGTTAGCTCAGGCTCGGGTGAGAAAGGTATTAGAGGCATATGATGACGTCAGCCGAGCGTGGGTCTGACCAGTCAAACCCTGGTCCAGGTGCCACCTGCTCGCGTGGCAGCTAAGGTGGCCCTGGGGCCCCTCTTTCCGCCACTGTGGGTTTGCATTGCCCCGGTGTAAAAAGTAATTGCCCTTTTTGTTTTAATTTCAGAAATTATTAAAAACTTGTAAATTCAAAATATAATGATTTATAAGTCAGAAAAATATATATAATATACCAAAATATTCAGAAAAATGAAATTTATCTATTTAAGCTATCATCATGCATTTATCAACAACTAAAATAACAAGTTTAATTAGAAGAACATAGTAACCCCTCTCATATACATCCGGAGTTTTCCTGAGTTAGGGTTTGTAACCCTCGGAACCCCGATTAAATTTTTGATCATGTTTTAGGGTTTCAATTCAATGCAATTCAACTTGTCATATCATCATTGTTTTTTGAGCATTGCATCGATGCCATGTGTTGATTGTTTCCCCTTTATTTCTGGTGTTTGGTTCTTCCTGGTAGAATACGATATTGAGATCGAGATCGAAGCCCGAGGACAACACCATCGAAGATCGATGAACAATACTGGACCAACCATAATCAAGTCAAGTACAAGGATCTCGAAGATCTATTTATCTGCTATCAACTTGCAAAGGCAAGCATAGCCCCACCATGATATAATCCTATGATTTCGAAAGCATTTCAATTCTTGCCATGTTGCATACGATTCTACTATGGTCTTTTATCGATAGATAAAGTATCCTATCTACTGCATTACTCCCTTTGAGCTTATATTACCGATCCACTGCTCCTAGCATAACTAGGTTTGGCTTGTATCCACTTCTAGAGCTACTTTATGTGTCTGCTTAGCCATGCATAGCTTTTGGTTCTGGTCCATCCAGATGATGTATCAGATGCAGAGAATCTAATATGAAAAGAGAACGTGATGAGATGATATCAGAGGTGATATGAGTTTAAACAAGCTAAGCCTTGTACGGGAGGCCACGGTGGGATGTGGTTTTTCTAGTCCCATGCTCTCCACTACTAGGACCTGAGTTCTTGCCTTTGGAACCAAGACGAGCGTGCAACCACACGGGGCCTGTACAACCTCATGACTGACTAACTTGCCTAGTAGATTCCATGAGTCACATAGTTCGGGCGTTCCATTCGACATACGCATTGAAAACATTTTCGAAAGAAAGTGGTGAAGGAGGTGCATTCATACAGGTAGGGAAGCGTGGACCGGGTTGCTTGGGGTTGATGGCGCCCCTGGTAAACCAACATCGCCTCACATCTTTAAGTACCGGCTTCGGGATTTGACCCGTTACGGAGGAATCATACTTATTGTGTGATTGATGGTCTCGGCGAAAGCAAGGTAAAGGTCATGTCTAACCACCCTCTGCCGGCCTTCCAAGGAAGATGACTAATCATGTGGCATTAAGAGAAGGTTAGTACGTGTGGGTAAAGTTGTACACCCCTGCAGGGTAATAATCTTTTCGAAAAGCCGTGTTCACGGTTATGAATGACTTGGCGACCGGACTCAAGATCATAGAGAACTTTAACCTAGTCAGAAAATGTTGGAATTATGCCCTAGAGGCAATAATAAAGCTGTTATTATTATAATTCTTGTTCATGATAATGTTTATATTACATGCTAGAATTGTATTAAGCGGAAACTTTAATACTTGTGTGGTTTGTGAACAACACCGTGTCCCTAGTACGCCTCTATGGACTAGCTCATTGATTAATGATGGTTAAGGTTTCCTAACCATGGACATGAGTTGTCGATTAATAATGAGATCATATCATTGGGAGAATGATATGATGGACAGACCCAAACTAAGCGAAGCAATTAGATCGTGTCATCGTGTTCGTTTTTGCGAAGCTTTTCTTATGTGAAATATTGTATTCCTTGGACCATGAGATGATACAACTCCCTGGTATCGGAAGAAAGCTTTGAGGTCATCAAACGTCATCCTATGAGAGGGTGATCATAAAGGTGTCTCTCAAGTGATCGGAAAGTATCTGTTGGGTTGTATGTATCGAGATGGGATTTGTCCCTCCCAAGTCGGAGAGATATACTTCGGGCCCACTTTCGTGTCGATATCAACACCGCTTGCAATCATGTGGTTAAGGAGTTAATCACAAAGTGATATCGGATTACGGAACGAGTAAAGTACTTGCTGTGAACGAGATTGAACTAGGTATGACGGTACCGACGATCGAATCCCGGGCGAGTAAAATATCACGAGACGAAGGGAATATATATATATGGGATTGATTGAATCCTGTCATCGTGTTTCATCCGATATGATCATCGATGAATGTGTGGGAGTCAATATGGGTTTCCAGACCCTGCTGTTGATTATTGATAGAAGATCATGTCTGCATATTCTCGAACCCGCAGGGTCACACACTTAACGTGTCTCGACGCTAGGATAGGTTGGATAATTGGTTTATGAGTTTTTTTCGGAGTCTCGGATGGGATCTGGGACATCACGAGAGGTTCCGGAATGGTCCGGAGAATAAGATTCATATAAGGCAGTGCAGTTTTTGGAGTTCGGAATTGTTCCGGGTAATCGGTATTGTACCGGAAGCTTCTAGAACCTTCCGGAAGGGGACCAACGTGGCCCCACCTTCCAGGAGGGGGCATGGGCCTATGAGGGAGTGCCCTAGCCGCATTGGGATAGGGGAACAAGGCCCCATAGGGCCCAGCCGGCCAAGAGAGGTTTAAACTCGAGATAGACCTTCTAGAAGGGGGGTTTCCTTGCCCCCCACTCCTTATCCTTTGGGGCCGCCGGTTTGGGCTTGGAGGAGGGGCTAGGGCTGCGCCCCCCTCTATGTAAAGAGGGGTGGGGGCACATCAACCCCTTACACCATCCCCTCCAACCCTAGCCGCCCTGCTGCCCTCCTCTCTCCCTCCCGACTGCTTGTAGGCGAAGCCCTGCTGCAGAAATTCTCCACCAATTGCACCGCGCCGTCGTGTTGTCGATCCAACCCATCTCTCCACCATACTTGCTGGACCAAGGAAGGAGGAGACGTCGAGGTGATGCACGTGTGCATATCACGGAGGCACCGCCACTTGTGGTGCTAGATCGGATCGGATCGCAAGGAGGAGAAGGGAGTACGACTACATCACCCACGTTCCGACGAATGTTCCGCTGTGCGAATCTTCAAGGGTATGAAGATCTAATCCAATCTCTCTAGTTGTTTGCATCTCCTAGATTAGATCTTGGCTTCCCCTCTGTTCGCATCCGTAGAAAATTTTGATTTACTATGCCGCGAAACCCTTTAGTGGTATCAGAGCTAGATCTATGCGTAGATGTGTTTCACGAGTAGAACGCAACATGGTTGTTGTGGGCGTTGATGTTTTCTATTGCAAGCCTCTTGTTTGTGTTCTTCTTATGACGCGGGATAGTGAGATTGAAGCGGTCCAGGCCAACCTTACGCGATGTCGTTCGCGAGACCGGCTCCGCACTTGACGTGTGGCTTGTTCCACACATGCGGCTGGTGGATGTCAGTTTCTCTCACTATAGTTGTCATGGGATTAACACCGGAGTTTGGCAACCATAATATCACCGTTGTGGATTTCCGTAGGTAAGAATCGTTCTTAGCATCTACTCCCATAAGCCACGTAAAACATGCAACAACAAAGTAGAGGCGTCTAACTTGTTTTTGTAGGGAGTGTTTTCTGTGATATGGTATGGGCCAAGATGTGATGTGTGTAATGTATGCGATGATCATGTTTTGTAATGTTTCACGGCTTGCATGTCGATGAGTACACAACCGGCAGGAGCCATATGGTTGTCTTTATAATTGTGTATGACCTGTGTGTCAACTTCTTATGCGCCATGTAATAGTTTCACTTTATCGCTAAGTAGTTAGCAATAGTTGTAGTTGCTATTCATGGTGGAGGCAATCATGGTGGAGTGATGGAGATCATGCCGAAACACACAAGATGGAGATCATTGCGCGAAGATTGGCTATACCATGTCACATAAAGTTATATGCATGTGATGTTTATCCTTTTATGTATCTTATTATGCTTAGATCGCGACGGTAACATTATAAGATGATTCCTCACTTAAAGATCAAGACAAAAACTGTGTTCTCCCCAAGTATGCACCGTTGCGAAAGTTCGTCGTGTCCAAGCATCACGTGATGATCGGGTGCTATAGACTGTACGCTCACATACAACGGGTGCAAGCCAGTTTTTGCACACGCGGAAATACTTGGGTCTAATTTGACGAGCCTATCATGTACAGACATGGCCTCGAAACACAAGAACCGAAAGGTTAAGCATGAGTCATATGAATGATATGATCGACACTTTGTTGTCCACCATTGAAACCACATCTCTTCTCGTGATGATCGGATTAGGTGTGGTGAATTTGGATCATGTTCACTAAATAACTTGAGGGATGTTGAATTTAGTGGGAGTTCATCTAGTAATTTGATTAAAAGTTGAACTAGTTATCATGAACATAGTCTAATTTGTACTTGCAAATACTGTAGATCAAATTGCTAAGTCCAACTTCAACTTCAACATTTTTGCTGAGAAGGAAAAGCTTAGAAACAATGGGTCTAACTTCACCAATTGGTTTCGCAATCTAAGAATCATTCTCTCTGGCGTTCAAAAGGACTATGTCCTTGGGAAAGCGTTAGGTTAACCCCCTACTGCAACTGCGCCGGCTGATGAGAAACTTGTCTATCAGTCGCGCAAAGATGATTATGGTGTGATTAAGAGCACCATGTTGTTTGCTATGGAACCGGAACTTCAAAATCGTTTTGAAGAGTATCCCGGGCCCTTTGAGATTCTCGAAGAGCTGAAAACCATGTTTCAGACTCAGACCCGTTCTGAAAGATATGAGATCTCTGAGAAGTTCTTTAACTACAAGATGGAGGAAGGGAGTTCCGTTAGTGAGCACGCCATTAAGATGACGGGCTACACTCAATGCCTTGAGCAACTGGAATGCACGATTCTAGAGGAGCTCAAGATTGACAGGGTTCTGCAATCACTCCCTCCCAGCTACAAAAGTTTTGTAGTGACTCATAATCAGATTGGTTCCACTAATACGATCACCGAGCTCTTCGCAAATCTGAAGGCCACGGAAGTGGACATCAAAAAGGATAATCATGTGTTGATGGTCAACAAGCCCACCTTTAAGAAAGGTAAGGGAGAAAAGAAGCCCTTCAAGAAGGGCGTGACTGCCTCGCCTGGAGAAGAATCTCAAGTCTGGTCCTAAGCCGGACACTGAGTGCTTCTATTGCAAGGACAAGGGTCACTGGAAGCGCAACTGTCCGAAGTACTTAGCGGACAAGAAGGCTCGCACCATCAAAGGTATATTTGATATACATGTTATTGATGTTTTCCTTACTAGCCCTCGTTGTAGTGCATGGGTATTTGATACCGTTTCAGTTGCTAATGTTTGTAACTCGAAACAGGAGCTACGGAATAGACGGCGGCTTGCGAGGGATGAGGTGACGATGCGCGTTGGCAACGGATCAAGAGTTGATGTGATGGCCGTCGACACGCTCTCCTTAGTTTTACATTCGGGATTAGTTTTAAACCTTAATAAGTGTTATTATGTGCCTGCGTTGAGCATGAACATTATTTCTGGATCTTGTTTATTGCAAGACGGTTATTCATTTAAATCAGAGAATAATGGTTGTTTTATTTATATGAGTAACATCTTTTATGGTCATGCACCTGTTGTGAATGGTTTATTTCTTTTAAATCTCGATAGGGATGAAACACACATCCATAACATTGAGGCTAAGGGATGCAAAGTAGATAGTGATAATACTACTTATTTGTGGCACTGTCGTCTAGGTCATATTGGTGTAAAGCGCATGAAGAAACTCCATTCTGATGGACTTTTGGAGTCTCTTTATTTTGAATCATTTGACACATGCGAACCATGCCTCATGGGCAAGATGATCAAAACCCCGTTCTCCGGTATGATGGAGCGAGCAACGGACTTGTTGGAAATCATACATACCGATGTATGCGGACCGATGAGTGTTTAGACGCGCGGTGGATATCGCTATTTTCTCACTTTTACCGATGACTTAAGTAGATATGGGTATATCTATTTAATTAAACATAAATCTGAAACATTTGAAAAGTTCAAGGAATTTCAGAATGAAGTGGAGAACCATCGTAACAGAAAGATTAAATTTCTGCGATCCGATCGTGGAGGTGAATATTTGAGTTATGATTTTCTCACGCATCTTAAAGCAAGCGGAATCATTTCACAACTCACGCCACCCGGAACACCACAGTGCAATGGTGTGTCTGAATGCCGGAACCGAACCCTATTAGATATTGTCCGATCGATGATGTCTCTTACTGATTTGCTGTTATCATTTTGGGGTTATGCATTAGAAACCGCTGCATTCACTTTAAATTGGGCACCATCTAAATCCGTTGAGACGACACCGTATGAACTGTGGTTTGGTGCTAGACCTAAGTTGTCGTTTCTTATGGTTTGGGGATGCGAAGCTTACGTCAAGAAGTTGATGCCGGACAAGCTCGAACCCAAAGCGGAGAAATGCGTCTTCATAGGATACCCTAAGGAAACTATTGGGTATACCTTCTATCACAGAACCGAAGGCAAAGTGTTTGTCGCAAAGAACGGTTCCTTTCTTGAGAAGGAGTTTCTCTCGAAAGAAGTGAGTGGGAGGAAAGTAGAGCTAGACGAGGTTATTGAACCTTCTCTTGAATTGGAGAGTAGCGCAGCACCTGAAATTGTTCCAATGCCGCCTGCACCAACAATGGAGGAAGCTAATGACAAGGATCTTGAAGCTTCGGACGATGCTGCTACTGAACGTCGCAGGTCGACAAGGTCGCGTGCCCCTCCTGAGTGGTACGGCAACCCTGTCTTGACTGTCTTGTTAGTAGAAGACAGTGAACCTACGAACTATGAGGAAGCGATGATGAGCCCAGACTCTGAGAAATGGCTAGAAGCCATGAAATCCGAATTGGGATCCATGAGCGAAAACCAAGTATGGACTTTGGTGGACCCTCCTAGCGACCGAAAGGCCGTTGAGTGCAAATGGATCTTCAAGAAGAAAACGGACGCGGATGGTAATGTTACCGTCTATAAAGCACGACTTGTCGCGAAAGGTTTTCGACAAGTTCAAGGTGTTGACTACGATGAGACTTTCTCTCCCGTAGCGATGTTTAAGTACATTCGGATTTTATTAGCAATTTCTGCGTTTCATGATTATGAAATATGGCAGATGGATGTCAAGACTGCTTTCCTCAATGGAAACATTGATGAAGAGTTGTATATGATGCAACCCGAAGGTTTTGTCGATCCTAAGGATGCTGATAAAGTATGCAAACTTCAGCGTTCCATTTATGGACTGAAGCAAGCATCTCGGAGTTGGAACCTTCGTTTTGATCAAGTGATCAAGAGCTTTGGATTTGTTCCAAATTGCTACGAAGCTTGTATCTACAAGAAAGTGAGTGGGAGCTCGGTGATGTTTCTGGTACTATATGTGGATGACATATTGATTATTGGAAATGACATCAACATGCTTAACGATGTGAAGAGTTATTTGAACAAGTGTTTTTCAATGAAAGACCTAGGTGAAGATGCTTATATATTGGGCATCAAAATCTATAGAGATAGACAAAGACGCCTGATAGCTTTAAGCCAGAGTACATACCTAGACAAAGTTCTGAAAAGGTTCAGAATGGATAAGGCAAAGAAAGGTTCAGTGCCTATGTTGTCAGGTAAGATATTGAGCAAGGCTCAGTGTCCAGCTACGGTAAATGATAGGGAAGCTATGAGCAAAGTGCCTTATGCCTTGGTCATAGGTTCGATCATGTATGCCATGCTGTGTACTAGACCGGATGTGTCCAATGCTCTTAGTTTGACGAGCAGGTATCAAAGTGATCCAGGAGTGGAACACTGGACAGCCGTGAAGAACATCCTAAAGTACCTAAATAGAACTAAAGAAATGTTCTTAGTCTATGGGGGTGATGAACAGCTCATCGTAAAAGGTTACGTCGACGCTAGTTTCGACACCGACAAGGATGATTCTAAATCTCAGACAGGATACGTGTATATTTTGAATGGAGGAGCTGTGAGCTGGAGAAGCTGCAAGCAAAGCGTGATCGCGGGATCTACAGTAGAAGCGGAATACATGGCTGCTTGAGCGTCAAGTGAAGGAGTTTGGATCAGAAACTTCATCACTGAGCTTGGCGTGGTTCCAAGTGCATTGGACCCACTGGAGATATTGTGTGACAACACTGGCGCCATAGCACTCGCTAAGGAACCAAGATATCATCCAAAGACCAAGCATATCAACCGCAAGTTTCATATAATCCAAGATTATATAGCAGATGGAGATCTGCAGATTAGCAAAGTACATACAGATCTGAATATCACAGATCCATTGACTAAACCTCTTCCATGTGTAAAACATGATCAGCACCTCAGTGCCATGGGTGTGAGATTGTTGCCAAATGTAAACTAGATTATTGACTCTAGTGCAAGTGGGAGACTGTTGGAATTATGCCCTAGAGGCAATAATAAAGCTGTTATTATTATAATTCTTGTTCATGATAATGTTTATATTCCATGCTAGAATTGTATTAAGAGTAAACTTTAATACTTGTGTGGTTTGTGAACAACACCGTGTCCCTAGTACGCCTCTATGGACTAGCTCATTGATTAATGATGGTTAAGGTTTCCTAACCATGGACATGAGTTTTCGATTAATAATGAGATCATATCATTGGGAGAATGATATGATGGACAGACCCAAACTAAGCGAAGCAATTAGATCGTGTCATCGTGTTCGTTTTTGCAAAGCTTTTCTTATGTCAAATATTGTATTCCTTGGACCATGAGATGATACAACTCCCTTGTATCGGAAGAAAGCTTTGAGGTCATCAAACGTCATCCTATGAGAGGGTGATCATAAAGGTGTCTCTCAGGTGATCGGAAAGTATCTGTTGGGTTGTATGTATCGAGATGGGATTTGTCCCTCCCAAGTCGGAGAGATATACTTCGGGCCCACTCGATAATCGATATCAACACCGCTTGCAAGCATGTGGTTAAGGAGTTAATCACAAAGTGATATCGGATTACGGAACGAGTAAAGTACTTGCTGTGAACGAGATTGAACTAGGTATGACGGTACCGACGATCGAATCTCGGGCGAGTAAAATATCGCGAGACAAAGGGAATATATATATGGGATTGATTGAATCCTGGCTTCATGGTTCATCCGATATGATCATCGATGAATGTGTGGGAGTCAATATGGGTTTCCAGACCCCGCTGTTGATTATTGATAGAAGATCATGTCTGCATATTCTCGAACCCGCAGGGTCACACACTTAATGTGTCTCGACTCTAGGATAGGTTGGATAATTGGGTTATGAGTTTTTGTTCGGAGTCTCGGTTGGGATCCGGGACATCACGAGAGGTTCCGGAATGGTCCGGAGAATAAGATTCATATAAGGCAGTGCAGTTTTTGGAGTTCAGAATTGTTCCGGGTTAATCGGTATTGTACCGGAAGCTTCTAGAACCTTCCGGAAGGGGACCAACGTGGCCCCACCTGCCGGGAGGGGGCATGGGCCTATGAGGGAGTGCCCTGGTCGCATTGGGCCAGGGGCACAAGACCCCATAGGTCCCAGCCGGCCAAGAGAGGTTTAAACTCGAGATAGACCTTCTAGAAGGGGGGGTTTCCTTGCCCCCCACTCCTTATCCTTTGGGGCCGCCGGTTTGGGCTTGGAGGAGGGGCTAGGGCTGCGCCCCCCTCTATATAAAGAGGGGTGGGGGAGCACCAACCCCTTACACCATCCCCTCCAACCCTAGCCGCCCTGCTGCCCTCCTCTCTCCCTCCCGACTGCTTGTAGGCGAAGCCCTGCTGCAGAAATTCTCCACCAATTGCACCACGCCGTCGCGTTGTAGATCCAACCCATATCTCCACCATACTTGCTGGACCAAGGATGGAGGAGACGTCGAGGTGCTGCACGTGTGCATCTCACGGAGGCACCGCCACTTGTGGTGCTAGATCGGATCGGATCGCGAGGAGGAGAAGGGAGTACGACTACATCACCCACGTTCCAACGAACGTTCCGCTGTGCGAATCTTCAAGGCTATGAAGATCTAATCCAATATCTCTCGTTGTTTGCATCTCCTATATTAGATCTTGGTTTCCCCTCTGTTCGCATCCGTAGAAAATTTTGATTTACTATGCCGCGAAACCCTTCATAAAATTTGGTAGATCAACGTGTGCTTAAGGATGCTTCCTCATGGGTACGAGGGGGTGATCCTAGTTGGTAGATGATGATTATTTGGTGGATATCAAAAGATGGTGATCAATGTTTCGGAGACGTCGCTCTCTTATCCCCTTTTAAAATACTCTTATTAGATGAGATTCTTCTCCCTCTCTTGTTTTATAAAGAAAGATGGCTTTTTGCAAAACAACTCCACTAGCTAGAAGTCTTGCAGAGTACACCCTATACTCACCCTTGCTTTGTTGATACTTTTGGCAGAGTAAGTGTTCACCTGAAGACAAGATCCGTACAACGTCGACATCAACGAGTAGGTTGGGGTTCCCGGCCAGCAGCCTGGAATCTATCGGCTGGGACGTCATCGTTATGCTTCAGGCCTCTTAGGCCATTTGTTAACTTTTCTATACTTAATAGCATAATTTGCCTTCCGTTGTTTGATGTTTGTGGTCAGTGACCTCTGCTTGTAATATTTTGGTTCTCTGCTCAGTTATGAGCTTGCTGTAATAAATTTTGTGTCATAGAGTCACTGTTGTGTTACTGATTCTTCACTGGATATTCTCGAGCTCAAGGTTAAGCTTATATCAGACGGATGTCTGGGATTTGTTTAGCCCTGATCCCGGGGGTGTCATAGTTCTTGGTATCAGAGCAGTACCGACCGTAGGAAAACCTTGCTATTGGTAGATGTTGAGTCTAGTGTTTGTGAAAACCATTTTCAAAGATGAAAAGTATTTGAGAAAACTCTAGTATGCTTATTTTACTCCTTATCTAGTTTCGCTCTAACTCTGGGTTATCTTATTAGGTGTTGATTTTGGAAAACTTTTGATATCTCTTCTAGTCTTTCAAAGCTTAGGTGCCTTCTGGGTAAGCCGTTTCTAAGCCAGTTGACCTAGTGTTGAGTTCTCTAGAGTTATGTGTGTTGTGAATTTCTTGTTTCCCTTTGCTCTTGTTCATCTGAGAGATTCCTTTCTATCATGATCTCTCTATCTTTTGGACCCACAATATTATATTGTTGGATCTGCAGTGTTCTGTTCTAGGCTTCGAGGTTTCCTTTTCGCCTTGTGTGTCTCCTTTCCGTTTGTTGGGTACTTCAGAAGTTGTTCCTTCTCTTAGAAGCTACCTTGTGATTACTAAATTCCAGTGTACGCCATGTCACTCATGTAGTAGTTACTCCTTTCTTTGGGTTTTAACCCTTGGATTTGAACCTAAGATCCCTGATTGTGCTGGATTCTGTTGTTGTGAGTCTTGTAGATGAAGCTGACCTTTAACCCAAGATCCATTCCTTTGTACCCTGTGGTTAATATTCATACATTACCTCAGGATGGCTGGTACTACAATTCTAGCCTTCAAGCTTGTGGTCTTTGTCACGATTGAATTGTGACAATTAAGGACTTCCCCTACCACATGCTTATGCAGATGTTTTTAATGGAACCAAATAGATCACGACAAGAGTACTCTTCAAGAGTCTCACATCTATATTCGTGACTCTGCCACACTCTACCCCTTCTATGCATTGGTTTCTGGAAGGTTGTTAACTTATGCATCCACATCTCGGGATTTCCATCATGAGCATGTTCCTTCTTCCTTGTTGTTTTCCGACCTACGTCTACCAGTTGGTAGCCAAGTAGAACTGTGCATCGGTGTCTTCCGAAGCAAGATACTCTTGTGGTCCGTCAAGACAAATCGTGTCGGAATGTCTAGGAGAAACAAACTCCACTACCTCGTCAATTCTAGGACCAGGTCAAAGTGTTGTAATCTGCAGATCAAGAGTCATTAATTGTCTTCCATCTGTTCTACCTTAAAGTATCACACTCTTTTATACTAAGAGGTTGTGCTGATTTTCATGAACCCTTACTGAAGTAATACTCTCACACATCTTTACTCACCCTCCCTCGAGCTTTCGCGCTCGTGAGTGATGCGTGTGCGTAATAATGTGGCCATCTGAGATTCTTAGCAATTTTTATTGTTTTGATCTCCAAGGACATTTGTGTCACTCTTAGCATGATCGGTTAACCCTATCATTAAGCGAAGTTTGATTGTGCTAGCAAGTCCATTATTCTGGTGCACTCTCTTTGGTCAAAGAGTTAGGCTTGTGACGAAGCTGTGAGACTATGTCTTGTTGCCTTACCAAGCAAGTTTCCTCTCGAACTAAGTGACATATTGGTCGTTCGTGATATTCTAGATGTCTACTAGAAGTATCGCCATGTTGCCACATGACCGTGTTGTCAAGTTCTTGAGCAAGTAAGTTCTCTGAACTGCTCCTTTCTCCAAGGATCCGTACTGGATACCCCTGAACTAGTTGGTTGAGCTTAAACAACAACTTGGAGAGTTGTAAGACAAAAGTTTATCCGACCCAGTTCCTTTCTAAAAGGATGTCTAGTTTTGTTCGTGTTGAAGAAAGATAGTATTTCCTTTATGGATATATTATTCTCCCTAATCTTTGATTTGATTTGGGTTGTCGTCAAATCAAACTTAGTTCCAAGGATTATCTTGATGATGTTTCTTATTGTGATGTTTCACTTGAGTACATCTTCATGTCTTTGGTCTGACCAATACTCTTGCCTTGTTATACAACATATGAGTCCATCTTCTTGGAGTGCCCTGGTAAGTTTGCTGTTGAGCCCATCGACAACATCCTTATCTTCTCCATGTTAGAATGGATTCATATGGAACAATTGACATTGGTGTTGGAAACTTTCGAGAACCATCTTCGGGTCATTTTGAAGTATGTGTTCTGGATGTTAGAAGTAACCTTCTCCGATTCATGTGCAAATGTTGAAAGATGTCGCTGTGGATTCAAGTAGCATTATCTCCGTCCCTTGAGGACAGATGTGTGTTTTGTTGTTAGCACCTTATGTGTGTGCAGTTGTCTCTCGACAAGTTGTAAATGTTGTTAGCATTATAGTCCCTGTCTTAAGAATCCAGTAACTTTACCTTCGCGGTAAATGTTGCAAAATTTTCTATTCAGACATGCTGATTCTGAAGTATCATCTCACTTAACCAAAGGTGAATCTCAAGCAGATATGATGGTTGGTGTTCCTCAAGGTTTTGACATAGGTCTCTTTGTAAATCTGGCAAGATTGATGTAATGGTTGACATGCTTAGCCGAAAAGACCTTTGCCATATCCTCTTGAACTCAGCAATATCAACCACTCTTCATGAGGCTTCTTCTATAATTCATTATAGGATTTGTTCTTCTGGTTTCCTTTGTACCCAAAGTCTGACCTTTACTTGGTGTTTGATTTCTCAAACATTAAGGAGAACATTTAAAGTAGCATTGCTAAATGTCTCTCGATCGATCCCCCAGACCATTTCATGTTGGTAATCATCTTGTTGTGCCAAATATTTGAAGTCTAAGAATGAAGTTTCTTTCTTCTCGTGCCATCAGGAATCTTCTTTACTTATTCATCTTGTGGTATAAAGTCATATCATGATCTTTGGCGAAGATTTTGATAAACCTGGATGAATAAAGAGTTTCCTTCGTTTTCTCAGCCATGTTTCAAGAGTGAATATGATTTTGGTAATCAAAAGTTTCTCTTGTTACATGTTTCTTGTGACTTTTATGAGTCCTCTCCACCAAAACACCTTTCTGTCTTGGCCATCCGTTCAATGAAGAAGTGACTCTTCTGTGTCAAAAGTAGTTCAACAACTTGGTTTTGTTGATCCACATCTCTGCAACCTGAAATCTCTACTTAACCTGTTTAGAAGAGGTTCATCTCTCGAAGTCTGTGTTCTGTTCCTTCTGTTGTAAGCTTTCATGTTCAGAAGCTTAAACCCTTCTGAAGCTCCATGGTCTCAATCCTTATGAAGAACATCTATCTAACAACTTGAAACCTTCTCCTCTTGTTTCCTCCGTTACCTTGGTGTGTTTCATGATGTCATCTCATAGTTGTTTCTAAACACTCCATCCATGAGTTGACCATGAGATTCTCGGCGTGTTGTTTAGTGTGCTTTCCTCTTATATTTAGAGTGGCCTTGTTTCTTTTTATCTCTATATCTCTTCCTACCTTTGGAATCTCGGGTCGAGATTCTCATAAGGGGGATAGAGCTGTAACACCCCAGTTTTAGTAAATCAGTATTTAGGATAGATTGTGCAAGCATGAGCATCATTCTTTAAATTTCTTGCATTAAATAAATACAACAGACCCCTAAAACCCTAATATTCCTCCTCTATTTGAAACCCATTCAAATTGTTTGAATTTGAATAATACCAAAATGGAATAAAAGGGCCCCTGAGTATTTTATACACTTTGTAAAAGCCTCTAGTATTTTTGAATTAATCAAAACAGAATTTGAAATAAAAATACAAAGAGGAAATACAAAAGATAAATAGAAAAACAGTTTCCAGGAAAAAAATAAGCAAAACCTACCTATCTGGGCCGAGCCCACCCTGTCCCTCTCTCTCCCTGTCGCTCACACTCACCCGCAGAGGCCCAACTGCAGCCCAGCCGGCCCATACCCCTTCGGCACGTTTCTCTTTTCTTCCTCCTCGAGCAGCCGGAGAAGCTGCTTCCTGGCAGCGCCGGCACCCTCCGATTCCGCGCCAGGATGCTCGCTGCCGCGCCGCTCTCTGGACGAAGATAAGAACCAGCTCCGCAAGAATCTATCGCTGCATACTTATCCTCTCCCGTGCTCTCCTCCTTCCTCTCTGTGAGCTGGCCGAACCCTAGCTTGCAGTAGTTCCGGCCTCCGTGTCGCCCCATCGTTTCCGGCCTCCCCTCGTCCATTTGAGAAGACCGGAGGGACCTCCGTGCTCGACTCCGTCGATTACCCTAGTCAGTGCAAGCCGGAGCCGTTCCTAGCGTCGCAATTGGTACCTCCTTCCCCGTCACCGGTCGTCGCCTCACCGTCGATTCCGGCACCCTCCAACCTAGCCCGGCCTCACCGACCCCTCCATCGCCTCCATGGTGAGCTCCTGCATCTTCCAGTGTCCTTTGTTCGCCCTCTCCCTCCCTGGTTCACCCTCGCCTCGAGGTCCGCCGCCGTGCGCCGTCAGTCACCGCCGCAGCACCTGCTCCGATGACCAACCCAGGGCGACGCCGCCATAGCTAGGACCGTCTCGCTGCCCCGATTCAAACGTGCGCACACACGCGCCTCGGTTCGCTCTCCTCCGCTGTCTCCAGCCACCGTCTGCCGTGTTTCTCGGCATGCAGACGTGTCGCCAGCGTGGCTTCCTATGTGGCATACGGGCCCAACAGTCAGCGTCAGTGGTTAGCTCAGGCTCGGGTGAGAAAGGTATTAGAGGCATATGATGACGTCAGTCGAGCGTGGGTCTGACCAGGCAAACCCTGGTCCAGGTCCCACCTGCTCGCGTGGCAGCTGAGGTGGCCCTGGGGCCCCTCTATCAGCCACTGTGGGTTTGGATTGCCCCGGTGTAAAAAGTAATTGCCCTTTTTGTTTTAATTTCAGAAATTATTATAAACTTGTAAATTCAATATCTAATGATTTATAAGTCAGAAAAATATGTATAATATACCAAAATGTTCAGAAAAATGAAATATATCTATTTAAGCTATCATCATGCATTGATCAACAACTAAAATGACAAGTTTAATTAGAAGAACATAGTAACCCCTCTCATATACATCCAGAGTTTTCCTAAGATAGGGTTTGTATCCCTCGGAACCCCGATTAAATCGTCGAGCATGTTTTAGGGTTTCAATTCAATGCAATTCAACTTGTCATATCATCATTCTTGTTTGAGCATTGCATCGATGCCATGTGTTGATTGTTTCCCCTTTATTTCCGGTGTTTTGTTCTTCCCAATAGAATACGATATTGAGATCGAGATCGAAGCCCGAGGACAACACCATCGAAGCTCGACGAATAATACTTGACCAACCATAATCAAGTCAAGTACAAGGATCCCGAAGATCTAATTATCTGCTATCAACTGGCAAAGGAAAGCATAGCCCCACCATGATATAATCCTATGATTTCAAAAGAATTTCAATTCCTGCCATGTTGCATACGGTTCTACTGTGGTCTTTTATCGATAGATAAAGTATCCTATCTACTGCATTACTCCCTTTGATCTTATATTACTGATCCACTACTCCTAGCATAACTAGGTTTGTCTTGTGTGCACTGCTAGAGCTACTATATGTGTCTGCTTAGCCATGCATAGCTTTTGGTTCTGGTCCATCCAGATGATGTATCAGATGCAGAGAATCTAGTATGACAAGAGAACTTGATGAGATGATATCATAGGAGATACGAGTTTAAACATGCTAAGCCTTGTATGGGAGGCTGTCAACACCCGGATTTTTAATCCCAGATGCCTGTTATGCCATACATCGCAATCCCAGGATTACCATTTTTGCGAGACATAACATATTTGGATACCACAGTACATCATCCATTACAAACCGTACATAAAGTCTTACACAAATAAGGATCTCATGATCCAGTTCTTAGTATAACTCAAGCAGCGGAATAACGTAATAATAAAAGTAGCGTAGGAGAAGCTCCATCTTCGGGGTCACAGGGAATGCTGACGACGGGAGATGATCCTAGTTGTCGTAACCTTCCTGGGGTCCTTCATCCTGGTACTCCTCTTCATAGTATGGCCATGGGAATAGCCAGGGACAAAGCCATGAGTACTCTTTAAGTACTCGCAAACTAATACTAACCAGTGATGGGGGTTTTTGTATTAGGACACTAATCTCTAGGGTTGTTTTGCAAAAAGCCAGATTTATCTATACTAAGTTCAGAAGCAAGAAAAGCTAGTTGAAGTTTTATAACACCTAAGTGGGAACTTGTATTTCATATCACAACTCTGTTGTGGTCAAGTCAAAATCTCAATTCATTTCATAAGTCATTTTGAAATCATCTGACGGGGGAACAGTATGGCCACTCCAACTGTCCATAACCGAGGACGCGGCTATTCGAATAGTTTGACACTCTGCAGAGATTGTACACTTTCACCACAACATTCGATACATCCGTCAGAAACAAATCCTGAATTCACCATACTCAGTATGCGGATAATCAATCCTAACCTTTCAATTACACGCCCTAGTATAGGCACCTCTCCTGTGAATTTGGCCTCCCAACCATGACCAACTGTCATCTTGGGTAATGCATAGGTGGAAAATTTTCACAAGGTAGCCTCATCTCAAACCTTGGCTTTGAGGGAACCCATACTAAGGTATATAAGTTTCCAGTCAAGCCCTACCCAATTCTCGAGTATTATGGTTATACAGTAAAATTGGAATGGTATCGCATCCATACAACCACCAGTTTTATAAAGGGCTAAGGCTCAAGCCTCAACATTTTCATCATAAAAATCATCTGGTGTTCGAAAACACATGTCAAAACATCTCAGTAGAATGACTCATCATTCTAAGGTTTTCATAACCATTTTCACCAAGTATTCCCATCTAAAGTTGATCAAGTTTTATGATTAGCACTAGCATCTACAAGTGGGGGTGAGTAATATTGAGGGGTGGTAAACAAGTGTAGTTTAACTAGGTTCAATCTCATACCTTAGGATGACATCAAGATTATCTAGCTTCGGCCAATTTTAATGCTCTTTATGCAACCTTTAATTATCTTTCTAGTGTCTACAATTTACTCAGGTAAACTCTAAGTAATAGCTTTGATAAAGAAATATAGTAGAAAGCTTGCAAGGAAAACTAGGAATGGGGTTATCAAGTGGGGATGATCACATATGCTTAAGGCATATAGTTCGTATGGTATCAAGCAAGTATTAGCTGGCATAGGTCAACTTGATTAGTAAGGCTTGCTAAAGTAGAGTATCTTGCAATCGTTAGCTTGCCTTGTGCAGAGCAGTGGTTGAAGTTCTCCTCGGCTTCTTCTTCGTAGTATCCTCCTTCCTCCTCGTATCCTTGGTCGGTACTAGCGTCTATGAATAAATACGAGGTAGACAATCACCAAACAATACTTAACTACTTTCAATCATCACACAAAAGGGTTCTTTAGATGATCTAGCATCATCACTAACATTCAAGATTAAAGCACTTGCATTATTTATTTATTTTTAGAAAATTAATTTCTACTCATTGAAAACTACTTAAGATTTAATATTATCCAAACCACACATGGGATCATGTTGACACATGTCATCACCACATATTTCAGTACATGGGAATGTGATTTAAAGTGGTGTCATAATTTAATAAGGTTTAACCTTTTTATTTTAAATAATTAAAGTGGCTAGAAATGCCTATGTGGCATTCTTTTATTACTTGAACATTATTTCTGTAAGTAAACCCATATGTTTTTTATAGATTCTAAAAGGTATGATCAAAGATGATTTTTGGGAGTTGGAATGAACTCAAAAGCTATTATGGTTGAATTTTGAAAAATGTTTGAATGTAGAAATTATTCTAACTTGATATTTTTACCAAGGTTGATCTATAGATCCAAATGATTTAAATCCAACGGCCTTGGATTAAGCATTTCTATACCTTTCTAACAAAATTGGTTTCATTCAATTTGGTTCACTGAATCGAGCTGGGTTGATTTTTGAAACTAGGTACAGAACTGTGTCACTCCGCAGCGCGGGGCGCAACTGACAGGGGGGTTCCACCAGTCAGTGGCTCATAACACGCGAAGCGGTACAGGGCGATCTTGGCCACACGATCTAAGTCTAATCGAATGGCTACGGCTCATCGTCCATGTCGAGCAGCGCCGGCGAGACAGAACCCTAACGCGGCAGGTGGGGGTCGTGGGAGGCTCACCGGGACTCAGGCGAGGGTCGGCGATAGGGGCAAACGACGAAGTCGACAACGGTGATTCTCCTGGCACCGGAAGCTCCTCCTGGGGCGGCTCCAATCGATGGCTTCGTTCTTCTCCAGCAGCGGCGGGCTTCGGTGAAATTCTGGCGATGCGCTGCTCGCCTTGCTCCGAGAGTGAGGTGGGGTGGTTATGGGTGAGAGGGTGGTGGAATGGTGTGAAGAAATCGAGCGGGGGAGGCCTCTATTTATAGTGGCGAGAGGGGACTGACGGGCGCAGGCTGAGCTCGTCGTGGTCGACGGCACAGAGGGCTATCGCCGTGGGCGACGGTAGGGGCGGTGTTGTGCTCCCTGGCGAAGCTCAATGGCGTGGTGGCGAGGCGTGGGGCGGTGCTGATCAGTCCGAATGCTTCGGCACTCTAAGCGTGTTCGGCGGGGGTTTTTATGGTGCAAAGCGCGCGTGGTCCACGCGACGGCGAATGGGCGTGTCTGCGGGGTTCCTGGGGTGGTGGTGATCACGCGTGCACGCGGCGAAGGCGGCGCACGGTCTGTGGTCGTGTGTCGAGGGTGGCGCACGGGTGCGCTCTCGGCATGCTCGCAGAGAGGCTTGGCATGGCTTGGGCGTGTGGTCCAGTGGCTGGCATTGCTCGAGGCTGGGACAGGGAGTGGCGGTGGGGTGCTGGCTAGCTCCCAGACAAGGTTGGCGAGGCTAGTGTTGCTCGTAACTTTTTGTCGACCATGGGGTGGCAATGGTGCTCTCGGCCTGATCACCATTGATGACAATGGCCCGCTTACAGTGGCGCTAGAGATTAGTTAAGGTTGCTAGATGATCTACTAAGGCTAGTTGTAACCAGAGAGGGAACAGGTTAGGCCCAAAACACTGCTCAACATAGTGCTTTTGATTTTGTTGATTTGAATCTGCAACCTGTTTGATGAAATGGCCGCATGAACTTAAGTTTTGAATTTTGAAAAGATTTTTGGTGGGTGTGCTAGGCATGTGTTGAGGGTTCTGTGTATGCTTGGGTTTTTAAAATTAAGCTTGTTTGAGTGGTTTTTGAAATAGTGGGATCTTCCCATATGAAATAGATTCAATTTTAAACTGTCATTTAAACTAAGCATTTAAATGTTTTTGGATGATCACAAAGTGGGACTTGATACCTTGTTATGAGTACTATCAAGGGGTGCAAAGATCCATACATGTTTCTGTTAAGTTTTGAAAATTAGAGATAGCCAAAGTAGGCATGGGAGTTAAATTGGCCAAAGTGACCATTCACTTAATTTGTTTGTTTTGACTTGTTTGCCTTTGGGAAAAGTTTGGGGATTGTTTAGATGATGTTTATTTCACCTAAGAATCATTTTAAAAGCAAAGAAACTCAGAACCATGTAAATTCAAAAGAAATCATATTTGAATACACACACATATGAATGCTTTCATATTTTTAATTGGAAAAGTTTTTGTTAACCCTAAATTTGATGATCCAGGTTTAATATTTTTGGGATGTTACAAACCTTCCCCCCTTAAACAAAATCTCGTCCCGAGATTTGAAAAAGGACGAAAAAGATTACCTAGGATTTGAAGAGATCGGGAAACTCCATCCTGATGTGATCTTCGCGCTCCCAGGTAGCTTCTTCTTCTGTGTGGTTGCTCCACTGAATCTTGAGAAACTTGATGCTCCGGGTTCTGGTAGTTCTGAAAGCTTCTTCCAAAATATGGATGGGTACTTCGGGATAGGTCAGGTCATCGTTGATTTCTATGGTCCGGTGATCAATATTCTTGAACACTTCAGTCTTCTCTAGAACTTCGAGGCACTTGCGAAGTAATGAGATATGGAACACATTGTGCACGTCTTACATCTCTTCGGGTAGTTCCAATTGATACGACACTTCTCCTCGACAGTTCAGAATCTTGAAGGGGCCGATATATCTGGGGCTAACTTTCCTTTGAGTTGGAAACGCTGCATTCCCTTCAATGGTGACACTTTCAGATACACAAAATCTCCTATGTGCAAGGCGAGGTCTCGACGTCTCTTGTCGGTGTAACTCTTCTCTCTGGACTGGGCTGTCTTGAGGTGCTCACGGATCTTATGAACCTTCTCTTCTGCTTCTCATAGGATGTCGGGTCCGAAAATCTGACTCTCTCCTACTTCCGACCAATTCAAAGGGGTGCGACACTTCCTTACATACATGAATTCAAATGGGGCCATTTGCAAACTGGCTTGGTAACTGTTGTTGTATGAAACTTCCACGAACGGCAGACAGTGTTCCCATTTAGATCCATATTCCAACACACATGCTCACGGATTTACTCGCTCCGTTTGTCCGTCAGTCTGATGGTGATACGCGGTGCTGAAATCTAGTTGGGTTCCTAAACCTTCTTGGACTTTCTTCCAGAATCTCGAGGTAAACTGAGTTCCTCGATCCGATACAATGTTCTTGGGGACTCCATGCAAACTGACGATTCTAGCGATGTATAACTCCACTATCTTCGAACTTTGATATGTGGTCTTGACGGGTAAGAAATGGGCGACTTTGGACAATCTATCCACTATGACCTAGATGGAGTCATTTCCCCCACTATAAGTAGGCAATCCGGTGATAAAGTCCATTCCAACGGAATCCCATTTCCATTCTGGAATCTGCAAGGGTTGCAACAATCCTGCGGGTCTTTGATGTCCCGCCTTGACTTGCTGACATATATCACACTTGGCGATATAGCTTCCGATTTATCTCTTCATCCTATGCCACCAAATTTTTTCTTTCAAATCTTGATACATATTCATTCCTCCGGGCTGGATAGAATAAAGAGTATCATGAGCTTCCTTGAGAATAACTTCTTTCAACTCAGAATCTGCTGGTACACAAAGGCGTCCTTTGTACCACAGAACTTCTTCTTCGTCTTCAGTGAATCCAGGTACTTTGCCTGTACCGATACGACGCTTGATTCTGTCGATACTAGCATTTCTTTCCGCGCCTCTTTGATCGGGCTGATCAAAGTGGGTTGAAGTTCTATGCTAGACAAAAATCCTTCACTCACTAATTCCATTCGAAAATCTTCCATCTCTTTGTGCAAGCTTGGTTGCTCCTTAAAAATCATGGAGTTCAAGCGGCACGGCAATCTACTAAGGGCATCTGCTACCACGTTGGCTTTACAACGGTGATAGTAAATGTCCAGATCATAATCCTTGATTACCTCAATCCATCTTCTCTGCCTCGTATTTAGCTCCTTCTGAGTGAATATATACTTCAGGCTCTTGTGATCCGAATATATCTCACAACGGTTTCCCATCAGGTAATGCCTCCATGTCTTTAGGGTTAGAACTACGGCTGCGAGTTCGAGGTCATGGGTGGGGTAATTTTGCTCATGTTGTTTCAGTTGTTGAGATAGATAAGATATAACTTTGCCTTCTTGCATTAGTACACATCCGAGACCGATATTGGATGCGTCACAATACACGTCAAAGGGCTTCGTGATATCTGGCATGATTAAGATTGGGGCTGAAATCAATCTCCTCTTGAGTTCTTGAAAACTCGCTTCACATTTGTTCGTCCATTCAAACTTCTTGTCCTTCTTAAGCAATTGGTTCATGGGTCTGGCAATACTCGAGAATCCTTCTACGAACTTGCGGTAATATCCCGCCAATCCGAGAAATGCACGAAATTGGGTCGGAGTGGTTGGGGCTTGCCAATCTTTGACATCTTTCACCTTTGCAGGGTCAACGGCAATTCCTCCGACTGATACAATGTGTCCGAGAAATCCTACCTCCTGTAACCAGAATTCACATTTGCTAAAATTGGCATACAACTGATGCTCTCTAAGGGTTCCAAGAATGGTCCTTAGGTGTAGCTCATGTTCTTCTTCTGATTTGGAATAAATTAGAATGTCATCGATGAAAACAACGACAAACTTATCCAGGAAGTCCATAAAAATCTTATTCATCAGATTCATGAAATAAGCGGGGGCATTGGTTAATCCAAAAGACATGACATTATACTCATATAATCCATATCTGGTGGTAAACGCAGTCTTTGGAATATCCTCTGCACGAATCTTGAGTTGATGATAGCCTGTTCTAAGATCAATCTTAGAAAACACTTTAGCACCGGTCAACTGATCAAACAAATCTTCTATCTTGGGCAATGGGTACTTGTTCTTGATAGTGACATCATTCAACTTCCGATAATCCATACACAAACAGTTACCTCCATCCTTCTTGTCCACGAACAAAACAGGTGATCTCCATGGTGACGCACTTGGTTGAATCAATCCAATTTCCAGCATGGCATCTAGTTGCTTCTTTAGTTCTGCTAGTTCAAACGGGTTCATACTATATGTTCTCTGGTCTATGGTTCCGGTTCCGGGGATTAGTTCAATGATAAACTCGATATCCCGATATGGGGGCATACCGGGCAAAACATCTGGAAATACATCGAGGTATTCACAGACTATCCGGACTTGGTCAATGGTAGGTTGGGCTATACTCTGGTTGCACTTGAATTGACGAGGTAAGGTTTCAGATACATGCTCGACTGATATTCCGGATGTACTGGTCATGGTTATGGCTTTCTTGGCACAGTCAATTAGTCCTTTATGTTTGGACATCCAATCCATTCCTAGTACTACTTCCAAACCTTTAGTTCCGAGTACTATCATATTAGCATAAAAATCTATGCCATGGATTCGGATATGGATGACTTTGCAAATTTGCCTAGCTTTGGTGGTTGAACCGGGGATTTCAACAATCATAACATGCTTTAGTTTGGTTGGTTGAATCTTACTAGTGCATGCAAATTCTTCAGTGACAAATGAGTGTGATGCACCAGAATCAAACAACACTCTTGCAAGTACTAAGTTAAAAGAAAACATACCTAGCACGACATCGGGCGCTTCCTGGGCTTCTTCAGCATGCATGAGAAAAAGACGGCCGTTGCGGTTGAGCGAGTTCCCTGGGGAAAACCTTCTTCTGGGCTGAACACGACGCTGTTGCTGAGCTGAGGCATTGGCATTGGGGGATGCGGCATTCTTCTTGGGGCACTCATTGGAGTAGTGGCCCTTATTTCCACAGTCATAACAAGTCACTTGCGACTTGTCCTTTGCTGCAACAGACACATCATTGCTTCCAGTCCTCGGGGCAGTGTTGGTGTTGGTGGCAGCATTGTTGTTGTTGAACTTGGGTGGTGCACGGTTGAAATTGTTAGAGTTGCCTGGAGATGGGTTAGGGCGATGCTTGCGGTTCTCATTGGCCTGATTGATCTTTCCTTCCATCTGGATGGCAGAGTCGACAAGAGCTTCAATATTAGCAAAAGGGATATTGACCAACACTGTCTGCATCTCATCGTGCAGACCATTCAAGAATCTTTCTTTCTTCTTGGCTTCCGTGTCGATCTCATCCGGGGCATACCTAGCTAATGACAGGAATTTGTCACGGTATTCCACTACGGTCATCCTTCCTTGCTTCAGTTCTCTGAACTCATCTCTCATCCTCTTGATCAAACCCAGGGGCACATGGGTTCTACTGAACTTGACCTTGAATTCCTCCCAGGTCATAATCTGTCCTCCGATCATTGCACGAACGATGTTCCACCATGCTCTTGCATCTCCGGCTAGATAGTGGGTGGTGAACAGAACTTTCTCGTTGGCCTCCACTCCAGCGACTTTCAGGTTGTTTTCCATGGTTTGCAGCCAATCATCAGCGTCTAAGGGCTCTTCTTCCTTAGTGAAAACGGGTGGGTGGGTGTTCTGGAAATTCTTGAGCTTAGATCCATGGTTGTCCTGATTTCCTTGGCCTTGATTGTTGTGGGCTAGCTGAGGTATCTGCTGAAGGGTGGCTAGGTTGGATTGACGTTCAGCTCTTTCAGCTACGCGGTCAGAAACCAGCATTTGCAGGATCTGCAACATCGGGTCCGGGGATGAACCACTTCCTCCGCGTGGCATCTAAAGATTGAGATAGATCATGAGAAAAGAGGGAAATTTGTAAGGTTCAGGGACTTTGGAAAGTTTTTAAAGTTTGACTCAAATTTTCTAGCAACTTGCTTTTCATTCATTCATTCATAGCACACGATACAAACAGACACCACAAAACAAGAAAAACAGTTGGTTTTATGAACCATTCTGGAAACTACGATACAGTGGGACCGAATACAACTCACTACGCTAATGCTCAAGTGCTACAACTCCTCGGAGTCGGTGTAGTCGTCATCCTGATCATCCTCATCGTCATCGATGAATGCGAAATCATCCTCATCGGTGAAGAAGTCCATAGCCTGATCCTCCAGAAAATCATCGTCATCGCTAAGATAGGAGTAGGGGTCTCCACAAAGATCCTCTCCGGCATTCTCCCTTTCCTCCAACTGCATGTCTCTCTCGTGGATGGTCTCCTCCAAATCCGAGATACGGTGGCGAAGACGGGAAATGATGTGCTCCTTCTTGTCGAGATGACGGCGGTGAGACTTGCGATCCTTCGCTAGCATGGCGATGGTTTGATCCTTTGTATTGATGATGGCGGACTTGTGGTTGGAGTAGTCACGGCAATTGTCCAATTCCTGCTGACGATCGTACATCATGAAGCTAAGATGGTCCAACTGAGTCTTCAGCTCGGGGTGGTCTGGGGCTTCCAGTGGCTGTCCCATAGCATCACGACTTGGACAAAACTCAAAGCGGGTACCCTTGATCTGGTTGATACTCTTACCACACAGACGAGCAAGAGCTTCCTGTATGGCCCTGGCAAGTCCATCTAGCCATTTTTTTATCTCGCAAGGTGAACTGAATTCCCTCGGCAGTGGGAGGTTCAATCTTTCCTCAGAGACTTGCAACAATTAGCCATTGCAGATCTTCTCCTCCTTGATCATTGAGCTGAGCTCCGAAGAACTCGGGGTGCGGACGCTCCAGAAGTTCAGAAAGCTGGTCCAAATCCCGCTCAAAGATAAGGTCTCCTCCATTCCCCAACTGATAAAACTTGATGTACTTCACGTCCATCTATAAGAATATAGGATGAGTAAGTTAGTAGAGTGATCAAGTGTGTCAAATTTTAGGTATTTTGCAAGAGTTTTTGAGGATCATGAATTTTTATGAAAGAAATAAGGTGATAAGAATGGGAATAATTTTTTGTAAATATTTGCTTCCTTTAGTTTTGAAATTAAGTTTTTGATTCAAACGGCCAGTCTAACTAGGGTCTCCTATGGTTAGGATGGCTCTGATACCAACTTGTCAACACCCGGATTTTTAATCCCAGATGCATATAATGTCATACATCACAATCCCAGGATTACCATTTTGCGAGACATAACAGAATTGAATACCACAGTACATCATCCATTACAAACCATACATAAAGTCTTACACAAATAAGGATCTCATGATCCAGCTCTTAATACAACTCGAGCAACAGAATAACGTAATAATAAAAGTAGCGTAGGCGAAGCTCCATCTTTGGGGTCACAGGCAATGCTGATGATGGGAGATGATCCTAGTTGTCGTAACCTTCCTGGGGTCCTTCGTCCTGGTACTCCTCTTCATAGTCTGGCCATGGGAATAGCCAGGGAAAAATCCATGAGTACTCTTTAAGTACTCGCAAACTAATACTAACCAGTGAAGGGGGTTTTTGTATTAGGACACTAAGCTCTAGGGTTGTTTTGCAAAAAACCAGATTTATCTCTACTAAGTTCAGAAGCAAGAAAAGCTAGTTGAAGTTTTATAACACCTAAGTGGGAGCTTGTATTTCATATCACAACTCTGTTGTGGTCAAGTCAAAATCTCAATTCATTTCATAAGTCATTTTGAAATCATCTGACGGGGGAACAGTATGGCCACTCCAACTGTCCATAACCGCGGACGTGACTATTCAAATAGTTTGACACTCTACAGAGATTGTACACTTTCACCACAACATTCGATACATCTGTTAGGAACAAATCCTGAATTCACCATACTCAGTATGCGGATAATCAATCCTAATCTTTCAATTACACGCCCTAGTATAGGCACCTCTCCTGTGAGTTTGGCCTCCCAACCATGACCAACTGTCATCTTAGGTACTGCATAGGTGGACAATCTTCACAAGGTATCCTCAGCTCAAACCTTGGCCGTGAGGGAACCAATACTAAGGTATATAAGTTTACAGTCAAGCCCTACCTAATTCTCGGGTATTGTGGTTGTACGGTAAAATTGGAATGGTATCGCATCCAGACGACCACCAATTTTATAAAGGGCTAAGGCTCATGCCACAACATTTTCATCATCAAAATCATCTGGTGTTTGGAAACACATGTCAAAACATCTCAGTAGAATGACTCATCATTCTAAGGTTTTCATAACCATTTTCACCAAGTATTCCCATCTAAAGTTGATCAAGTTTTATTCTTAGCACTAGAATCTACAAGTGGGGGTGAGTACTAATGAGGGGTGGTAAACAAGTGTAGTTTAACTAGGTTCAATCTCATGCCTTAGGATGACATCAAGATTATCTAGCTTCAGCCAATTTTAATGCTCTTTATGCAACCTTCAATTATCTTTCTAGTATCTACAATTTACTCAGGTAAACTCTAAGTAATAGCTTTGATAAATAAATATAGTAGAAAGCTTGCAAGTAAAACTAGGAATGGGGTTATCAAGTGGGGATGACCACATATGCTTAAGGCATATAGTTGGCATGGTAACAAGCAAGTATTAGCTGGCATAGGTCAACTTGATTAGTAAGGCTTGCTAAAGTAGAGTATCTTGCAATCGTTAGCTTGCCTTGTGCAGAGCAGTGGTTGAAGTTCTCCTCGGCTTCTTCTTCGTAGTATCCTCCTTCCTCCTCGTATCCTTGGTCGGTACTAGCGTCTATGAATAAATACGAGGTACACAATCACCAAACAATACTTAACTACTTTCAATCATCACACAAAAGGGTTCTTTAGATGATCTAGCATCATCACTAACATTCAAGATTAAAGCACTTGCATTATTTATTTATTTTTAGAAAATTAATTTCTACTCATTGAAAACTACTTAAGATTTAATATTATCCAAACCACACATGGGATCATGTTGACACATGTCATCACCACATATTTCAGTACATGGGAATGTGATTTAAAGTGGTGTCATAATTTAATAAGGTTTAACCTTTTTATTTTAAATAATTAAAGTGGCTAGAAATGCCTATGTGGCATTCTTTTATTACTTGAACATTATTTCTGTAAGTAAACCCATATGTTTTTTATAGATTCTAAAAGGTATGATCAAAGATGATTTTTGGGAGTTGGAATGAACTCAAAAGCTATTATGGTTGAATTTTGAAAAATGTTTGAATGTAGAAATTATTCTAACTTGATATTTTTACCAAGGTTGATCTATAGATCCAAATGATTTAAATCCAACGGGCTTGGATTAAACATTTCTATACCTTTCTAACAAAATTGGTTTCATTCAATTTGGTTCACTGAATCGAGCTGGGTTGATTTTTGAAACTAGGTACAGAACTGTGTCACTCCGCAGCGCGGGGCGCAACTGACAGGGGGGTTCCACCAGTCAGTGGCTCATAACACGCGAAGCGGTACAGGGCGATCTTGGCCACACGATCTAAGTCTAATCGAATGGCTACGGCTCATCGTCCATGTCGAGCAGCGCCGGCGAGACAGAACCCTAACGCGGCAGGTGGGGGTCGTGGGAGGCTCACCGGGACTCAGGCGAGGGTCGGCGATGGGGGCAAACGACGAAGTCGACAACGGTGATTCTCCTGGCACCGGAAGCTCCTCCTGGGGCAGCTCCAATCGATGGCTTCGTTCTTCTCCAGCAGTGGCGGGCTTCGGTGAAATTCTGGCGATGCGCTGCTCGCCTTGCTCCGAGAGTGAGGTGGGGTGGTTCTGGGTGAGAGGATGGTGGAATGGTGTGAAGAAATCGAGCGGGGGAGGCCTCTATTTATAGTGGCAAGAGGGGACCGACGGGCGCGGGCTGAGCTCGTTGTGGTCGACGGCACAGAGGGCTATCGGCTTGGGCGACGGTAGGGGGCGGTGTTGTGCTCCCTGGCGAAGCTCAACGGCGTGGTGGCGAGGCGTGGGGCGGTGCTGATCGGTCGGAACGCGTCGGCACTCTGAGCGTGTCCGAGGGGGGTTTTGATGGCGCACAGCGCGCGTGGTCTGCGCGGCGGCGAACGGGCATGTCTGCAGGGTTGCTAGGGTGGTGGTGATCACGCGTGCACGCGGCAAAGGCGGCGCGTGGTCTATGGGCGTGTGTCGATGGTGGCGCACGGGCGCGCTCTCGTCATGCTTGCAGAGAAGCTGGGCATGGCTTGGTCGTGTGGTCCAGTGGCTGGCATTGCTCGAGGCTGGGACATGGAGTGGCGGTGGGGTGCTGGCTAGCTCCCAGACAAGGTTGGCGAGGCTACTGTTACTCGTAGCTTTCTATCGACCATGGGGTGGCAATGGTGCTCTCGGCCTGCTCACCAATGATGACAATGGCCAGCTTACAGTGGTGCTAGAGATTAGTTAAGGTTGCTAGATGATCTACTAAGGCTAGTTGTAACCAGAGAGGGAACAAGTTAGGCGCAAAACACTGCTCAACATAGTGTTTTTGATTTTGTTGATTTGAATCTACAACCTGTTTGATGAAATGGCCGCATGAACTTAAGTTTTGAATTTTGAAAAGATTTTTGGTGGTTGTGCTAGGCATGTGTTGAGGGTTCTGTGTATGCTTGGGTTTTGAAAATTAAGCTTGTTTGAGTGGTTTTTGAAATAGTGTGATCTTCCCATATGAAATAGATTCAATTTTAAACTGTCATTTAAACTAAGCATTTAAATGTTTTTGGATGATCACAAACTGGGCCTTGGTACCTTGTTATGAATACTATCAAGGGGTGCAAATATCCATACATATTTCTGTTAAGTTTTGAAAATTAGAGATAGCCAAAGTAGGCATGGGAGTTAAATTGGCCAAAGTGACCATTCACTTAATTTGTTTGTTTTGACTTGTTTGCCTTTGGGAAAAGTTTGGGGATTGTTTAGATGATGTTTATTTCACCTAAGAATCATTTTACAAGCAAAGAAACTCAGAACCATGGCAATTCAAAAGAAATCAAATTTGAATACACACACATATGAATGCTTTCATATTTTTAATTGGAAAAGTTTTTGTTAACCCTAAATTTGATGATTAGAGTTTAATGGTCCAAGTTTAATATTTTTGGGATGTTACCGGTGGGATGTGGTTTTTCTAGTCCCATGCTCGCTACTACTAGGACCCGAGTTCTTGCCTTTGGAACCAAGGCGATCGTGCAACCACACGGGGCCTGTACAACCTGATGACTGACTAACTTGCCTAGTAGATTCCATGAGTCACATAGTTCGGGTGTTCCATTCGACATACGCATTGAAAATGTTTTCGAAAGAAGGAAGTGAAGGAGGTGCATTCATACAGGTAGGGAAGCGTGGAGCGGGTTGCTTGGGGTTGATGGCGACCCTGGTAAACCAACCTCGCCTCACATCTTTAAGTACCGGCTTCGGGATTTGACCCGTTACGGTGGAATCATACTTATTGCGTGACTCATGGTCTCGACGAAAGTAAGGTAAAGGTCGTGTCTAACCACCCTCTGTCGGCCTTCCAAGGAAGAGGGCTAATCATGTGGCATTAAGAGAAGATCAGTACGTGTGGGTAAAGTTGTACACCCCTGCAGGGTAATAATATTTTCGAAAAGCCATGTTCACGGTTATGAACGACTTGGCGACCAGACTCAAGATCATAGAGAAATTTAACCTAATCATAAAATTTGGTAGATCAACGTGTGCTTAAGGATGCTTCCTCATGGGTACGAGGGGGTGATCCTAGTTGGTAGATGATGATGATTCGGTGGATATCAAAAGATTGTGATCAATGTTTCGGAGACGTCGCTCTCTTATCCCCTTTTAAAATACTCTGATTAGACTAGATTCTTCTCCCTCTCTTGTTTTATAAATAAAGATGGCTTTTCGCAAAACAACTCCACTAGCCAGAAGTCTTGCGGAGTACACCCTATACTCACCCTTGATTTGTTCATACTTTTGGCAGAGTAAGTGTTCCCTAAAGATCAGTTTGGTACTACATCGACATCGACGAGTAGCTTGGGGTTGCCGGCCGGCAGCCTGAAATCTATGGGCTGGGACGTCATCGTTATGCTTCAGGCCTCTTAGGCCATTTGTTATGTTTGCTATACTTAATAGCATAATTTGCCTTCCGTTGTTTGATGTATGTGGTCAGTGACCTCTGCTTGTAATAATTTGGTTCTCTGCTCAGTTATGATCTTGCTGTAATAAATTTTGTGTCATAGGGTCACTGTTGTGTTACCGATTCTTCACTGGATATTCTCGAGCTCAAGGTTAAGCTTATATCAGACGGAGGTCTGGGATTTATTTAGCCCTGATCCCGGGTGTGTCACATGTCCACCATATCATTCTCTAATAATATGGCTCCATTTTCAATAGGTGACAAAGCACCAACATGATCATGAAATCTTGACCATCCATTGACCAATGAACTAGTTAAATACAGGCTATTATGGACCTGGGTTTGTTTACATATCATACATGTATCAATGTTTCCAATTGATACATTTATAGCATGATATAAAACTATTATAAACTAATGAAATATGATCATAAACTCATTTATTATTTGCCTCTAGGTCACATTTCCTTCACGAGCAAGTTTCCGGCTGGGTAGTATCTTGCTCTTAGAATTTGGACATAGAGGGAATTTGGAAACTGGATTAGCCTCCAGGCTTGCCTTGTTAAAAGGGCTTGGTCAAACATTCGCATGTCTTTAAACCCCATTCCCCCTTGCTTCTTTATTTTCGTCATGATGTCCCATGCCACCCAATGTGTTTTTTGTTTCCCTTTCTCGGAACCCCACCAAAAGTCTATGATTATTTTTGTAAGATCATCACATAACCCCAATGGTAATTTATATACTCCCATTACATAGGTTGCTAGTGCTTGTGCCACTGCCTTCATCATAATCTCTATTCCTCCTTGTTCCCTTTGGTTGTCACCCACCTGCATAAGTCTCTTAGCTAATTTTTCATGCAGGCTTTGCAATTTCCTTTTGTCATTCGACCTTCAGAAGTTGGCGGTCCCAAATTTTTGTCTCAAAATTTTCTTCCACCACATGCAACGTAGCCATAACCTCCTTTTTTGTTTCAGCATCACATGAGGGCCTGAAGTAAATGGAGCACCTTGCTGGATTAAGAAGTTGTCTCGTGTCCTGTCTATATTGGTCTAAGGCGTCCACCACTCTTCTTGCTTGTATCGATTCTGCTTTAAAAATTTAAGAGGCTATGATCTGCAGAGAGGAGATGCGATATCCCTGGTGCTCTTCAACATATCTTAAATGGTATAATGTGGTTATCTTGTGTTTCTTTGTGCAACAAGGCAGAAATACCATCAACTATAAACAGAAACAGGAACGAAGATAGGGGATCACCTTGGCATAGTCCACGTGAAGGAGAGAATGATTCCAGCAAGGATCTATTAAATTAAACCTTATACCTCACCGTGGTCACACACTCCATGATCCACTCGATCCAACGGTGAGTGAATCCCGGCATTTCCATCGATCTCCTTAAAAAAACCAATCAACCCTGTCATAAGCTTTAGAGAGATCTAATTTGTAAGCACAAAACTTATTAGCTCCACTGGAATTATGTTCAGTAAAATGAAGGCATTCAAAAGTAATAAGTGCATTATCCGTAATTAAGCGCACTTGTACAAAGGCACTCTGATTTGGCGATATCAGCTCCCCCAATATTGGTCTCACTCGGTTAACCAAACACTGCTACTATTTTGTAAATCACCGTGCACAAACTTATCGGGCGAAACTCCTTGACAGTTGGGTGGTCAATCTTAGGAATAAGAACAATAGTTGCCTCATTGACTCCATCTGGCATGTGACCTATATAGGAAAATAATTTATAAAATTACGAAACCTAGCTAGGTTGTCCTAAAAAGAATTCTGCGATGATAGCTACGCTGCAGATTCTTAGAAAAAAACAAGGCTGCTCTAAGAAAAAAGCTAGATGCACGTTTCTAAGAAAAGCTTGCTATACCTATAAAATGAGTTTTTTGATACTCCTACAATAGGATTTTCAACATGTATAAAAAACCAATGTGTACCTACATAAATTAAATTAAATTCAAAGTATTAGAGTGAACAAAAAGTTTGGGGATAGGAATGTTTTTTTATCCACATATCTTTCTATCGGTATGGTTCGCCACATGCCTGTGATCGATCTCTCTCAAGCTAGGTTTGGTATCGGTATCGGTGAAGTCCATCATTGAATTGAAGCGGCAGAGTGGTAAGTGGGTGTACGGTCTATGTATTTCCTATCAGTGGCATTAGTTCACAATTATGTGACCAATAGTGAGCAACTCTTTTCAAAAAATTCGCATGGCTTACTATAAAAAATAAAATTACACATCATAACTATTTTATTGGTCAATGGGAACATGTTTTAGAAGTATTTGAACGAATATCGCAGCCGGTTATCATTAGTTTTTTTTCCAAAATATGAATAGTGTGGAAAAGATAAATTAGCACCATGAACACCATTATGGATAATGTGAGTATTTTTTGCTTAAAAGTGAATTTTTCTAGAGATTACATAGAAATGAGAAAAGGATATTTTCATAAACATTTCCCCCTTTATAGAACAATTTTATGAGCAGCATGGACAAAAATTGTTTCCCTAGTTCATAAATAATGAATAAAGTAGAAAGTATAAGAAATATATCAATGGGTAAAGATCTAATATGAGGAGGTAAAAAAGAATAAACACATGCAAGTTTCCAGGTTAAAAAAACCCGACGAAGTAACGCTATGTTGTAGGAGATACCGCCATATTGTCGACATTAAACGTTTAATACTATATGAATTTTTGGCTGTATTGTATATACCAATGCACTTGATGTTGATGGCTATTTTGTACCACACTTCTTGAAAAGGACATGTGTCCAAACTACACTACTATGCCATAGAATCGCAACAGTCGAAGGCTAGGGGTAAAGAGGACTATGTGGACTTTGACATAGATACAACCCCCAATAATCATATTTTGCAACAGCTAAGAGTTAGAGAAGTATATAAAAAAACACTCTAGATAGAAAATGGGGAAGGAAAGAAATAAATAAAGATGGAGGGATGCAAAAGGGTATGTGTTGGTTGCAGACAAAAAAGTAATCAAAGAAAATATCATCCATTATCTTGATAGTTGAAAACTACATAGGCTGGGCGCTATAGCCGTCCTCTCCGTAAGAGCCGAACAAATTGAGAGAGGCAGAAAGACGATTCTGATTCTGCCCCTAGACACCCAAGGAAATCACGGGATAACCACCATGTCTCTCTCTCGATCCGATGTCACACGACAGGCCATGCTCCATAGGTCGCGGACAAGTGGGCCAGCAACACGAGAAAATCTAGGACGAATGTTGGTGAGGTTAGAAATACAAAGGTAAAGTGGACAACTAGGATCGATTTGGAGGCTCAATCGGATGGCCCAGACTACACGTGGCTTTCAAAGGCTTCGATCTAGGCAACAATATTTTTTTTAGACGCTGGAGCTTTTCAACAACCTCCTTGCCGAGGCCAAATGTTGGGTAGATGCCATAAGCAACTAGAGAGCAAATGTTCACAACAATGATGTATTGCAGAATTAATTAAATCCAATGAACATTTCATAGAGAAAACATGAAAATCTAGGTGCAATGGTATGGCTTTTCCTTAAGGAAATATATAAAACAAATAAGTGTGTCTAGAATTCAATATAGATTTCTTCTTCTTTGTGTCATGATTAGCAAGTAGATATCAAACCAATACATTGACCAACATCTCTGCAGGAAATAAAAAATCATGTTGTTATAAATAAGCTAAAAAATGCAAATGTTCGGCCAAAATTAGACTTTTTTGTTTTTGCCTTTTTAGAGCCACATCCCTTCTTTGGAAAGCATTTATATGGTGGGAAAATATCAGAATTTTATGGAAACTTTAAATATTATTTTAGAATTTTCCAAAACCAAGAAGTCCTCTAATGTAGTGGGGCTCCTATTTAACTAGTTCCGAAGGATTATATTACTCTATAGCGTATTATAATTTCAAATATTGGATATTCATTCTTAATATGATGTACTGTATTCAGCGCTAGGGACTTGTCAGGCCTTAGCATCATTACTTGTTAGATCAGCATTGTAGTGCGCCATTGTTCTTCTAGATGGTTCCCTTCATGTTATAAATATAACACTCCCACATAGAACAAAAATATTTATATTATTCATTAACTCAAAGACATATTGGAGTTTAACGTTGAGTATCGAAATTCATATAATGAATATCCATTTTTTATTTATTTCCATGTTATTTGAACTTATAATGCCACATTTGTAAAAAATAAAGACAATTCTTATACCCCACACGACTTGTAAAATCATATTACATAGGGATTTCTATTTTCATGCCCCTCGTTCGTTACTTGTACTCACTTTTCCCCAGCCACTTTACATTTTCTCACTTTTTCCCTCCCTCTATCCTGAAACCCTCACAGGCCCTCGGATGGATGGGTGCCATCAGGTCAAAGGCTTAACCATTACATGCTGACCGATTGGACCGTGTTGGGACAGGTCCTGCCATGGCCGTTACGTGCTGACGGGTGGGGTCGGGATACACGTCGGACCAGCCATCCATCTCTGGCTACTTATCGGCCGCTTTATTTCCTGATTGTGTGGCCGATGTAGCCAATGAAATGGGGCCGTTCTGTGGTGCCGTCGAAGCCAATAAACGATGGGGCCGTCATGTGGACCGTTCTGTGGGGCCGTCGAAGCCAATGACTGATGGGGCTGGAGAGGGAATTTGCATATTTGACACGTTTTACTTTGAAACTTGCATATTTTTCATTTTGCGTGTCACTGCATGTGGTGATCATGTGGAAAATATGCAAATTTTAAAGAAAAAGTTTGGCAAATATACAAAAGTGGCAAATATGCAAAAATCCCGAAGTAGCTACGCCCCAAACATTGACAGGTGGGGTCCTGTATGACACATGAGGTCGGCTCTCTCTCTCATCCACTCCCACCCCCTGGCCCCAAGCAGATCTTATACCATCGGCGGACAGAGCTGCCATCATCGGCGCATCGTCGGTTCTATCCAATTGCGGCGTCGGACAGACTTCCATGCTACACCTCAACCACGACTCCACCACCCAGATTTTGTTCCGCCGCCATAGCTCGACGAACGGTCACAACAATTGCTAGTAGTTCCTGGTAAGACCTTCACTCCTACTTCGCCCACCCTAATCGATTTAGTTTCCGTAATTTTCTCTATATTGTAGGTGACAATTAGTCCTTAATGTCTGGTCATAGCGGGTACACCAGCGAGGGTGGGGATTCGATAATGTCGTGGCCATATTCTCCTTCTCCTACCACATCGAAAGTGCAGGTAGCTTCTTCTCTTTGTACTACCGTTGAATTTGAAGTGCCGCCTTGGCCCGTTGGACTTATTTCAATTGGGTTTGTTTTGGGATTGTTATAGTGTGCTATGCAGGCCGATGATCCATGGTATATTGCATACCAAGCTGAGTTGGGTTTGTCTAGCCAGAGGATGGATTTGGAGGAGATGGTTGCCAAATTATGTGATGAATTGGCCCATAAAAACCTGTTGATATTTGAGCTGAAGCGTATTGTCGAGAAAGAAAAGAAGAATTCAGAGCTTATTCGCAATGATAAGTTGACACTTGAGGCTTATGTTGCCATATTTGATCAAGTGGTAGAAAATCCAAAACATGAATTTTAAGTGAATGGGGACGAGAATAGTAGATTCATGTGGACAGTTTTAGTAGTTATCATCCCTGTCCTAGCAGTTACAGTATGTGGTTGTGGTAAAGGGTGGCATATGTAATGATTAGTTGAATAGATAGCTAATTTAGAGAGTATAATTTTTAATCAATGGATGGTTATGAGTTCCTGCTAATTTAGTCACTTTGCGGTCTCAAAGTTGTCGAGAGAATGCATTCGGGGACCAAGTTGCTTGCCATTGGATCTAACTTCCCATAGTTGGCGTGCCAAATGTCTAGAGGGTCAAGTTGGGGCCCTATCAGTTTTGAATGTTCTGTCGCTACCATCGTGGCTATCATGTTGACCTGTAGCATTGGCGGCCGCATCCATTCCCCATTCTTCTTGATGCCGCATTCTTCTTCTTCTCCAGGGAGGCGACCTGTGGTCGTAGCCAGGGCGCGAAGCTGGTACGCCAATTCCTTGGCCTCATGGTTCAAGAGTACAAATCAATTTTGATTCAAACCATACATATTTCTATCAAATTTCTACAAACCCACTGGAAATTGTCAAAGAAAGTTCTACTCCCTCCGATCCAAATTATTTTACTCAAATTCATCAAGATACGGATGAATCTAATACTAATTCATTACTAGATGCAATCGAATCTAGACAAATCTAAATCAAATAATTTTGATCGGAGGGAGTAATATTTATGAATCAACTTTAGAGCATATCCACTGTCCTCACAGCTCAAATACATATCAATTTTGATTCAAATCATACATATTTTTATCAAATTTATACAAGCTCATCGGAGATTGTCAAAGCAAGTACTCCTACTTATGAATCAACTTTAGAGCATATCCACCGGTCTCACGGCTCAAATACATATAAAATTTATTCAAAACATACATATATTTTAAGTCATGGAATTTTGGTTCAAATTGGGCTCAAATTTGTCCCAATATTATGTGGACGTTGAGCTAGCCGCCGTCCCTGCCGTATGTGTACTCGAAAAAGTACGGGCAAACTGCTCCCATCCATATGGCCACAAGGTACATCCGGCCTTCACCATCGAAGTGCACCTCGATGTGCCAGCCGTGACCGTGGCCTTCCTCCCACAACTTTGGTTCATGAGTACTTGATCTACGCCGTCCCAGTGATGTTGCGGATGATGGATTCAATCGTTGTCGCATCGATGAACACTGTCGGCACCATCGCCATCACACTGATGTTGCGGATGATGGCTTCAATTGTCGTCGCATCGATGGCCATTGTCAGCACCACCACCGTCACACTGATGTTGAGGATGATGGCTTCAATCGTCGTTGCATCGATGACCACTATCAGCACCGCTGCCGCCTCTATGTCTTTCATCTGCAATGGATCTGAGGAGGTGAACGGAAGTGAGACAAACAGAGACGTTACAGAAATTTCAGACGCTTAGACCCTCACCTCCGCACGCCGTTCTAGCCATCACGCTTAGATCCACGCCGCCGCAAGCCATTCCGACACCCACGCTAAGGTCCACACTATGCAGACCGCCACGCTTAGATCCGCTCCGCCGCACGCTGGTCAAACCGCCATCTTAGATCCACGTCGCCGAACACCGTTCATACTGTCGCGCTACCGTACGTTCATAGGAGGAGAAGAAGATACAGCTGGTATACGTGCGACAGGAAAAGGAAGGGAGGGACATCTAGCCCGTCGGGCTCTCCTCCCCATATAGGGTAGATGCAGGCATCGGAAGAGAGAGACCTCCATCTTGTCAAATCATGATGTCTCCAACGTTGGTTGGCCAAGACACGTGTGACATATATCTCGACCAATCATATCATAGCCAAACTAAGCGCTAGTTGATGTGATTGGTATACGTGCGATAGGGAAAGAGAGGGAGAGACATCCAGCCTGTCGGGCTCTCCTCTCCTTACAAGGTAGGTGTGACCATCGGGAGAGAGAGACGTCCAGCCTGTCGGATCATGATGTATCCAATGTTGGTTGGTCAAGTTCCATGTAACATACATCTCGACCAATCAGAGCGCAACCAAACTGAGCGTAGGTTAAGCTTGATGGCACTACGTCAACGTGCAGTGCTTCGTCGAGAAACCACAAGAGCAAGGTGTAATGCAGCACAACATCAAGTTTTCCCTCAGTAAGAAACCAAGGTTCTCGAACCAGTAGGAGGAAGGAAACGTCACAGATTTGTTGTAAGCAACGTGGAAACCTGCACAACACAAACTCAAGACTTCGCCCCAACGAATAAGTGAGGTTTTCAAGCTCACCGGTTTGCCGTAACAAAGGATTAACTATATGGTGTGGAAGGTGATGATGGTTTGTAGCAAGTAAACAAGTAAGAGTGGAAGATGTATCAACGGTAAAGATTGTACAGGGGCCCATAGTTCACTATAGGTTCTCTCCTTAGATAAATAACATGGCATGAAGAATAAACAAATTACATCAGGGTAATTGACAGTAACTGAGCTAGGCATAACAATGCAATACCAGATAAAAATATCCTATGAGATTCGATTGGGCAATACAAGAATATACATAGGCCGCCATCCAACTGCATCTATGACTAGAAGTCCACCTTCAGGTTATCATCCGAACCCCCTCCAGTATTAAGTTGCAAGCAATAGACAACTGCTTTAAGCAAAGTGTGTAAGGTAAACAATCCACTTGTTCCATGAAGAAGAGAACGTTGTTTTCTCCCTAGTAGAAACATCACATCTATAACCGAAGAGATTTATGTCACTTCCCTTGGAAACTAGAGGCATGGACCCACTATCGAGCATAAATACCCCCTCTTGGAGTCACTAGCAACTACTTGGCAAAGATAGCTACTAACAACAGAGAGCATGCAAGATCACAAACAACACAAACATGATAGAATCATAAGACAAAACCATTAATCAATCTGACATAGTAATCTCAATATCCATCGGATCCCCGCATACACAACATGCATGATTACAAATATATTAGATCTTGATCATGAACGGAGCTCACAAGATCTATACATGAAAGCACAAGGAGGAGATACAACCATCTAGCTACTACATGGACCCATAGTCCAAGGTGGAACTACTCACGCTTCATACCAGAGAAGAAGGCCTCCGGGATGATCTCCCCTTCGGTAGGGTGTCGGGAAGAACTTCAGACTCCCCGATCAAGGGACGATGGTGGCGGCGGCTACAGAAGGTTTCATGAAGTTTTGATCGGGTGCCTAGGGTTTCTGCATCGGGGGATTCTTATAGGCGAAGAGTCGAGGCAGGGGGCCGCCAGGGGGGCCACACCCTGCCTAGGCGCGGGACCACCTTGGCCGCGCCTTGGGGGGTCTGGCCGCCCTATGGCGCCCCTCCGTATTGTCTTCTGGCTTCATGTTGCCCATGGTAAAATATTGACCTTGGATTTTGTCCAGTCCAATTCCAAGAATATTGATTTTCTGCCTTTCTGGAACCAACAACAGAAGAAAACAGGCTACTGGCACTATGGCAACTTGTTAATAGGTTAGTTCAAAAAAAGATATAAAAACACCTCAAAGTATGGACAAAGCAAAGCAAAGTAGATACTAAACAAGCATCCCCAAGCTTAACTCCTGCTTGTCCTCGAGTAGGTAAGTGATAAAAGAATAATTTTTGTGGTGACATGAACCATCAAAACCAAGATCAAACCATTTGCAAGCATTGAAAAATGGGATCAAAGAACTCTAAACATGTGCATGAAATATGGAGTTCTAACAATAAGACAAAGTAACTATGCATGAAACATGAAAGGCTACAAACAAAGATCATGAATAACATGCATTGAAAAATGTTTGTTTGTTTCACACACAGAAAACATGGCATAGTGGCAATCAGCTTGTCCCTCATAGAGTAGCAAATAGATGCATAGGACACCTTCAAAGTTCATAAGAGTGACTAGATACAAATAGCACAAGAACAAGTAATATCACAATATGCATCAACCAATAAGTTTTGGGACACTGCACATAGAACTAAGAATGACAACTATCCTCTCTTAATGGTGCCTAAATGTAGAAGGTGGAGACTCAACATAATAGTGGAAGAAAGGCCCTTCATAAAGGGAAGCAGGGTTTTCAAGTTTCAAAAGGAGCTTCCAAAAATTATGGTACTTGTTAGCTTTCATCCCTCATTGCCCCTATCATAAGCATATTGAAGTGATTAAGGTTAAAGTGAACAAACTATGCAGTATATGCTTGACAAAGTATAAGTTGGCAATCTCATGTCCCTTGAATACGAGAGCCACACCTCATGCTACTAAACTTTATTCACCTGTAAGTTCTTGTCATTGTAAGTACATGCGTATCATAGAGAACCGCCAACGGGGTACCCCTTGCACATGGTACATGAGCTATCCCATAACCAAAATGACAAGGCAAGCAGACAATGAGCATCTCAGCGATCTTTTTATTCACTATGTGCATAGCCTTTTTATTGAGGATGCTTCATAGAATGCTCATTATGGTGATGCTGCAAGTTTCCACCATGATTAGGCATGGCTTAGGCTAGCGGTCCAGGCGTTTATCTAACACAAAATACATAACTCCATGGAATTACAAGATCCCTCTTTATATTGCACCGATGACATCCATAGACAAAAGAGCATGATTTCAACTGTGTACAAAGTACAAGTGCAATGTTCAAAACGTTCCCCATGACTGCATGGTTCTGCTAATTCCAACATATAAGTGCAAGCATATAAAACATAGAAGACACAATGGTTCAAGTTTATTATGGGCAAAGAATATAGAGTGTGCCATCAAGTTTTTGAGGGCTTTAATCACTGAGTTTTCACATAACAAAATACTTTTTAATTGGAAGATAGCTGAAAACAAGAATATACTTGGAATGGTGTAACACACCATGCATAGGAATTTATTGTGGACACTTTGGAAAAACTAGGTTTATTGGGAGTTGGAAGCATGAGTAGAACTTACTCATACAAGTGCAGGCTAGCAAAAGACTTGGAGCAACCAACTAAGAGAGCAATAATGGCCATAATCGTGCAGAGCGACAAAACATTACTAATCAAAGCATAGAGTGGTACTACAAGTCAAGGACTAAATGATCATAGAGGCTATGGTGACTTGTTCATAGTTATAACATGGTGTGAGCATGTGCCAAGTCAACCCAAACAAATCATCAAAGGAGAATACCACAATACTATGCTTTTGCATGCTAAAACAAGGCATGATTTCTTCAGGGCATACTAAGCAATCCCAATTTTTTGGAAAAATACATGCTACATCAATAATCACTAAGCATAAGGTCAAAACAACACCTAGCATGTCATGCTAAAGTCTAAGTCACAGTCAATGCAGTCTCCTCTTGCACTTCCTAGCAAGAACTTTCTACTCCTTTCCAACACCAATTGACTTATTTGAAACAACACAGCGAGAACGGGTGTCCAAAATACTTTATTAAAGCAAACTAAACAACTAAGAAAAGCAAACAAAAACTAAGAGGCTCCAAGAACAACACAACAGTGCATGAAACAATAAAAATGAAGTGTCTAGACAGACCTGAGCTTTTTATTGATGAAGAAGGGGATGCCTTGGGCATCCCCAAGCTTTGACGCTTTTACCTCTTGGATATTTCTTGGGGTGACACCAGGGTGGCATCCCCAAGCTTGATCTTTTGTCCATTCTTCATCTCATTATACCATTCTCTCTCTATACCTGAAAATTTTCCTTCGTACAAAACTTCACACAATCTCCATTAGCAACATTAGTGTATTCAAAAGATAATAGACCTTTAGGCCAAGCTTTGGAACAGAAAAACTTTTCACTAAAAACACAAGATACTGTAGAAACCCCTTCAAAAATCTCAATTCCCCAAAAGAGAACTCAAAAAGGAATCAATAAGAAGCAAATGCAAATAATAACAGAAATCTGTCAAAACAGAGCAGTAGGTAGAAACCGATTTTTTCGAAAATCTTCTGTTGCTCAAATAAACAAGTGTTGAACTAATGCAAGTTATCTAACATACTGGGGGATTTATTCGTAAATTTTCAGCTCAATCCGACTTACACAGACTCCTCAAGAATTTTTATGGTGGAGGACAGAAATCTGTTTCAGAATAGCAACTCCCCAAATCTTACTTCCCTCTCATTAGAGGTTATTCTTGGCACAAAAAGCAAACAAAAAAGAGGATAAGTAGAGGTCATTACAGAAGTAATAACTTCCAAGACTCAAGGAAACTCTTGGTTTATCTCCCAACAAGTACTTTTCTTTAACGCCTTTAGGTTAGGCTTGAAAGTTTGAGAAGATGCTCACATAAGAAATATGAAATAAAGTAAAAGAGAGCATCAAGAAGAAATTTGAAAACACATTTAGGTCTAACCCTCTTCCTATGCATAGGAATATTGTACACAAATAAATTCATGAAGAGCAAAGTGACAGGCATAGCAAGATAAGACAAGAGTAACTTCAAAACTTTCAGCACATAGAGAGGTGTTTGAATACCATCAAAACTTCTACAACCATATTTTCCTCACTCATAATAATTTTCAGTAGCCTCATGAATAAACTCAACAATATAACTATCACATAAAGCATGATTTTCATGATCTACAAACATAATTCCTATCAAGATCAAAAGTAGTGGGATTAAAACCTTCACAGGTTTTACCCAAAGTAGATATTTCAAAAGGATCCACATGAACATAACATTCATCCTCCTTTGGTAAACATGGGGGACAATCAAATAATTTAAGGGATAAAGATTTACTCTCATTAGAAGGTAGGCATGGGTAGATAATCCATTCTTCCTCCTTTTGTTCATCACTCTCCTCCTATTTTTCATCTAATGAGCTTCCAGTTTCAACAATTTCTTCTTCCATAGTCTCCTACAAGGCATTAGTATCTTCCATTTGTGGAACTCACTTATTAAAATATTCAATAATATAGCCATTTTCTTCCTTGTAATTATCAAAGACAAATTTAAGTATCTCATAAACCTCACATTCATAAGGTGCATCATCAGTATTTTCAAGCAAACTGGCAAGTTCAAATGCACCCTTGAAGGAAATAAATTCTTCAATTTGTTCCACATCATAAAGTCAGAATTTTCTTTAACATAAGAAGATATGGTAACATTATCACTATATTCACATTGAAAAGGTAGGTGTTTATACCTCCTACAGCAACAAGATTTATCAAAGAAATAGGTAACATTATAAGTAGAGCACACCTCTCTAGCAATAGTATTCAACTTATCAATTTATTCCTCTAAGTGTTTCCCTTTTTGTGACAAACGGTGTTCCTTGTAATAATACTTTTGTTCTTCCGTGAACCCACCTTGCCAATAAGAACTAGATTCAAAGAAACCATCCATTGATAGAAAGCATGACCAAGCAAGGCAATAACAAACCAGCAACTAGAGAAGGAGCTAATTTTTTGTGTTTTGATAGGAGAAAGCAAACCAAACTAAACTATTTTTTTAGTTTTTGATAAAAAGAGGAAAATAAAACCAAGCAAAAGAAACTAAGAAAACTAAAAACAAAGTAAATAGAAAGGTTGAGGAGGACTCCCCTTGTGAAGACGTCCTTAGCCTCCCTGGCAACAGCGCCAGAAAGAGCTTGATGGCACTGCGTCAACGTGCAGTGCTTCGTTGGGAAACCCCAAGAGCAAGGTGTGATGCAGCACAGCAACAATTTTTCCCTCAGTAAGAAACCGAGGTTATTGAACTAGTAGGAGGAAGGAAACGTCACACAGGTGTTGCAAGCAACGTGGAAACCTACACAACACAAACTCAAGACTTTGCCCAACGAATCAGTGAGGTTGTCAAGCTCACCGATTTTCTGTAACAAAGGATTAACTATATGGTGTGGAAGGTGATGATGGTTTGCAACAAGTAAATAAGTAACAGTGGAAGATGTATCAATGGTAAAGATTGGACCGGGGCCCATAGTTCACTAGAGGTTCTCTCCTTAGATAAACAACATGTCATAAGGGTAAACAAATTATCGCAGGGCAATTGGTAGGAACTGAGCTAGGCATAACAATGCAATACCAGACACAAAGATCGTATGAGATTCGATTGGGAAATACAACAATATACATAGACCGGCATCCAATTTCATCTATGACTAGAATTCCACCTTTAGGTTATCATCCAAACCCCCTCCAGTATTAAGTTGCAAGAAATAGACAACTTCTTTAAGCAAAGTGTGTAAGGTAAACAATCCACTTGTTCCATGAACAAGAGACTGTTGTTTTCTCCCTCGTAGCAACATGTAACATCCTAGGATTAGCACCTAGAATTATAGAGGACACAGGTTTGTGCATTGCATTCATGCATAAGAAAATCCGGAGAATTTTCGCGCAAAACAAAAAGACCTATAGAGGGATCGAGGTCTCTCTTGTTCTAAAGGAAGCAATAGAGCAAGTGCGACGGATTTTGACATGACCTCTACTGAATGTTCATGTTTGAGGGAAAACAATTTAAGTTGAATATTCAAATACTTTATTTGAATTCAAAAGTAAATTGAAAAGAAAAAACAATAGAATTGAAATAGTAAATTCTTGAATAAACAAATAGATATCATCATATTCACCATACATTTGAATTATACAAGAATTTGGAATTATTATTTCAAAAACAATAAATATTACATAATATTTAATAATACAAGTGTATAAGAGGTACAACAATTAGTAACTAGTAAAATTTATAAAAGAAATAAAATAAAACATTTACTTTGTTACAATTAGAATAATCCAAAGTTTACAAAATGGATAAAGAAAATTACAAGTACTAAGAATAAAAAGAATTTGTTTATTACAATTATATTAAAAATTAGAATGCTTCCTATTCCTATCCACCTCACCAAAATAAATAAATAAATAAAAGGGTAAATTACAAAAGAATAAAGTAAAACCCTAAAACTATTTCTAAACTCAAATTCCTATTCATCTTGGTATATTCTTTTCTTCATATTCCTTTGTCCCTGCAAAACATCACAAAAGACAACAAAACAAAAGAAAAATAAATAAAATAAATAAAATTATTTAGGTGAATGCTACTCTCAAACTGGCAATGTGATGCATTGCTGAACACATCATTGAGTATTTCTTTAAAAAGGGGCCAAAGAGTAGTATCTGTTCTTATTCTGGAATATTGCCTCAGACTAGTGCATCATAGGCTGGTACTATGAAAAGTTTCACCAAGTATAGGTGTAACATCCCAAAAATACTAAACTTGGATCATCAAACTCTAATCATCAAATTTAGGGTTAACAAAAACTTTTCTAATTAAAAATATGAAAGCATCCATATGTGTGTGTATTAAAATTTGGATTCTTTTGAATCCATGGTTTTGTGTTTCTTTGCTTGTAAAATGATTCTTAGGTGAAACAAACATCATCTAAACAATCCCCAAACTTTTCCCAAAGACAAACAAGTCAAAATAAACAAATTAGGTGAATGGTCACTTTGGCCAAATTAACTCCCATGCCTACTTTGGCTATCTCTAATTTTCAAAACTCAACAGAAACATGTATGGGTCTTTGCACCCCTTTTTAGTACTTACCAAGGCCCACTTTGTGATCATCCAAAAACATTCAAATGCTTAGTTTAAATGACAGTTTAAAATTGAATCTATTTCATATGGGAAGATCCCACTATTTCAAAAACCACTCAAACAAGCTCAATTTTCAAAACCCAAGCATCGACAGAACCCTCAACACATGCCTAGCACACCCACCAAAAATCTCTTCAAAATTCAAAACTTAAGTTCATGCGGCCATTTCATCAAACAGGTTGCAGATTCAAATCCATAAAATCAAAAACACTATGTTGAGCAGTGTTTTGGCCAACCTTGTTCCCTCTCTGGTTACAACTAGCCTTAGTAGATCATCTAGAAACCTTAACTAACCTATAGCACCACTGTAAGATGGCCATTATCATCAATGGTGAGAAGGCCGAGAGCACCCATGTCACCCCAGTGTGGACAGCAAGCTAGGAGAAGAACTAGCCGTGCCAACCTTGTCTAGCATGCAACCCATGCCTCGCCGCCCCCTCTCGACCATCCCTAGCTCGGAGACAGCAACCAGAACCGCCAGGAACGCCGCGCCCGTGCCGCTGTCGACCATGCCGACGCGCACCGCAGAGCACGCCCGTTCCCACGCCACCCGACCACCCCGAGCCCTTGCCGCCCGCCAGCATGCACCACCAGACATGCTCGTTTCACCGCTCGTACCCCGTAGCCACCACTCGCCGCGGAGTTGGCCGCCTCTGCCTCGCAGAGCACCGCGCGTTCCCGACCATTTGCCACTGCCCCTACACGCGCATTTAAGCTCTAGAGCATCGCCAGGAGACCGCCCGTCGATCGCCAACCTCGCCCATGCCTCTAGCCGCCCGTAGCCGTGTCGCCACTGTCGCCTTCCCATCCCTCTGGGTATCGCCGTCGAGCCTATAAAAGGAGACGACCCCCGCTCGATTTGTTCACACCATCTCACTCCTCTCACCTCACTGATCATTTCATCCCTTAGCCGGAGCATGAGGAGCAGCAGTTCGCCGGAATTGCGCCGGACCGAGCCGCCTCTGGAGAAGAAGGGAGCCATTGATTTCGACCACCCCCGGAGCTGCCGCGACCACCCCTGAGTTTGCCTTCATCGACTTTGTCGTTTGCCCGCCTCGCCGTCGTCACTGGAGCCCCAGTATGCCCCATATGCACCCCCACCGAGCCGCTAGGGTTTGAGCTTGCCGGTGACTTGTTCATCATCGACGACGACCCTTAGCCGCCGATCTCACTTCTAATCCAACGCACCACATCGCCCCGTACCGCTTCGTGTTTTAGGAGCCACTGACCAGTAGACCCCCCTGTCAGTTGCGCCACGCGCTGCGGAGTGACACTGGGCCGGCCCAATAACCCTTCCCGCGCAGCCCACTCGTTTGAATTTAGCTTTTCTATTTATATTCAAACTCAGTTATGTACCTAGTTTCAAAAATCAACCCAACTCGATTCAGTGAACCAAATTGCATGAAACCAATTTTGTTAGAAAAGTGTTGAAATGCTTAATCCAAGCCCGTTGGATTCAAATCATTAGGATCAGTAGATCAACCCTGGTAAAAATAACAAGTCAGAATCTTTTCTGCGTTCAAACATTTTTCAAATTTCAACCATAATAGCTTTTGAGTTGATTCCAACTCTCAAAAATCACATTTAACCATACCTTTCAGAATATATAAAAACATATGGCTTTACTTATAGAAATAATGTTCAAGTAATAAAAGAATGCCACATAGGCATTTCTAGTCATTTTATTTTATTTACAATAAAAGGGTAAACCTTATTAAATTGTGACACCACTTTAAATCACATTCTCATGTACTGAAATATGTGGTGATGACATGTGTCAACATGATCCCATGTTTGAGTTGGATAATATTAAATCTTAAGTAGTTTTTCAATGAGTAGAAATTACTTTTCTAAAAATAAAATAAATAATGCAAATGCTTTAATCTTGAATGCTAGTGATGATGCTAGATCATCTATAGAACCCTTTTGTGTGATGATTGAAAGTAGTTAAGTCTTGTTTGGTGATTATATGTGATCATACCCGCTTGATACCCCTCCTAGTTTTACTTGCAAGCTTTATACTTTATTTCTTTATCAAAGATATTACTTAGAGTCTACTTAAGTAACTTATAGATTCTAGGAAGATAATTGAAGGTTGCATAAAGAGCATTAAATTTGGCCTAAGCTAGATAATCTTGATGTCATCCTAAGGCATGATATTGAACTTAGTTAAAAATCCACTTGTTTATCACCCTCATTAGTACTCACCCCAACATGTAGATGCTATTGCTAAGCATAAAACTTGACCAACTTTAGATGGGAATACTTGATGGAAAATGGTTATGAAAACCTTAAAATGATGAGTCATGCTACTGAGATGTTTTGACATGTGTTTCCAAACACCAGATGATTTGGATGATGAAAATGTTAAGGCATGAGCCTTATCCCTTTATAAAACTAATGGTTGTCTGGATGCGATACCATTCCAATTTTACCGTACAACCACAATACCCGAAAATTGGGTAGGGCTTGACTGGAAACGTATATACTTTAGTATGGGTTCCCTCACGGCCAAGGCCAGAGCTGAGGCTACCTTGTGAAGATTGTCCACCTGTGCAGTACCCAATATGACAGTTGGTCATGGTTGGGAGGCCAAACTCATAGGAGAGGTGCTTATACTAGGGTGTGTAATTGAAAGGTTAGGATTGATTATCCGAATACTGAGTATGGTAAATTCAGGATTTGTTCCTGACGGATGTATCAAATGTTGTGGTGAAAGTGTACAATCTCTGTAGAGTGTCAAACTATTCGAATAGCCGCGTCCACGGTTATGGATAGTTGGAGTGGCCATACTGTTCCCCCGTCAGATGTTTTCCAAATGACTTATGACATGAATTGAGATTTTGACTTGACCACAACAGAGTTGTGATATGAAATACAAGTTCCCACTTAGGTGTTATAAAATTTCAACTAGATTTTCTTGCTTCTGAACTTAGTAGAGATAAATCTGGCTTTTTTCAAAACAACCCTAGAGCTTAGTGTCCTACTACAAAACCCCCTTCACTTGTTAGTATTAGTTTGCGAGTACTTAAAGAGTACTCATGGCTTTGTCCCTGGCTATTCCCATGGCCAGACTATGACGAGGAGTACCAGGACGAAGGACCCCAGGAAGGTTACGACAACTAGGATCATCTCCCATCGTCAGCATTGCCTGTGACCCTGAATATGGAGCTTCTCCTATGCTACTTTTATTATTACGTTATTCCGCTGCATGTGTTGTATTAAGAACTGGATCATGAGATCCTTATTTGTGTAAGATGTTATGTAGGTTTGTAATGGATGATGTACTGTGGTATCCAAATCTTTTATGTCTCACAAAAATGGTAATCCTGAGATTGCGATGTATGGCATAGCAGGCATCTGGGATTAAAAATCCGGGTGTTGACAACATGTAGGTGGCAAAGAGATGATATTCAAACCAGCCGAGCATATCCACAAAGGATCAGCTTCTAGACTAGGAAATATCTAGCAATGGGACAAAACCCCTGGAACAGGCAGGCAGCTTACACACACAGATGCATGTGATGTGATGTCGATCAAGCAAGGGAAGTGACCAATATAGAAAGAGCAACTACAGCACAAGCTAAATCAACTCAAAACACAAGACCGCATCACATATAACTCTAGCTTTGGATCTCAGCTAAACAAACCAATCACACCACTAGCCAGATTCCATCTCATCCTTAACTCTGGTTGCTCCCTAAATCCATCCAAGAGCTAGAAAAAGAGGAAAATCAAGGTCAGGCAGCAACTTCAGTAAAATAAGGAGCATGCCAACAAGGAGGAGAAGTAATTAGGAAGGAGAAAGCTAGCTGTAGCAGATCAAGAAGCTCAAGCTTTAGTGAAGCAAGCTACAGAAGAGCAGCAGGTAGAGATCCAGTAGGAGCATACCTTAGCTTATGCATCACATAATTTTGTTGTTTGCACCAATAGAATTAAGGGGAATAAGGGTTGCTACAAATCAATCTCTATTTAACCACCCTTTAACTAGAGTTTGTCTAGGAGGATTAGGAGAATAGTTTTTCCTCTCAGAGCTGCATAATTTTTTTACGCAGGTTCATCCTAGAGGTTTTCCTTACCACATCATAATATATGTATTTATCAAGTCAAAGCCTCAGACTCTTGCATCATAGTCTAGGCCTTGATATCAAGCACAAAATCTGTTCTTATTAAAAAGAAAGTCTCAGACTATGCATCATAGACCAAGCTGGTGCTTTCTAGTTTAAAACTTGATAAAAGCAGATCTACTGATGAGGTACTACAGGGCACATTCCAAATCATGGTACCACCTCTATAGCAGTTCTAGCCTTTATCAACTTACAAACACAATAAATAAACTACCAATAATCATTTAAATCATTTTCCTAGCCACCTTTGGTTAGGAATCATTATAAGAGAATATGTACAATAAGGGGCCAAGATCATTACATTTCACAACACATCATATAAACAAAAGTTCCACACCTAGAGACAAACATCTAGTTATTCAAACAAAAAACAAGCACACTTTACATTTGACAACACAATTTGTCTAAAATATTGAAAGCATGTGATGAGATAGTCAATGATCATCGAAACCAAGTAGCATAGATGCTAAGCAAATTACCTGAAGCATTACATCATTTAGTTATGACAAATAGGAGTATCTACCTCCATCAGCACAACAATTAGAGACTAACTAGAACCTCTACATTACTATTAGATGTTTACAACTAATATAATACATATTTAGAAAAGAAACACAATCTGAGTCATTCAAGGAAGAGTTCAGTTAAGCATGTATGTACACAAAAGTGTAGTAGTACAAGGTGTTCAGAATCCTAACACTGAATTCCATAAGTCTAGAAGTGAACCAATGGTTCAGAGAGGAACCTTGTTTAAATTAAATTCAAGTAAACACCTTTAAACTCATCACAATCCATGGAAAATACAAGCTTAAGCATATCACATCACATATCAGTAGATCATCAAACATTTTCAATATCAGTAGAGTTCATTTATAAGGAACTAGGCCACAGTTTTAGTTCCTAGACTAGTTAAATTATAATGGATAAATCATACATCATCACAAATAGACTAACCAAAATACACTGCAGTAAGTACACCATTCCAAAATGATCTATTGCAAATTATTCATGCATAGCATCCATACCAAAACACCTATCAACCACTTAATAAAATCTAGGTCTAACTAAAATCTCAATAACCAGCAATACCTCAGCTACAGGACCAATAGGAGTAACTAAATCAATTAATTGAGGTGTATCCATGAAGATGAGCTTAAACTAAAGGGGAAATTTGAGATTTACCTCACTGTAGTCGTTGGAGGAGGAGGAATTTGCAGCCAACCTCCTCACCAAGGTGAGGGAGGCTACGGTCAGCCATAGAAGCAGTAGTAGATGGTGGTCGGGGTCATGGCGTCGTGGTGAGGGGGAACCTTGGAGGATTGTCAAGTGGGACAGCGTAGGCCAGCGGCAAAACTGAGAGTCGTCGGCAATGGTTGGAAAGGTCTACCAGGCGGTGAGCTAGGGTTTCTCCCGGGGTGAGCGCGCGAGGGTGCTAGGCACCACAGCGGAGGAGAATCGAGGGAGGAGAATAGAGAGGCATGGTGTCACTAGGGGACGCTGACGATGGTCAGTGAGGCAGGCGGCGGCGCTAGCGGCGGCGGCAACATCGCCAGCGACCTGGGGGTGATGCGTGCGTGCGGGGGTTGAGTGTGTGTGTGTGTGGAGAGGGGTGGACCGAGGGTGAAGGGGCCGAGCATGGTCTAGTTGGGCCAGGACAGCCCATGCTCCCAACCAACGGCCCAAGTTGATTAAAAAAACAAATGAATTACTAAAATAACCTCCAAACATTGTTAGCTATAGAAAATTAGAGAAAAATCATAAAAATATATTTAACATGTTAGAATTGTCATAAGAACAAAATCTATTTAATAAAACTATAACTTTATTTATGTAAAATAAATATGAAGTAAATAATTATTAACACCATTAAATCCTAAGTGAAATTTTATAAAATAAGAAAAACTCCTAAAAAATAAAAAATCATTTTTGTATATCAAAATAACTCTACTATTTTATAAAAACACTAACTTAGAGTTTTACAAATAAAACATAAAGCAAATATTTAAAGACACTTAATCCTTTGATGGATTTTATAAAAATAAAGATAATACTTAAAAATAAGTAAAATTCATTTTTAAGGTCTTGAATAAATATATTACACTAGAAAAATATTAAATATATTATTAGAAAAGTCTTTAATATTTTTAAATAATAAATGCTTACCTAATACCTATTTTGTGAATTCTTTAAAAACAATTCTTAAGTAAGAAATAATCACAATTCTTATAAAACCTTAAGCAATTAGTGTCTTAGTACTAATTCCAAACCCATAACTTGAATTCATAATCAAACTTAAGTATAACTTTGAACTTTAAAATATTCTTTTAAAAATATTATTAAGAATCCTTTTAAATAAACATTAGGTATCACCCATTTATATAATATGGTGAATAATCATTATATATTAACCACTATTAACATAACTTTAAATTCTAACAAATTACTAAGACCATCTAAATATGATTCCATTAAATAAATACATATTCCTTTCATAATAGCAACACAAATTTAATCTAATCATTCACTTAAATAGAAAGTGAATAATTCTACACCTTAGTTATACCTATCATAAATCTAAAACTTAGGAGTAATTAAAATATATTACATCTTAAGTTTACTTAACCTTTTAAAGTTAAATTTAGTCTCAAAAGCTTATAAACATCATGTCTAATAAACTACTTATGTTTTTATAGTTAACTTTGGTCTATTAAAATTAAGACATAAATCATCTCAAATCCAAACTAATAAATCAGACACCAAAAGACATTGATCATGTCCTATTAACAATGAAGATTGTTTAAACCTTAGAAAGGAAATCTTTTCTTCAAATTTTATTTTTTTTGCCACTTCAAATAACAATCTTAAAATAAGTCCTTCAACTCTTAACAACTCAATCCCAAGGACTTTTATCATAGTCACCACATGACAATTCACCATAATCACATCATCTTATACTTTACTTACATATTTTAGATTGTTAACACTTAGGTTCCTTATAAAGGTCATTACTTATAAAGTAAAATTTGAAGATAAACCAACTCTGAAAAGAATCACTTGAATTCACCTCACTCAAAGTATTGGGGATTCAATTTGGGAGTTTTACAAAAATGCATAGCATTTCTTATGCATAACTGCATATTGCTTCTTTAAAAATTAGTCCTTACCAGACCAATGATGCAGATTTCAGATATTGGATCTTATGTCATCTCGAAGACCGTGAATGCATAATCTTGCAATCACAAAAGTCAAGTTCACACTTGCTAATGTCCTTCAATTATTTTCTGTAAAGTATTTTGTAAATCCAGTGTTGTCATCACCTGCATTTGGAAAAGGACAGAAAACACTATTTTCATAATAATGTGATTATAGGTTATTTACCATGAGGTAATAACTTACTATAAGAGTTATGGTGGTAAAGGAACATATTATCTAGGACTTAACAACCAATGTCGCCAGTGATTCTTGCGCCGTATATTACGCGTTGACCATGAGATTTGGAATGGGACGGAGAAGTCAGCTGTATCTTTTCCCTCTCGCATGGAGCTGGATGTGCGGGTCGTGGCTGTTATCACTCGTAGCGTGCATATTATTTATGGTAATTCGTAAAGGATATGCGGCATATGGGTGGGATCCCTCAACGTCCCACGATAGTTCCGGCATCTGAACGGTCTGTACTGCCATTGCCGTAATTCAATAGGTGGGTTGGCGTACACCAAGGAGACATGCGGGGTCGCGGAGAAGGCAGTGATTGGCTTGGATCTTAGTCTGGGCCTCACACCAAGGAAGTGTGAACGAACCTGCAATTCGGATGTGCAACAAAGCTAAGATCTCTCATGTGTAAAGTGACACACCTCTATAGAGTGTAAGAACTATAATTTGTTACTCCATGTTCCGGGAAGAAGCTGCGAATGGGGCGGGAAAGGAACTCCATGAAAGTTCTGGTAAACCCGTGAAGGTTGACGGACATAGTTTTTCAGAATAAAAGAAAACTTTGAAAATTTTTTTACGAAAACTTGCATTGCCTACGACCTACGGTCTGTGGCTGTAGTTATAGTGCATCAAACACTCCTTTTCTAGTGGACTTGTTGAGTACGCTCGTACTCAAAGTATCTTCTTAACCCTTGCTAGGTTCTAAAGCCAGAACAGACGACGTCTACATCAAGTTATGCTCCAGGAATCATCACTAAAAGCTAAATCTCTTCGATGAAGTCAAGGAAGTCAGCATATACATCAACTCAAGTGAAGACAAAGTTCATGATTAGATAAAAATAGAATTTCTAACCATAGAACCCACTTCTGTAGAGTATTGCAAATAGTAGCAATGCAAGCCTAGTAGTTCAGCTACTAGTTCTATAAGTATGGTAGCTATGAGTTATTTATTTCTGATTCTTCTTTGTAAGAAGTTTCTTTCTCTCTCTTTAACCTAGAGTGTTCTCTGGATCTTGTGTAAAGAGTTGAGTTGTAACCTATAGTCATGACTTGGACCTGCTGTGTTTATGTTGTACTACTCTGAGGGATGTAATACTAGTGAATGGTGTTTCATTGGTGTTATGTCAATGACTATAGTGTACTACATCATGCAGTGGTATGTTGGGTCACCGCACAACATCACATCTACACCCTAAGAAATTTCTATCACTTCCCTTGGAAACTAGAGGCATGAACCCACTATCGAGCATAAATACCTCCTCTTGGTGTCACTAACAACTACTTAGCCAAGATAGCTACTAACAACAGAGAGCATGCAAGATCACAAACAACACAGACATGATAGAATCATAAGACAAAACCATTAATCAATCTGACATAGTAATCTCAATATCCATCGGATCCCCCAAACACAACATGCATGATTACAAATAGATTAGATCTTGATCATGAACGGATCTCACAAGATCTATGCATGGAAGCACAAGGAGGAGATACAACCATATAGCTACTACATGGACCTGTAATCCAAGGTGGAACTACTCACGCTTCATACCGGAGAAGAAGGCCTCCGGGATGATCTCCCCTCCGGCAGGGTGCTGGGAAGAACTTCAGATGCCCCCAATCTAGGGATGATGGTGGCAGCGGCTATAGAAGGTTTTGTGGTGTTTTGATCGGGTGCCTAGCGTTTCTGCATCGGGGGCTTCTTATAGGCAAAGAGGCAAGGCAGGGGGCCGCCAGGGGGGGCCACACCCTGCCCAGGCTCGAGCCCACCTTGTCCGCGCCTAGGAGGGTCTGGCCACCCTGTGGCGCCCCTCTGTCTCATCTTCTGTCTTCGTGTCGCCCACGGTAAAATATTGAATTTTTCTTTTGTCCCGTCCAATTCCGAGAATATTGATTTTCTGCCTTTCTGGAACCAAAAAACAGAAGAAAATAGGCAACTGGCACTGTGGCAATTTGTTAATAGGTTAGTTCAAAGCTTAGCAAAGTAGATACTAAACAAGCATGGAACATCAAAAATTATAGATATGTTTCCAACGTATCAAGCTGTTGTGAGGGTTTGAGACATGGGAGAGGAGAAAAGTGAGGAAAACTTTAGCAGGAGGGGAAAACTGAGTAGAGCTAAGTAAAACAAGGGCACTCAGATAAAAAAATGAGTAAGGGAAATTCAAGTTTTTGGCATTTTTTTTGGAAAATGTGTTATTTAAACAAAATAATCCATCTTTGGACGATATTATATTATTTGCAACTGAAAGATACACAGTGTTCAAAATTTGGCCTCATTTAGACAAATTATGTTTTGGGATGGGTTATTTTGGAGGTGGATTGAGTAGAAAGCCATGCATCTTCATAGCTAGTAGTTCATTCAAAGAAGGGTTTAAGAAGTGGTTTAGGGGATAAGTCCATTTCTCGTTATTTCATTTTCCTTTATTATTCATTCTGGGTTGTAGGTAACATAAAAAGACTCCATGCGAAGGTTGCACTATGTTTTGACTTTTTTTAATCAAACTAACCCTATAACTATTTTATTTTGAATTTAATCACGTAGAAAAAGAAAATTTTGGTTGATTACAAGTAAATCCAAAATTTCCAATATCATATGGTAGATCAATCCAAGATACACAAGTGTGCCAAAATTTGGATCAATTGGTCAACGTTTGATATGGTTTAAGCCATGAAATAGCTAAACCCCATGTGTTGACCACATGTCAAGGGAAAACTGAGAAGTGCTAAGAAACTAGGTGGATGACCAAAGAAACTTGCAATAACACATATATTATAGGATTATCCAACATACAAACTTGGGAGTGTCATACTAGTTCGAATTCAATAAAAACATTGACGATAGTTCAAATTCATCATACAAATTCAAATTAATAATTCAAATTCATTTTTTCTTGCTCCTAGTGTTTTTTGCTGGGTTCACCACCTTGCTCCGAGTGATCCTAGCTGGGGTATTCTTAGACTCCACCATCATCTTGTTCTGTTTGTTCCCTTTGTTCTTTTTCTCTGCATCCAATGAATCCAATGCTTCAGTCTGTCATACAATTCGTTCAATCACGTCTCGATCCATTGGTTCATACGGTTCATACTGCATTGTCATCATTTCTTTAGTATCCTCTCATATAATTCCTTTACTTTTCAACTCTGCTTCCAATGAATCAATTGCTTTATTATCTTCATCCAGTGAATCAATTGATTAAATCTCCCATGCATTTGGTTCAACCACACTGTATTTGGTTCAATCTCCTCTCGATCCATTGGTTCAATCTCCCCTGCATTTGATTCAATCTACCCTGCATTTGGTTCAATCTTCTCTGCATTTGGTTCAATCTCCTCTCGATCCATTGGTTCAATCTGCAATGTATCCATTGCTTCATTCTCTTCTCGTTCAAATACTTCATTCTCATCTGCATTTGCTGCTCCCATCTGATCATCCATTCCATAAGCTGGGTCCACTATATTTTTACAAAGCCTATAAATGTTCCCTAGGATCCCACAACGTTTGCACTTATGTCATCGAGGTGGTGCACGAACCTCTACACTAGCTCTCATTATATTCTTCCTTGGCCTACCTGCTGGTCTAGTAAAAACTCGAGGGCATAGCTTTAAGCCTGGATCCACTTCCATCCATTGGTCTTTTCCCAACAAGGCTGGAACATGCTAAGCATATGCTGCTCTAAGTTTGGCAACAGAGAAATAATCCGACACGTACTGATCAACTTCACCCTCTTCACCTCCTAGAACACCCATAAAAAACAATGTTTGTATGCAGGGTTTCCCACGAAGCTGCCATTGCCTGCAATGGCATGTTCTATCAACCAAACTCACTAGATACCTCCATTGCCTATCTTTCCTATGAGTGTACGTTACCTTAGCCTTCATTCCTCTTCTAATGCATTTCATCTTCAATTGTTTTGCCTTGGCATGCAAAGCCTTTATCAAAGATGGGAGGATTATATGGCCAACATATATTGTTGATGCAATTCTTTGACGCAGATCGATCTTTATCACGATCATCTGTCTAATCTTATCAAATATTTGCCACAATATAAGCCCTTTTAATGACTTGATCTTTCCATTGAAACACTCTGCAAGGTTACTTGCTACATATTCTACCTTGCAAATTTCATTGCATTGGCTTCTTGACCACACCATTCTATGATGTGCATCCAAGTACTCCTTCACCGCAGGTTTTTGTTTATACAACACTTCCAAATGATACAAATGCTTCCTAAAACTGCATGTGTATGAAGCTGGCCATAGGTTGTCAGTATAAAATTTACCCTTGAATTTATTTCTAAAATTATGCACTAAGTGTCGCATACATTCCCTATGCTCCACTCCGGTGAATACTGCTTCTACAGCTTTCTCCAAACCTTTTCTAGCGTCTTTGTGGATAGTAAGTCCTGGTGGATTACCTATAAGGTCGTGCAAATTCTCCAGAAACCAAGTCCAACTTTCCTCTGACTCAATCTCCAAAACTCCCTAAGCAACAGGGAAGTGATATGTCGGAAACGTATCTATAATTTTTGATGTTCCATGCTTGTTTAGTATCTACTTTGCTTTGCTTTGTCTACACTTTGAGGTGTTTTATATGTTTTCTGGTACTAACCTATTAAAAACATGCCACAGTGCCAGTTGCCTGTTTTATTCTGTTTTTGGTTCCAGAAAGGCAAAAAATAAATATTCTCGGAATTGGACGGAAAAAAAGCCAAAGTCAATATTTTACCGTGGGGAACACGGAGCAAGAAGACGAGACGGAGGAGGGCCACCAGGGGGCCACACCCCCTGGCCGCGCGGCTAGGCCTGGCCCGCGCCTGGGGGGTGCGGTCGCCCTAGCAACCCCCTTGGCCTCCCTCTTCGCCTATAAGAAGCCCCTGATACCTAAACCCTAAGTACCCGATCAAAATTCCACGAAACCGTCTATAGCCGCCGCCACCATCGTCCCTAGATCGGGCGGATCTAAAGCTCTTCCCGGCACCCTACCGGATGGAAGATCATCCCGGAGGCCTTCTTCTTCATCATGCCAGCCTCCGATATGAAGCATGAGTAGTTCCACCTTGGACTACATGTCCATGTAGTACCTATATGGTTGTATCTCCTCCTTTGTGCTTTCATGTTTAGATCTTGTGAGCTCTGTTCATGATCAACATCTCATCTATTTGTAATCATGCATGTTGTGTTTGCGGGAATCCGATGGATATTGAGATTACTATGTCAGATTGATTAATGGTTTTGTCATAGTGATTCTATCATGTATGTGTTGTTTGTGATCTTGCATGCTCTCCGTTGTTAGTAGCTATCTTGGCCAAGTAGTTTCTAGTGACTCCGAGAGGGGGTATTTATGCTCGATAGTGGGTTCATGCCGCTATTTAATCTAAGGGGAGTGACAAAAATCTCTAAGGTCGTAGATGTGCTGTTGCCACTAGGGAGAAAACAACGGTCTCTTGTTCATGGAACAAGTGGATTGTGTACCTTACAAACTTTGCATATAGCAGTTGTCTGTTGCTTGCAACTTAATACCAGAGGGGGTTCGGATGATAATCCAAAGGTGGACTTCTAGTCATAGATGCAGTTGGATGGAGGTCTATGTATCTTGTATTTTTTCCCAATCGAATCTCATAGGATCATGATGTCTAGTATTGCATTGTTATGCCTTGCTCAGTCCTGTCAATTTCATTGTTGTAATTTGTTTACCCAGCATGCCATGTTTGTTTATCTAAGGAGAACACCTCTAGTGAACTATGGACCCCGGTCCAACCTTTACCATTGATACATATTCCACTGTTAATTGTTGCAAACCACCGTTACTTTCCACACCATACAGTTAATCCTTTGTTACAGCAAACCAGTGAGATTGACAACCTTACTGTTTGTTGGGGTAAATTCTTGAGTCGTTTCCTTCCTCCTCCTACTTGTTGTGTAGGTCTCCAAGATGCTAGCAACACCTTTGAGTCATTTCCTACCTCCTACTTGTTCGAGAACCTCAGTTTCTTACTGAGTAAAAACTTGTTGCTGTTCTCATCACACCTTGCTCTTGGGGTCTCCCAACGAGGCGTTGACAACACTCCATCAAGCTATTTCTGGCGCCGTTGCTGGGGAGGCTAAGGACGTCTTCACAAGGGAGTCCTTCTCAACCTTTCACTTTACTTTGTTTATGTTTTGTTTATTTTATTTTTCTTGGTTTTTTTTCCTCTTTTTATCAAAAACTCCAAAAAAATAGTTTAGTTTGGTTTGCTTTCTCTTATAAAAAAACAAAAAAATTAGTTCCTACTCTAGTTGATGTTGTTGTTGGCTTGCTGCATTTTTGCCAAAATGAAATCTGCTGAGAACACCAAGTTGTGTGCCTCACTGGCAAAAACAACAATGATTTTATTAGCACTCCTATTGCTCCACCTGCTCCTGATTCTACCTTTTATGAAATTAAGCCTGCTTTGTTGAATATTGTGATGAGAGAGCAATTTTCTAGTGCTAGTTCTGATGATGCTGCTTACCACCTCAATAACTTTGTTGAACTTCGTGAGATGCAAGCGTACAATGATGTAGATGGAGATATTATTAATCTCAAGTTGTTTCCTTTCTCCTTGAGAGGAAAAGCTAAATAATGGTTGCTATCCTTGCCTAGAAATAGTATTGATTCTTGGATTAAGTGCAAAGATGCTTTTATTGGAAAGTACTACCGTCCTACTAAGATTATATCTATGAGAAGTGATATTATGAAATTTAAACAACTTGATAATGAACATGTTGCTCAAGATTGGGAAAGAATGAAATATTTGGTTAAGAATTGTCCCACTCATGGACTTACTGCTTGGATGATTATCCAGACTTTTTATGTAGGTTTGAACTTCTCTTCAAGAAACCTGTTGGATTCAGCTGCTGGAGGTACCTTTATGACCATCACCTTGGGTGCTGCAAAAAAACTCCTTGATAATATGATGGTTAATTATTCTGAATGGCACACTGAGAGAGCTCCACATGGTAAAAAGGTAAATTCTATTGAAGAAACCTCCTCTTTGAGTGATAAGATTGATGTTATTATGGCTATGCTTGTTAATGGGAAAGCTCCTTTAGATCCTAATAATGTTCCCTTAGCCTCTTTGGTTGCTCAACAAGAGCAAGTTGATGTGAACTTCATTAGGAGTAATAATTGTGGAAACAATACTTATGATAATAATTATAGGCCTCATCCTCCTAATAATGGCAACACTTATCATGGTAGATCTGGAATGCCTAGTGAAGATAGGATTCTAGAAGTTGAAAGATCCACTAAAATTTTTATGCAAATGCAGTATGAGCAAAACAAGATAGTCACTAAAACTATTGAAGAACAATCTGTTATCTTGAAAAATATTAGTAATCAACTTGAGAATTTGAATAGAGAAATTCCTAGCTTACAGTCAAAAAATTTGAGTGATGAGAAAAATATTTCCTCTTTGTCTGAAGCACAGTCCTCTTTGATTAATAAAATGGCTGCTAAACCTGAAACCATGGAAAGTACCTTTGATGCTACTCATGCCATAAAAGTTACTATTGATGAAAATGTTAGACTGTCAGCCCAACTTCATGCTAAGTGGGAAAGAGAAGCTGAAATTGCTAGCAATAGTGGGTGCACTATCACCACCACCAATATGGATGCCAGTAAACCACAAGAAGTATCTATTCCTCCTCCTACAATTCCTAAGCCCAATGAGTTTACTACTAGTGATGCTAAGTTTGATTTTGATCTTGATGGTTGCAATATTTTTGAAGTGATTATGTTCCAATAAAAGCTTGCTAGAAGTCCTGATGCTAGTGATATGCATGTAGCTTTCACCAAACACATTACAGATTCTTTTCTTAAAATTAAGGAAGAGAAGTTGAAACACAAAGCTTCTATTTGTAGGAAAGTAGAAGATAATTGGGAACCCATTATTAATATGCAAGTGAACAACTTTGATCTCAAAGCATCATGTGATCCTGGTTCTAGTGTCTATATTATGCCTAGGAACATTTATCAAATGGTTGATTTGCCACCTTTGGAAGATTCTTATTTGGATGTCCACTTACTGATAATGCTAAGAAGAAACTCATGGGGAGTGTTAATGACGTTCTCATTATGGTCAACAATGCTTATGTCCCTGTTGATTTCTATGTTTTGGATGTTGAATACAATGCTTCTTGTTCTATTACTTTGGGAAGACCTTTTCTTAGAACTGTTGGTGCCATCATTGATATGAAAGAAGGCACCATTAAATATCAATTTCCAATCAATAAAGGTATTGAACACTAACCTATGAGGAGATAGAAGTTGCTTTCTGCTGCTCCTTTGAAAGCAAGGTTTGATGTTAATGCTTCTTCATTTGAAAATACTTAATTCTTGCTTCTTGTGCCTAACTTAAAGGCATTAAAGAAAAGTACTTGTTGGGAGATAACTCAAGAGTTTTATTGAGTCTTGGAAGTTATTACTTCAATAATGACCTCTTATTATCATTTTTTGTTTTCTTTTTGTGCCAAGAATGACCTCTAATGAGAGGGAAGTAACATTTGGGGAATTGCTGTCCCGAAACAGATTTTTGTGCTCCACCGTAAAAATTCGTGAGAAATCTCTGTAATTCGTATTGAGCTGATATGTTACGAATAAATCCCCTAGTATGTTATATAACTTTCGTTAGTTCAACACTTTTTGATTTGAGCAATATAAGGTCTTCGAAAAAATAGGTTTATACCTACTGTTCTGTTTTGACAGATTTCTGCCCTTATTTGCATTTGCTTCTTATTGATTCCTTATTGGATTCTTTTTGGGAAATTGAGCTTTTTGATGGAATTGCTACATTAGCTAGTGTTTTTAGTGAATTTTTTGCTATTCTAAAGCTAAACCCAAGGGTGTATTATCTTTTGAATACACTAATGTTGGTAATGAAGATTGTGTGAAGTTTTGTATGAAGGAAAAATTGCAGGTGTAGAGAGAGAATGATGTAATGAGATGAAGAATGGACAAAATCTCATGCTTGGGGATGCCACCCCGGTGTCAACCCAATAATATCCAAGATGTACAAGCGTAAAATGTTCATCAATAAAAAGCTCAGGTCTTTCTAGACACTTCATTTTTATTGTTTCATGCACTGTTGTGTTTTTCTTGAAGCGTCTTAGTTTTCATTTGGTTTGATTATTTTACTTAAATAAAGTAGTTTGGATCCCCTTTATCACTGTGTTGTTTCAAATAAGTTGATTGGTGTTGGAAAGGAGTAGAAAGTTCTTGCTTGAATAATGCAAGAGGAGCCTGCTTTGACTGTGACTTAGACTTTAGCATGTCATGCTATATGTTGTTTTTACCTTATGCTTAGTGATTATTGCTATAGCATGACTTGTTCCAGACAATTGGGATTGCTTAGTGTGCCTTGAAAGAATCATGCATTGTTTTAGCATACAAAAGCATAGTATTGTGGTATTCTCCTTTGATGCTTTGTTTGGGTTGACTTGGCACATGCTCACACCATGTTATGACTATGAACCAGTCACCTTATCCTCTATGATCATTTAGTCCTTGACTTGTAGTACCACTTTATTCTTTGATTAGTAATGTTTTGTCGCTCTGCATGATTATGGCCATTATTGCTCTCTTAGTTGGTGGCTCCCAGTCCTTTGCTAGCCTCCTCTTATATGAGTAAGATCTACTCATGATTCCAACTCCCAAGAAACCAAGTTATTCCAATGTGTCCACTATAAATTACTATGCATGGTGTGTTACACCATTCCAAGTATATTCTTGTTTTCATCTATCTTCGAATTAAAAAGTATTTTGTTATGTGAAAACTTAGTGATTAAATCTCTCACGAACTTGATGGCACACTTTATATTTATTGCCCATAATAAACTTGAACCATTGTGTCATCTATGTTGTATATGCTTGCACTTATACGTTAGAATTAGCAGAACCATGCTGTCATGGGGAACGCTTTCAACATTGCACTTGTACTTTGTACACAGTTGATATCATGCTCTTTTGTCTATGGATGTCGTCGGTGTGAAATAAAAGGGGAGCTTGTAAATCCATGGAGTTATGTATGTGTGTTAGAGAAACGCCTAGGCTACTAGCCTAAGCCATGCCTAATCATGGTGGAAACTTGCAGCACCACCATAGTGACATCTATGAAGCATTCTTCTTATAAAAAAGAGACATATGAGAAACGAGGAAAGATAGAAAAAGGCACCATATTCCCATGGTAAATAAGAAGATTGCTGAGATGCTCATTGTCTGCTTGCCTTGTCATTTTGATTATGGGATAGCTCATGTACCATGTGCAAGGGGTACCCCGTTGGCGGTTCTCTATGATACACATGTACTTACTATAACAAGAACTTACATGTGACTAAAGTTGAGTAGCATGAGGAGTGGCCCTCATATTCAAGGGACATGATATTGCCAACTTATACTTTTTCAAGCATATACACCATAGCTTGTTCACTTTAACCTTAATCACATCAATATTCTTATGATAGGGGCAATGAGAGCTGAAAGGTAACAAGTACCATAATTTTTGGAAGCTCTTTTTGAAACTTGAAATCCCTTCTTCCCTTTATGAAGGTCCTTTGTTCCACAATTATATTGAGTCTCCACCTTCTAACTTTAGGCACCAGTTAAGAGAGCATAGTTTCCGTTCTTAGTTCTATGTGCATTGTCCCAAAACTTATTGATTGACGTATATTGTTGATATTACTTGTTCTTATGCTATTTGTATCTAGTCACTCTTATGAACTTTGAAGGTGTCCTATGCATCTATTTGCTACTCCATCAGGGACAAGCTGAATGCCACTATGCCATGTTTTCCGTATGTGAAACAAACAAACGTTTTTCAATGCATGTTATTCATGATCTTTGTTTGTAGCCTTTCATGTTGCATGCATAGTTACTTTGTCTTATTGTTCAAACTTCATCTTTCATGCTCATGTTTAGAGTTCTTTGATCCTAGATTTCAATGCTTGCAAATGGTTTGATCTAGATGGTGCATGTCACCTCAAAAATTATTCATTTTATCACTTACCTACTCGAGGACGAGCACGAGTTAAGGTTGGGGATGCTTGATACGTTGGAAACGTATCTATAATTTTTGATGTTCCATCCTTGTTTAGTATCTACTTTGCTTTGCTTTGTCTACACTTTGAGGTGTTTTTATATGTTTTCTGGTACTAATGTATTAACAAGATGCCACACTCCCAGTTCCTTGTTTTCTTCTGTTTTTGGTTCCAGAAAGGCAGAAAATCAATATTTTCGGAATTGGACGGGACAAAAGCCAAAGTCAATATTTTACCGTGAGGAACATGGAGCCAGAAGACAAGACAGAGGAGGGCCATCAGGGGTCCACACCCCCTGGCAGCGCGGCCAGGCCTGGCCCGCGCCTGGGGGGAGGGTGCGGCCGCCCTAGCAACCCCCTCGGCCTCCCTCTTCGCCTATAAGAAGCCCCCGATACCTAAACCCTAAGTACCCGATCAAAATTCCACGAAACCGTCTGTAGCCGCCGCCAGCATCGTCCCTAGATCGGGGGGATCTGAAGCTCTTCCCGGCACCCTGCCAGAGGGAAGATCATCCCGGAGGCCTTCTTCTTCATCATGCCAGCCTCCAATATGAAGCATGAGTAGTTCCACCTTGGAATACAGGTCCATGTAGTACCTATATGGTTGTATCTCCTCCTTTGTGCTTTCATGTTTATATCTTGTGAGCTCCGTTCATGATGAAGATCTCATCTATTTGTAATCATGCATGTTATGTTTGCAGGGATCCGATGGATATTGAGATTACTATGTCAGATTGATTAATGGTTTTGTCTGATTGATTCTATCATGTCTATGTTGTTTGTGATCTTGCATGCTCTCTGTTGTTAGTAGCTATCTTGGCCAAGTATTTGCTAGTGACTCCAAGAGGGGGTATTTATGCTCGATAGTGGATTCATTCGTCTATTTAATCTAAGGGAAGTGACAGAAATATCTAAGGCTGTAGATGTGTTGTTGCCACTAGGGAGAAAACAACGGTCTCTTGTTCATGGAACAAGTGGATTGTTTTCCTTAAACACTTTGCTTAAAGCAGTTGTCTATTGCTTGTAACTTAATACTACAGGGGGTTCGTATGATAACCCAAACGTGGACTTCTAGTCATAGATGAAGTTGGATGGCGCTCTATGTATCTTGTTGTATTGCCCAATCGAATCTCATAGGATCATGATGTCTAGTAGTGCATTGTTATGCCTTGCTCAGTCCTGTCAATTGCCCTGCTGTAATTTGTTTACCTAGCATGCCATGTTTGTTTATCTAAGGAGAACACCTCTAGTGAACTATGGACCGCGGTCCAATCTTTACCATTGATACATCTTCCACTTTTACTTGTTGCAAACCACCATTACTTTCCACACCATATAGTTAATCCTTTGTTACAACAAACCAGTGAGATTGACAACCTCGTGGTTCGTTGGGGCAAAGTCTTTAGTTTGTGTTGTGCAGGTCTCCAAGTTGCTAGAAACATCTTTGAGTCATTTCCTTCCTCCTACTGGTTCGATAAAACCTCGGTTTCTTACTGAGGAAAAACTTGTTTCTTTGTTCATCACACCTTGCTCTTGGGGTCTCCCAACGAGGCGTTGACAACACGCCATCAGGAACATCCAATCATGGCCATCAACTGGAGTAGCAGCTACTAGATGTCCTTTAAATCTTCCATGAAGAGTTGTTGCATCCACGACCAAATAAGGCCTGCAACCATCCAGAAACACTTGCCAGCAAGCTTTGAAACAAACAAAAGACCTTCTAAAGAACTCCTTCTCTATTGACGTCCCTCTTCTTTTGTAATAAACTTGATGCCTGTCTATTTGTACAACACTACCTAGACTATCCATCTCCACTTTAGCTTTGAAGTTGTAAAGCAACTGGAAACTTTCATTCCATGGACCATTGATTCTCTCAAGATCCATTTCCATTGCATATAACATCCTCATGTAAGGTACTGTAATATTGAACTTTTTAAAAACTTGTTTTATGAGCGCTGTTGCACCAAGTGATGGGTTCCCACTCATCCAATCCATGATTACATCTGCCAACCACCTAGTCTTTGCTAGTTTTGTTTTGTCCTTTGGCTGTCCCCCTTGAGGTGGACAAGAATGTTAAAATCGGTTACTTTTATCTGAAAGATAATGAAAATGTCTGTTATAGTTAACAAAATCTACACAATGATCTAAAATACACAATTGGTTGTAATAACTGAACCAAACTGTTGCTGAGCATAGTGGATGCATGCATCCTCCACCTACACCTCTTGTATGTGCACTTCACTATGGATCTTGTTGGCTCACTCTTAATAACATCATAATCATTATTGGTGACAATACAATATGTAGTAAGGGCATTATGATAGTCCCGCATCGTTTCAAATACGGTGCCTTCTGAAATCTTAAGATCGTCCATGTCCCACTCAATTACTAGCAAGTCTTCACCATCGCACTCGGCTAAAATGAGGCTATCATTATTCTCCTCGTTCTCTTCATCTTCAGTGTCATCAAATATAGCACCATGGGTCATTTCCTCCGTGTATTGATTCTTGATACGTCCAATTTGCATCACTATTCTATATCATATCTTGCCTCTATTCATTTATATATTTCATATTAAGAGGTGTTACTTATGTCTTTTCATCTGTTTTTGCATGTTGGATGATTCTTGGAGGATGAACCACCGGAGTCAGGATTCTGATGGAAAAAGCGGTGTTTTGATACAATTTCACGAAGATCAGAAAAATACCAGAAAACTACAGAAAAATATATTTTCCCTAAAGACGATGGAAGCCAGAAGAGGAGGCGGAGTTGGGCTACAAGGGGCCCACACCCCCCAGGCGTGGGCCACCCTAGGCTGCGCCTACATGAGGTATGGCTACCCTGGCCCACATCTGGCTCCGCCCTCTTGCCTATATCTTCTCCTCGAAACCCTAATACATGGGGGAGCAACCAAGAAAGATTCTGCCACCTCTACAGGGCGGAAAACACCGAGAGAGAAAAAGCTCTACGATAGACAGATTTCAGCCAAGGAAATTCCTTCCTGGAGAGGGGAGATCGTTGTCATCAACACCATCATCAATCTAGACTTCATCAGGATCATCATCATCATCCACACCATCATCTCCACCAGCACCAGCATCACCACTCCATCCCACTGTAACAATTGTGTTGAATCTTGCATAGTCCTTAGGGGAAACTTTCCTGTGTTGATTACTATTGTAGTTGATGCTTGTGAGTGGAACCATTGAATTAATGATTATGTTCAGATTGTTATCCATCATTATATCATCTCTGATCTTGATCCATATGATGTCTCGTGCGTAGTTCATTTAGTTCTTGAGACATGGGAGAAGTGTCGTGGTATTGCCGATGAGTACGCCATGGAGGGGTACTCACAGTGTGTGTTTAGAGACGTGGGGTAAGGCGGACGGTTGACGGGTACGAGGTAACACAGCTTACCCAGGTTCAGATCCCACGACGGTGGCGGAATCCTACTCCTGCTATAAATCACTGTAAGGGTAATACGTCGATTCTGAGGATTGGTTCATTGCGAGGTTGTATGAATCGATGCCCTAAAGGCTCCCATAGGCCCGACTTATATAGTCGCCAGGTCCTAGGGTTACAGGGAAAAGTCCTAGCCGGACAGGTTACAGAGTCCTACACCGTCTATTACTAGTCTTATGTATCTTGCACTCCAAGGCTCCGGGTACGTTGGTGACTCTACCGTAGCCTTCCTTTATCCTGCGTGGGCCTCCCTTCTGGATCCATCTAACTGGGCCGCCCAGCAGGCCATAGGCCATGCTACCGACTATGGGCCACCCGGGTTATCCGGATAAGTGACATGCTATGAGGATACCCATATAGCATATCCCCTACAGTAGCCCCCGAAGAACTCCGAGATCTTGCGTCGTCTTGCCTTTTCAGATGAATGCTCCGTCTAGTTGGATGTCGGCAAATCGTCAAGCAATATCTTGTAGTCCTCCCAAAGAACCCTGCAAAGTTTTCTCCGTCTTCAACTTGTAAGCCGGAAATATGCTGAATCTTCCATTGTATTCTTCCATAGTCGGATTGAATCCGTCTATGTCGGAATCTTCGACGTGACGGCTCATCTACCCATGTCAGCTAGGACGACGTAGGCTTAGGTCAGCGACGCCTCGAAACTCACGCATGCAGAGAACGCAATCATGTCCAATTTTCCCGCGCGAGCGATACGAACCGTTGGCGGCGACAGTTGGAGACGTGGCGAAATTTCCGCGCATGTTCGCGAACATGTTGTCTACGCGGCAACCATCCGATCAAGCTGCACGAATCTTGACGCCGAGGATGATAAATAGTAACCGTGGGGAATTTTCCACTCTTTACCTCATTATCCTCGCATCATCTTCTTCCTCCAGCCACACGTCTCCTCGAGCTCTCCGCGAGAAACCTCGAAAAAACACTAGCTCCCATCTGCACCAGTCGCACCCAACCTTCACCCCATGGCTAGCAGTAGCACCTCCCCATCAATGGTGGCATCGAGCGAAGCCACGGCGAAGCAGGCGAGCTCCGTCGTCGTGCCCCAAAGGGCTTGGTCATCCCCGCATCGGCGGTGATCGAGTCCACTGGCGGCGACCAAAATTTGGCGGCGCTAGAGCCACTGGAGGAGGAGCCCCATCCAGCACAAGCGCTAAGCTCGGACATCACCGACCGTGTTATCCAAGAGATGGTTGCCGAAGGCTACATCCCCGTGACGGAGGGGCTTTCCTGGCGGGCGGCACCGACCGACGAGGTGACACCTTCTCCCCAAGCCGGAGAAAAGGTGTACCTAAAAGCTCAGCTGGTACGCGGCGTTTCCCTGCCTATCTCCCACTTCTTCCTCTCCGTCTTAAACCACTATAGGTTCCAGCCCCATAACCTCTCCCCAATAGTATCTTAGTGCTTAGCAACTTCGCAGCACTTTGCGAGGGATATCTAGGGATAAGTCCTAGGTTAGACCTTTTTGTGTACTTCTTCACCGTCAAACGTGAAGCCGGACATAGTAAGGAGGAGATTAGGAACTGCGGCACCATAAGTTTCAAGATTTGACCTGGCCGGCGGTTCCTCGACATCGTCGGCGACGAGTCCTGCAAGAATTGGCAACAAACATACTTTTACGGCCCCGACATTCCTCTGGCTGCCGAGAAGTAATGTACCCGGACTTCATGGACGGAGCCGCCGCTGAAGTTTCCACATGGAGATCCCAAGCCTCCATTCCCTCCGGCCTCGACGCTTCTAGCGCTATAAGGCGGATCGAATGGTTTGTAGAGACGGGTTTGACCGGATTGGACCTAGCCATGTGCTGGTTCATCAGGCGAATCCAACCTCTGCAGCACCGCGTGAAGTACATGCTCGAGTATACCAACGACAGAAGCGATAGTCTCCGCATCTCCATGGACAACTTATCGAGCGACTCGTCAAGCTCCGTCTTAAGTACATCGTCAAGGTGAAGGATAAGAGGCACGGCTTCACCATCACCTACGACATGTTCGTAGACTTCAAGTGCCCAAAGGTAGGTTTTTATTTTCCGTGTATGACATATACTCCAGTTCTTCCATCTTGCAAATGTCATTTTGTCTAACATGGTGACTTCTTACTTAACAGCTTAGCGATCTAGAGGAGGGCAACCTGGCTACCCAAATCTACAATCCAAAGATGAAGGAAGTCACGGTCGTGTCCGACGATGAAGCTCCGTTGGCGCGGAAGCGGAAGAGCTCCACCTCTGACGCTGCCGACGGAGGCAAGAAGAAGAAGACGGAGGGTGGAGCCTCCAAAAAGACTACCGCCGCCCTGGGGGCGGAAAAGAGAAGAACCACCTGGATTTTTGCCAAAGCACCCCCATTAGTGTAAGCTTCTCATTCTCCGACATTGTCTATTTTTTTGTCTTGCTCTTGTACTTATGCATTTTGCACATTTCAGGAAGAAAGCCACGACTAGCCTCAAGAAGACCTCCAAAACATCGGGGGCTTCTCGAATTATCAAAGATATGCTGCATCATGACGGCTCTCCCGCCATCGCCCCTGCTACTCATGCCGTCAAACCCTCGTCTGCCCCGACAAGCTCACAAGCTAAGGAGGAATCAGGCCCTTCCACCATGGAAGTGGACTCTGGCGCCTCTACCAAACTTGCTGTTGTTGGCGAGCAGGCAACACAGGAGAGCATTGCTCAACAAATGGCTGAAGTTCCGGCTAAGGATGCCATCGGTGGCGGCAAGGCGGTGGTGGAAGCTGGTACTTCTGCCGAAGGCGGCGCCCTTGCTCTCCAGAAACCCTTTGAGTTCCCAAAGATAGTCTACCCGGCGCTTACACCGAGTAGCACATCTGTGGTTCCTGGAGCAGCACCGACATCTCCAACATGCGGTCTTGAGGAGCTCCTCCGACAAGCAGAAATATTGCAATGAAATAACATTTCCTTTGGCAAGCTGCTAGCTGAGAGCACTACGAACCTAAAGATCATCGCACTTGTAAGTTTACTTTGCATTTCATATGAGTATCCCGCTGTAGCCCCCGAGGATGTAGACGGAAAACCATAGGTTTCGAATCTATATGCTCTAAGAGTGACTAAGTTAGAAAAAACTCTCACTGTAGCCACCAAGCATTTACATGGAAATGAACTATTCCGACTAGATGCTTTAAGAGTAGCATACGCAGTGTTTATAATTTTTTAGTACTGTAGCCCCCAAGCCTCTAGTTGTAACTGAATTAGTTCCGATTAGATGCTTAAAGAAAAGCTAAGCATATTCCGAGTTAAAAACTTTATACTGTATCCCCCAAGCTTCTAATCGAGAACTGAATTAGCTCCTACTAGATGCTTAAATAAAAGCTAAGCATATTTCTAAGTAAAAAACTCTCGCTGTAGCCCCGGAGCGTCTAGGTGGAAAATTTCCGACTAGATGCTCCAAGTAGACTAAACAACGGTTTAACTTTTTTTATTTTTTCCACAGAACGAGAATGCTCGGAGGGGCATGGCCAACGACAAGTACCAGAAGATGCGCGCATATCTTGAACCCGAAAAGGGTAAAACTGCCATCTTGAAGGAACAGATCATCAAAAACAAGAGTCTGTTTTATTTTTGCGCATTCCGTCTTGGTTTTGTGCCTACATTCTCCGAGTACTCACTATGTACTTTGTTTTCTCCGACTTTGCAGAACATGTTGCCAAGGCCAAGGATATTGTCGAGGAGTCCAAGCACATCCAGCAGCTGGACAGCGAGAACAATATCCTTAAGGAGGAGAGGGAAGAGATGCTGAAAATGCATGAGGATTCCATGAAGGCCCTGCAAGACTCCGCCTCCGCGAAAATCAATCGCTTGAAGGAGGATCTTGCGATCTTAAAAGATTAGAAGCAAGTTGTTGATGAGCAAAACCATCACCACAGCGAGGCGTATAAGCTCCTCCAACAAGAGAAAGAATCCCTGGCGGACACCCTCTGGCAGGCTAAGGACATCATCTTCAATAAGTTTCCTCCGCCCTGTATTTCTGTAGTCTAGATACTTTAAATTTATTGAACTCATGTGCTCCTTGTCGGAACTTGCAGCTCCTATGGGTTTAACCCGGTCGCCTCCTTCGGACAAGGAATGCATGATTCTGGCCGACAACTTTATTAACACCGCCATCACCCAAGCCAAAGAGATTGCCATGCCCCTTCAGATACACATCAAGGCCTCGGACTCCATGGCAAAGTACTCGGAGATTCTGCGCCGAGCCCCCGAGCGTGTCACAAGCTAGAAAGCTTCATGTGCACGGGATGGCGCAAGGATGGCGTTGTCAATGGTGAAGGCACACTACGAAGGTGCCAACATCGACATGGTGACCTCTGGGATCCCCGACATCGACGATGACGGCAAAGAGATTGATCATGAAGCCATCCTTTCGGCACTCGCCGGTTATGACACCAGAGTTGCCAAGTTGGTGGACATCGACGTCTTCGTGCCCATGAACACCATCAATAGCGTCAACCAAGATTCCTCTGAGTCCCACCACAGTGCTGATGTTGAGGGTGATTCTCCAGCTGGTGACGATGCTGCTTCCAAGTCTCCTGCGCCAAAGGAATGAAAAACAACTTTGTAATAATTTGTTTTACCTTTGGTGTATGCACGGAAAAAACTTGATGATGTAACTTAAGGCGGAAAACAATGGTTGTTATTTCCTACTACTTAAGAACTAGTTTCCAGCATGTATATATTTTTTAAGCAAGTGCTGGCTTATCCATTACTTTGGTTCTTATGCTTGAATTTTCGTGAGTCGGAAGACTCGTTGTCGGAACCATGCGCTTAGGTGATGATGCCCAATGGCACCGTCAAGAACCTGAGCACAAAATCGCCGACAATAAGTGCCAAAAGTCACTACTCCAGAATCCACATAAAAACAACAAAGAACGTGTAGACCAGAAAACTTAAGCTAATGCTCGTAGGTGGAATTTTCACAAGTGCAAATGCAAGAATTGTGCATAAAGGTTTTACATGATCCAAAAATGAACACTAAAGGAGGTAAAAGACTCAGAAATATGAGTGAACCAGAGAGCTTTATTTCATTGATCATATAAGAGATACACAATTAGATAAAAAATGCTAAGTGTAGAAAGGAAGTAGATGTGCTATGTTCCATGGCCGATCAAGCTCCGGGTAGTCATCATCCGGGTCACGTCGCTTACGCTTATGATCCTCGTTGGGTCTATCCTTTATTTCATGATCGTCAACAAGGTAGTAAGACCCATTGAGCAGCGCCTTGCTTTTGATGAACGGTCCTTCCCATGGCGGGGATAATTTGTGTGACTTCTTCTACTTAAGTTGGAGTACCAAATCCCCCTCTTTAAACGAGGGATGCCGAACGCGGCGACTATGGTAGCTGCGTAGCTTCTGCTGGTAGATGGCGGATCTTTGGCATGCCAAAACGCGCTCCTCCTTGAGAAGGTCCACATCTAGGCGTCTCGATTCTTCAGCGTCATCCTCGTCGTAGGCGGCAACTCTTGGTGCATCGTGAAGAATGTCGGAAGGCAGGATTGCTTCTGCTCCATATACCATGAAATAAGGGGTGTAGCCGGTGGATCTGTTGGGTGTAGTTCGCAAACTCCACAACACAGATGGCAATTTTTCCGCCCAGGCTCCAGCTTCTCTATGCAGCGGTGCCTCAAGACGTGGCTTGATTCCCTGGAGAATTAATCCATTGGCTCACTCAACCTGACCATTGGATTGTGGGTGTGCCACATTTGCAAGGTCAAGTCGGATGCCTTTCTCCCAGCAATAAGCCTCCACTTCTCTGAGTGATAAATTGCTGCCGTTGTCGGTGATAATGCTGTGTGGGAGAACAAATCTCACCACTAGATCTCGGACGAACCTGAGGGCAGTTTCCCCATCATGCTTTCTAATGGGTTTAGCTTCTATCCATTTAGTGAATTTGTCAACTGCTACAAGCAGATGCATAAATCCACAAGTTGCCGTCTCTAAAGGTCCCACCATGTCCAGCCCCTAGACTGCAAACGACCAAGTTATTGGTATTGTTCGCAGTTCTTCAGCAGGAACATGTGGTTGTCGGGCATAATACTGGCATCCCATGCATGTCTCAACCAGCTTGTCGGTGTCCGCCTTCGCGGTCAGCCAGTAGAATCCTTGCGGAAAGCTTTCGTGACCAACGATCGAGGAGCGGCGTGATACCTGCAATCTCCGAGATGGATTTCACGCAGGATTTCTATGCCTTCTAGCTGGGAAACACACTTTAGGTATACACCAGTAGTGATCCTTTTGTAGAGTTGCCCAATATTATGGTATAACCCTTTGCTCATCGTACTATTTGCCATCTTTCGACTTCGTCGTCGGGCAAAGTTCCGTGTTCGAGGTATTCCATGAACGGTTTTGTCCAAGCCGGAGAGACCTTAGTCACCATGTTGACGAAAGAGTCAGCTCTATCCGGGTTGTCGATGTCGGCTCCCTTCACAGATGGTGTGCATAGGTGATCTAGGAAGACCCCTGGCGGAATTTGTTTGCGTCCTGATCCAAGCTTAGACAGCAGATCAGCCGCCTTGTTCTGTTCCCTAGGTACATGCTTGACTTCGTAGCCCAAGAAGCTTTTGGCTATCTCGTCCACTTCGTCTCGATATGCCGCCATCATAGGGTTCCGTGCATTCCAGGTGCCAGCCACTTGCTGGGAAACCAAGTCGGAATCTCCACAGTAAACTATGCGCTTGATGCGAATATCCTTGGCTACACGCAGTCCGTGAATGAGTGCTTCATACTCCGCCATGTTCTTTGTAGCCTCGAAGTAGATCTGCAGAATGTAGTGTAGCTTGTCTCATGTTGGTGAATGTAGCAATACACCAACCCCCGAGCCGTTGAGCAGCTTTGATCCATCAAAGTGCATCACCCAGTACTCTGGTTCTAGCAACGGATTAGCATCTGGCATCTCCGTCCAATCTGCAACAAAATCCGCCAAGGCTTGTGACTTGATAGCGTCACGTCTCTTGTAAGTGATCTCGAAGGCGGCGAGTTCAATGCCCCACTTCGCGACCCTTCCTGTAGCGTTGCTGTTATTGATGATGTCGGATAGTGGAGTCTTGCTCAACACTGTGATTGCGTGCTCCTGAAAGTAATGCCTCAGCTTCCGAGAAGCAAGGAATACTCCATAAGCTATCTTTTGGTAGTGCGGGTAACGCTGCTTGGACTCCGTCAAGACCTTGCTCACATAGTAAACTGGTTGTTGAACTCCGTGCTCATAGCCTGGTTCCTTCCGCTCTACCACGACGACGATGCAGATAACCCGGTTGGTTGCCGCCATGTAAATTAACACGGGATCACCAGGCTCGGGTGCTGCAAGGATGGGCGCTGAGGAAAGAATCTCCTTGAGCTGCTTCAATGTTGCATCCGCTTCGTCCGTCCACGTGAATTTGTCCGCCTTCTTCAGCAACTTGTACAGCGGCAGAGCCTTCTGTCCAAGTCGACTGACGAACCGACTAACTGCTGCAACACAACCAGTTAGTTGTTGAATGTCCTTTAGGCATGTCGGACGGTTTATGTTTAAGATGGCCTTGATTTTCTCCGGGTTGACCTTTATTCCGCGTTGGGAAATGATGAAGCCCAACAATTTGCCGGCTAGAACCCCGAAAACGCACTTCTTAGGGTTAAGCATCATGTGGTATTTCCGGAGATTATCAAAGGTTTCTTTTAAGTCGGAGATTAAGTCGTTTGACTTTGTAGACATCACCGCGATATCGTCCACATAAGGGTGAACGTTCCGACCAATTTGGTCATGAAGGCAATGTTGCATTATCCGCTGGTAAGTAGCACCTGCGTTTTTCAGCCCAAAGGGCATCGTGCCATAGCAAAACGTGTCGTATGGGGTAGTGAACGAAGTGGCCAATTGGTCCGACTTCCTCATCTTGATCTGGTGGTATCCTGAGTATGCATCGAGAAAACACAAAAGTTCCAAGCTAGCCGTCGAGTCAATGACTTGGTCAATGCGAGGCAAAGAAAATGGATCTTTGGGACATGCTTTGTTCAAGCCGGTGTAATCAACGCACATTCTTAATTCATTGGTTCCCTTTTTGGGGACAAATATAGTATTGGCCACCCATTGGGTGTGAAGGACTTCTCGGATAAATCTAGCCTTAAGTAATCCAGATATCTCTTTGCCAATGGCGCGTCTCTTCTCATCTCCAAAGCATCATAGAGGTTGTTTCACTGGTTTGCATTTTGGATCAATGTTTAAGATGTGCTGGGCAAGTTCCCTAGGTACACCTTTCATGTCGGCAGGTTGCTAGGCAAAGATGTCCTGATTCTCATGGAGGAACTCGACGAGCGTGCTTTCCTATTTGGGATCCAGGTTCGTCCCAATGGCAGTGACCTTGGAGGCATCGCCTACCACAAGTTCCACCGGCTTGGTCTCGATGGCGGCCTTGAACGCAGGAGTGGAGTCGGAGATCTGCTTCTTCGACACGGGCATCTATGAGTCATCGACCTTTCTCTGGATCTCTTTGAATTCTTCGCTATAGAGGACAGCATCTGCAACGGCTGCTTCATTGATCTCGCAGTCCCTTGCCTTGGTAAAGCTTCCGGATACGGTGCTTATGTCGTTTGGTCCGGGTATCTTGAGTTTGTTGTAGACGAAGCATGGCTTGGCCATGAACGTGTGGAATATGTCACGGCCGAATATGACGTGGTACACGCTCTTGAAGGGGACCACCTCGAAGGTCATGCGCTCTTGGTGGTAATTATTAACATCGCCAAAGGCATCCTGAAGTGTAATGCACCCAAGGGACCGAGCCTCCCGACCAAGAACTACGCCGTGGAAGATGGTGTTGGTCCGCCTTAGGTATGCCTCCGTCAAGTTCATCTTCTGTAGTGAATCCAGGTACATGATGTTGATTCTGCTTCCACTATCCACCATACACTTGGTGAACTCCACGCCGTTAATCAAAGGGTTGATGACCATGGCGTACTGGTTCTCCGTGGGTATAAGGTCTGGGTGGTCCGTCCTGTCCCATGTTATTGGAACATCCGACCAGCGCAGGTACTAGGGAACTGGGGGGAGAGTGGCCATCAGGATCCTCAGAGAGGTCTTCTGTTGTCGGACGGTGGGGGTGCCAAGGAAAGTGTGGTATACTGGAGCCTTCTTTATGAAGGGGTTCTTGCCCTTGTCGTCGCTTTTGGCGGCATGCTTGGGGTCAACATCCTCGTCCAGGTCACTTGAATCCTTGGACTCCTCCTCCTTTTTCTTCCCCATGCCCTTGCCTCGCGGTCTGTTCTTCCTACTTTGCTTGTAGCCGGACTCCGGGTCTTCCTTGAGGTCGTTGACGAACTTGCAGTGTCGATTGGTATGGGTGGCCTTGCCGTTGGTGTCGAGGTGTACAAGTCACGGTATATCGCGGTACTCCTCGTAGGTTTGGGGAACGCGGAGCGGCGCCGAGGTGGTTTCACTTCCTCGTTGCTGCCCACGACCAGCTCCCCTTCCTCGGCCACGTTGTCCGCCTTCTCCTTGTCCTGCAAAAGTCATAGCTACCATGTCGGTAGATTGCTTTTATTTTGGAGCGGTTTTTCGCTTTGTACTGCTGTTCCTCCGAGCTTGAGTTGGAACGGCCGTTGCCGGCAAGGAGCCACGAGCATCATCGTCGGCAGCTGCGAACTCACTAGCCAACTGAATCATCCGGTTCAAGTCAAGCTGGTGATTGTCCTGCAAGCGCTTGAGCTTATGTCGGAGCAACGTGCCCCTCTCCAACCCATTGATGAAGGCGGCCATGGAGGTCTAAGTGTGCACTCCTGTGCAGGAATTTTTCATATCCAGCCAGCGGGAGAGTTAGGCGTGAGATGTCTCGTCTTTCTCTTGCACGCACCGCTGTAGATCGCCCATCGAGCAAGGACGCTTGTATGTACCCTCAAAGTTCTTGGTGAATGCTTCTTGCATGTCCATCCAGTTGTAGATAGATTTCTCCGCCAAGTCGTCGATCCATTGACGGGCCGTGCCTGCCAACATTAATGGGAGGTACTTGACGGCGACGTTGGGGTTGCCTCCGGCAATCTCCACCGCATTGTCGTAGTCCTGCAACCATGTGGCTGGTTTGGTGGTGCCGTCATAGGGCTTGATGGTCTTGTCAATCCGGAAACCTTTGGGGTAAGTTGCGGACCATATTGCAGGTCCAAAGCAACGTGGTCCCAGGTATGGTCCTTCCCAGGCCTCGTGGATCTTATCGATCCGCGAACGTGCATCGTATGGCTCCGGGTTCTTCTTCTTTTTGTCAACAGGGAATGGGCTGCGTGAAAGACGTGGGCCCCCTCCGCCATGGTGACTGCTTGGTGGTGACGGAGGCGGAGGTGGCGGTGGGTTAGCCTTCTTGTTGTTACCCTCCTGCAACGCCTCACAACTGTCACAGTTGCTTGTCGGACGCAAAGGGTCGTGGCGCGACCTGCTCTTGTGTCCTTGGTTGCGCTCTCCATCATGACGGGTCCGCTCCGTGTTGTCGCGGATGACGATGCCGCACTGCTTTGGTGGGGGCTTATCCGTACGATGGTAAGCCTTGTAATCTTCGCGATGTCGGGGAGATTGGGGCGGTGGCGATGAGCGACGAAGTCGGGCCTTTTCTCCGTGGTCGGAGGATATGGGGATGGCATCCTTCCTGTTGCGCGCATCCCTCCTTTTTCGTTCTGATGAATCCGTCTGGGACCCGACATCAAGAGGAAATCTGTCCCTTGCCGTCTTATACTGGCTAGATTGGGAGAGCGCTGGATCAGACTCAAGCCTCTGAGAGGTGGCCTTTTCCTGCTACTTCACAGCCTTGGCCACTAGGTCATAGACCTGTTCCACTGCCTCAGGCGATCTATCCTTCTCAAGAAGGGTCTTAGCGATGGCGAGGTTAAGGAGTGGGGTGGGCATCACCTACTTGCCTTCGCTGTCAATGTATGGTTTGGCCTGTGCTGGCTTCGAGGGATCCCATCCTAGGTTGCGCCATACACCAGGATCGTTGATGACATGAGCCGGAGCTTTCTTAGCCTTCTGCTGCTGCAGTAAAGTCTTGTACTCGGCCTCCATTTCTCTAGCTTTCTCTATGGACTTATGTGCATTGACCAGATCTCGATCTAGTTTAGCGCCTTGCTCCGCGATGGCTTGCGCTTCCTCTAGCAGCTGCTGGCGCTTCTCATCAAGATGGGTCACGTTCCGGATATGAGCAACGGTCATTGGCTCGACGAGGAGATTGTCGTACATCACTCTATCAGGTGGAGTAACTTGTGCTTCTGCATACGTAGATGCTGGAGGCGGCAAGTTTGCGGTGTTGTTGTTGCTCGGGCCGGTGCCGAGTTCCTGCGGCTGCTGCACTGGGTTAGGCGGAGGAGGCATGACTTTTGCGCGATCATCGTCAGCAGCAATAAGTGGCCCCTTCCCCTTTTCCAGCGCTGTAGGCGGAGCTCGTCCGGGTTGGTCTTCATCCATCGTCGTCCCTATGGTGACGAACACCTCTTGGGATGTGACGGCATTGTTGGCTTGCTCGTCGCGCGTGTACTCCTAGTCCATCTCCTGCATTGCGGAGTCTAGTTCCTCTGGACTGAAATCTATCTCCTCTGAATCTGCACTGAAGTCAGCATAAAGCGCGTCAATGACAGAGTCAGAGGGTGCCATGACTTCCTCGATGACGGGTTGTGGAGGTGCAACAGCAGCTACGATGACTGGAGGCGGTGGCGCAGCTGCGACGATGGTGGCCGGAGGCGGTGGTGGCGGTGTTCACCATGCGTTCAAAGGTAAGGCGTCCTAACGCCTGCTGCCGACTTAGAGAATGTTAGAGAAGCATGCCATGGTCCATTCCTTCCACAAAGTGATACAGAGCATCCTCATTGGGGTAGTGGGCCAGATCGGCTCGTATAGGAAGCCACCTGGCCAGGTAATCGCGGTGTTTTTCGCCCTCACTCTGAACGTAGCGCGCCAGATCGAAGATGGTAACCACGCTGACGAACCTGGATCTCTGCTGTCCAGACGGACGGACGAAGCCGGCGGATTTGCAGTGATCTTCCACCTTTATATCCTGCATAGGGGCGGTTTGGGTGGGCCTTGAATCTTTCCGATCTTTGCAGGCAAACTCTAAAGAGATATCCGACATTGATCCTTCCGCGAACGTATCCTGCCTGTAGGCGGTCCGTGTGGGTCTTGATGCTCCTCCGACTCCCAGGGAACTAGTGCCCGAGTAAGTTTCGCCGATGAAGAGGTGGATGTCTCCGATAGGAACGATCGAACACCACATAGGGTTTGTCTTCGTCGGGATCCAGAACTCGTCAGGAGGGACGATCGGAACGTTGCCGTAGAAGAGAACGCGACCGATGGCTATGGTTTCGTCGATTCCCGCGAAGACCTTGGTCCTCTCCCGCTGAAGAGCCTGAAGCGCCTCTTGCCCCACGGTGGGCGCCAACCGTCGTGGTATTAACGACGAGTACGCCATTGAGGGGTCCTCACAGTGCCTGTTTAGAGACGTGGGGTAAGGCAGACGGTTGACAGGTACGTGGTAACACAACTTACCCAGGTTCAGATCCCACGACAATGGCGGAATCCTACTCCTGCTATAAATCACTATAAGGGAAATACGCCGAGTTACAGGGATTGGTTCGCTGTGTGAGGTTGTGTGAATCGATGCCCTAAAGGCTCCTATAGGCCCGACTTATATAGTCGCCAGGTCCTAGGGTTACAGGGAAAAGTCCTAGACGGACAGGTTACAGAGTCCTACAACGTCTATTACTAGTCTTGTGTATCTTGCACTCCAAGGCTCCGGGTACGTTGGTGACTCCACCATATCCTTCCTTTATCCAGCATGGGCCTCCCTTCTGGATCCATCTAACTGGGCCGCCCAGCAGGCCATAGGCCATGCTACCGACTATGGTCCACCCGGGTTATCAGGGTAAGTTACATGCTATGAGGATACCCATATAGCATATCCCCAACAAGAAGTCATGTTGTTAGTAGTGGAATTGTGTTGAGGTATTATTCAATGGTTTAATATTTGAGTTGTGGTGCTATTCTTCTAGTGGTGTCATGTGAATGTCGACTACATGATACTTCACCATTTATGGGCCTAGGGGAATGCATTTTGTATTTGGCTACTAATTGTGGGGTTGCCGGAGTGACAGAAACCTGAACCCCTGTTAGGAAACCTTTGCACAAGGGGGTGTAGGATCTCAGAGTTTAAGGCTGTGGTTTGGTTTATATCTTAATCGCTCTTGCAAGGGGTTTAATCACAAGTATGTATTAGTGCAATTAAGGTCGGTACGTTAGCACATGTTCACCGACACAACACTTATGAAACCAAAGAAGATTAATCAGCTATATGAAACGAAAGCACTTGACAATATTCCCATGTGTCCTCAAGAACGTTTGGTCCTCATTACTATTTCCACCGTCTTGTCCTTTGCTAAGAAAGGATTGGGCCACTTGCTGCAATTATTTGATATTTTATTTACTTGCACTTTATTTCCTTGCTTTATCAAAAAAACTCTAAAATCCGTTTGCTAAGTATTTACAAAGATTTCCTGCTCCATACCACTAGTCAACACCTTCTGCTCCTCGTTGGGATCGACACTCCTATTTATCGGAAGTACTACGATACACCCCTATACTTGTGGGTCATCAATACTATTTTTTGGTGCCGTTGCCAGGGAGTGAAGCGCTATTGAAGAGTGGAACTGGTAAAGGAAACTTGTACTATGAGTATTGCTTTTTATTTCTTCTTGTTACTTTGTTTCCAATATGGATAACCCACTTGGTTTTCTGTTTGGGAAAACTACTACAACTGTTAGGGTAGTAGATGAGCCACCACCTGTTGAGATAGATCCTTTTAAGATACCTACAAGTATTGTTGATCATGTTATAGAAAATTATTATTAAGGGGATGGAACTGTCCATCCTGGTGATCACTTACTTTTTATCTATGAATTATGCGGGCTGTTTAAGTGTGCAGGTATCACAACTAAACAGGTGAAGAATAAGTTACTCTCTATATCATTGAAAGGGAGAGCTGAAGAATGGTATAAGCTGCTGAAAAATGGACAATCCATGGAATGGGAGGAAATAGTGCCTCTCTTTTATTCTAAATTCTATCCTCCCAGTGATATTCATGAGGATAGGAATCAAATTTATAACTTTTGTCCTCGTGATGGAGAGAGTACAGATCAAGCTTGGGGGAGATTGAAGTTACTAATGCTTAAATCTCCTATTTATGAACTCCCTAACAATATTATTATTAATAACTATTATGCAAGGTTTTCTCTTCATGATAAATATTTATTAAATGCTTCTTATGCTGGATCATTCACATGTATGAAGGAAGAAGCTAAATGGGATATCCTAGACCGTATTCAAGAGAACACTGAAGCATGGGATAATGACAAAGCAAGAAAGTCGGGTATAAATTATGATTATGAATGCATTAAATCTTTTATGGGAACTGATGACTATCATGATATTAGTACTAAGTATGGTCTTGATTCTCAAGTTCTTGCAAAATGTTTTAAGGCCTTTGCCTCTTATATTGAAATTCCCAAAAAGGAGTGGGATAAGTACCATGAACCTTATAAAGATATTGTTACTCATGTTTCTGCTAGCATTGAAGTTTGTACTGTTGATCCTATTTTTCCGGAACCTTATGTCAAGAAAATCCCTTTTCCCGTTTTGAAAATTCATTAGTCTTTTATAGAACATATTGAGGCTCCTAAAAAGTACTGGCTCCATTACACTCTGCCACTCGAGCTAGCTATAGAAGATGATCCAATAATTATAGCTCCTATAAACATACGATGGCTCAGCAGCTGGAGGATCAACGAGAAGAAGAGCTATTCCTAAAAAGGCTAAAGGAATCATAGGTAAGGAAAACTGAAGAAGTAAGTGTAGAGGAAATAGGGGACATAACAAAAGAAGACATCCTAACCATGTTTGCTCACTACAACATGATTGAGATAGATAATGAAGCTTCGCAGTTCGTCGAAGGTAAGGTAAGAGCTAAAGAAGTTGGTAAGCCTATTCTCCCTTGTACTTCCAGCGGAACTTCCTACTATGGCCTCTATGATAGAGGGACAACTGTTAACGTGATTCTTTTAACTATTATTTAAAAATTCAAAATGAACTTGCACCTGCTGAACTAGAGGATACAAATATGACAATAATGCTCACGGATAAAACACTTAGAGTCCATATGGGAATAATTACATATGTTCCAATTTATTTTGGACCATACAAATATCCCGTTATTTTTGTGCTAGTTGATATGCCTACCGATGTTCATTGTCGCATCATTTTTGGAAGAACCTTTCTAAATACTTCAGGAGCAAACATGGATTGCAAGAGACAAACTCTGTCTCTCAAGTTTGGGGAAGAGAAAATGTATTTTCATTTCTCCTAATTTGATCATAAGCCAGCTATTGAAGAACTAGAAGATGATGTGTAAGAACATGAGGAAGAAGGTAATTTTGTCAATTTGGCCTCAGTAGTTATTGAGACTCCTGAAGATGATTTAGCAAGAAGCTTAGTCAACAAAAATAATATCCTCTATGACATAGATAAAACTAAAATGGATGATTATCTTGACTCCACACCTGAGGTGGATGCCGATATTAATCAAGAATATGAAGAACATATAAAGAAGATAGATGAGGCTCTTCCCCTTCTATCCTTAAAACTTTACCAAAGGAATTAAAATACAGGTTTCTTGATTATACCAATAGTCCTTGTTATTATAGGTTCTAACCTTGCAGAAAAAGAGGAGGAGAATTTAATGAAAGTTCTTTAGATGCATAGAAATGCTCTTCGGTATTTTATCAGTGATTTGAAGGGGATTAATCCTTCAATATCCTCCCATAGGATATTCATGGAGGAAGGATCTTAGCTGGTCGTAGAGTTTTAGTGACGACTCAAATCTCACATGAAAAGAGGAGGTAAGAAAAGAAATAATATGTTTGTTAGATACAGGGATCATCTTTCATGTAGAAGAGAGTGAATGGTTAAGTCATGTTCACTGTGTTCCTAAGAAGGGTGGGTTTACTGTTGTTGAAAATGAACATAATGAGATGGTTCCTACAAGGACTGTTGCCATACATAGAATGTGCATTGACTATAGAAAACTCAATAAAGAAAGCAGCAAATATCACTATCCACTTCCGTTTATAGATCAAACTCTACAGAGGCTAGCCAAGCATTCTCATTTTTGTTACTTAGACGGCTATTCTGGTTTTTCTCAAATTTTTGTTTATCCTGATGATCAACTCAAAACTAATTTTATCTATCCCTATGGTCTTTATGCTTATCGTCGTATGCCTTTCGGTCTTTGCAATGCCCCTGCTACTTTTTAGAGGTGTATGATTGCTATATTTGCCGATTATGTTGAAAGTATTATGGAAGTCTTCATGGATGATTTTTCTATTTATGTAATTCCTTTAATCATTGTCTCCATAACCTTCATAAAGTTTTGTAGAGATGCGAAAACACTAACCTAGTACTGAACTGGGAGAAATGCCATTTTATGGTTGAAGAAGGTATAGTACTTGGTCACAAAATCTCGGGAAAGGGTATATAAGTTGACAAAGTAAATATTGAAGCTATAGAAAGACTTCCCCCCCTCGATATGTGAAAGGTATAAGGAGTTTCCTAGGCCATGCTGGATTTTATAGAAGATTCATTAAAAACTTTTCAAAAACCGCTAGACCTTTGCTAACCTTCTTCAAAAAGATTTCTAAATGCTTTCAACATATTAAAACAAGCTCTCATTCAAGCTCCCATTATTGAACTACCTAATTGAAGGAAACCCTTTGAATTATTTTGCGAGGCTACTCATGAAGCAGTGGGAGAAATTCTTTGTCACTATGATGGTGATGATCTAAATATCATTCATCATTCTAGCCGAACGCTAAACGGGGCCCAAAAGAATTACCCCCATGGTAGATAAAAAAATCCGCTGTAGTTTTCTCCTATGATAAATTTAAATCTTATATCAGTAACTTAAAATTGAGAGTGCATACTGATCATATTGGCCTAAAGGAAATCCAAGAAAGGACTGATATTAGGCCAACGATGATCCTTTGGACTCTACTTTTGAAAGAATTTGATTTGCATATTCTACAAAGAAGATAGGAGATAGAGGAGACACCTGTGGATATTCAAGAAATTGATCGACCTAAAGAAGTTTCATCCATCTACATACCCGTGGGAACAACATTGCCAAAAAGAAAATTCTCAAATCCTCTTTGCAATGGTTTTAGTGATCTTATTCAACCCACTTTGTTCAAAGATAAAAGAAAAAAGATAATCTAGAAAGGACAAGGTACTCATTTGAACTCGTTCTCCCTAAATAACTCAGGTATGTAAAATCTGAAGTTATCCTTGTTCTAGACATTTTTTATTTATTTCTTTTGCATTTTTTTATTTTCTTTCGCTTTTCTGAGTTTACTAACAGTCTTGCAAAGTCGATATGGGCGGGCAGTATGGCCGTACCTTCCTGTACAACTTATCGTTAAGCAAGCGGTATACTTGTCCCCATTTTGTCGTTTTAGTACGATCGTGGTACGGTCGCACGACCGTACCGCTGGTCGTTACCAATATGGTATCGCACCGCTAAACTTTTTGTTTCAATTTGTTTGTGTCCAAAAAAAAAAAAAATCGGTAAAAAGCGTCTGGACAGACGGGATGTCTGGGACCCCGTCGCTTACTCGATTACCGCCTTGAGCCGTGTTCGCTGAGGAACGACGATGCGTCGTCGCGCACTGCGGGCATACACCAGTAGCAAGTGGTCTTTACTATCGCAATTTATTTCTTTTTTTATTTATTTTCATATTTATTGGGATTCTTTTCTTGGCTGACCTTTTTTCTCCTAGTATGAATTTTCCCCTTACTTTAGCCTCTTATAAGCCTTCTTAGAGGGCTTCTTTGTTTCTCTTGTAAAGACAGATCTCCTTCGCATCACACAATGTCCTATCGATGGAGTTTCGCTCTAGTGAGAGAAGATCCCCATGGATCATCTTTAAGGATCACGGAGGAAGTCATGGCTGCTGGATCAAAGAAGGAGCTGGAAGTAGAGGACAGATTCAATCTTATAGAAACAAAACAAGATGGACGTAAGGTGTTCAGCCTCGGTATTGCGAAATAAGGAGACTCCGAAGAAATCCAACTTGATTTAGAAGAAGATGGAGATTTCTATTTGAAGAAGGAAAAAAGAGCAAGGGGAGAAGATTCAAGCTTCCTTGGACGACTTCGACCGCCGTATTAAGAAGATCAAGGTAAAATCTCCATGATCTTCTAAACATATTGAACTATTGTGCCGTTATTTGGACCATATGGATCTAAAGATAATGAAAGGGATTGAAGAAAACCACGACATCAGCCTTTGATCCGAACACTCAGAAGCAAAAAATAGAGATGTACAAAGCTCTTGTGGAGCAGTTGGAGAAATTTAGCGAGCAGCGCCGGATCTGAATCTTGATCTTGGAAGCATCAAACAAGATGCTTCGAGCAAGCCTTCGTGGTTCAAGGGGTTACCCCTCCATAGATTAAATGGCGTTCCACGGTATCGAATAAATGCAAGGAATTATTTGATCCACCTAGTTTGATTCCAAGCTTGGGGGATCTATGAGAGCCTTGTAATCTATCTTACAGTTTTTAGCATGTTTACTTTTCTGTGTGCATGATAGACTTTGATTCCAGAGTTTGCATTCGTTGCATCAGAGACATGATTTATATCAGTTGCATTACCCACTTTGGTTGCATGGGGAATTATTAGTTTTATTACCCACTTTGTTCGAGTGATGATTTATATCAGTTGGGTTGCGAAACTTTATGATATTTGAAGTATGTTATAATTCATGATTATTAGATTAGATGATTGAACCCGGTTGAGTGTTATGATACTTATAAAGCTGTTATGATTTTAGGGACTTCCACACTAATAATAGTATTGATTAAGCTATGAGAAAAAGAATTCTGGTAGCATTTTATAATTAATATTTTTCTTTGTCGCCATCAAAGTAGTGAGCATGATCAAATAGCTGTACCAAAAGAGGAAAAGAATAAAAGAATAAATATATATATATGCATAGATAGACAAAATTCAAAAGAACCACAAAGAGAGAGCAGGTATCAAAAGAGTAAGGGTAGAAGAAAAGAAAGATGATCATGAATCTTCATTACTAAACTCAGTACTCAATGCTTCTAATCTCAATGATTATACGATATGTTAAATCACTATAAGTTTCTTATAATTTCATTAATACTAGAGAACATGTGGAAGCCTCTAATTCATATAATGTGTAAGGGTATGATAATACCCCCAATGCTTCTCGACATCCGATGTTGTATTCCCGTTTCAAATTTTTGCCTCAATTATTGTAATGACTTGTGTATTATGAATGTGATGATCTTGTACATAAGCCACCATCTTTCTCGGGGATGAGCAAGAGCCTAGATTGGGGGAGTTGATAAGTCCAAAATTGAATAATATTTACCTTTTGATTTTGCATAAATAGAGTAGGGATATTTGTATTTCACTGCGTTCACACACACCTTTTGTCTTTATTTCAATAGGATCCCGAATCACTAAGTCTATTATGAACATATCAATTAAAGATGTCATATTATACTATAATATGATATTTTAAGTGATAAAAGTCATTGTGTGGATTTACCTTTGCACCTGGGAAAAATACCAAGCGAGGAGAGGTAATCAGTGCACATAATGACTTGTGGTATAGTTGGGGCCCGACTGTACCATCCGCCTGTACCAGGTGCCACCGGGTTCGCCCCGTCAAATACTTTCTCCTGGCAAAGACGGCAGGGGATCCAACATTCACAACCACCAGAAACCACGAAAAACCACATCCGAAAGGGATATGGAGGAGGAACTTGGCTAGGGATAAATCCCTGATGATCCACGGATCATTGCAGGACAACGCATCATCCCCTTCATCATCAACCGCTGCATCTACATCACCACCATTACCCACATCCTTCATCCATTCAATCTTGTTGTAATTACAGATTCAATTGTGGTGTGCACTATATCTATTTTAGTACTTTTATCCATCCATTTGACTATGATGATGTTGTTGATTGCCTCGATGTGTTAGTAGTTCCTTTGTTCTTAGGGAGATGGAGAAACCCTAGCACTATTATGATTTGCAATAAAGATGATCTATTCTTGTGTCCATATGACTTTTCGGTCTATGATTGATTTATGATTTGTGTTTGATCTCTCTCTTTAGATGGTATGGCGCTTTGGGATCGTACCATTTGCCCTTGGGACTAAAGGGAGAGAGAAATCATTTGGACACGCTTTGGGATCGTACCCGGAATGGCCCTATGACAGATTGGCGCCGGATCGTGAACTACGTGGTCAAAGGAGGAATAAATAGGGACTTCCTAAGCTAATTACAATATCCACAGGGAAACCCTTAATTGCGGTGGTTTGTATGGGTGACTGCTCCAAACAAAGTGGCTTCCTACGAGACTTGTTGTGAACATCTTATTATGGAGCTCTCTCCACACATTTCATGACACAAGAAGTATCTTATCTTAAATTTTTAATAATGACAACACCATGCTAGAGGAATATCCTACATCCCCGAGAACATTTTAGCCCTATTGAATTTCACAACACTTTCACACAATCTTGTTACTCGCTTTCTTTTAATTTTTAGTTACTTTTATGCACACAACCCAAAAAAATTCAAACACTCTTTACTTGAGATCAAAGGCAACCTACAAGTATCCTTCGGTAGATAGTGACGAGGGGAATTAAGACCTTTACCAATAGCTCTTTGTGGGTTCGATATCTTTACTTCGAAACTCGCTATAATTGGTCTGTGCACTTGCAGTCATCACCCATGATGATCCCTGTACATTCCAAGATGACGATGTTGTTTGAATCGTAAACGGGGAGTCCAATTCCCTTTATTTCTTCGATACGACTTGTTCGAGATATGATCATTTGGTATCACATACCATGTTCAATCTCGTTACCGACAAGTACTGTTTCACTTGTTACAACGATATTACATCACCATTACATAGTCACATGTTGCAACATTATGGATGTAATCTCACCTAGTTGGCTTAAACATATCTTACCCTTCACGGGGAGAGCAAATCCCAGTCTTGATGCATAGGCATCAACCTGTTCCTCCAGATACCCAACATACACCTTTATAATCACCGTTTCACGGGGTGACGTTTGATGCAGTCTAAATAGCCTCGGGAAACAATGATTAACACGATCTCATAGTCTAAGGAGAAGGAGACTACATTTCTGACAATTGCAACGATGAACCTCGTGACTTGATCATGTCACAATCTTTGAGGAAATGTCCAACACATCATTCACCAATGATATGACCTCATTATCAACTGAAACTATCACCCATGATCAGGAAACTGTGATCATTGATTGCCCAATGAACTAGTATTAATAGAGGTTACTAGGTACTTATGTTTCATATCACACACCTGTATAAATGTTTCCACTTGATACAGTTATAGCGCAATATGAAACTATTACGAACTAATTGGGATATGATAATAATAAACATTTTATTATTTTCCTCTAGGGCATATTACCTTCACAAAACTCACGGTAAATCGAAACACATGTTACCGAACCTTACTGAAAATTGGGTTGTAGTTTGGTACATAACATCCGCTCAAGCAAAAATGTAGGACAATATTGCACGAAAACTTCAATAACTTTTGATTCTAGACTCCGTTTTTGATGACCTTGGGCTCGTTTTGAAGAGAACAACAAGCTATACAAGATTATACAAAGAAAAATAATAGTATAACATGGAAGAATAAAACCAAATGGAGCAATATAAGACCTCTCTAGAAGCGATGAACCGGTAAATTTCCAAAACCCAAAGCACAAGAAGTTGAGCCTAGAAACTCTGATTGGGATGAAAACAATTTTTTTGGAGAGATAATACCAAGTAGAATCCAAAAAATGTTAAATATTACCACAAAGGAGAAAATACCAAGTATATAGATGTGAGATATCTCCCAAGGTCCGGAGCCAAAAAAATCGGCATGACCAAGAATGCAATAAGATATGGAGTGGAAATCTGTTTTTGATAAACTAGAGCCTATTATGATGATAATCAAAAGATTTAGATCCTCACATGGACAAGATCCAAATAAAAACCGAGAAATATAATTGAAGAAATCAAAGGTTTGAGCTCTCTCTGAAAGATGCGATCGAGTCACTCCCTCGAGAGCCCCTCTTGATAGTATGGATATCTTCCTAAACCCTGTATCCCAACACTACAAGAGACCTGTAAAATAGAAAACCAATGAAGATCATACCTTTGTATTGAGCATTCCACTTGAGCTTGATGTAGATGATCTTGTATCCTTCAAGATGGAACACCTTTCTTAATTGCACTTGCACGCGCTTTGCTTGATGAAGACTTGACTTGCTCGCCCATACTCCATGGTGAAACCTCTTCTTTGAAGTTGTCTTCATCACTCCATGATCACCGAGGATGACAAGCTTCAAGAATGAGATATTCTAGAGATGGCACATCTTGAGCTTGCACTTCATTTCTTGATGACGTCTTGAAGATAACCATGATGAACTCCATATTCTTCTTTAAGACACTCTTGATATTCTTCTTCTTCTTCTTCTTATTCTTCTTCTTCTACATATCTTCATATTTAATCATTGTGACCAACACATGGCTCAAGAGATTCAAATGGACAAATACTACAAGGGAAACTCAATTTACATATTAGTTCAGAGAGATTGTCATTAATTACCAAAACCAAACATGGGGGCATACATGCCCTTTCAATCGGTGCCCACGCAGCAGCGTTAATGTGGACCAATGCTTGCCTTCTTCCCATGCCTTCTACACCCCTTCTGCCATTTGCCTGGCCCTATATACACCATGCCCGCCACCGTCATGAGCACAACCTAGCACCACTTCCCCTGAATACTGACCAAACCGCTGTAGATCAAGCCATGGCAAAGTGCTACCCAGGTGACGAACTAGCGGCCAACAGCTTCGGCTGCCACTAGCTTCACCCATGGGAATCCTGCCTCCTCTACCAGGCGGGCTACCCGGCGCTGCTAGATTTCCGGTGCCTGACAGATTGGAGGCTCGGGAAGGCGTGTCTCCGTATCGCTGGTGCCCGTCAGCCATGTGCGCATCACCAAGATCCAACAGATCTTCTTGGGTGAGCTCACTGACGAGCAGCGCGTCTACCTGGCCTAGGAACCTAACAACAACGTTGGGTGGAAGAAGTACTTCACCGACCACCATAACGCGAGCTGAAGGCGCATAAAGGGGGTGGACTGATGCCACCGGTAGGAACTCTGCCAGCCGGAGGCTATGGTGGGGAGCGTCGGGGCACACGCTCGCCGCCATCCTCGAACATATTGAGGCTGGAAACAACCCGCCCCTCATGTACCCACCACCGATCCCGTGTAGGATGGCTTCAGCATCGTCCTACTCGTCAGTGTCTGATGAGTGCATATTTGCATTATGTTTTATATTATTATTTTTCACTTTAGTGGTAGAATCTTGGTATTTTATGGTGTTCCAACGCATCGTTTATGTCTATGCTCACCAGGATCAGGACAGATCATGGATACGATGGACACAATTCTTGGATCAGTTATATTGGGGCGAAATGGAGTCAAAAACAACATAAATCGCTAATTTAGGAAATATTAATAACACCAGAAGAAAACCCGAAGCGATCAAAGTATACAGAAGGTTTAACGACCAACTATATGGCGGGAGTATTTTCTCTGGCAGTATAGTGCCCGCTGTATAGTTGGCTCCATCTCTGCCTCTTTAAATAGTTTCATCCCGTGCAACTGGATCGGGGGGATGACATACAGAACACCCAAAAATCACCGAAAACCTCACGTCCGGAAGGGATCTAGAGAGGGAACTTTCCCAAGAAAGCCATCTTCGCCCTACGTAGATCTGGGAGGCCAAGGCTTCGATCTCCATCTTCAACAACTGCTGCATCACCAACACCTCCATCCATCCCATCTACAACCAATCTATATCTTTTTGTAATTCCCTTACTGGTTGTGGATTTATACAAGAACTATTCATCTATAATTTTTTTCCATTATCATTGTCATGATGTTGTCTGCCGCTATGTCTGAGTAGATCATTAGTTCTTGGGGATATGGAGAAACCCTAGAATATGATTGTGATAATATAGTTATTATTATGTTATACATCATTATGTGTATGTGTTAATTGTCTTCATGTTGATGTTGGGAGTTGTGCACCTCCTTAATATTTGCCTCTTACTAGGACTTGATGGAGGGGATTACTTGTTGGTAGACGGAGGGATGATAGCACTTATTGTGACTATAAATCTATTGTCATTCTTTACATACTAACTTGGAGAATCAAGGACAACTCATTAAGCTATGTCCATGCCATGGGAAAAATCCCTTAATAGCGAGATAATACGATTAATGTCGTTTATCTATCAGTTGTGGTTATGAAGGATGATGTGTGTAGTAGTTGCTGCCTATTCGTCCATATATGGAGCTCCTCCCACTTACATACATGTGATGAGAATATTTTTTATAATAATCTTGATTGCTCAGTCCAAATTGCTAGCGTTGTATCCACCACTCCCCTAGAATGCCTTTCTTACATACACGATTACTACTTTCCGCATTAATTTTTACTTCAATTCATTTATTTGCTTTACTCAATCAAAAACCCAAACAAAATTTACTTTTCTTACATCCTAAAATTATTCCTTAAGTACTTCATTTAGTTTTAGTTAAAAGCATTTTAGTCATTCGCCTACTGCTCCCTATGGGATCGATATCTTTATTTCGAAACTAGCTACAAATGATTTGTGCACTTGAAGACATGAAGCTATTTTCTGGCGCCATTGCCGGGGAGCTTAGTGCTATAAGTCGCTTTACTTTTAATTATTTACTTTTGTTGTACTAATCTTTGATTTAAGTTGCAGGACGATAACAATGGACAACACTCAGCATTTAATCCAGCTTGAGGCAGTAAGGAAAATGGGTTCTCCCATGGGCGTTTTTATAACTGTCAACAAAACCATAAACCCTGATGGTATTGAGATCCATCCTTTATTATTTGAACTACTACACTCTAGGAAATTTGCAGGAACCGATGAAGAGAGTCCATATGGGCACTTACAATTATTTGAAGATGTTCTTGGTTCCTTTATGTTCGATAAATGTAATCTTGATATGGTTAGAATCCAGTTGTTTAAACAAACACTCTCAAATAATGTTTGCAATTGGTATAGATCTTTTTGTGTAGAAGCACCAAGGACTTGGACGTAATTGACAACCAATTTACTATCCAAATATTACTCAGAAAGCAAATCTCACAGGATGAGAGGTACTATCAGTTTCAAAACAATTCCTGATGAGAGTTTGTATGAAGGCTATCTAAGGTATAAAAGCTATCTAGATAATTACCCACATCATTGTTTTCCTGATTGGTTAATCACTCACACTTTCTATGGAGGGCTTAATAATAAAAATAGAAAAATCCTAGATACCGCTTCTAATGGTCATTTTCTATCGTGTACCTATGATGAAGCCTAGAAATTAATAATGAAGTTGAGGGAGACAACAAAAAATCTTAAAAATGAGGAGAACATTATGAATAGTTCTTCTGGATATGCATGTGTTAACAATTTTCTTGTTGATGAAAGGACTTGTGCTATGATTAAAACCCTCGGTATTGATTCTTACTCAGTAAATTTTTTTATTGAGAATTATGCAGGGCATCTACAGGTACCTACACGGAAACCCTCTGAACACCTCGAAGAAAATACGTGTGCAAAGGAAATGGCGCCAATGGTAGAGTAATCCTATGAACCTATTCAAGAGAATATCAAGATAAAGTACATAGAGAAGGAACACATAAATAGAAGATTAAAGAAACCAAAAAAGAACCCCGATGCTACCAATGCAAATATTGTTATATTGAAGGATCTTATGGAAGCACGAACCATGCATAATGAAGTGGTTATGCTAGACTTTGAAACTTCAGAATTCATCGAAGGTAAGGTACAAGGTAGGAAACTTATAAGCCTATGACTCCTGTATATTATGGAGAAACTTTCTTATATGGAATTTGTGAGCCAATGTCCACTATAAACACTATGCCTTCATCACTTTATGAGGAACTTTGCTACGATTTAAATAATATAGATGTGGAGCCAGTAGACACTACTATTTAACTATCAAATAGAACTAATTTAAAGCCGGAAGGTGTTATTAGAAATATCTATGTCTTTTATTGGAGTACTCATGTACACCCTTGATTTTCATATAGTTGATATGACCCGAGATTCCTTTTGTCTATTCTTTTAGGCAGGCCTTTTGTCTCCATAACCAAAGCTCGAATTGATAATAAGAAGGAGACAATATCATTGATGTTTGGAGAAGAGGAAATGACATTCCACTTTGCTAAACAAAAGAAGAGGCCATATGAAGAATAAGATATCAAGGAAGGGAAAACAATTGCCTAGCTAGCCGCAATTCATTTCAGCACTCCGCAAGATGAATTAGATTGAAGCCTAATCAATTGGGAGGAGGTACCAAATGATGAGAAAAGAGAAGACATGGATGATTACCTTGATTCAGTTCCGGAAGCACAAAAGCCACATGACTATGAAGAACTGGTAAGAAAAGGAGAAGAAGAACCTCCGCCAATTGAATTGAAATGACTTCCAAATGATATGAGGTATGAGTTTTTAGATAATGAAAATAAATGTCCTATTATTATTAGTAAAAATTTATCAGAAAATGAAACAAATAAACTCATTTCGGTCTTGATCAAGCATTGTAAAGCATTTGGATATACTCTAAGTGATATTAAAGGAATAGATCCATATGTTGTAACACATAAGATCACCATGCTTGATGATGATGTACCCGTAGTAGACACACTGAGAAGGCTTAAGCCAAAAATGAAGGAAGTAGTAAGAAACAAAGTTATACGATTATTAGATGCAGGCATAATATATCCTATTTCTGATAGTAAATGGGTTAGTCCAGCTCATTGCATACTAAGACATGGATGTGTTAATTCTTCTATGAATAAGGAAGGTGAGCTAGTTCCTGTAAGACCTATTGTTGGATATCGCATGTGCATCGATTTTAGGAAACTAATCCATGAGACACAGAAAAATCATCAACCTATACCATTTATGGATAAAATTTTGGAAAGACTTAGTAATAACTCTTATTTATGTTTTCTTGATGGTTATTACGGATATTCTCAAGTTGCTATTCAACCAGAAGATCAAGAGAAAACAACTTTCACTTATCCTTATGGCACATATGCTCATAGATTAATTTTGTTTGGCTTATATAATGCAGCTACAACTTTTCAAAAATGTGTTTTAAAAATCTTTTATGATCTTGGTTAGAAGATGATGGCTATGAAATATAGCCATCCACACTCACATTTAAACTGGATATTATTCATATTGAGCTATGATTCAATGGACCCCCATGCTCTAAAAAGTTATAAACTTCACACGGGTAGAATTGCACCCGCGCGTTTTCAGAGGAGGGCGTGCGAGAGTATCCCCGAAGCCCATGTCCAGGCCCGTAGTCCCACCTATCCACATACGTACTATTGACTGCCATGATGTCAACCATTGCCACCATGACATTAGATTTTCCCATTCATTGCCACGTTGTCAACCATTTCCAAGTCGCCACGCCATTATTAGGTTTGATCACCAAAAGTATCGCGGCCGCCATTTCCCTAAACACCGCTCTAACCCTAAATATTTGATCATCATACCTGCCTCCGACAGCGACGTGCGCTAGCAAAAGATCCGGATTGGCGACGTGAATCCAGTGGCTAGCCTTCTAATCCTCCAACCACGAGCATTCTCGGTTCGGGGGGCGACATGGTTGTCCGCACCGTCGGCCGAGATCCAATACTCCACCTGCGAACCTACCCGGCTCTAGGGGAGACGTGTCCATCCATGTCTACGATAACCGTTCCAATCCTACATCTGCAGATCAAAGGCCAGCCATATCTTATCATCCTTAGGCCGCATCAACTAGTCCCATGTCCCATCTCGCCACCGGTGCCTGGAATATGTGAGTAGCTGTCTCTCTAACCCCCATTCTTTCCGTCATCTTTAGCATAGCGGCTCAGGGTTCATCTTTGCATTTCCGAGTCCTCCACATATAATTAGTGATTAGAATAGGGTTGTTGGTTTTTATTTCTTGAACAGATGGAGGACTCTATGCCAACTGGGAGTTATAATGAGAGAGTCCCTATGCACAATGGTGATTCAAGTTCAGATGATAGAGATAGTTCTTTCTCTGAAGATGAGCTTACTGAGAATGACCTCTTTGAAGAAAACGAATCCGAGGATGATAAGGTCAAGTGAAAATTATTTTTTATTTTGTACGCAGACCTAGAACATATAAGTTTATACACATACTTTTTACATTATGCAGATGGACATCGGTTGTGGAAACAAGGAGCGCCATCGAAAAGAATCACTTTTGGAATGCATTAGTGATTTATGTCTAGTGCTACATTATTTTTATACGAATTGAATAGACCTGTTATATGACTTTGTGCTACAATGCTGCAGGTTGTACTATTCTCTCAGCGTGACCATGATAATTTTGGGGATTAGGACTTAGAAACCTAGGATGAAGAGCCGATGGAAGAATCACAACAACCTGAAGGATCAAAATCTGAATAGAAGAGTGATGTAAGTTGCTTACTGTTGTACGGAAAGGCATATATAGTATCAACCATATGACCACTTACATTTCTTTGCTTTTAATTGTGTAGGTTATAGACAGTTCACAGCATGAGTACAACCAGCATCAAGTGACGTCGGAGAAGGATTTTTAGCAAGCTCATGATAAGTGTGATAGGCATTAGATTGTAAAGGAGATGACCTTCCCTTCTAAAGCGCCAACATTCGTTTACTACAACACATACGCCAGAGAACGTGGTTTCATCATAAGACGACAGAAGGTGAAGCAAGATCCTGATGGACAAATTATATATAGGCTGTTTTGTTGTTCTAGGGAAGGCTTATGTTAGGAAAAGTTTTTTCACATGGAGGGTGATACGTGGTAAACGTATCTATAATTTTTGATGCTCCATGCTTGTTTTGTACCAACTATCTTATGTTTTGTTTACACTTTGAGGCATTTTTATACATTTTCTAGCACTAACCTATTAACAAGATGCCACAGGGCCAGTTCATGTTTTCTGTTGTTTTTGGTTTCAGGAAAGCTAGTAAAGAAATATTCTTGGAATTGGACGGAACAAAAGCCGAAGTTCCTATTTTTCCCGACAAAAGACGGGGTCCAAAGTAGAGACGGGGGAGGGCACCGAGGTGCGCAACCCACCCCTAGGCACGGGCCCCCTGGGCCACGCCTGGCCATGGTGTGGGCCCCTCGAGAATCCATCGACCTTGCCCCTTAGCCTATATAATCCCCCTGAGGAAGAAACCCTAAGTACCCAATCAGAAATCCAAGAAAAAGTCTGTAGCCGCCGCCACCATCGTCCCTAGATCGGGAGGGATCCGAAGCTCTTACTGGCACCCTGTCGGAGAGGGGTGATCACCCTAGAGGCCTTCTTCATCACCATGCCAGCCTCGGGAGTGATGTGTGAGTAGTTCATCCTTGGACTATGGGTCCATAGCAGTAGCTAGATGGTTGTTTCTCCTCTTTGTGCTATCATGTTTAGACCTTGTGAGCTGCCTATCATGATCAAGATCATCTATTTGTAATCCTATATGTTGTGTTTGTTGGGATCCGATGGATATTGAGTACTACGTCAAGATTGATTATTGATTCTATCATGTCTATGTTATTTGTGATCTTACATGCTCTCCGTTGCTAGTGGTTACTCTGGCCAAGTATTTGCTTGTGACTCCAAGAGGGAGTATTTATCCTTGATAGTAGGTTCATGCATCTAAATCTGGGGGAGTGACCGAAACCTCTAAGGTTGTATATGTGATGTTCCTACTGGGGAGAAAACAACAATCATTTGTCCAAGGGAAATTGTATTGTCTAGTTTACACACTTTGCTTAATGAAAATATCTATTGCTTGGAACTTAATATTGGAAGGGGTTCGGATGATAACCTAAAGGTGGATTATTAGTCATAGATGTAGTTGGATTACGGTCTATGTATTACATCATAATGCCCAAATAATCTTCATAGAGATCATCATGACTTGTACATGCATTGTTATGCATTCTCAATCTGTCAATTTCTCAACTATAATATGTTCACCAGCATGCTATTTATCTTATGGAGAAACACCTCTAGTGAACTGTGGACCCCGGTCCATTTCTTCCCACTGATATTCAATCTACTGTCTACTATTTACTTTCTGCAATTACTTTCTTCCACACTATACGTTTAATCATTTGTTTTTAGCAAACCGGTGAGCTTGACAACCCCACTGTAAGTTGGGACAAAGTATTGTGGTTGTGTTGTGCAGATTCCACGCTGATAGCAAAACCTTGGGAGCCGTTTCCTTTCTCCTACTGGTTCGATAACCTTGGTTTCACAACTGAGGGAAAACTTGTTGTTGTGCTCATCATACCTTGGTCTTAGGGTTTCTCAACGGGCTCTATAGTGACTGAGCCACATCAAGAATTTCTGGCACCGTTGCCGAGGAGTATAGGGCCTCTTCTACAAGGGGAGTCTCTCACAACCAATCTCTTTACTTTGTTTTTGTTTTGCTTAGTTTATTTTTCTTTTTTTGGTTTACTTATTTTTTTATCAAAAACACAAAAAACTTAGTTCCTACCTTAGTTGCTATTTCTGTTGGTTTGCTTCTTTTATCAAAAACACAAAAAATTAGTTCCTACTTTTGTTATTATTATTTTTGGCTTGCTTTTCTCTTGCAAAAATGACTACTCCTGAAAACACTAAGTTGTGTGACTTCACTAGCACAAACAACAATGATTTCATTTGCATACCTATTGCTCCACCTGTTCCTGAAGCTACCTTCTATGAAATTAAACCTGCTTTACTGAATATTGTTATGAAAGAGAATTTCTCTAGTGCTAGTACTGATGATGCTGCTGCTCACCTTAATAATTTTGTTGAACTTTGTGAGATGCAAAAAATATAAGGATTTAGATTTAGATATTATTAAGCTTAAATTGTTTCCTTTATCTTTAAGAGGAAGAGCTAAAGATTCGTTGCTATATTTGCCTAAAAATAGTATTGATTCTTGGATTAAATGCAAAGATGCTTTCATTGGAAAATATTATAATCCTGCTAAAATTATTTCCATGAGAAGTGACATAATGAAATTTAAACAATTTTATAATGAACATGTTGCTCAAGCTTGGGAAAGAATGAAATCTCTAGTAAATAATTGCCCCACTCATGGACTGACTACTTCGATCATTATCCAAATCTTTTATGCATGACTGAATTTTTCTTCAAGAAATCTGTGGGATTCGGCTACTGGAGGTACCTTTATGACCATCACTTTGGGTGCTGCAATAAGGCTCCTTGATAATATGATGATAAATTATTCTGAATGGCACACTAAGAGAGCTGCACAAGGTCAGAAGGTAAATTCTGTTGAAGAAACCTCCTCCTTGCGTGATTATATTGATACTATGATGTCTATGCTTGTTAGTGAGAAAGCTCATATTGATCCAAATAATGTTCCTTTAGCCTCTTTGGGTGCTCAAGAAGAGCAAGTTGATGTGAACTTCATTAGAAGTAATAATTTTAGCAACAATTCTTAGAGGAATAATTTTGGTAATAATAATTATAGGCCATATCCTCCTAATAAGAGCAATATGTATCATGGTAAATCTGGAATGCCTTGTGAAGAAAAGATTTTGGAAGTTGAAAGATCCACTAAAAACTTCATGCAAATGCAATATGAGTGGAATAACTTATTCACTAAAACCATGGAGGAACAATCTGCCATTTTGAAAAATATTAGTTGTCAACTTGAGAATTTAAATAGGGAAATTCCTAGTTCATCTTTGTCTGAAGCCAAAATCTTCTTTGATTAATAAAATGGCTGCTAAACTAGAAACTATGGAAATTCCCTTTGCTGCTACTAATGCCATACAAGTTAGAATTGATGTAAATGTTAGGATGTTAGCTGAGTTGTATGCTAGGTGGGAGAGAGAAGATGAAATTGCTAGAAATAATAGTATGACTAAAGTCGCTACTAGTAATGTTGATGCTAGAAAACCACCTAAAGTCGCCATTCCATTTGCAACATTGCCTAAACCCAATGGAACCTTTTTGATGGGGATGTGCCGAGTGGGGTATACCCAACAGGACGTTCCCTACTAGATCCAACTCCTAGCGAGTGGGCCTGCAGGATGGCGACTAGATCACGACCCAAGAAGGATCCAGGCGACTAGAAGCTTAAGGCCTAGAAGTGTAGATAGGCGCAGTCGGATTAGGTCAAAACCCTCCGAGTCCTTATCCAACTTGGATGTAGATATGTAAACCCTAGCGTGGTACCCCTATATAAACCTCCCTAGGGTATGCACAGCAGCATGTTCTATCAGATACCCCATCGACTCGCCGCCTAGCCGACGAGATCGCCACCACTATAATCCCTTGATAATACAATCTAGCAGGAGTAGGTCTTTACCCTCCGGGGTGGCGAACCTGGGAAAAACCTTGTGTCTCTTACCTCATATCGCACTGCAGATGGCTAGCCGCCCTTTCCCCTTGTTCTACTACTCGCTGCCAATCGCAGCATCTGTCATGGCCATTCCCATGATAGTGGTGCCAACCGTGGAGCCTGGCTGGTCAGGCCTCAGTTCTGCGGCGAAACCCTACCCGCCGATCAAACGATTGACGCCACCGATCGCATGATCTTGCCCAGTACCTACGTCCCGGCATCGCGCCGGTCATGCACAGCATCATCATGCCGGTCGGCTCCATCAACCTCTTTGTCGGATTCACAGACGTCATCGTCTCCGAAGATTCGGTGCTCATCGACGAGTCCCCGCCACGCGATCGGCTCTCTGAGATCTAGGTCCGCACCATCCACCGCCTTGCCACCGAGTACAACTCGGCCAACAATGACATGATCGAGACCGATGCGACTGCTGACAACACGGCCCTCCATGACGAAGCCGAATCGGCAACCCCATCCTCGGTCGCTGGATCCATCATCGCCGTGTCACCAGAAGGCTCCATCACGCGAGTCTTCGACGTGGGAGATTTTGAGGATCCATCCATCCTCGGGATCTTCGACTTGGACTCCAGGTCGGAGAATTCCGGCGACCTCCACACCGGACCAGGTCACTTCATCAAGACCTCTTCTCCACTCCGATCCCGCCGACCGCGACAACAATGGAGGTCGAGGAAGCTCGCTAGCGCCTAGAGGAGGCGATGCGCAAAGCGCAAGCCAAGCGTAATTTTTTTTGCCTCGAGAAGGCAACGGCGCAGGAGCTATCGCTCTATCACCAGCGCCGCATCAGGACACGCCTGAACCCTACTGTTCAGGGCCGTGCCCCAAACTTCGATGAAGACAAAGATCCCGCTCGCGTGGCAGAGCGCGTGATCTGTGAGAATGCGCCACCAGGCTTCAGCGACTGTCCGCCACCAGGAGCACAAGCAATTGGAGATCCCCCATCGCCACCCAGCCGCATGCCCCCTCCCAACTAGCCGAGAGTTCTCATCTCTCCATAAGAGCGGGACGTGAACGTCCTCCCGCTGTACTCCACCCTGATGGACAACGTCATCGCAGGGCAGGCAGTAGTTGCCAACCTCAACATCACAGGGGAAGGCGTGCTACAAATCCAGTATGCCAAGGCCCTACTAGCCAAGGCCGTCGAGCAGCAAGTCGCAGGATCCGACTCGCGGGGGCGAATGTACTCCCACTCCTCCGGAAGCAGGGCGGACTCGAGTGGTCGCCCATCGATGGAGAACACCCTCAACTGCCCACCACCCGAGCCCCTGCAGCACCAACCACGGGTATCGCACCCAACACTCTCCACCAACGACCCACGACCGCTGAACAACATGGTCGCCACCAATGGGGAGCCGGTCGACGCGCGAACCCACATCGTCAACAACCAGAGCTGGCGCGCACGCCAGCCCAACGACCTGAGGCACACCCTCACTAACCGCAACGACAGCAAGCTAAGGGGTCCCTCAGTGAGTTGGCCCCCGGTGCTTCAGACCGATGATTCGAGGCGAGAAATACCCGGCGAACTTCAAAGAGCCAAAGGATATCAAAAAGTACGATCCTATGTATGATCCAGCCGTGTGGCTGGACACATACCTCATGGTGATGGTAATCGCTGGCCACACCGACCACCTCGCAGCTTGCTACCTCCACCTAATGATGGAGGGAGCGACTCGACAGTGAATCAACACACTCCTTGTAGACAACATCGACTCCTGGGAGGACATGCGCGAGGCCTTTGTTAGGCACTGCGAGGGCTCCTACATTTGCGCCACCACCATCGAGGACCTGGAGCGATGCGTCTAGGGACCCCGTGAGTCGACCCGCAACTCGGTCCAGCGGTGGCATGACCTGTGGATCAGCGCTGCCGGCATCCACCCGAACACGGAGATCCACTGCTTCAAGAACTCGTGCTGGTACAATTCATTGGTCGCCAAGATCAAGCGGGTGTACAAGACGCTCGACAACATCCCCGACCTCCTCGATATTGCAAAAGGATACATAGAGGAACATCCGAACCAGTAAACTGACGACGAGTCAGGTAGAAATCGCGAGCCAAGTGGCCACGACAATGGTAGGCAGGGCGAGCTGCGCTACAGCAACACTCGCCTCACCAGCAAGCGTCGCGGTGACGGTTGAGTCGACTTTGTCGGCAACGCCGGCTACGCTCCACGCGACCCCAAGAGCTTCCACCACGATGGAGGCCAGCACCGCAATAAAGGAAAATAAAGGGCAAGGCCGAAATTCGACACCGCGGCTCTCCTCAACCAACCCTATGTGGTCCACAGCAGGGAGTGGAAACCCGCTATGCACACAAGCGTTGACTGCCACTCTCTAAAGGAGATTGAAAAGGCGCGACGTGCAAGGGAGGACCCCAACAACAACCCGCCAAATGGAGGGGCATTCAGCAATGATGTCGGCTCGCTACACACCTTCACCGGGCTCGGCACCAAGCGCGATAAGAAGGTCCTCGCCCATGTCGTCACCATCAATGCGGTGTCCTAGGTCGATGTCCCTCGCCTCCTCAACTGGTCCGAGCAGTGCATCACATGGATCCACGAAGCCCACTTGCCACGGATCGAGTACCCGGGCGAGTCGCCCTGGTAGTCAAGCCCAAGGTGGGTGACTATTGTCTCACCAAGACATTGATGGACGGCGGGAGCTCCGTCAATATCCTCTACCTGGACACATTCTGGCGACTGAGGCTGATGTAGTCAATGATCGAGTCGACCCTCACCACCATCCATGGCATCATCCCTGGTCGGAAGGTGTACCCGATCGGCAAGGTGACGCTGCCAGTCACCTTCCGCACACTAGACAACTTCTGCACTGAGTGGATAGTCTTCCAGATGGTGAACTTTAACAACCCCTACCACTGCGTCTTGGGGCAGCAAGCATTCGCCATGTTTATGGCGGCACTGCATTATGCGTACAACACGATGAAGCTCCCAGGGCCATGCGACATCATCACTGTCCACAGCGACCCTGACATGGCCATCGAGTGCGAGGAAAAAGGCGCACAGCTTGCGGATGCCGTCATCGCCGTGGAGGCCAACCACATAGAGGAGCATGCTAGATACGCGAGTGGGGTCGACAAAGACGACCCCACAATACTAAAGAATCCCAACGCGGAGAACACTGGGTCAACCTCGTTTGAGCCTACCACACACACCCACACTGTCGAGCTGGTCCTAGGCGACTCTAGCCAGGCGGTCACCATCGGGGCGGGCATGAGCCCCACATAGAAAAGCCCGCTCGTCGATTTCCTCCGTGAGAATCGTGACATCTTCACATGCAAGCCATCTGACATGCCAGGTGTCCTGAGGGAACTCGCCGAGGACAAACTCAACGCCGACCCCAAAGCACGACCTGTCAAGCAGTCACTGCAGACCGTCAATGAAGAACGCCGCCGAGCAATCGCCGAAGAAGTGAAGTGTCTACTCGCTATAGGATTCATCCGGCCAATCAAATACTCCAAGTGGATGGCAAACCCAGTCCTGGTCGGGAAGAAGAACAAGACCTAGAGGATGTGTATCGACTACACTAACCTCAACAACGCCTGACCAAAGGAGAAGTTCATCCTCTCACGCATCAATCATATCATTGACCCAATTGCGGGATTGGAGTCACTGTGCTTCCTCGACATGTATTATGGGACAACTAGATCAAAATGGCGATCGAGGACGAGGATAATACTGCTACACTGCCATGAAGTTTGGCCTCAAGAACTCCGGCGCAACCTACCAGCGGTGCATGCAGGAGTGACTCGCGAGCCAAATTGGCCGCAACATCCATGTCTACATCGATGACGTGGTGGTCTTGTCCAATCGCCAGAGCGACCTACCCGCCGACCTGGCCGAGACCTTCACAAACCTGTGGAGGTACAAGATCAAGCTAAACCCAGGGAAGTGCACCTTCGGCGTACCCACTGGACAGATCCTGGGGTACGTAGTGTCCAAGCGAGGCATCGAGGCGAACCCCACCAAGATCGACACGATCGCACGACTCGGCAAACCTGATTTCCTCCGCGATGTCCAGAAGCTAGCCGGGTGAGTCGCGGCTCTTAGTCGCTTCATCCCCTGGCTAGGTGAGAAGGCAATGCCTCTCTATCGCCTAATGCGCAAGAACCCCATGTTCCAATGGGACAAGGAGGCTGACGACACGCTCAACACACTAAAATAAGTGCTACTCGCTGCACCGCTACTCGCCACCCCCGTCGACAAAGAGCCGATGCTTGTCTATGCCGTGACGTCTGAGCGAGTCGTCAGTGCCATCATGGTTGTCGAGCTTCCAGAGAAGGGAAAGGAGTGCACCGTACATCGCCTGGTCTACTACATCAGCGAAGTCCTCACGGACTCACGACAGCGCTACCCGCAATACTAGAAACTGGTGTACGCGGTCTTCCAAGCCTAGCGACAGCTACCGCACAACTTCCAGGAGCACCCAATCACGGTCGTCTCCTCCGCGCCACTGAAGGACATCATACGCAACCGCGAGTCAAGTGGAAGGGTCGCCAAGTGGGCCGTCGAAATCGAAGTCCACAACATCAAGTACGAGCCGTGCAAGGCGATCAAGTCGTAGGCTCTAGCAGATTTCCTCGCCGATTGGGAAGAGCCGCAGTAGCCAGAGAAGCTGCCATACCTCCACTACTGGTCGGTCAACTTCGACGGATCCAAAAATGCGGACGGCGCAAGGTAAGGAATCAAAGTCACCTCGCCCAAGGGAGACAAGCTCCGCTACATGATGTACCTCGGCTTCACCCCGTGCACCAACAACATTTCCGAGTACGAGGCCCTCCTTCACGGCATGCGAGCCGCCATGGAGATGAATGTCAATCGCCTGCAGTGCTATGGTGACTCCGACCTCGTCGCCGTGCAAGTCGCTGGCACCTGCGAGGCCGTCTCCCCCACCATGGCGGCATACCGCCAAGCAGTGGACCAACTGGGGGGCCACTTCGCCGGCTACTCCGTCGAGTGGATAGACATGCGGAAGAACAAGGAGGCCGACGCCCTCTTGTGCATCGAGTCGGCTCGGCAAATCACACCCACGGGCATCTTCCTCGACACCATCCACAAGCCCTACGTCTCTCCTCCAAAGGAGATCGACCTCAGGATCCCGCTGCAACCAAAGCCCACCCTGGTCTCCATGGTCGCAAAACCAAGCGACTGGACCACGTCGTACCTTGCCTACCTCGAGAGCGGTACCCTACCATCGGATGAGACGGAAGCATGCATGATCGTGCTCTCCTGCAAGTCCTTCGTCATCATCAATGTCGAGCTCCACATGAGCAGCATAATAGGCGTGTTCCAACGCTGCGTGCAACCTGGGGAAGGATACATGATACTCCAAGACATCCATGTCGGCGACTGCGGCCACCACGCTTGCGCCCGGTCCCTGGTCGCCAAGGCCATGCGACACGCCTTCTACTGGCTTTTCGCGCACGCCGACGTAGTCGACATCGTCCAACGCTGCGTCGGATGCCAGAAGTACACCAACTAGACAGACGTACCTAGCTCGGCGCTAAAGACGATCCCCATTACCTAGCCATTTGCTGTATGGGGAATGGACATGGTGGGACCCTTCAAGAAGGCCCCTTCCGGCTACACCCACCTCCTTGTTGTAGTTGACAAATTCACCAAGTGGGTGGAGGCCAAGCCAGTCCGGAAATGCGACGGGAAGACCGCGGCCAAATTCGATCACGAGCTCATATACCGCTACAGATTCCCCCACAGCATCATCACGGACAATGGCACCAACTTTGCCAAGGGCGCCATGGACGAATTATATGAGGAGCACAACATACACCTCGACTTTGCCTCAATCGCCCACCTAGAGTCCAATGGCCAGGTGGAACGTGCCAACCAAAGCATCCTCCAAGGCCTCAAGCCGAGACTACAAGTTCCCCTCGAGCAAACTCCGGGATGCTGGGTCGAAGAACTCCCCTCCTTCATATGGGGCATCCGCACCTCCTTCAACCAGTTAACAGGGTTCATGCCCTTCTTCTTGGTATACGGTGCTGAAGCCGTCATGCCGACTGACCATGAGCAGGAGTCGCCCCGGGTCGTCAACTACTTGGATGCCGACAACAAGCTCGCATGCCAAGACGGGGTCGACCAGCTCGACGAAGCACGCGACTTATCTCGCTCATGTGCTGCCATCAGGTACTCCGCCGCTACCACAACCACCGATTCTGGACTCGCACCTTCTAGGAAGGCGGCCTGGTCCTGCGACTGATCCATGACAGGAAGGGCATGCACAATCTCTCTCCTCCATGGGAGGGACCATTTGCCATAGGGTGAGTCCTCGGTAATGACGTCTACTACCTCATCGACGTTTGAGGCGATAGACAGCTCGACGTCAAGCGGTTGTGGAATGTAAATCCCCTAAGGAAGTTCTACAAGTAGAACTCCGACCTGTATTCCCCCCGCCATGAAATAAAATACATTCGACTCACACAAATTGTGCCTACTCTCCAAGTCTTGTGCCAATCGCACTCGTAACTACAACATAATGCTACTCACGGAAGTCAACCGTTGGCTGCGCGACCGACACGACTAAGTAGTGCGGCGCAAGGGCACCAAAGGAATTAGGGCCTTGCGTCGTCCACAAAATCGCCAACCCAGAGCCCCCATCGGAGTCGCCCCGCTCGAATTGCTCGCCGGGCCAAGACGACCGCACACGCTTCATACAGCGACCGGTCCTTCACATCCTCGGCGCAGCGACTCAAACGGTTAAGTACCACGCTCGGGGACTCGCCCAAGTCTAAACCCACGCAGCTCGCGAACACACCAAGTACGAGAGCACGCCCTGGACTCGCAATGCGACTGTCTCTCTGAGCTAGGTGGAGTGACGCGCCATGAACAACGCGCCCCATCCTCACCTACCTTGGGCATGCGACAAGAACGACTAAATACCACGCTCGGGGACTTGCCCAACCGACCGTGTTCTCGTCCGGCAAAACGGCTAAGTACAGAGCACCCCTTGGGGTTGCCAAACGACTAGCTTTCTAACCCACGGCTAGTCGACCATAACTAACTAACAGTTTAAACAAAATCAAACATACAAAAACACGAGGTAAACCCCATTAAAGGGCTGATGTGCTTGGGGACTCGCTCAACAAACAAATCAAAGTCAAGTCGAACTGACCAAATACACTCTCATTTCCTTAAGAAAAAAAATATTGTTCACAGGCAAGGATACATACAGTTTTACTTATACTAATACAAATGCCAGTTGGTAACTGTTTATTTCGCAGGCTTTGAGGTCGACACGCCGCCATTACTATGGACCCAGATGAAGGGTACCGCGGATTCGTTGGGTACGTCAGACTCTTCTCCATCGCCAATCAGAATGGCTACTCCGTCTTGATATTGCGGTGCGCCGGCTCGAGGTCGTTCGGCGCCACCACCATCTTTTGGTATGGCAGCAGATCTCCCATCGTCAGCACCCGCTCGGAGTACGTGGATGCCCTCGCAGTCAGCTTCAACACCTCGCAGATCTCCACCAAGCCGGTCACAGATGGGTACCCGCTGGTGACGTCATCGAGGTCGAAGTGCCTCGGAAATGCGCGAGCCCGAGACTCAGGGCAGTCGTGGCTCCGTGATGAAACACCGACCGTGACATGTACTCGACCATCGCCGGCGCATTCTCAAGATAACACCACACTTCCGTTAGCTTGTTGGGGGTCACCTCGCTGGGCGAGATCTCCTAGAGAACGGTGCGGATGCGCGTTGCCGAGAGGGCGGCCGAGTCCACCAGTGAAGTCACGCACTGCCTGGCATCATACGACTGCAATTCAGGGTCTTTCGCACATATTCTCGCTGCAAACAACACCAAGTCAGAATCAAAAGGACGCACAACCTCAGCCTCACCTGCTCAGGGACTCGCTGGCGTAGCGACTTGTCCGCTCGGGGACTCGCTGGCATAGCGACCCGATTAGAAGCTCACCAAGAATTGGATGGCAAAGCCCCATGGTGAAGTCCTGAATACCTGCCAGCTCATCCTACAACCTGGCAAAAAGAGCGTTGGAGACCTTCCGCTTGTCCGCTGCTGCGGCGACAGCAGCCTTGGCTGTCTCCTCCAACGAGCTCGCTTCCGCCTTTGCAGCCGTCAGCTCCTTCTCCAACTCGGAAACCCGCCTCTCTGCGGCAGTCAATGAAGATTTGGTAGTCTCCAAGTCGACGGCTGGGACAAGACCCTCGCGGTCCTTGGCAAAGGTAGGTAAGGTGTTCCTCTGCAAAGGAAATAAAAATAAGACTCCACGCAACAAAAAGAAAAGGAATTGCCAAAGTACTCGAAACACCTACCTGTAGTCGCCTGAAGCTGCTGATTCAACTCCTGCACCGATCGAAGGTCGCGCTCCAAGCACTCCTTTGCTGCTAGTCGCTCCGCCGACTCATGCTGAAGGCCCTGCAAAAATAAACACACGTAAGAGGACAACAAAATTTCCTAAGTGCCTAACCGCTGAAATTCAGCAACTAGCCACTCTGGGACCGGACGCCAAAATATCCTAGGTGCCTAGCCGCTGAAATTGAGCGACTAGCCACTCGGGGACTTGACACCAAAACTTCCTAAGCGCTTAGCTACTGAAATTCAGCGACTAGCCATTCGGGGACTGGACAACAAAAAGAAATAAGAATCTACCCTCTGAAATTCAGCGAGCAGATCCTCGGGGACTAGACATACCTGGATAGCTACGCCCAGCATGTTGTGTAGCTCGACGGCGTCCACTAACGGTAGCACAAATGGCGTCTGACCACGACGCAGCCTGACGTCCACATCTAAAACCTCAGTCACCTAAGGCAATTGTGTCATAGCTCACAGGCATGGAAGCCATCGCCATGATGCGCGGAAACGTCGCTGCCACCACCCCAGAAGCGCTAGTCATGGGCTCCGATGCCCCAACCAACGCCCTGGCTCTCCTAGCTGTGACTCCGTGACCACGTCAGCCTTCACGTCCGTGTCAACTCCAGTTGGCGCCTCGCTCGGTGCATTGGCTGGCTCGTCCACGTTCATGATGTAGTCATCGCCCTTCTTCTTCGCGCCCTCAGCGGGCGCCTCGGCTTCATCGCCATTCCTCTTCTTGGAGGGATCAACTTCCCCTCCCGTGGCAACTAGAGGCACCTTGGCCACCTCCGGGTGACCAATCTTCTTCACACCAGTCCTGCAAAACACACGATAATCGACTCAATCAACGACTACAAACACGACTTCGAATCGACTCGGTGAAGATATTACCTTGCAACCAAAATGAAGCACAGACCGGTGCGGATGTGTGCCGGCTTCTCCAACTCTGGACCCAGCCTGCGACTGACGTCTGTCTCGAATGTGGCCAGGGCCCATGACACTGCACCCTTCTTCAACAATGTGGCCACGACCGCAGGAAGCTCTGATCTAGTCGGCACTTGTGCCTCCTTCGACGGAGAGGCCTCCGCAGCCGGAGCGGTTCCCAGCACCGACATCACCGAGAACGATGGTGGGATCAATGCAATAGGCATATCATTCTCCACCACATCCTCGGCTCTCGGATCCGTCAACTCTAGAGCTTTCGTTGAAGCCTCGGCCTTTGCGGTGTCGGCTTCACTGTCGGACTTGGAGCTAGCCGGACACAGGGGCGCAGACGCCACCTTAGGCGCCTTCTTCTTGGCGGGCGACTTTTTCTTTGACAACGTGGCCACCCGCCACGAACTGTGTTCTTGGACATCGCCCTCACCCCCATCATGTCCCTCGAGGGTCCGGCTGGCCTTGAGTTGGCGCTGTCGTTGCCCACGGGTTTTCCGAGCCACGGCCGCGGGTGTGGCGACTTCCACCACCTCGTTATCATCGTCAAGGACTCGATTAGATCCTATTTGACCTCCTCGGATCTCTCGTCATTGACGGGAGGGAGCAAACCCTCCAGAACTTGAAACAGATGAAAGAGACAAGCACATGTTAGAAAACCGTGACTACATCTCCACGACTCCAAAGATAGAAAAGATAAAGAAACTCATTGTTGGCGCTTGGCGCTTCGCAGTATACGGGGCGATCCCCGGCCTTCGGATCAACATACTCTGTGTCAGTGATCTTCCTCAGCGTTGCGGCATAGTCGTCGGCCTTCCAGTCGGTGGTGCCGGCCTTGATCCCATCGTCCTTGTCGGTGTACTCATACAACTAGTGGGAGCGACTGGCCAGTGGCACCAATCATCGTCCGAGTCAACGGTTATATAGATTGATGGTTTCGAGCCCATACTTCTTCAGCTGATGGATCAATGTCAGCATTTAGTCCACGAACATCCTCTGGTCGTGAGGGAGTTTTGCCACCTGCAGCCGGCACGGCTCGCTTCTCTCGGCGGTGAATGCTGGGAGCGGCACCTCGCTGTCCGGTGTTGACTCGCTGATGTAAAACTACTACTTCTTCCACTCACTGGCCGCCTTCTTCGGTAGAATGAGGTCGAGGAATGGGGCCTTGTTCTTCAATTGGAAGGTGAGGGCGCCCGCTGCCAGCATCAGGAAGCCGGCCCCTTCGCGACTGACGCGCTCGTGGAACAGTTCCTGCCAGAGCGGGAAGTAGGTGCGGCACCCCCAGGTAGCACTCACAGAACACCACAAAAATGGCCAGCTGCTCGATGCTGTGAGGCCCCAGATCTAAGGGCTTAATGGCGCAGTAGGTGTAGAACCGCCAGAAGAAGATCGAAGTGGGAAATCTCAGCCCCCTCTCCAGGTGGCTGGTGAAGCAGATAAATTCTCCGGCACGGGGATCTGGCTCAATCTCTCCAGCCGAGGGAATTTGCCATCTTCCCTCACAGAGGATCCCCGAGTCTTGAAAGGAGTTCAATGACGCCCTGGTGCACTTATACTTGCCCCACAGTTCCTTTGTAGGCGCCATCGAAACGAAGATCTGGATTTGCTGGCTCGCTTTGGAAATTACGGATCGGGAGGAAATGGAAGGTTGAAGGGTGCACATGATCGGAGAAAAAGGGAGGAAGACTTGCAACTCCCCCGTCACTCTCCTTATATAGAGATTGCTTCCCACCAATTTCGGAGGAGCTGTTACCGCGCGGTGATTACGCCAATATTACCGTTGGATTACCCAACGGCTAGTTTGACCAAAAATGATGGTCCAACTTCGTTGACTCAACTCGCTGACCCATTCGCAAAAGCTACGATGCGACGAATTGCGAAATTGGTGATTCGACTGGTCGCCGATATTGCGACTAAAGATATATGTTGAGGATTCTATCCTTCATTGAGGGAGTCCATCGCTGATTCAACTGGGCGTCCAAATTGGACCCGTATTGTAAGGCCTCACCCTTTAAGGTAAAGGCCCCTGTGATTGCCGTGCTAGTCCCTGGATCGAAATGCTAGCACCCACAATTTAAGTTGAAGTACACAGATACAAAGGTCCTTATTACATTGTAATTCTATGAGTACAAATAGTTCTTACAACTCATTAGCCCAAGGCAAACACATAGAGTTCTTATTACATAGAAAATAAATAAAGTCTTCATCTTCATGTGCCACAGGCAAACATGTTGAGTGTAGACTCATAACCCTACTCACCATCAGAGTAACCTACAACATAATAAGTTACAGCCACAAGGGGTCAATACATTTGGAATTGTATGGGAAAGTGATAACATTGTTATATAGTAGAGGCTATCATTTATATGAATTTGGCTAAGTGGTTTCAGGCTGGCTTGCACAAAATAGTTCTGTCCTACTAGTTGAAAACACTAAGTTTTTCTTTACAAAAACTCTAAGGTACCACCAATAGACATTGGTGAACCACTACCCTTGTTCACCCACAAATTTTAACTTAGTGAAATTGGGATGAGGAGATCCTTGATCATTTCAATGTCTTTGATGCTCAAATTGTCCATTACCGGGGACACGGCTAAGTACTTAGGTTTTACCCTCTCGAATGGTGGTGCACTTTCCCCACAAGACTCGACATGCATCGAGAAGAGACTTTTCAGAAGCATACCCTCAGACCACCATGGACGTGTTCCATCCTATCAACCCTACCACCAACTATCCATCTGGCTGAGTTCTTGCAACCTAGTTGGTTAAGGCAGAGCCCATATGCCATGTGGATGCACTATAAGCTTCTCAACACTAAACATCTCAAATCTCTTTGTTCCTGGATGGCCATCCACAAGTGTGATACACAAGGTAAACCCTAGACATGGGCCTTGTGTAACCACTCAACACAAACCATTCTTCCCATTCCACCCAAGTGTTTCATTAAAAAGTTCTTTTCTTAGTCAAAAACATATAGGCATAATCTTTCCATCAGATTATAACATGAATTTTTCACCCTTGAATTCTAATAGCTAGGCTAATGTAACACCCTCAGATCGGCCCTATGCAAGTCTTAGCGATTCCAGCCAAACCCGCATAGAAACGATTCAAAGGCACCCACCAGTCACTTTCGTGCGGGTGGAAAACAAAGTAATACCATTACACATTAGTCCACGATGGAATGCACAGAACAGATATATACAACAACTACTCCATGAGTCAATAATATAGATATACAATACAAAGATCCAAATCACCTTGGAAACGATACGACGTCCGAGTATGGACAAGATGCAAATAAGGTTAAGAGCCCCGAAGAATAACCAATGTCGTCCATAACCCTGCCCAGGCCAAGCCGGAAGGGTAACCCTGCTAACGACGTCGTTCTCAAACCTGCTTAAACAAAAGGGGTGTCGACAAAAGGGCAAAGGAAAAATAGAACGGTCAGAACTGAGGACAGTACACGGCAAGACTAGAATTCGGTGGTCCTCGCTTACATAGGTATGGTGGACTGAAGCGGCAGCGGAGCATGCTCTAAACAACATATAGAGACTCAATACATTTGTCGGCTAACAGAGAGAGATGAGAAAGACCTATTCGGATCCAACCTGATACTACCACTAAACATACCCATCCTGGAATTTCCCCCTCGATAGCAAATGAGGAAGTCAAGCCGAGGAAACTCACACGGTTGGCAGTTTTATTCATTCAATTATAGTTGCAGCAATTACTAGTCAAATATAGATAGCTAGGATCATCCTGATATAATGAGCAGTGGGCTGTTTTAATTAACTATTCCGTTGTAATTATAGTAATTACTAGTCAGATACATATAGCATGAGGCATTCAAAAACCCAGTAGTTGTTGGTACTTTTATTTAGCCATTCCGTTGTAGTGAAGCTGATTACTAGTCATTACAAAGTCAAATTTATAGCACTACTTTATTTATAGTTTTCTATGATCGAGATACTGTGCTCCAAGTCATCCATAACCGCGGACATGGCTTTCAGAAAGTTTTACCCTTCAGGGGGCACAAATAGCAACACACGCACGATCAACCTCGGAAAAACCAAATGAAAACCCAACGAGGCATCACGACAAAGAAATTTCAAGATTCATATAATATTTCAGGGGGCCATCCCACTAAGCTACCCGCAACGAAGTTGGCCGGCTCCGAGACGAACCCAGAGTTTTGTGACAATGGCTGTAAACGACTGGGAACCCGAAAGTGTGAATGGGCTTTTCGTTACCGCGAAAACATTCCACGTTTGTTCCAAAATAGTACAGGTTCTCCATGCACAATAGTAAATAAAGCAGTAAAACATGGCATAAGTATAGGATAGTAATAAGGCCCCAAACTACTTTGTGGCTCCAAGAAATAAGATATGACTCAAGCTCATGCTAAGGGGATTCATGGGCCGACATGCGGATAGTGCGAATATTCAAAGAATAGGTATCAAGTACTCGGGGTCCTAAGGGGCACAAGTGGACAGTTAAAAACCAAATAACATCTATTTCGCACCTATGCCTCTGCATTATTTACCTACTTCAATTTTAGTTATTAAACGGTATTTAAAGCCATGATCATCTCCAACATTAAACATGCGGCATTACTCCAACAACTGTGGAAGATCGACGGCATGATGCATCACCTGCGCAAGCAACTACGACTCGCAAGGCCGACTATCTACCAAACAACAGGTAATAGGATGTGTCCATGGCAATATAAGGGCTACAGGGAAGTATAACGGGGTACGGAATCTATAGCATCGCAACATAGATAGCAATTTATCAACAGGAGGAAGTAAAGACTTGAAATGTAAAATAGGTAGAAAGATGGAGAATGCTCGCCTGAAAACATTGCCGAAGATTCATCCAAAGATCGGGTCGACACTCGCATCAACTCTTTGGCCTAATTCGTGAAGAAGCAAAGCACTAGAAGAAATACCGGATGCACTATTTAATACTACGACAGAACATCGGGCATGATGCGTGTATGATGTATGACATGGCAAAGGTGTGCAATTAGGCAATATTAAGCGGAACCGGGGTCCCGACATTTAATTAGATTGTTCAGGTTATTTAGATACCTCGCAATTTAAATGTTGTTTTAACATGGCAAAATATATCACCGGTTCGCTAAATAATTTTAAATGGAGCCAATATTAGACTAGAAAAGCCCGCATATGGCCTCAATATGTGATTATTAGGTGAATCGGCATAATGCCCCCAAACCACAACATATGCATGCGAGTATGAATAATTTAATATGCAACAATTTATATGGATGGCATTTAATAAAAATAGGGGCTCAGATTTGGGGGTCACACATTGGTGGGGCGAAGGTCTTGGGGTCCGAGGGTTCGACAGGATCGGTCTTCGGACGCCGGGTTCGGTCTTCGGATCGGGGCATCGGGCTTCGGTTTTCCGGGAGGGCGATCTTGTCGTTCGGTGCCCTTCGGTTCCATGTGTGCTGGCGTCCATTTTTGGGCGTCGGGATCTTGTGCGAATTCCAGGTACTAGGCGGCGCCAGCCATCAGAGTCACAATCCTCCCATCGATACACCAATCCTTCACCACATCTCACACACATCACGGACTTACAACAGTGAGCAACACAGGAGACATGGTCACTTGTTAATCTCAGGCATGCAACACACTCAAAGGATACAGAGGAAGAGATGGCGTGCTGGCTACTAATAGGGGATGGCCCAAAGACGACACGAGGTCAATCAGGAGGCCATGAGTCGTGGAGGGATGCCTAGCGCTAGGCCTGAACAGAGGCCAGGAGGTTGGAAGGAGCTCCTGCCGGCGGTGGGCCGAGGACGGCGCTCTGGGCGGCCATGGCGAAGTGCGGGTGCACGGCATGGCGCGAGATGCAGGAGTAGGCGACCGCGTGACGATGACGGCAGGGCCATGGGCCGGGGAAGAGGGAGCTCACGCGGCAACAGAGGGTGCCTGCGGGAGGTGGCTCGACGAGGACGGGGAGGGCTGGCTAGTGGAGGAGGGCCTGCCAGCGCTGCAGGCTCGCCATGGCTGCAAGGGGACGGGCCTAGACGAGGAGGAGCCTGTCGATGGAGAGGGGACCTCGAGGCGGCGCTTGCAGCCAAAGGAAGGCAGCGGGGAGATGATGGTGGAAGTCGCGGGGAAGGAGGCCATGATCGAGGAGGAGCGAGGCAGGAGGCTGTCGGCGCTCTCCATCGGGACAGAGGAAGAGGGCGATGGGGATTGCAGGGCAAGGAGGTGGGGATCGACACGGAACAGACAGGGTGGGGAGCGAGGCATCGTGAGCGAGCGGTGGATGGTGGTGTGCGTGGTGTATGTGTGTTGCGAGGCGTGTGTGTTGCTGCGTGTGTTCGCTGCTGGGTGGGTCGGTCGGGTATGGTTAGGTTTAGGTTGTGTGGGTTCAGTCTAGTTGTCAGGTTATGTGGCGGCGGGGGTGTTGGGGTGTGGGGTGTTAGAATTAGGGTTTGCCTGGTGCTGGTAGGTCTAGATGGTTTAGGGTTTTGTTTTGAGTTGGGCCGACTGGGGTTGTAGGTGGCCTGACTTACGGGCCGGGCTACCTCCCCCGGTCAAAATATGTTTTATTTTTATTTTAATAAAAGCTTTGATAAATAGTTTTAGACAAATAAAGATACCCGGGAACACCAGACTTTTATAAAAAAGGATGGGGATAAAGTAGTAAATAAAATAGGATTTTAGTAAAATAGTTTTAGGCAAAAAATAATAATATGCATGATGATATGATGATGCATAAGATAAAGACAGGTCTAATAGTGGTTTTACCCAGGGTGCTACAACTAAGCATACTAGCATAACATGTCTCAAATAGGAAATGCTACCAATATAACAACTATAGGATCTACCATAGCATAGCATATACTTTGAAAATTTACCATGCAAATCCTACTCAAAATAGTACTAATGCATTAGGAAAAATAATAGGACAAAAGATGGAGTATCACTTGCCTTGGTAGCTAGGGGAATAGACACAATCCTCACAATCACACTCTCCACAATCCACAAAATCTACACACAATTCATACAACAAAATATTCACAAATCAATATACATACAAATATAATAATGAATGCATGCAAAATGTAATGAGATGATTTGTCCCACTTTTAAATCAAACTTTACAGTACTTAATACAAATCAATCTTTCTAAAGTCTAAATAACACAAAAACCACCTAAAAATAATATTCTAAATAATTTTTATAGCCAAAATAAGCCTACAATTGTCTATGCATAAAATCCCATTTTTCCAGAAGCAAATGACCAAACAATGGCCATAGATTCAAATATCACAATTTTCTGAATGCATAGACATCTTATTTGCAATTTTTGGAATTACAGAACAAAGATTATGGATTTTACAAGTTTAAACATCTAATAGAATAAAATCTTGTATTTTAAATCAAATACAATGCCACGCGACTTGTTCTGATTGGTGTGTACCGGTTCGGGTGGATCACACGCGCTAGCCGTAGGATCTAAGTTAGATCTAGCTGTCTAGATCGATGCTTACCGCTTCGCCTAGTCATCTAATCGCAGCCACTAGATCCAAATCCAATGGATCAGATCGCTCTGACCTAAACCTAGTGGCGCGCATGGCAGGCACGGCAGCAACGCTACTGACGGCGATGCGCCGACGAGGCTAGGGAGTAGGGGAGGGTGGTGCTAGGGCTTACCACGGTCGTAGAGACGAGGCGATGCTGAACGTGGTCGCGGTTGGGGTGGGGGTGTATGGACGCGGGGGCTATCGCTCGTCGGAGTTGAGCTGGCTTCGGGAGCTTGCAGACGACGACGGGGGCGACGACCTGGGGCTCAATTGGACAAGCTACAGGCATTAGAAGATGCACAAGACAAAGGGGAACATGCTCTTTGAATGAGAGGCAGAGGGAAACACGGTGATCACCAGAATAGCTCGTCGGAGCTCGGCTATGCGTCCGATGCTCACGGTCGGAGACGAAGACGACGCTCTGATGCAAGAGGAGACAAATGGCAAGTATCAGGAGATGCGCAAGGACACGGCGAACACAATATCATGAAACAAAGGCTAAGGGGAGCATGGGGCTTACCGTGATAGTTCGCCGGAGTTCGTCGGCACTACGGCGGTGTGATGCAAAATTTGGGGAGCCAGATGGCACTCTGTGGTTGGGGTGTGAGGGCAAATGGAGCGGAGAGGGAAGGGATTATGTAGCTAGAGCGAGGGAGGGAATTACGCACGGAATCAACGATAATTAAGCGAGGATTGATTCGGAAGTGAAGAGGGGAGGAAACGGCCATGGCGCGGGTCTGGCGCGGGGTTGACGACGACGAGTCGACGTGGCGGTGGGTCCCACTTGTCAGCGAAAGTGTGCGCTCATGGGCGGTGATAAACAGAGGGGAGAGGGGGCGCTCCCGGCTGGGCTTGGTGGGCTGCCAGGGTTGCTGGGCCAGAATAGCTGGCTTCCTTTTTTTTCCCTCTTTTGCTTTTTCCTTTCTGTTTTGATTTTTCAAATGTGATTTGAATCACCAAATTAACTCCAAATCTTTTCAAACTTTCACCACAGATTTGTGAGGTGTTCCTTGTATCTAAAAGTGTGTCAAACACCACAAATCACTCCAAAATATTTTGGGGTCATGAAAATAAAAATAAAACCAAGCCCCATGTATATAATATAAAGGGAGTATAAAAATATGGTTTTCTTAGGATTTTAGCTTGAAATTTTTTGTGCAAAGTAAACATGCCATGATGATATGAATGAAATAACATGGTTTTGTAGTTGATGAAATTTGGGATGTTACAAATGTAACCCCCTTAAGATGAATCTTGCCCTCGAGATTCAGATTGGCTAGCAAATAGGTGAGGGTAATCTTTTTGAAGCTCATCTTCTCTTTCCCGAGTTGCTTCTTCCTCGGTATGATGCTTCCACTATACTTTGAAGAACTTGATGGTCTTATTATGAGTGACTCTTTCTGCTGTCAAGAATATTGATAGGTTTCTCTTCATAGGTGAGATCATTCTCTAGCTGAACTTCTTCTAGTGGTATAGTGTCTCTTAACGAACTTTCTTCCATGTCTAGATTACACTTTTTCAACTGACTTACATGAAACACATTATGAACTACTAACAGTGATTCTAGTAATTCTAACTCATAGGCCACTTCTCCTTTGCGGTTGAAAATCTTGAATGGTCCTACATAACGAGGTGCCAATTTCCCTTTGACTCCAAATCTCTTCACACTACGAAGTGGTGAGACTCTAAGATAAGCTCTATCTCCTACGTCATAGGTGACTTCTCTACGTTTTGGATCTGCATAACTCTTTTGTTGGGATTGGGCTATCTTTAATCTATCCTTTACCATTCTGACCTTCTCTTTGGCTTCCTTGATCAGATCTGGTCCAAATAAATTTCTTTCTCCTACTCCATTCCATAATAATGGTGTAGTACACTTGCTTCCATAAAGGAATTCAAACGGAGCCATCTCTATGCTGGATTGATAGCTGTTATTGTAAGAAAATTCTGCGTATGGCAGACTTTCATCCCAACTATATCCATAGTCTAGCGCACAAGCTCTCAACATATCTTCCAAAATTTGATTGGTCCTTTATGTCTGTCCATCAGTCTAAGGATAAAATGGTGTGTTGAATTATAGTCTAGTTCCCAATGACTCATGTAGCTGCTTCCAAAAATACGAAGTGAACTGAGTTCCTCTATCTGACACAATTCTCTTAGGTACTCCATGCAGACACACAATCCTGTTCATATAGAATTTGCCTAATTTAGCACTTGTATATGTGGTCTTTACGAGTATGAAATGAGCCACTTTTGTTAAGAGATCCACAAAATCCCATATAAAATCGTATCCATACCTGGTCCTTGGCAGTCTTGTGATGAAATCCATACCAATCTTATCCCACTTCCAATCAGGTATTGATAGTGGTTGCAATAACCCTGCCAGTTTTTGATGTTCCGCCTTCACTCGACTACACACATCGCACAAAGCAATATGCTCCAGGATATCTTTCTTTAGATTGTTCGACAAAAATCTTTCCTTCACATCCATGTACATTTTGGCGTTACCCAGATGAATAGATATGGTGAATTGTGTGCTTCTTGCAGAATCAATTTCCGAAGCTCCGGATGTTGTGGAATGCAGATACGCTTTCCATACCATAAGGTTCCTTGTTCATATTCATGGAATCCCTTTGCCTTTCCTTTACTAATTTTACTCTTAATCTCCTCTATTTCCTTGCCCAACTTTTGGGATTCTTTGATCTTGTCCAACGGATATCCTTCAGGCACTATCTCCAAACTTAGCTCTTTAAATTGGTCACACAAATCATCTGGCAATTCTCCTTTGGTGAGGACATTCACATAAACTTTGCGGCTTAATGCATCATCTACGACATTTGCATTACCAGGATGGTATTGCAAACTCAAGTCGTAATCCTTGATAATTGCAAGCCACCTTCTTTGTCTCATGTTGAGATATTTCTGGGTGAAAATTTATTTCAAGCTCTTGTGATCTGTGAACACTTCACATCGCTTTCCCAAAAGATAGTGTCTCCATGTTTTGAGTGCATGGACCACAAAGGCCAACTCTAAGTCATGTGTAGGATAATTTACTTCATGAGTCTTGAGTTGTCTCGAGGCATAAGCCACAACTTTTCCTTCTTGCATCAATACTCCACCCAATCCTTGGTGAGATGCATCACAATAGACATGGAAATCTTTCTCTAAGTCTGGCAGACATAAAACTGGTGCTGACACTAGTCTTTTCTTCAACTCTTGAAAACTGGTTTCACATCCTTCAGTCCAACCAAACTTCTTCTCTTTCTTAAGTAACTCCGTCATTGGCTTAGCTACTTTCGAGAAATTCTCGATGAACCTTCTATAGTACCTGGTCAAGCCTAGGAAACTACGGACTTCTTTAACGGATTTGGGTGATTCCCACTCAGTTATACTGACACCTTTGTGGGATCGACAACTATACCATCACCAGACACAATATGCCAAAGAAATCCAACTTCATTCAACCAAAACTCAAACTTACTAAACTCGGCATACCACTTGTGCTCTTTGAGTTTCTCAATAATTAAATGCAAATGTTCTTCATGCTCTTCTTTGATCTTGGAATAAATCAATATGTCATCGATGAATACCACAAAAAACTTGTCAAGAAACTCCATGAACACCTTGTTCATCATGTTAATGAAATAAGCTGGTTCATTGGTTAATCCAAATGGCATCACCGTATACTCATACAATCCATACCTAGTGGTAAAAGAAGTCTTAGGTATATCTTGTTCTCTAATCTTTAGTTGAAAATAACTTGATCGAAGATCAATTTTTGAGAACACACGAGCTCCTTCTAGCTGATCAAAAAGATCATTGATCCTGGGCAAGGGATACTTGTTCTTTATGGTCACTTCGTTAAGTGATCGATAATCTATGCATAGCCTCTGACTTCTGTCTTTATTCTCAACAAACAGAAATGGTGCACCCCAAGACGAAGAACTTTGTTGGATAAATCCTTTTTGCAACTATTCTCCAAGCTGTTTCTTGAGATCTTTTAACTCATCAACTGACATCTTGTAGGGTCGCTTTGCTATGGGTCCATATCCTATCAGTAAGTCAATCAACAACTCCACATCTCTATATGGTGGCATTCCTGGTAATTCCTCCGGAAACACATACGGGTACTCCTTCACTACTGGTACACTATTTATGCTAAACCCCTTAAGAGAATTTAGCTTATTCCCCTTGGGTTCAAAGTTAGATTTGAACCTACTCCTTTTATTTTCCGGGGTTGTGAGTGTAACAGTACAATTGGCACAATCTATTACTCGCTCATAACAGGTCATCCAATCCATGCCTAATATTACATGCAATCCTTGGGATTCTAGGATTATCAGACTAGCTGGAAACTTGTACCTTCCAAACTCTAATACTAGATCATGACATCCAAAATTTACTATCATCTCTCCACCTCGGGAGCTTACTTTAATAGGACGTCCAATTGTTTTAGTTGGGAGTCTATTTTATTCTACAAATGCTCTTGATATGAATGAATACGATGCGCCGGTATAAAAAAGGATAAGTGCTGGAAAGGAATTAATCTTGAACTTACCAGCCACAGCATCAGACTCCTCTTGGATTTACTCCACATTGATGTGGTTCACATGACCCTTCTGAAAAGGGTTTGGCTTGTTGGCTCCATGAGTCTTCTTTTCTGGGCATTCATTTGCATAGTGTAAGGTTCCCAACCTTTAATAAGGTAGAGATCCCTGTGTTTACAATGCTAGTCCCTGGATCAATAGCTAGCATCCACAGTTAAGATGTAATATCAAGAAACAAAGGTCATAATACAACTTTATAACCAGGAATAAAATAATTCATTACATCTTAAATAGCTCATTTGGCTATCACGTTACATTGCAGCAGAATATCTATAAGCATGGGGTCCTTCATCTTCAAAGTGCCACAAGCAAACATGTTGGTTGTAGACTTGTAATCCTATTCAACAAACTTCACTAACATCAAACAAACCTGCAACATAATAAGTTGCAGCCACAAGGGTCAATACATTTGAATTGTATTGGCAAGTTTCACTACTATGTAGAATATAAGTGGATCCTATCAATACATGCATATTTGGCTAAGTAGGGTTTAGGCTCTTTTGCAGAAAGCAATATAGTTTTATCCTATCTTTTCAAAATAGCTTTTGATCTTTGTCAAATCTTTTTGAACTTCTTGTAAAACACCAAGTGCTTCAAATCCCTTGTTGTCACCATCAAGTTTTAACTTTGAGAAATTGGAATGTCGAGATCTTCCATAGCTTCAGGCCTTAGTTTCTCAGTATTGTCCATAACCGGGGACACGGCTAAGTACTTAGAATTTTGATCTTCTGTAGAAGTTGTACACTTTAATCACATGACACAATCTCATCTTGATGCCACCAGTAGCCGCTGGATAAGTACTCACCAAGATGGAGTACTGGCAGATTGAGAATGTGACGAAGTCTTTCCATAGGAGTCCTCCCAATACACAATGCTAGCTTGTCATCCAGGCACCAATTGTGGCATCCCGCCAAAACCACTACTAGAAAATCGCGTTGTTTTTGTGCACTGCATCATCATGACCGCATGCTCATGTCATCATGCCACATTGCATTTGAGCATCGTCATCATCATGCATTTGTTTTTCAAAAACTATTTTTCTAAAACCCTCTCTTTGTTTTCTAAAAATACCCCATCTCTTGATTCAAATCAAAACCTGGTCTTTCCGGGTATTTTATTTTGTCTACAACATAGTTGCAACTGTTTTAATTTGAACAAAACAAAATAAATATATTATAATATAAAAACCCTATTTTATAAACCCGGAGGAGACCTCCGCCCGCCAGGCCCAACGGCCCAGCTAGCAGCAGTGTACAACTCCGATAAACCCAAACCCTACCCCAAATCTTTTCTACCCTATCCTAACATACCCAGCCACTCCCAGCCTTCGACCTCACCTCCCCAGTCCACCTCACCCCCTGGACCCCCAATTCCCTACCCGCCTGCCACCTCACCAATCCCCTACTCCCCACACCCGCCGCCTCTCACCCCACACTCAACCCACTCACAAACACCAAAGACGACACCACACCACGCCGCCACGAAGCCCACCAGCGGCCCCACACGACAGACGCGCCCACCCCGCCTCCCATCGCACGCCCCCCTGGCCCTAACCGACCCCACCTGCACCGCGGGACCCACCTCCTCCCTCGCGTCCCCTCTCCCTCACCTGCGTCTTCCCCCACCCGCGCCGCTCGCTCCTCTCCGGCCACGCAGCGCCGCACCTCTCGGCCACCCGACGCCCCTCCCCGTGGCTCCCCTCCTACGCCATAGCCGCCGCCACCGCGCAGTCCCTCGCGTCCCCAACCTCCTCACCCCCTCTGTTCGCCGGCCTCCGCCGATCCCGCCGCTCGGCTCGCCCCGCCGTCCGTCCCGCGTGCGTCCCCTCCGCCGCCAGGACCCACCTGGTCGCCGCCGCCTCTCCGGCCTTCCTCGGCCCGGCCCGTCTCGCCGTCGCACCCCGGCCCCGTGCTGTCTCTCTCCCTTCGTCCTCGCTCGACCCACGCCCCGCCATCCGCCTTCCTCACGTCCGGCACACCGCCCTGATCGCCTCCTCGAGCTCCGCTACCTCTGCCTCGCTCTGTCGCCTGCTACCCGTCCCCCCCTCGTCCGCATCCAGTGGGCCTTCCCGCCGCCTCGACGCTCCCTCGTCCCCCGAGCGCCACCGAGTCCCGCCGTCGTGTCCCCTGCAAAGGGCCGTCGACTCCTACTGCCCTGTTTCCCGTCCGCCTTGCCTCCCTGTGCTTTGGTTGCGCGTCACCGGCGTCGGGTCCCTGCCATCACTCGAGGCCACCGTGGCTTGCCTGTATGAAAAGGTGTCCGATGGGTATCATATACCCTTAAATCTCGCTCATTACACATACGCGCTTGTATCATTGTATGTGTATGAATTGTGTGTTCCCATGAACGCTTCAACTAGATCCTTGGAGCTGACATCTTGCTGGTGCCAGATTCCATCCTCTTGGTTTCTATATCGGAGATCTCTCGACTAGATCTACATCAAAGTTAAAACCAGACCGACGACATGCTCCGACGCCCCCGGATGCGACAAGAGGAGGTGACAGAGCCAAATCCGAGACCCTCGACAAGAACTCCGACATGGAACAGATGATTGTCGGAACCCAAGATCTTCCTCACGGCACGCCAAGACCTCCGTCATGGAAACCGGAAGATCCATTCCCGGACCCCGAAGACTGATCCCGGCAAGACCAAACCCGTCGAACCCTCGGAACCCCCAAGATCTCCCGAACCCAGATGTGTGACCCCTTTCTCGAGCCCTATTTTATAAATGTAATATGAATTGTTGCATATTAAATCGTCATGCTCGCATGCATATTCATGTGGGTTTGGGGGCCTTATGCCGATTCATTTCATAATTAAATATGGGGCCCTTATGCGGGCAAATATAGTCTTATATTGGCCTCATTTAAATTTGTGCATCAAACCGGTGATATAATTTGCCTTGTTAAACAACATTTAAATTGCGGGGTGTCTAGAACAACTATAACCACTTAAATACTTGTCAGGACCCCGGTTCCGCTTAATATGGCCTAAATGCATCGCACCTTTGCCATGTCATACATCATACATGCATCATGCCCGATCTTTTGCCGTAGTATTAAATAGTGCATCCGGTGTTTATTCTAGTGCTTTGCTTCTTCACGGATAAGGCCGATGAGTTGATGCGAGTGTCGATCCGATCTTCGGTTGAACCTTCGGCAATGTTTTCCTGGCGAGCATCTCCCCCTTTCTACCTATCTTACTTTTATAGTATTTATTCCCTCCTGTTGATCTATTGCTATCTGTGTTGCGATGCTCTAGTTTTCGTGCCCATGATATCCCTTGCAGCCTCATATTGCCTTGGACACATCCTATTACCTGTTGTTTGGTAGATAGTTGGACTTGCGCGTCGTAGTCGCTTGCTCAAGCGCTGTTGTGTGTCGTCAAGTACCTCAGTTGTTGGAGTTTTGCCGCATGTTTAATGTTGGAGATGATCATGGTTTTAATTACTGTTTAATAACTAAAATTGAAGTAGGTAAATGCAGAGGCACAGGTGGGCAATAGATGTTATTTGGTTGTTAACCGTCCACTTGTGTCCCGTAGGACCCCGAGTACTTGATTCCTGTTCCTTGAATTTTCACGCTATCCACATCCGGGAGGCTTATGGACCCCCCTCAGCCAGAGCTTGATTCATTCTTATTTCTTGGGGACACAAACTAGTTTGAGGTTTTATTTACTATCCTGTACTTATACCATGCTTTACTGCTTTATTTAAGATTGTGCGAGGAGCACCTGTACTGTTTAGGTAAGCGGAGTGTTTTCGCGGTATCGACAAGCCCAGCCACACTTTCGGGTTCCCGCCGCTTCTGACCATTGGCAAACCTTGAGTCCGTCTCGAAGTCAGCTAACTTCGTTGCGGGTCTACTCAATGGGGTGGCCCCCTGAAATATTTCTGAATCTTGTGATTGCTTTGTCGTGAAGGCCTCGTTGGGTTTTGATTTGGTTTTTCCGAGGTTGATCGAGTGTGTGTTGCTATTTGTGCACCCCTGCAGGGTAAAACTTTCTGAAAGCCGTGTCCGCGGTTATGGACGACTTGGAGCACAGTTTCTCGTTCATAGACAACTATAACTAAAGTTTACTGTTATAAATTGACTTGTATCCGATATGACTAGTAATCAGCTTCAACTATAACGGAATGGATAATAAAAATGCCAACAGCTGGTGGATCTGTGGTGATCTGTGTCATACTATACCTGCTTAGTAAGTATTGCAACTCCAATGGAATGTGATAAAAGTGCCAACAACTGCTGGGTTTTGGGATATCTCATGCTAATTGTACCTGACTAGTAAGTGTTGCAACTATAATGGAATGGATAACTAAAAGTGCCCACTGCTTATTATATCAGGATGACAATCTATACCTGACTAGTAATTGCTGCAACGATAACTGAATAAATAAAACTGCCAACTGTGTGAGATCCTCGGTTGACTTCCTCGTTGGTCTCGAGGAGGAAATACTAGGATGGGTATGTTTGGTGGTAGTATCAGGTTGGATCCGAATAGGTTTTTCTTATCCCTCTCTGATAGCCGACAGTTATATCGAGTCTCTATAGGTTGTTTAGTGCATGCTGCGCTGCCGCTTCAGTCCACCACACCTATGTAGGCGAGGACCGCCGAATTCTAGCCTCGCCGTGTACTGGCCTTAGTACTGACCGCTCTCTCTTTTTCCTTTGCCCTTTGTCGGCACCCCTTTTGTTTAAGCAGGTTTTGAGATCGACGTCGTTAGCAGGGTTACCCTTCCGGCTTGGCCTGGGCAGGGTTATGGACGCCATTGGTTATTCTTCAGGGCTCTTAGCTCAATTGGCATCTTGTCCGTACTCGGACGCTATATCGTTTTCAAGGTGATTTGGATCTTTGTACTATATATCTGTATTCTTGACTCTTTGAGTCGCTGTTGTATATATTTCTGTTCTTTGGGTCCCATCGAGGACTGTTGTGTAATGTTATTACTTCGTTTTCCACCCGCACGAAAGTGCCTGGTGGGCACCTTTGAATCGTTTCTATGCGGGTTTGGCGGGAATCGCTGAAACTCGCATAGGGCCGATTCTGAGGGTGTTACAGAGTGGTATCAGAGCTCAGCAGTTGCGATACCCCACAAGTCCAGCATGTAGGATAACCTAGCTAACGGCCGAAGTAGAGTGTCAAAAACTATTTTTGCAAAATTGGTTGGATAGTTCTGATTAGGTCTGATTTTACTCCTTACCCCTCTGCTGCTCTCCTCTCACCTCTGCGTGTTTTGAGTCTGCTCTCTTCTCTCTCTTCGAGTCCAGGATTTCTCGTGGTTGGGTTTCCGTCGTACCTTCAGGGTTTCGCTTCCTCCTTTGGTAACGGTGTTGCTACATCTGGTCTTCCTGCTATCCGAGGAATCCTTTGTCTGGTGGACTCATCTGTGTTCCTTCTCGTGCCTCCCGGTGTTTTCCGACGCGACGATATCATCTACGCCAGATCCGATGCAGAGCCTGCATCACTCCTTTGTTCCCGAACCTCGATTGTCGAGATCTTCAGTCTGAATTCCGGGAATGGTTGCACGCTTCTCTACTGATTGTGCAGAGTAATAGTTTGGGTGCGTGATGGATTGGCCCCCATGCCGACTACTCACTCTATTCGCTTTTGTACATTGAAGTGGATGAGAATGCATCGGTTCCCTCTTTCTATCGAAGCTAGGGGTGGCTTAATTTGTTGATACCTCTGCCTTCGCCTTTTGTTCCCGGAGTGTTCTCTCGACGATCATGGACAACGACCTCTTGTTAGTGGTGTCGCGAGGATCTACACGAAGCCAGAAGACGCAGATCGCCGACCTTCCTTCCGGTACCATGAGGCGGATCTCTAGGGCGAGATCCATTGTTAGTGGTGTCGAATTGTGGCATCCCGCCAAAACCACTACTAGAAAATCACGTTGTTTTTGTGCATTGCATCATCATGACCGCATGCTCATGTCATCATGCCACATTGCATTTGAGCATCGTCATCATCATGCATTTGTTTTTCAAAAACTATTTTCTAAAAACCTCTCTTTGTTTTCTAAAAATACCCCATCTCTTGATTCAAATCAAAACCTGGTCTTTCCGGGTATTTTATTTTGTCTACAACATAGTTGCAACTGTTTTAATTTGAACAAAACAAAATAAATATATTATAATATAAAAACCCTATTTTATAAACCCGGAGGAGACCGCCGCCCGCCAGGCCCAACGGCCCAGCTAGCAGCAGTCTACAACTCCGATAAACCCAAACCCTACCCCAAATCTTTTCTACCCTATCCTAACCTACCCAGCCACTCCCAGCCTTCCACCTCACCTCCCTAGTCCACCTCACCCCCTGGACCCCCAATTCCCTACCCTCCTGCCACCTCACCAATCCCCTACTCCCCACACCCGCCGCCTCTCACCCCACACTCAACCCACTCGCGCAACACACAACACGCACACCACGCACGCCACACGCGAGCCGGCCCACCCGCAGCGGCCCCACACGACAGACGCGCCCACCCCGCCTCCCATCGCACGCCCCCCTGGCCCTAACCGACCCCACCTGCCCCGCGGGACCCACCTCCTCCCTCGCGTGCCCTCTCCCTCACCTGCGTCTTCCCCCACCCGCGCCGCTCGCTCCTCTCCGGCCACATAGCGCCGCACCTCTCGGCCACCCGACGCCCCTCCCCGAGGCTCCCCTCCTGTGCCATAGCCTCCGCCACCGCGCAGTCCCTCGCGTCCCCAAACTCCTCACCTCTGTCATTCGGCCTCCGCCGATCCGCCCTTCTCGCCCGCCGTCCGTCCCGTGTGCGTCCCCACCGCCGCCAGGACCCACCTGGTCGACACTGCCTCTCCGGCCTTCCTCGGCCCGGCCCGTCTCTACGCCGCCTGCCCTGTCTTTGTCTCTCGCCGTCTCGCTCGACCCACGCCCCGCCATCCGCCTTCCCTGCGTCACCGGCACCGCCCTGATCGCCGGCCTCCTCGGAGCTCCGCTACCGCCTCTGCGCTCCTGCCGTCGCCTGCTGCCCGTCCCCCCCTCGTCCGCATCCAGTGGGCCTCCCCGCCGCCTCGATGCTCCCTCATCCCCCGAGCGCCACCGAGTCCCGCCGTCGTGTCCCCTGCAAAGGGCCGTCGACTCCTACTGCCCTGTTTCCCGTCCGCCTTGCCTCCCTGTGCTTTGGTCGCGCGTCGCCGGCGTCGGGTCCCTGCCATCACTTGAGGCCACCGTGGCTTGCCTGTATGAAAAGGTGTCCGATGGGTATCATATACCCTTAAATCTCGCTCATTACACGTACGCGCTTGTATCATTGTATGTGTATGAATTGTGTGTTCCCATGAACGCTTCAACTAGATCCTTGGAGTTGACATCTTGCTGGTGCCAGATTCCATCCTCTTGGTTTCTATATCGGAGATCTCTCGACTAGATCTACATCAAAGTTAAAACCAGACCGACGACATGCTCCGACGCCCCCGGATGCGACAAGAGGAGGTGACAGAGCCAAATCCGAGACCCTCGACAAGAACTCCGACATGGAACAGATGATTGTCGGAACCCAAGATCTTCCTCACGGCACGCCAAGACCTCCGTCATGGAAACCGCAAGATCCATTCCCGGACCCCGAAGACTGATCCCGGCAAGACCAAACCCGTCGAACCCTCGGAACCCCCAAGATCTCCCGAACCCAGATGTGTGACCCCTTTCTCGAGCCCTATTTTATAAATGTAATATGAATTGTTGCATATTAAATCGTCATGCTCGCATGCATATTCATGTGGGTTTGGGGACTTATGCCGATTCATTTCATAATTAAATATGGGGCCCTTATGCGGGCAAATCTAGTCTTATATTGGCCTCATTTAAATTTGTGCATCAAACCGGTGATATAATTTGCCTTGTTAAACAACATTTAAATTGCGGGGTGTCTAGAACAACTATAACCACTTAAATACTTGTCGGGACCCCGGTTCCGCTTAATATGGCCTAAATGCATCGCACCTTTGCCATGTCATACATCATACATGCATCATGCCCGATCTTTTGCCGTAGTATTAAATAGTGCATCCGGTGTTTATTCTAGTGTTTTGCTTCTTCGCGGATAAGGCCGATGAGTTGATGCGAGTGTCGATCCGATCTTCGGTTGAACCTTCGGCAATGTTTTCCAGGCGAGCATCTCCCCCTTTCTACCTATCTTACTTTTATAGTATTTATTCCCTCCTGTTGATCTATTGCTATCTGTGTTGCGATGCTCTAGTTTTCGTGCCCGTGATATCCCTTGCAGCCTCATATTGCCTTGGACACATCCTATTACCTGTTGTTTGGTAGATAGTTGGACTTGCGCGTCGTAGTCGCTTGCTCAAGCGCTGTTGTGTGTCGTCAAGTACCTCAGTTGTTGGAGTTTTGCCGCATGTTTAATGTTGGAGATGATCATGGTTTTAATTACTGTTTAATAACTAAAATTGAAGTAGGTAAATGCAGAGGCACAGGTGGGCAATAGATGTTATTTGGTTGTTAACCGTCCACTTGTGTCCCGTAGGACCCCGAGTACTTGATTCCTGTTCCTTGAATTTTCGCGCTATCCACATCCGGGAGGCTTATGGACCCCCCTCAGCCAGAGCTTGATTCATTCTTATTTCTTGGGGCCACAAACTAGTTTGAGGTTTTATTTACTATCATGTACTTATACCATGCTTTACTGCTTTATTTAAGATTGTGCGAGGACTGTCTTTATTTAGGTAAGCGGAGTGTTTTCGCGGTATCGACAAGCCCAGCCACACTTTCGGGTTCCCAGTCGTTTACAGCCATTGGCGCAAACCTTGAGTCCGTCTCGAAGTCAGCTAACTTCGTTGCGGGTCTACTCAATGGGGTGGCCCCCTGAAATATTTCTGAATCTTGTGATTGCTTTGTCGTGAAGGCCTCGTTGGGTTTTGATTTGGTTTTTCCGAGGTTGATCGAGTGTGTGTTGCTATTTGTGCAGCCCTGCAGGGTAAAACTTTCTGAAAGCCGTGTCCGCGGTTATGGACGACTTGGAGCATAGTTTCTCGTTCATAGACAACTATAACTAAAGTTTACTGTTATAAATTGACTTGTATCCGATATGACTAGTAATCAGCTTCAACTATAACGGAATGGATAATAAAAATGCCAACAGCTGGTGGATCTGTGGTGATCTGTGTCATACTATACCTGCTTAGTAAGTATTGCAACTCCAATGGAATGTGATAAAAGTGCCAACAACTGCTGGGTTTTGGGATATCTCATGCTAATTGTACCTGACTAGTAAGTGTTGCAACTATAATGGAATGGATAACTAAAAGTGCCCACTACTTATTATATCAGGATGACAATCTATACCTGACTAGTAATTGCTGCAACGATAACTGAATAAATAAAACTGCCAACTGTGTGAGATCCTCGGTTGACTTCCTCGTTGGTCTCGAGGGGGAAATACCAGGATGGGTATGTTTGGTGGTAGTATCAGGTTGGATCCGAATAGGTTTTTATTATCCCTCTCTGATAGCCGACAGTTATATCGAGTCTCTATAGGTTGTTTAGTGCATGCTGCGCTGCCGCTTCAGTCCACCACACCTATGTAGGCGAGGACCGCCGAATTCTAGCCTCGCCGTGTACTGGCCTTAGTACTGACCGCTCTCTCTTTTTCCTTTGCCCTTTGTCGGCACCCCTTTTGTTTAAGCAGGTTTTGAGATCGACCTCGTTAGCAGGGTTACCCTTCCGGCTTGGCCTGGGCAGGGTTATGGACGCCATTGGTTATTCTTCAGGGCTCTTAGCTCAATTGGCATCTTGTCCGTACTCGGACGCTATATCGTTTTCAAGGTGATTTGGATCTTTGTACTGTATATCTGTATTCTTGACTCTTTGAGTCGATGTTGTATATATTTCTGTTCTGTGGGTCCCATCGAGGACTGTTGTGTAATGTTATTACTTCGTTTTCCACCCGCACGAAAGTGCCTGGTGGGCACCTTTGAATCGTTTATATGCGGGTTTGGCGGGAATCACTGAAACTCGCATAGGGCCGATTCTGAGGGTGTTACACCAATGTAGGGTTTCAAGTTCCCTAGCACAAATCTAGTTAACCTGAAGATGCCAATGCATGGGTCTTTCACTATGTAGTTGACTAAGCCAGAGCCCATTTAGCATGTGGTTTTACACGGAAGCCACTTTACGAGAAAAATGTTCAATCTCTAAGTCCCTGGGTGGTTTTCTTCTAGTGCACATACAAAAAGAGATAGCCATATAAACATGGTTCCTTTTGTTGCCACCTTGTCCAACCTTGAGTATCCTTGTCCACCCAGGCGATTCATTGAGTACCTGTTTTATTATATAAAACATAAGTCTTTTCAAATCTTCATAATATCATATCATGTATCCCATCCCAACATATAGCAGGGCTAAGCATACTACAACTACAATGTTTCCACTAAGGAATATATAGGGGTATCCTATTAGGATTTAGCATAGCATAAAATATAGAAATCCTTATCATGCATGTTTCAAAAATCCACTAAGTGTAATGAAAATAATAGGACTTGGATGATAGTGTCACTTGCCTTTTTAATAGAGAATGTTGGTTCACTTCTTCATCTTGCAATTATCACACTCTTATAATTCCACTACAATACAATCAAGCAAACACATATTCAACACAACATTCAAACAACTTAACACACATAAAATAACAAAAACAAGGTCATGCATGCAAGCATGCAAAAGATAGTTTTATTTGCAAAGGTGGTTTATACTAGGCTCTAAACATTATAAAGTTCAAAGTGGTCATTTACTAAAGTGGTAAAACCATTTGCAAAAGGTTTTATCTATAAACCATTTTTAAATCAAATCATTATTTTATGTGGTTGAAAATACTTTTAGAAAAGCAATATTCTTTAAAGAGTTCACCAGATATATTTTAATTCTCAAAACTTGGTGTTTAGAGTCAGAAGGTTTGAATCAAATCATTTCCCAAAGGTTTCATTCCAAAAATTATTTCTAAACCATATTCAATATTTTTATTTGACTAGAAATGAGCTAATTCAATTATTTATTCCTAAACTTTACAAAATGCATTTTTAAATCTATAAGTTGGTTCCTAGGGTCAGTAGGTTCACAACAAACCATTTTGCAATGATTTCACATTAAAATTATGTCTAAAATAATTTTTATATTCAAAATATGCCTACATATGTTTCTGCAATTTCAACCAATTTTCCTGAAGCAATTCATTAAAATAATTGCATTGTTGCAAATTACTTGTTCTACCGATTCTATTGATATAAAATTTGCAATTTTTGGACGTGTGGATCAAAAGTTATGCAATTTACAAATTTGCAATCAATCAGATTCTATTTATGTTTTTAAACTAACCATATCCACGTGGCGCATTTCTACTGGCTGGTACCGTTTTGTGCGGATCGGCCTCTCTGGATCGTAGGATTTAAGTTAGATCTAGTGGCTCAGATGCGCCCATACCCCTTCAGTTAAAATCTAATCACAGCCAGACGATTCGCATCGCACGGCTCACATCAGCTCGATCAAGATCTGGCGGCACTGGCAGTGGCAGACGGCGGCGGGCGGTCAGACAGTGGTGTTGCGGCAGTTACAGGAAGCAAGGGAAGAAGCGGAGGTGATCACCATGCTCGTGAGGTCGAGGTGAAGCTCAAGGTGGCGTTGGCTTGGCGGCGCTCGAGGGCGGCGCGATTGCTCACGGAGTAGATCTTGACGACGGCGGCTCATGTTGCTTGGAGGTGAGGCTGCAGGTCGCGCCGAGGCAAAAACAAGGATGTGGTCAGATGCGTACTGACCTGGGGAAGATGGGAGCATCAACAGGAGGCGCTGGGGTGGTCGAGGCTTACCAGGAGGAGTCGCCGGAGAAGGGACAGACACGGCAGCGAGTTGAGCTTGTCCTTGCCGACGCTCTGGGGCAAGCGCGGGTGAATGGAGCACACGGGCAGGTGCGCCTGGAGGTGGAGAACAGGATCACGTGCAGAGAAAAGTGAGGGGAGGCTGTGGTTCGCCGGAATTGACCGGGGAAGTCGTCGGAGACAGAGAAGGTTTGGACTAAAATTCCGGCAGCCTAGTGGCAGAGAGGAGGCGGTGTTTGGGGGCAAAGATAGAGGGGAGAGGGTCGCTTAAGTGGGCGTGATCACAGCGAGGTTTTACTCAGGCAGTTACGCGTATTGACGCCGGCAATAACGCGGCAGCAATGGCAGGGCGACATGGTCGCGAGATTGAAGATGACTGCGTGGCAGTGGGGTCCATCTGGCAGTGAGAGAGAGAGAGAGGGCGTTGGGTCCACCTGTCTGTGTCTCTGCGGGTTGTTATCTGCGTAGAAAATGTTTCTCCGTGGGGGAGAGCTGGTGGGCTGGTCTGGGCCTTGCTGGGCATGCTTAGTTGGGCTATTTTGTTTCACTTTTTTTATTCTGTAAGCTTTTTCTTTTTCTATTTGATTTTTTGTTTCGATTTTCAAACAAACAATTCAAACTCCAAATGAATTCGAACTTCCACCAAACTTTGTATTGATTTTAGTTCTGTTTAACAACACAAACCAAAGTCCAAAACTAAATAATTTTTATTATTTTTAGGATCCATTTAATAATTAAATAAATATACCTTAGTCATTAATTCAAATAGGATTTAATTTATTTAAAAACTCTATTTGAAAACTAAATAATATCAAAACCTTTTCAGTAGGTTTTATTTGAAAATATAAAACACTTGGAAAACTTATTTAAAATAAATTAACAAGTTTTAGTGTTTATTTAAAATGGTAAAGCCTTTACTTAAATAAAATTGGATATTAATAAATCCTCATTATTTTATTTAAATAAACCTTTACTCTTTTTATCATAATAGAAATATTTTATTTCAAAAGCTTGGCCAAGATTTAATTTGGCTCTATAAAATAATCCTTATTCATAATTCTACCTTTGCTTTTGAAAACCAAAACTTTTTATTAAAGGATCCAAAAATAGTAATTCCAAATATTTTAACTTTATTGTTTATTTATCTTTTTAAATCCCTTTAGGATTTTATCTGATCAAAATAGGTTTTGATATTTCCAATTGGAATCAAATAGTTTCTTCTCACCCAGAATTTCAACAAAGTTTTATTTTATTTATTTATTTTTCACATTTCAAAATTTGGAAAATTTTGGGATGTGACACATAGTGCCCAGTTTTCTTGCACTTGAAGCATTCAACCTGACTGATGTCCCTCTTAGCTGGCTGATTCCCATTGCCATTTCCACTATGGTGACTCTTGTGTCCACTCTTGTTGTTGCGGTAATCACCTTTGTTGTGCCCATGATGTTTATTGCTATCATGGTGACAGTTACTGTTGTGGTGGTTGTTATTATTCCCGTGTTTTTGGGATCCAGAACCTCCACTTCCTTCACCAAAAGAACGTTTGTGAGAGGATCCAAATCCATGCTTATTAAAATGGTGCTTCCTCTTCCTATTCCCCAATTGCTTCATCTTCCTTTCCAAGATGGTAGCTTTGTCACACAGATATTGATAAGTTGGAACATATGCAACAGATAGTTGCATGCACATCACATCATTCATCCCTTCAAGGAACTTCTCCTTGCTTTTTGCATCAGTGTCAACATCATCTGGTGCATAGCGTGCCAGACTGTTGAACTCCTCAATATATTCTACAATAGTGCGGTGGCATTGCTTAAGGTTGTGAAAATACTTCTTCTTCAAACTCATCACTCCTAAAGAGATATGAGCAGTGAGGAATATCCTCAAATATCGCCCAAGTCACTTCTTCAACAGGGGTAGTGATTTGGAAGTTATCCCACCAAGTAGCTGCTGGTCCTTCCAACAGGTGTGCTACAAATCTGATTTTCTCCTCATCAGTGCAACCAACCGTGACTAAGTCCTTGTTCACAGAATGTAGCCAATCATTTGCTACCATGGGATCAGTGGTTCCCGAAAACTTATGAGGCCTCAATCTCAGAAACCTTGTGAGCATATCAAAATATGGTGGGTTGTTTTGATTGTTGTTGTTGTTTTGGTTCTGGTTCTGATTCGCCATAAACTGAGTCATCATTTGCATCAACTGAGTCTGGGATGTCATCAGCTGTTGCATCTCATTGCCATTGATGTTGTTGTTATTCTTGGGATTGGCACGACGGGGCGGCATCTGTGGTTTCAATAAGGATAAGACAGGATAAATACCCCATAGATACTAACATGCACATCACAACACATAGCAACAATCACAAATAAGAAAGCACATGATAAACTTCAAAACGAACAACAAGTTTTGTAAATTAAACACACTAGCATAGTCATCCACATGTTGGATGATCAATGCGACTTCATAAATAAAATGATGATAGATGGATATATAGCCAAGTAGTCAACACTACTCCTCCATATCGACTTCCTCCTCTACTAGAGTAAGTCCTGCTGCGTCGATTCCTGCCTTGTACTCCTCCACGCTGGTGGTCAAAGCATCGACCTTCACCTAAAGGTCTCTCTTCTACGAACGCAGCCTCTCAATCACCTCATGTTGGGTCTCTAGCTCCTTGATCTCCATCTCGGCCTTCATCTCATTAATCTTCTTGTTCCTATCTTTCACTCTCTTTTCTTGGTTCTTGAACCTCTTGTCTTGCTTCTCGAACCTAGTCTCCATCTCCTTGATGCTCTCCTCCTTCTCCTCGAAGGCATTGTCCTTCTCCCTCAACTGGACGCGTAGCTCGTCATTGCTAAGAATGACGTTGGTCCTATCAGTATCGAGGTGCGTAACAAGGCTCTCTAGGTCCTGAAGATAGAGGCGCACTGGCTCAATGGTCTCCCTAGTGGCCTCGTCATATACTATAGCCTCTCCCTCCTCGTCACGTCTCCCAAATGGATGGAAGTAGAGGCCCCTGAGCTCGGCGGAGTGACGTCCACAGAGGCGTCCAAGTAGCTCCTGCATGGCGACGTCGAGGCCCTTCTCATTGTCGTCATGGAGTATCTTGAAGGCAATGTCCTCGGTGGAAGGCTCTGACTGGCATCCTGGCTGCGAGACTCTAAATCCCCATAGGTCCTTCCTCTCGAACTTTCTGAGCTGAAGTCCCTTAATGTTGGGGAGGGGAGATTGAGAACACTGACGAGATCCACGATACGGTATCCAAAACGAGTTTCCTTGAACTCCTCGGCGGTGCTAAAAACAAAGCTAGGCATCTATTGCATAGGATAGAGAAAATTAGAAACAACACAAGTAAAGAGTAAAACATAAAGTAGTAAGACAAAAGCCAAAACATACATTCAAATCAATAAAACACACAAGTCATGGCATACAATATTCAATCACAACATCAAGGTTAAAACATAACTTAGAATTTTTTTTGACATACCACATAGGTTGGTATGATCAAAATTATTAACGCGATAAAATGACAAGTGTGGTGGTTCAACTATTGGAGTACGTCACAACTCTCACTCACTAGTCAAGGTTGCTATCTGGACATTCTTGGAGGCAATCTGTTTCTCTTGGTCACAAGACTCCCATGCTAAGTCTATGATATCCTCCTTTAGTCGTTTATGGTGGTCTCTAAGTTTTGGGTATGCTTCTTGTCCTCTTTAAAGTCATTTTGAGTGTTGAGCATTCTACACTTGAGTCTTTCCCCAAGATCCTTGATGGCATTCCATGCTGCATTCCTTGCAGAGTCAAAGAATGACATATGCATTTCTGAGTTGGTGACCATGCAGAATCCCGACCCATTGTGGTTATCCTCCTTGTTTGTATAGAAGTGGAGTTGTACCTACCAATATTATTCTCCTTCATCCATCACTGGGAATCCCTTGTACATAGCTTCATCATTTATCCCCAGGCTAACCATGAGGTTCTTGAGTGCTTTGGAAAACCCCGTCTCACATTCTAGGGTCATGGTCATGAGTGGTCCCTTCTTGACGGCTTCGTTGATGATGGCCATCTACAAATAAAGATGAGAAAGAAGATTAGGAGAGGTTTACGAGATTAAAAGAGACAAGTGTAAAATTTACAAAGGGTTGTATTTTTCTAGTGATTTTCTTAGTCTAATCCATCTTAGGGTCACAAATCTACATGCAACACAGTGCTCTGTAAGTAGGGATGTAAGTGGCAGCGGCAGACCGTATTCCCGCTTACGCCTCCGCAAAAAACAGCTAAATGGCTTATGCGGCGGACCGCAAAGTTTATATGGCGGATGTGGAGAAAACCGCATCAACCACCAACGCCGGCGGACAGCTAGCAAAGGTCCCATGCCGCGCAGTGCCTTCCACGTTCGTCTAGTCTTCCCTCGCACAATCACCTCATGTTTATGAATTACTATGTGATAAGTGTGCAATGAGTGCATCGTCACAGGCTTGAGGAGTGAATCGGTAGATCGATCCGTCCGCTTGTAGAGGTAGTCAACTTTGTACTCCATTGGTTTCAAAAAATATAAGATGTTTTAGTTTGTAAAAAGAAATATATCTAAACTTTTTTAGTATGTAGATTTACTTCAAATATTAGTGAACCTGTGTACTAAAAAAATTTAAATATATTTGTTATATAAAGCTAAAATATCTTATATTTTGGAACGATGGTAGTACATAATTTTGGTGTAAATCATCTCAGCTAATTTTGTCGGTACACTACTGAAGTCTATCGATCCGTTCGCTTGTAGATGTAGTCTTGGTATCTTCCTTCTGCTCGTTAGTAGTACATGACCAAGTGGCCTCACGAACCATTCGCTCCCCCCCCCCGACGATGGGCGAACCCTAGCCGCCGCCGCCCCAATGCCCCCTCCCTCTCTCTCTCCCCGGCCGTTGCCGCCACAGTGAGATGGCGATGGTGAATGCAAGACTGTGGTAGCACGCTGGTTGGCGGCAAGTTTGGTGGAGTGCTCCGAAGGGTCCGGAGGTGTGTATTTTGGGAGTTTAGGAGAAATCCCTGTCGTTGTCGGCACTAACGCAATGACGGCTGCGGGTGTCACCTTTCTTACTAAAAGGCGTCGAAGATACCTCTTTCCCACCCCCCGTTGTGGACCGGGGAAACCCTAGGATGTGTTCCAGGGATAACCGTAGGAACGGTCTGGGCAGCAGCGTCGTCGTCGTTGTCGCTTCCCTTCTTGGAGGTGTTGCTTGGTGTACGGCTTTTCAAAGCGATAGTAGTGTGGTGGAACTTCGTCGGAGGGCGCATCAGTGACGAGTCATCTCCATTTTCGTCTCACCGCCACACTACTAATAAAAATATCATCAGTGGCGCACAATTTTTCAACTTCTATGGTGCATATGGGATGCACCATTGTTATCAGGCCACTAAAGTGTAGTTCTGTGGCATATTTCAAAATGCGTCATAGAAGTCTCAAAGTTTAGTGCCGCATGTTGCCTATATGCGCCACAAAAGTTTTTTTTCAAATTTAAAAAGAAAAGGCGGGCTAGATCTAAAACTTCTGTGGTGCATATTGCCAATATGCGCCATAGATTTGTTTTTCAAATTTCAAAAAAAATCTGGCCGGAGGTGGGGTCCCCAGAGGTGGGGGTCGTCAAAGGTGGGGGTCTCCGAAGGAGGGATAGACCAGAGGTGGGTGGAGAAGGGGGCCACAGCCGGAGGAAGAGGAGTGGGTTACCGGAGGAATAGGAGAGGCTACCGCCAGAGGAGGAGGAGTGGGTCACCGGAGGAGAAGAAGGCCACAACCGGAGGAAGAGGAGGAGGGGGTCACCGGAGGAGGAGGTACCAGGAGGTGGTCGTTGTCGAGGGAGGAGGAGGAGGATGAGGAGCTCACAGGGATGGAGGAGGAGGAGGAGGATGGAGGAGCTCACCGGGTGGAGGAGGAGGAGCTCACATGGGTGCAGGAGGAGGAAGAGGAAGGAGAAGGGGAGAAGAAGTGGAGGGAGAAAAGTGTGGAGGGAGGAGAAGTGTGGAGGAGAGAAACAGGTGAATAGGAGAAAAGAAAGGGAGAAGGGGCGGAGGGATTCAAATTTTGAATCCTGTCCAAGACTTCCGTGGCACATATGGGAAAAATGCGCCATAGAAGTTTCTCTCCCTTTTTTTATTTTTTTTGCAGGAAAAATCTTTTTTTTGTCATAACTTTTTATACTTTTATAATTTGGGGAATCTGTAAATCTTCAGCCGTTGAAGTCGAGTAAGAAATTTCGGGACGGTCATTTTGGTATATTAAACTTTTTTTCCGATATCGTGTGCAAAAGTTAAGGCCATTTTACTTTGCCATGACCTTTTTTTTGCAAAATACATCAAAATTCATGTTTTTCAATTTTTCCTACAACTATACCCCAAAATATAAATACATCTCAAAGGAATAATTATTTTGAATTATTTATCATTTTGGTTTATTTTTCAAAAGTTAAAAGGCGATCCACTGGAGGTGGTGGGTTGGATCTGGTTTTCTATATTCTGTGGCGCATATATAGGTACGCGTCATAGAACGTTGGTCAACTGAATTCTTTGGTGGGGCTTAATCTCACTTTCTGTGGCGCATATGGTCGTATACGCCACATAAGTTGGAACTTATGTGGCGTATACAACCATATGCGCCACAGAAAGTGAGGAAGCCCAACTCTGGTGGCGGGTCCCACCAAACTTCTGTGACGTATTGTTTTCCTATATGCGCCATAGAAGTGTGAAATTTCTATGCCACATTGCCTGAAATGGGCCACTGAAATTTATCTGTGATGCATAGTCACACATATGCGCCAGAAAATATCCTTCTATCTATAGTTGGTTTTCTAGTAGTACCATTTTTGACATTGTTTTCTCTTTCTTTATTTCTTATTTCTTTTGGACTCAGATTGTGTTGTTTTGTCCCATTGATGGTACCTTTTAATTGCTATATTAATATAGCGAGGAAAAACTGTTTCGAGCGGTAGTAGTATGGCGAGAGTTCAGCTCCAGCTGGGACTATACTGCATACGGATATGAATGCACAACGTATGTGGGTTTCCGTGCAGCACATGCGATGGTACTGCATGCTCTATTACAACAGAGAGGACATCCACGAGCTAGCTCTGGATCTCTGCCTCTGCATGAAGAGTGCACACGCGGCAACTCTGAATGCTCTGCGTGAACGAAGAGAGGGAGAGCGGAACGCGTCGCGATAAAAGTGTAGGATTCGCAATATAGAAAAAAAAATTTCCTATGATAGGAACAACTATTTACCAAGATTTATCTACTATATATAAGAAACGGGTGGATTTACATCCATAGAATACATACCCTCGAAGACCGAATAGCGTTAACGAGGTTGTACTCGTGGATGATATAGTCAAACGCTTGATGATCTCAAGATCGTGATGAAGTCCATCTGGTCTAGCCGGTCCAACACCATCAAGTCCAGCACCGCAAAGCAGTGGTGCATCCGTAATCGCACACACGTCCGGATACCATGACAACCTCCACGCCCTCACTCCAGCAAAGCAGCGGAAGAAACAAATCCTTCTAGAAAAAACCATCAGGAACATGTATCTCGCTGATCTGAGACCATGGGGAATTCTAAAAAGGGAAGAGAAGATCCTTCGCTAAGAGGTGTGAGTGAGAAGTGAGAGGAGGGGCTCCTTTTATAGGAGGAGGGGTGCATCCCACCAGCCATGGCCGGCGGCCAAGGTGGTGCCCCCACCTCTTCCTCCATTCATGTGAGTGGAGCTCCCACTCACACAAAAGCCCCTCCATTTCCTCCACTTAAAATCCAACTCAAAACCCATTAAATTTCCACCAAATTTAATGCAATATCTCATTAAATAAAACTATTTTATTTATTTATTCAGAATTTTATTAATTACTTGAATTAACAAACATTAACATAAAACCCCTTACAACGTTTAAATTTCACACGTAGAACCAGTTTTAGCAATTTCAACCGAAACAGTTCCGTTGTCTAGTGAAATCATTCCTGCGATTTGTAATTTTTTCTCTGGCATATTACTTGCTGCAAATGGTGTCAGTATCCCTTAAGTGTGTCACCCTATGGTTCACGAATAATATAGACATGATCAAGACCCCTCTCCGATCAATAATCAGCAACGGGACCTGGAAATCCGTACTGACTCCCACATGTTCAATGGTGACTTCTGTAATCGTGTGAATCTTATACTGATGTAACTCAATCCCTTTGTCTCGCGATATATTATATGTCCGAAATTCGATCATCGGCATCTCCATACCAAGTTTGATATCGTTACCGACATGTACTCTTTTCTCGTTCCCGTGATATAACATTCTAGTGATCCAATCACTTGCTTGCAAGCTAACTAATGTGATATCACCGAGAGGGCCCAGAGTATATCTATCCATCATCGGGATGGAAAAATTCCACTCTTAATCCACGAGCCTCAACATAACACCTTCGTAGCACTGAAACCATATTTATAGTCACCCTGTTATGGTGTGACATTTGATGTTATCAAGATACTCTTTCGGTGTTAGTGATTGAAATGATCTTATGGTCTAAGGATTAAGATTACTTTGTATGATGTTATAGCATTATAAACACAATGACCTTGATCATAATGCTATACTTCGGATGAATGTTCATAACATCATTTCATCAATGTTGTGACCTTGTTATTAACAACATCCAATGTCCATGATCAGGAAACCTTTGATCATCTTGTTAATCAACGAGCTAGTTTATAAGAGAGGCATAACTAGGAACTTTCTTTTTCTTCATTAAACACACATGTATTAACATTTCCATATTAATACAATTATAGCATGCAAAATAAACATTTATCATAAATAAGTAATATAATAATAACCCCTTTATTATTGCCTCTCGGGCATATTTCCTTCAAAAAGACAAAGCGGAGTTCGCGACGCCATTTAACAACGCAAAATTGCCAAACATTTTATGTGGAAGCGATAAACCCCACTTAGTTACGATGCGGCTGAAGTGGCTACGTCCACATAATCCACTGTACGCGCCACTTACATCCTGATCTGTAAGACCTCACCCTTTAAGGTAAAGGCTCCTGTGATTGCAGTGCTAGTCCCTCGATCGAAATGCTAGAACCCACAGTTTAAGATGAAGTACAAAAATACAAATGTCATTATTACATCGTAATTCTAGGAGTATAAATAGTTCTTACAACTCATTAGCCCAAGGCTAACACATAGAGTTCTTATTACATAGCAAAAAAATAAAGTCTTCATCTTCATGTGCCACAGGCAAACATGTTGAGTGTAGATTCATAACCTTATTCACCATTAGAGTAACCTGCAACATAATAATTTACAGCCACAAGGGGTTAATACATTTGGAATTGTATTAGATAGTGATAACATTGTTATATAATAGAGTCTATCATCAATATGAATTTGGCTAAGTGTGGTTTCAGGCTGGCTTTGCACAAAATAGTTTTTGTCCTACTAGTTGAAAACACTAAGTTTTTCTTTACAAAACTCTAAGGTACCACCAATAGACATTGGTGAACCACTACCCTTGTTCACCCACAAGTTTTAACTTAGAGAAATTGGGATTAGAAGATCCTTGATCATTTCAATGTCTTTTATGCTGAAATTGTCCATTACCGGGGACACGGCTAAGTACTTAGGTTTTACCCTCTCGAAAGGTGGTGCACTTTCCCCACAAGACTCGACATGCATCGAGACGAGACTTTTCAGAAGCATTCCCTCAGACCACCATGGACGTGTTCCATCCTATCAACCCTACCACCAAATGTATATCTGGCTGAGTTCTTGCAACCTATTTGGTCAAGATAGAGCTCATATGCCATGTAGTTGCACTAAAAGCTTCTCAACACTAAACATCTCAAATCTCTTTGTTCCTGTGTGTCCATCCACAAGTGTGATAAACAAGGTAAACCATAGACATGGGCCTTGTGTAACCACTCAACACAAACCATTCTTCCCATTCCACCTAGGTGTTTCATTAACAAGTTGTTTTCTTTGTCCAAAACATATAGGCATAATATTTCCATAAGATCATAACATGAATTTTTCACCCTTGAATTCTAATAGCTAGGCTAAGCATACTAGCATAACATGTCTCAAAGAGGAAATGCTACCAATATAACAACTATAGGACCTACCATAGCATAGCATATACTTTGAAAATTTACCATTCAAATCCTACTCAAAATAGTACTAATGCATTAGGAAAAAACAATAGGACAAAATATGGAGTATCACTTGCCTTGGTATATAGGGGAACAGACACATTCCTCACAATCACACTCTCCACAATCCACAAACTCTACACACAATTCATACAACAAAATATTCACAAATCAATATACATACAAAAATAATAATGAATGCATGCAAAATGCAATGAGATGTTTTGTCCCACTTTTAAATCAAACTTTACAGTACTGAATACAAAGCAATCTTTCTAAAGTCTAAATAACACAAAAACCACCTACAAATAATATTCTAAATAATTTTTATAGCCAAAATAAGCCTACAATTGTCTCTGCATAAAATCCTAATTTTCCAGAAGCAAATGACCAAACGAAGGCCATAGATGCAAAGACCTCAATTTTTTGAATCCATAGACATCTTATTAGCAATTTTTGGAATTACAGAACAAAATTTATGGATTTTATAAGTTTAAACAACTAATAGAATAAAATCTTGGATTCTAAATCAAATTCACTGCCACGCGGCGTGTTCTGATTGGCGCGTACTGGTTCGGGTGGATCACGCACGCTAGCCGTAGGATCTAAGTTAGATCTAGCGGTCCATATTGGTGCTTACCGCTTCGCCTAGTCATCTAATCGCAGCCACTAGAGCCAGATCCAATGGATCAAATCGCTCTGACCTAAACCTAGCGGCGCGCATGGCAGGCACGGTGGCGAAGCTACTGACGGTGACGCGCCGGCGAGGCTAGGGAGTAGGGGAGGGGGTGCTACGGCTTACCACGGTCGTAGAGACGAGGCAATTCTCAACGTGGTCGCGGTTGGGGCGGGAGCGTATGGACGTGGCGGCTATCGCTCGTCGGAGTTGAGCTGGCTTAGGGCGCTTGCAGACGAAGACGAGGGCGACGACCTGGGGCGCAATTGGACAATATACATGCATTAGAAGATGCGCAAGACAAAGGGGAACACGCTCATTTGAATCATAGGCAAAGGGGAACACGGTGCTCACCGGAATAGCTCGTCGGATCTCGGTTGTTCATCCGATGCTCACGGTCAGAGACAAAGACGACGCTCTGATGCAAGAGGAGACAAATGGCAAGTATCAGGAGATGCGCAAGGAAACGGTGAACACAATTCGGGGAGAACTGGGCTTACCGTGATAGTTCACCAGAGTTCATCGGCACTGCGGCGGTGCGACGCAAAATTCGGGGAGCCTGGTGGCGCTCTGTGCTTGCGGTTTGAGGGGTAATGGAGCAGAGAGGGAAGGGATTATGTAGCCAGAGCGGGGGAGGGAATTACACATGGAATCAACGGTAATTAAGCGAGCATTGATTTGGTAGTGAAGATGGGAGGAAACGGCTGTGGCCCGGGTCTGGCGTGGGGTTGACGACGATGAGTCGACGTGGCGATGGGTCCCACTTGTCAGCGAAAGGGTGCGTGCTTGGGCGGTGAGAAACAGAGGGGAGAGGGGGAGCTCCTGGCTGGGCTTGGTGGGCTGCCAGGGTTGCTGGGTCAAAATAGCTGACTGGCTTTATTTTTTCCCTCTTTTGCCTTTTCTTTTCTGTTTTGATTTTTCAAATGTGATTTGAATCACCAAATGAACTCCAAATATTTTCAAACTTTCACCAAATATTTGTGAGGTGATCCTAGTATCTAATGATGGGTTTTGCAGCATAGTAAATCAAAAAATTTCTACGGATGCGAATGGGAAAGCAAAGATCTAATCTAGGAGATGCAATCAACGAGAGAGATAGATGAGATCTTCATACCCTTGAAGAAATCGCACAGCGGAACGTTCAACAAAACGTGGTTGATGTAGTCGTACTAGCCTTCTCCTCCTCGCGATCCGATCCGATCCAACGCCGCAAGTGGTGACGCCTCCGAGATATGCACACGTATGACACCGCGACGTCTCCTCCTTCCTCGATCCAGCAAGTGGGGTGGAGAGATAGATTGGATCTACAGCACGACGGCGTGGTTCAAAGGTGGAGAGTTTCTGCGGCAGGGCTTCGCCTCCGTGCAGTCAGGAGTGAGAGAGAGAGGAGGGCAGCAGTATGGCGGCTAGGGTTTTGGGGTGTAGGCGGAGGGTGCGCCCCTGCCCTCTTTATATAGAGGGCGGGCCGGCTGCCCTTGCTCCTCCTCCAAGCCGTAGGGCCGGCGGCCACAAGGGTGGAATGGGGGGAAGTCTCCCCCCCTTCTAGAAGATCCCCTAGGGTTTCCCCTAGGGTTTGGCTGGCTGGGCCTATGGGGCCTTGTGCCCCTGGCCCAATGCGGCCAGGGCACTCCCTCGTAGGCCCATGCCCCCCTCCGACAAGTGGGGCCACGTTGGTCCCACTCCGGAAGCTTCTAGAACCTTCCGATACAATACCGAACATTCCAAAATAATTCCGAAATCCAAAAACTGTTTTCCATTATATGAATCTTATTCTACGGACCATTCCAGAACCTCTCGTGATGTCCTAGATATCATCCGAGACTCCGAACAAAAATTCATAAACAAATTATCCATTCTATCCTAGCGTCGAGACACGTTAAGTGTGTGACCCTACGGGTTCGAGAATATGCAGACATGATCTTCTATCGATAATCAACAGCGGGATCTGGAAACCCATATTGACTCCCACATATTCATCGATGATCATATCGGATGAACCACGATGCCAGGATTCAATTAATCCCATATATATATTCCCTTCATCACGCGATATTTTACTTGCCCGAGATTCGATCGTTGGTATCGGCATACCTAGTTCAATCTCGTTCACAGCAAGTCCTTTACTCGTTCCGTAATCCAATATCACTTTGTGATTAACTCCTTAACCACGTGCTTGCAAGCGGTGTTGATATCAATTACCGAGTGGGTCCGAAGTATATCTCTCTGACTTGGGAGGGACAAATCCCATCTCGATACATACAACCCAACAAGTACTTTCCGATCACCTGAGAGACACCTTTATGATCACCCTCTCATAGGATGACGTTTGATGACCCCAAAGCTTTTTTCCGATACCAGGGAGTTGCATTATCTCATGGTCTAAGGAATACAATATTTGACATAATAAAAAGCTTCACAAAGATGAACATGATGACACGATCTAATTGCTCTACTTAATTTGGTTTTGTCCATCATATCATTCTCCTAATGATATGATCTCATTATTAATCGACAACTCATGTCTATGGTTAGGAAACCTTAACCATCATTAATTAATGAGCTAGTCCATAGAGGCATACTAGGGACACGGTGTTGTTCATAAACCACACAAGTATCAAAGTTTCTACTTAATACAATTCTAGCATGGAATATAAACTTTATCATGAACAAGAATTATAATAATAACATCTTTATTATTGCCTAAAGGGCATAATTCCAATATTCTCCCACTTTCACTAGAGTCAATAATCTAGTTTACATCTGGCAACAATCTAACACCGATGGCACTAAGGTGGTGATCATGTTTTGCTCGTGGAAGAGGTTTAGTCAACAGATCTGCGACATTCAGATCCATATGTACTTTGCTAATCTTCAGATCTCCATCTATTATATAATCTCGAATTATATGAAACTTGCGGTTGATGTGCTTGGTCTTTGGATGATATATTGGTTCCTTAGCTAGTGCTATGGCGCCAGTGTTGTCACACAATATCTCTAGTGGGTCCATGGCACTTGGAACCACACCAAGCTCAGTGATGAAGTTCCTGATCCAAACTCCTTCACTTGACGCTTCTGCAACAGCCATGTATTCCGCTTCTACTGTAGGTCTCGCGATCACGCTTTGCTTGCAGCTTCTCTAGCTCACATCTCCTCCATTCAAAATATAAACATATCCTGTCTAAGATTTAGAATCATCCTTGTCGGTGTCGAAACTAGCATCGACATAACCTTTTACGATGAGCTTCTCATCATCTCCATAGACCAAGAACATTTCTTTAGTCCTATTTAAATACTTTGCTCATAGCTTCTCTATCGTTTACCGTAGCTGGACACTGAGCCTTGCTCAATATCTTACCTGACAACATAGGAACTGAACCTTTCTTTGCCTTATCCATTCCGAATCTTTTCAGAACTTTGTCTAGGTATGTACTTTGGCTTAAAGCTATTAGGCGTCTTTGTCTATCTCTATAGATTTTGATGCCTAATATATAAGCAGCTTCTCCTAGGTCTTTCATTGAAAAACATTTGTTCAGATATCTCTTCACATCGTTAAGCATATCAATGTCTGTAAAACCTAGCGAGGTACCCTTATATAAACCTCCCTTCGGTACGCATAGCAGCACGTTCCATCAGATACCCCGTCGACTCGCTGCCTAGCCACCGAGCTCGCCACCACTGTAATCCCTAGATAATAAAATCTAGCAGGAGTAGGTCTTTACCTTCCGGGGTGCCGAACCTGGGAAAAACATTGTGTCTCTGCCCTCATATCGCACTGCAGATGGCTAGCCGCCCTTTCCCCTCTTTCTACTACTCGCTGCCAATCACAGCATCTCTCGTGGCCATTCCCACGACACTTTTCCAATAAAAATGCCGAAATGTTTAGAAATATGGGAGACAATAGTTCTACTACTTTGAATGATAATATTTGTGAAGTAATTATGTTCTTGCAAAAGCTTGCTAGACGTCCTAATGCTAGTGCTATGAATATGGCTTTTACAAAACATATTACAAATGCTCTCATGAAAATTAAAGAAGAAAAATTGAAACATAAAGCTTCTATTCCTAGGAAATTAGAAGATGGTTGGGATCCCATCATTAATATGAAAGTTAATTATTTTGACTTCAAACCTTTATGTGATCTTCACTACTAGGAAACTAGGTATAGATAGATAGACCTGCTGTGGCGCATGGTTCTGACCATGCGCGACAAAAGATGTCCAGTGGTGCATATGCGTCAATGCGCCACAGAACCCTCAAATTTCTGTGGCGCATGGAGTTTGGAAATGCACCATAGAAGTAAGGTGGGACCCACACCAGGCCTTGGTCGATGAAACATCTGTGGCTTATTTGAGCATATGCGCCACAGAAGTTATATGCGCCACAGAATCATCAGGTGGGACCCACAGCAGGCGGGCTTTGACCATGCTCAGACCAACCATTTGTGGCGCATTGGCGATATGCGCTAAAGAAGTTTATGTCTTTTGTGGCGCATATCACCATATGCGCCACAGAACAAGTATGCGGGCCCCATAGTCTGGCCACCTATGACCAAGCATCTATGGTGCGTATATTTATATGTGCCACAGAAGATCAAACTTCTGTGGCGCATATCTCCCATATGCTCCACATAATACCGCGTGCTACTCAGAATATGTTGAGAATTTCTAGAACATTTTCCTCTTGGTTTTCCCAACTAAACAAGTACCAGTGGCATAGGTAGAATACTAGAAAATCTACTAGATAGACAGTGGCATACATCATTGCATGAACTAAGCATATCCCTTGAACAGCAAAACAACAATGGCATACATCATTGCAAATGCACAAAATACAACAAACACTTCAAACTCCTTCATAGAGCTAGGGGCGATGGCGGTGGAAGATGTCAGACCTCCCTGTTCATGCGCGCCTGTAGCCTGTGGACGTTCTCCTTCATGGACATGTTAGGGTCGAGCACTGGCCGCCACCCGATTGGTTCCGCCATGCGCGCCCTCTCTTCCGGGGACGCGAGCATGGCGTACAACCTCATGGCCTTGTTGTAGAGGGCCTCGTGCCATAGCCTGGCCTCCTCCTCGATTAGGTTGACCTCCGAATCCCGCGGCGGCTAACTCCGAGCACTGCCCCTCAACCTCGCCCCTCCACTGCGAGTAGGCTGCAGGGGACACGAGCGGGCTGTGCTCTCCAGCGATTATTCTGACGAGTTGTTGGAAGAAGCCATCAGGGACAGGGATGATGCTTTTGATAGAAGTTCGATCTTTTGTGGCGCATATCATCCATATGTGCCACAGAACCCTGCGTCTCGATCTACTTTTGAACGGTCACTGACTGACCATATATGGGCCCCACAGTCTGGCCACCTATGACCAAGGTTTTGTGGCGCATATGGACGATATGCGCCATAGAAGATCTAACTGATGTGGCGCATATCGTCCATATGCGCCATAGAAACCTACGTCCAGATCTGCACAAAAAGGTGGCAGGTTTGCACTCCTCTATCTACCACCATCCATTTCACATCCTTCTCCCCCTCATCCCAACTCATCTTCCTCCTATCTCCCACCCCATTGTGCCCATAATTTTGTCTGTTTTGTTGTATTTAAACCTACTATAGTTGATAGATTTGTTAGGAAAATCCTTTATCCAACTTGTAGATCTAAAACACACTTACTTTTCTCCTCCACATCTCTATTTTTGTACCACTATCTCTCCATAGATCTATTGGTCCACACTCTCTCACATCGCGGTCTTGACTCGGTATTCAATATACTAGATGAGTAATTGGCCATGAATATGCATGTTTTGTAGGTCTATAGCTTGTCACGCGTGTAGCATCCCAATTGTCTAACAATTGTAATGCTACTTGGTCTAGTAATATAATGGCTACTTCATATACATAATTGTTGCATCATAATTATATCATGATCATGTCATCATGCCACCTTGCATTTGAGCATCATATAAAACCCTTTTGTTTTGGTTCTTATCTCATATGCTTTATTAATTGTATTTGCCTCTTGATATTGTATTTGGTTATTGATATATTGTTTAATGCCCAAGTTGAGTTGGGGGCATATCTTTTATTAACTCCACCACCTTTCTTGTCACCACACCATAATTCTACCATTCCAATATATGTGAGCTTAGCATTTTATTTGGGTTTACCTCTAGCTCAGGTGGGTTGGGATGGATCCTTTTCTACTTCTACATGCTTCCACACTAGCATCAGGTTGTTTCCACACTCTTGATATGTGGGACCACCTTGCCTGTTTGGTGAAGGAAACTCTTATTCTAGCTTCCATATGGCATTGTTTTGGAATAGCTGCTCATGTTGGAATATTGTTGAGGAAAATAAACACCTAGTGGAATACACACACTAGAATGTCCAATTATATTCAAATATGAGCATATTTTCATCTACTCCACATGGGACCCAACACCACTCTTTTGGCTTGGCCTTAATTCCCTGTTTGGAAATGCATGTGTTAATAAATGCCCATGGTCATTTACAATTGTTTTCACAATAATAAACATGGAATTTACTACTCATGCATGGGCCATGCAAGATCTCTACCATCCTCTTTTCTTTGGGTTTTATTTTCTTGGATTTTAAAGTGGAGTATTCCTTTTCTCTTTAACTCTCTCCCTTTGCTCTTACACAACCCTCACCACCTTTTTATCTCTCTACTCCTTTGACTAGATCTTGTTTGATCTTTGCTTGACCTTGCTTGATCTTGTCAAAAACACCCAACCTCACCTCTCTCACCTCACCCCCCTCTCTCCAAAACCCTACCCGAGCCACCCCTCTCTAGCTAACCCTAGCTACCCACACCTCCCTCACCCCCTCTCTCACCTAGCTGGCCCCACCTGGCCCTCTCTCCCTGGCCCACACCTGAGGCTACCGAAACCCTAGCCCGAGTCTCCCTTCTACCCTAGCTCTCTCCCTCTCCCTCTCTTTTCTCTCCCTGTCGTGATGACCCTAGCCCTCGCCTCCCCTCGCCTCTCTCTTGCTCTTCTCTCTGCCTGGCCGGCCCCACCGAGCCCTACCCGAGCACGTGAAGGAGGAGCAGAAAAGGTGGTCGAGCCACCTTATCAAACGTATACCTCCTCCCTCCATTCCTATCCACTCCCCACGGCACCCTTCCCCTCCCTCTGCTATCTGCCACCACCTCCCATGCCTCTGCTCCGCCAGATCTCCCCCAGGCCGCCCCTTCCTCTCCGTCTACCCCTACCACCATCCACCACCGATCACCACCTTTCCGTCGGCCTCCTCTCGACACACACACCCAGGGCGGGCGCAAGGCGTCAGGTGTCAAGGAAGACCGAGCCCCAGTCAGACACGGAGCCAGCAGGAGGAGCCCAGTGCTCCGCACGCCGTCGCGTCCCGACGAAAACCCTAGCTCTCCGGCCGCCAGCCTCGTCGACGATCTGCTGCGTCCCGCCCCGATCCGCTGCCGTCAACCACCCCGCGGTGAGTCCCTCTTCCGCCTAGACATCCTCTGCCTCGCCGTAGACCCTCTGCCTCGTCGGGCGTTTCGCCGAACGCCCACCGTGCGGGTCGTTCGCCGTCGTCTGCACGGCGTACGCGTCGCATAGAGCCACATCTAGCCGCGGTCCTCCCTCCTGACACCTATCCCACCTAGCCGTAGCGGTCGCCGCCGCCGCCGTGCGCGAGCCCCACGTCGCGGGATCGAATCCCCGCCTCGCTGCGCCGCGCACCGCGCGCGCAAGACGCAAGAAGATCCACAGTGGCCGCGGGCGCCCTTTTGCGCATACCGCCCCCTGTCTTTTGTTTCCTCAATCCGCGCTCCCTCTAGGCCCGCTTGTCAGCCCCCTGTTCTTTTTTACAGATAGGCACCCCAGTTTACCGCCCCTCAACCCGCAGTCCCCCTGCTGTGCCGCGTGGCTGACCCTCCCCTCTCGCTGTCATGTGGGCCCATTCACCGGACCCACCACAATGACAGGCTAGCTAAGGTCATGTATAGAAACCCTTCGGTGCGCCTGTTACCGCCAGATCAGCCCGGACCCACTTGGCGGTGTCAGTGGCTAGGTCTGTGTGGGTACAAAATGTTTTCCGCTTAGCTGTTTAATTTAAATCCTGTTCAAATATTTTTAAAATTCAAATTGAAATCTGTTTTAAATAACTTTTCTAATACAAACCCAAATTAAACATGTAATATATGTTTCTGAATCAGAAAAATGTGAGGATTTCAAATATGCCATCAAAAATATATTTTGGACACTTTAAATTACGAGTTGATTAAAATTACAATAAAATGCCCTTCTTCTTAATTAATTAATAACTTTTGTTTTATAACTCCAAATTTGACAAATGATATGTCTAAAATGATTAGCTCGACGAGACCTTTCTGTTTATGCATTCCATGTTTTGAATTGCAGCATGCATCATATAAATATAAAGTATACAGCAACTTATTTGAGGTTAAAATGTGATTAAAACCTCATAAAATGATTTATTCTCGCATTTCACACCTCACCCATGCCATGCTACATTAATGCCATGCAAATTGTGCATCATTCATCATGGCATGATTGTTTGCTTGTCGCATTTAATTCATATGCTTGTGCACTTTATTTATGTTGGCCCATGTTTGTTTGGTTCTTCTTGAAGACGCCGAAAGGTGGGATATATCAAGAAACCCAGGAGCACTACCCAGATCCTTCTCTCGCTTCAACTGAGCTGCCAGGCAAGCACTACCACATGCTTGCATACATTTAGTACCTAATGCCTCTATCTTATTCTTGCATCATCGAGTCGCGATTGCATTAAACTGAATCCCAAGTATTGCATAGCCTTTACTTTTAAACCCCACCGAAGCTTGTTCCTCCATCCCATGAGCCATTACTACAGGAGTTGTTTGAGCCATGCGAGTCGTAGAACAGCATGTGTAGGGTATGTGAGTGTCTGCTGGATAACGAGGTACCTAACAACTTAACCTGAGTAGTAATGGGATAACTAATGAAAGTGGCACCGGTGAGCTATATCTGCTATTTGGTTTTTCATGCTCACTTGTGTCCCGTAGGACCCCGAGTACTTGATTCCTGTTCCTTGAATATTCGCGCTATCCACATCCGGGGAAATTATGGGCCCCCCCTCAGCCAGAGCTTGATTCATTCTTATTTCTTGGGGCCACAAACTAGTTTGAGGTTTTATTTACTATCCTGTACTTATGCCATGCTTTACTGCTTTATTTAAATTGTGCGAGGTAACTTAATCCTGCATCTTTTTAGGATCGGGACACGTTGCGGTATCGACAAGCCCACCACATTTTCGGTTCCCGATCGTTACCGTCCACCCAAACCTTGAGTCCGTCTCGGAGCCAGCCAACTTCGTTGCGGGTGTACTTAATGGGATGGCCCCCTGAAATATTTCTGAATCTTGTGATTGCTTTGTCGTGAATGCCTCGTTGGGTTTTGATTTGGTTTTTCCGAGGTTGATCGAGTGTGTGTTGCTATTTGTGCACCCCTGCAGGGTAAAACTTTCTGAAAGCCGTGTCCGCGGTTATGGACGACTTGGAGCACAGTTTCTCGATCATAGACAAGTATAACTAAAGTACCGCTTTTAATTTGACTAAGTAACTGACTAGTAAATAGTGCAACACTCATGGAATGGATAATAAAACTGCCAACGGATGGGGGTTGTTCGTCCGCTTCCTCGTTGGTAAGCGAGGAGGAGGATGGATCTGTTAATATTACCGTTATAACTGTTGTTATTAATTCACGGACATCCGTTTATCTCTGGTTAGGCGGATGGTTAGCGAGTATCTATAGAACTGTTAGGGTTTATCTTTTGCTGCAATTGCGTCACCCCAGGTTGTGTCCCCTTTAGAGGCATAAAGACTTGCTGAGTACCCCTAGGGTCTCACACGATAAATTATTTGATTCAGATGAACAGGTACACTCACAAGATGGATACTGGGTGGAGGAGACGGACGATGTGGGCAACGATCATTCGGTGTAGAGATTCCGGGAACGGGGATCCGTGAGATCTATGGGCGGGAGGTGTTTATTATGTGGCATCTTATGCCGATTTGCTTCTTATCCGTACTCGGATCTTGTTTGCCGCTTCCGCCTGATACTCTGATGTTTGATGTATGAGGAGATATCCTAAACTATTATATCTATCTAGGACATTTGGATCTTGCCGTATGGCGTTGCAATATTTCTATTTCTTTTAGATGGAATGGCTCTGAGGACTGTTGTATGGTGGCTTGCATACATACTCATTTGTGTATGTAGTTGATCCTTCATTGCCGATTACGCCGTTCTTGTCCCGATGTTTGGAAATGGTTAGGACGGCCGAAAGGTCTACCTGTGAGTGGCATTTGGGCCCCACCATACTATTTTGACCATTTCCGCTCATCCAGGCTTGTAACTAGGAGCGTAATTCACCGAGGTAGTTACAATTGGTATCAGAGCCATCCCGCCCTTCAGGGTCTCAGCCAAATGGTCGTTGTCAGTCTAGCAAATATTTTTGGTAGCTATGTATACTAGGGAAAAACAAAACGCGAGAGTAGGACTGCTTCCATTTTTCTTCTTACCCACCCACCCTTTTCTGGTAAGGAAGTGTAACGTTTTCAATCCTCCTCTTAAAAGTTCAAACTAGGATTCACGTGTTCTAGGTTTCCGTAATACCATAGGGTGTGTGTGTGTAATTCCTTGTCTATCTGTTGCATCCAACCTGTTATCTTATCTGCCTTTTGGTTATCAACTGTTGGTACATTCCATACCGACAGGCTTTTGCAAACCGACGCGATCTATCTGATTTGTTGTATACCGCCGCGATCTGTCTTACTCTTTCTTACTCAAAGTTATTTTGTTTGGGGTGTTCGTTTCCGTAGTCACTAATCTTTAGGTTCATCCTGAGAAGAAGGTGTTGGGATATGTGTTCTACTTATTCATGTGCGGAGTAATGGTTTGAGTGCGGGATGGAGTCGCGACCATACCACTACTCTTATCATTCGCTCTTGTATATTGAATTGGTAGAGTCACTAATCTTGATTCGTTAAGTGATTTTGCGCATCTATTGGTATTTTAATGCCGAAATTTGCGGAAAATTTTTCTTTGTTAAGTTGTGTACCACACTCCTTTTCAGTCGTGTGCGATATGCTTAATATCTTCTAGGTGCTTTGAACTTTGCTGATATTTTAATATCATCTTAGTAAATTGTATCCTTTAATCTTGGTTAATTCCATCTTGGTACTATTTTGGATTATTATTATTCTCCATTATAGTACTGACTTGTGTTTTATATCAATCACAGGATGGCACCACCACGCCATTCTGAGGAGGACATACAACCTGAACTGGGTGCCGCGTTGTCAAGCATCGCCAATGCCTTGGCAGCAATGCAGCAGAACCAGCAGCGTTTTGAAGAAAGTGTTAGGAGGAATGAGTTTGCTCCGCTACCTCCACCTCCCAGGCGAGGAGACATCAAAAGCTTCCTGAAGTTCAACCCACGCCAATTCGATGTGTCCGATCAACCACTTGATGCTGATGATTGGTTGCGTGAGATGTCAAGGCTACTGGTGACTGCCGATGTTCTTGAGCAGGAATGGGTAAAGTGTGCCACTCACCTTCTGAAGGGAGATGCAGCTCTCTGGTGGGAGAATTACCTGAAGGCAAACTGCACTGGTTTTCAGCCTACTTGGGGACAGTTCACTGGAGCTTTCAAAGAGCAGTATCTGTCAGAAATTGTCATGGAGAGGATGAAGGAAGTGTTTCTCAACCTCAAGCAGGGCAATGACAATGTCAATACCTACATCAGGAACTTCATGAACCTTTCTCGTTATGGTGGCGATGAGATCTCTGATGACAAGAAGAAGCAAAAGAGGTTCCGGCAAGGGCTCAATGCATCGATTAAATATGCAATCACACATGCAAGGCCGGCGTCTTTTCTGGAACTTCAGCATACAGCTCTGCAGGAAGAAGCAAGTAGGCAAGTGTTTGAGGAGTCGAAGAAACACAACCGTGATGCAGCAAGCTCTTCAGCTATGTCAACTCCTTCTAAGCGTCGTGTCTGGGTTCCTAACACCCCACCGTCGCTCCCGGCTCCACCAAGACCTTCAAGCTTCGCGGCAAGGCCACCAAACTTCCTCACTGCTGCTCCCAGGGGCTACAACCACAACTACCCTGGAGCGCCTGGCGGAGTCCCTGGCTACGTTGCTCCACGTCCACCTCCTTCTTGTTACACTTGTGGAAACACTAGGCATCAACACTGGAACTGTCCGACGAAAAACAAAGCTCTTCCTCCACCACCTCCAAGATCTGCGGCAAGCTCTCCTATGGTTCGTGCACCACCACCTCGGGCTCTCAACATCAACACCAAGCCCGGGTCTATTGTTGCTCGTGCCAACTGTGTCAACGCCGCTCAAGCTGAGCATGCACCTGGAGTTGTGATGGGTATGCTTCCCGTTAACTCAATCCCTGCACGAGTTTTGTTTGATTCTGGTGCATCGCATTCTTTTGTTTCTCACAAGTTTGCAAATGAGAATGAGTTAGCTATGGTTCCTCTCCTTAAGCGGTTGATGGTCCTATCTCCTGGGTCAAACATGAGGGCTGTTCATATCAGCCATGGCAATCAAATTGAGATTGGTGGCTCTTCGTTCTCGGCATCCTTAATTGTTCTGGGCAATTCTGACATTGATGTAATCTTGGGCATGGATTGGTTGACAAAGAAATGCATGTGATTGATTGTGCTGAACGCCGGTTTCTCTCAAGATTCCTCAAGGCCATATAGTCTATTCTCCAAGTCCGACTCCACTATCCAGCTTTTCTCTTTGGCGGCTCGAATGATGATGCTATGGAAGCTATTCAGAATGTTCCGTGGTCCGTGAGTTCCCGGATGTCTTTCTGAAGAGTTGCTGCATGCCTCCGGATCGTGAGGTTGAGTTTGTAATTGAGCTTGAATCTGGAACGGCTCCTATCTCCAAGCGGCCTTATAAAATGGGTCCTGCTGAGTTGGCTGAACTCAAACGTCAGCTTGATGAACAAGAGAAGTTGGGTTTCATTCAACACAGTACCTCTTCTTGGGGTAGCCCAACAATCTTTGTGAAGAAGCGGGACAGAACTGATAGACTTTGTGTTGACTATCGGGCTCTCAATGCTAAAACCATCAAGAATAAATATCCCTTCATGGATTAATGATCTCTTGATCATAGCTGGAGCTATGGTATTCTCCAAGCTTGACTTGAGAAGTGGTTATCATCAAATCAAGATTCGCAAGGAAGATGTTCCTAAAACAGCTTTCACCACCCGCTATGGCCTGTATGAGTACACGGTCATGTCCTTCGGTCTCACCAATGCACCTGCCACCTTCTCGAGGCTTATGAACTCGGTTTTCATGGAGTATCTTGATAAGTTCGTTGTGGTCTATCTGGATGACATCCTAGTCTATTCTAAGTCAACGGAAGAACATGAAGAACACCTTCGGTGTGTCCTAAACAAGCTTCGTGAGAACCGCCTGTATGCAAAGTTCTCCAAGTGTGAGTTTTGGCTGCCTCAAGTAACCTATCTTGGCCACGTCATCTCTGCCAAGGGCATTGCAGTCAACCCGGAAACCGTAAAGACAATTGTTGAATGGCTTCCTCCTGTTAATGTCAAAGAAGTGCGGAGTTTCCTTGGCTTGGCTAGTTATTGCCGTCGCTTCGTTCAGAACTTTTCGAAGATAGCGAAGCCTCTTACCGATCTCCTCAAGAAAGGCAAGAAATATCTTTGGACTCCTGCATGTCAAGCACGCTTTGAGACACTCAAAGAGAAGCTCACTTCCACACCGGTATTGGTTCCTCCGGATACATCTAAGCCCTTCCAGATTTTCTGTGACGCCTCTTTGCAAGGATTGGGTGCGGTCCTTATGCAAGAAAAACAAGTTGTTGCTTATGCCTCTCGACAGTTGAAGACGCATGAGATCAACTATCCTACACATGACCTCGAGCTCGCAGCAGTTGTCTTGCTTTGAAATTATGGAGGCATTACTTGCTGGGCAACCGTTGTGAAATCTTTTCTGATCACAAGAGTCTGAAGTATATCTTCACTCAGCCTGATCTCAACCTTCGGCAGAGGAGGTGGATTGAAGCAATCAATGACTTCGATTTGACCATCAACTACACTCCGGGCAAAGCTAATGTCATGGCCGATGCTCTCAGCCGCAAAGCTTATGTCAACAACCTCATGATGGAAGAACAACAGCCTCTCTTGTGCGAGGAATTCCGTCAGCTCAACCTTGAAATTGTGGAACAAGGGTATCTCTTGAACCTTCTGGCTACTCCTCTCTTGGAAGAAAAGGTTCGCTCCTTTCAGCTTGGTGATCCGCACACCAGAAAGATCATCTCCAAACTTCAGCTTCCGAAGTATGAGTCCTTCCACGTCGATGATCAAGGCACGCTTTTCTTTGAACACCGGATGTTTGTTCCGAACTACCCGGGTTTGAGAGAGCAAGTTCTCAAGGAGGCATGATTACATTCTTTCTATCCACCCTGGCAGCACAAAGATGTACATGGACTTGAAAACACAATATTGGTGGCCGGGTTTGAAACGATATTGTGCCAAGTATGTCTCGGAGTGTGATGTCTGCCGCAGAGTTAAAGCTGTCCATCAGAAACCTTCCGGTCTTCATCAGCCATTGAAACCCCCGGAATGGAAATGGGAGAAAGTAGAGATGGACTTCATCACTGGTTTTCCAAGGTCGCAGAAGGGCAACAATGCAATCTTTGTTGTCATTGACAGGCTTTCTAAAGTGGCTCATTTCTTCCCCGTCAAGGAAACAATTTCTGCAATTCAGTTGGCTGAGCTCTATATCAACAGAATTGTCTCTCTGTATGGGGTTCCGCTTGAGATCAGTTCAGACCGTGGGAGCATCTTCACTTCCAAGTTCTGGGAAAGTTTCCAAAATGCTTTGGGAACAAAGTTGAACTTCAGCATAGCTTACCACCCTCAGTCGCAAGGGCAAGTTGAAAGGATCAATCAGATTCTGGAGGATATGCTCCGTGCTTGCGTCATCTCTTTTGGCATGAAATGGGAAGAATGCCTTCCTTATGCTGAATTCTCTTACAACAACATCTTCCAGAAAAGCCTAAAGATGGCACCATTTGAGGCTCTCTATGGTCGCAAATGCAGAACTCCGATTGGTTGGTCGGGTGCAGGAGAAAGAATATTGTTTGGCCCTGACATTGTAACTCAAGCGGAGGAGAAGGTGCACATCATTCTTGAAAATCTGAAGATTGCTCAAAGTCGCCAGAAGAGCAATTATGACAGAAAGCACACGGACATGGAGTATGCCCCTAGTGATCTCGTTTACCTTCGTGTCACTCCCATGAAAGGCACGCACCATTTTGGTATCAAAGGAAAGCTGGCTCCTAGATACATCGGTCCATTCAAAATTCGTGGAAGAAGAGGAGAAGTTGCTTATGCTCTTCAGCTCCCGGAAAAACTCAAGGTCCATGATGTTTTCCACATCTCTCAACTCAAGAAGTGCTTCAAGGATCCCGCCAGGACCGTGGATCATGAGCTTATCAATCTCCAAGAAGACCTGTCTTATCAAGAACACCCCACAAGAATCCTTGAAGTCGCAGAAAGAAGGACTCGCAACAAGTCCATCAAGTTCTGCAAAGGTGCAGTGGTCGCACCATTCTGTTGATGAAGCCACTTGGGAACGTGAAGATGAGCTCCGTGCCAAGTATCCTACCCTCTTTGTGTCTTCTTCTTCTTCCTAGAATCTCGGGGCGAGATTCCTGTTTAGTGGGGGAGAGTTGTAGCATCCCAATTGTCTAACAATTGTAATGCTACTTGGTCTAGTAATATAATGGCTACTTCATATACATAATTGTTGCATCATAATTATATCATGCTCATGTTGTCATGCCACCTTGCATTTGAGCATCATATAAAACCCTTTTGTTTTGGTTCTTATCTCATATGCTTTATTAATTGTATTTGCCTCTTGATATTGTATTTGGTTATTGATATATTGTTTAATGCCCAAGTTGAGTTGGGGGCATATCTTTTATTAACTCCACCACCTTTCTTGTCACCACACCATAATTCTACCATTCCAATATATGTGAGCTTAGCATTTTATTTGGGTTTACCTCTAGCTCAGGTGGGTTGGGATGGATCCTTTTCTACTTCTACATGATTCCACACTAGCATCAGGTTGTTTCCACACTCTTGATATGTGGGACCACCTTGCCTGTTTGGTGAAGGAAACTCTTATTCTAGCTTCCATATGGCATTGTTTTGGAATAGTTGCTCATGTTGGAATATTGTTGAGGAAAATAAACACCTAGTGGAATACACACACTAGAATGTCCAATTATATTCAAATATGAGCATATTTCATCTACTCCACATGGGACCCAACACCACTTTTTTGGCTTGGCCTTAATTGCCTGTTTGGAAATGCATGTGTTAATAAATGCCCATGGTCATTTACAATTGTTTTCACAATAATAAACATGGAATTTACTACTCATGCATGGGCCATGCAAGATCTCTACCATCCTCTTTTCTTTGGGTTTTATTTTCTCGGATTTTAAAGTGGAGTATTCCTTTTCTCTTTAACTCTCTCCCTTTGCTCTTACACAACCCTCACCACCTTTTTATCTCTCTACTCCTTTGACTAGATCTTGTTTGATCTTTGCTTGACCTTGCTTGATCTTGTCAAAAACACCCAACCTCACCTCTCTCACCTCACCCCCCTCTCTCCAAAACCCTACCCGAGCCACCCCTCTCTAGCTAACCCTAGCTACCCACACCTCCCTCACCCCCTCTCTCACCTAGCTGGCCCCACCTGGCCCTCTCTCCCTGGCCCACACCCGAGGCTACCGAAACCCTAGCCCGAGCCTCCCTCCTACCCTAGCTCTCTCCCTCTCCCTCTATTTTCTCTCCCTGTCGTGATGACCCTAGCCCGAGCCTCCCCTCGCCTCTCTCTTGCTCTTCTCTCTGCCTGGCCGGCCCCACCGAGCCCTACCCGAGCACGTGAAGGAGGAGCAGAAAAGGTGGCCGAGCCACCTTATCCACCGTCTACCCCCTCCCTCCGTTCCTATCCACTCCCCACGGCACCCTTCCCCTCCCCCTGCTATCTGCCACCACCTCCCACGCCTCTGCTCCGCCAGATCTCCCCCAGGCCGCCCCTTCCTCTCCGTCTACCCCTACCACCATCCACCATCGATCACCACCTTTCTGTCGGCCTCCTCTCGACGACACCGTACCAGGCGGCGGGCGCGGCGTCCAGGTGTCAAGGAAGACCGAGCCGAGCCCCAGCGTCGCCCCTGTACACGGAGCCGAGCAGGAGGAGCCCCAGGCCCGCTGCACGCCGTCGCGTCCCGACGAAAACCCTAGCTCTCCGGCCGCCAGCCTCGTCGACGATCTGCTGTGTCCCGCCCCGATCCGCTGCCGTCAACCACCCCGCAGTGAGTCCCTCTTCCGCCTAGACATCCTCTGCCTCGCCGTAGACCCTCTGCCTCGTCGGGCGTTTCGTCGAACGCCCACCGTGCGCGTCGTTCGCCGTCGTCTGCACGGCGTACGCGCCGCATAGAGCCACATCTAGCCGCGGTCCTCCCTCCTGACACCTATCCCACCTAGCCGTAGCGGTCGCCGCCGCCGCCGTGCGCGAGCCCCACGTCGCGGGATCGAATCTCGCTCGCGCGCCACAGACCGCTAAGAAGACGCAAGAAGATCCACGATGGCAAGCGCCCTTTTGCATACCGCTTTTGTTTCCTCAATCCGCGCTCCCTCTAGGCCCGCTTGTCAGCCCCCTGTTCTTTTTTACAGATAGGCACCCCAGTTTACCGCCCCTCAACCCGCAGTCCCCCCGCTGTGCCGCGTGGCTGACCCTCCCCTCTCGCTGTCATGTGGGCCCGGCCCAGACGACCCACCGTCACACAGGCTAGCTAAAGGTCATGATGCAAACCCTCTGCGCATGTTATCGCAGATCAGCCCGGACCCACTTGGCGGTGTCAGTGGCTAGGTCTGTGTGGGTACAAAATGTTTTCCGCTTAGCTGTTTAATTTAAATCCTGTTCAAATATTTTTAAAATTCAAATTGAAATCTGTTTTAAATAACTTTTAAAATACAAACCCAAATTAAACATGTAATATATGTTTCTGAATCGGAAAAATGTGAGGATTTCAAATATGCCATCCAAAATATATTTGGACACTTTAAATTACAAGTTGATTAAAATTACAATAAAATGCCCTTCTTCTTAATTAATTAATAACTTTTGTTTTATAACTCCAAATTTGACAAATGATATGTCTAAAATGATTAGCTCGACGAGACCTTTCTGTTTATGCATTCCATGTTTTGAATTGCAGCATGCATCATATAAATATAAAGTATACAGCAACTTATTTGAGGTTAAAATGTGATTAAAACCCCATAAAATGATTTATTCTCGCATTTCACACCTCACCCATGCGATGCTACATTAATGCCATGCAAATTGTGCATCATTCATCATGGCATGATTGTTTGCTTGTCGCATTTAATTCATATGCTTGTGCACTTTATTTATGTTGGCCCATGTTTGTTTGGTTCTTCTTCGAATAGACGCTGAGCAGGGGATATATCAAGAAACCCAGGAGCACTACCCAGATCCTTCTCTCGCTTCAACTGAGCTGCCAGGCAAGCACTACCACATGCTTGCATACATTTAGTACCTAATGCCTCTATCTTATTCTTGCATCATCGAGTCACGATTGCATTAAACTGAATCCCAAGTATTGCATAGCCTTTACTTTTAAACCCCACCGAAGCTTGTTCCTCCATCCCATGAGCCATTACTACAGGAGTTGTTTGAGCCATGCGAGTCGTAGAACAGCATGTGTAGGGTATGTGAGTGTCTGCTGGATAACGAGGTACCTAACAACTTAACCTGAGTAGTATTGGGATAACTAATGAAAGTGGCACCGGTGAGCAATATCTGCTATTTGGTTTTTCATGCTCACTTGTGTCCCGTAGGACCCCGAGTACTTGATTCCTGTTCCTTGAATATTCGCGTTATCCACATCCGGGGAAATTATGGGCCCCCCCTCAGCCAGAACTTGATTCATTCTTATTTCTTGGGGCCACAAACTAGTTTGAGGTTTTATTTACTATCCTGTACTTATGCCATGCTTTACTGCTTTATTTAAATTGTGCGAGGTACTGCACACTGTTGATCGAGTGTGTGTTGCTATTTGTGCACCCCTGCAGGGTAAAACTTTCTGAAAGCCGTGTCCGCGGTTATGGACGACTTGGAGCACAGTTTCTCGATCATAGACAAGTATAACTAAAGTACCGCTTTTAATTTGACTAAGTAACTGACTAGTAAATAGTGCAACACTCATGGAATGGATAATAAAACTGCCAACGGATGGGGGTTGTTCGTCCGCTTCCTCATTGGTAAGCGAGGAGGAGGATGGATCTGTTAATATTACCGTTATAACTGTTGTTATTAATTCACGGACATCCATTTATCTCTGGTTAGGCGGATGGTTAGCGAGTATCTATAGAACTGTTAGGGTTTATCTTTTGCTGCAATTGCGTCACCCAGTTGTGTCCCTTTAGAGGCATAAAGACTTGCTGAGTACCCCTAGGGTCTCACACGATAAATTATTTGATTCAGATGAACAGGTACACTCACAAGATGGATACTGGGTGGAGGAGACGGATGATGTGGGCAACGATCATTCGGTGTAGAGATTCCGGGAATGGGGATCCGTGAGATCTATGGGCGGGAGGTGTTTATTATGGGGCATCTTATGCCGATTTGCTTCTTATCCGTACTCGGATCTTGTTTGCCGCTTCCGCCTGATACTCTGATGTTTGATGTATGAGGAGATATCCTAAACTATTATATCTATCTAGGGCATTTGGATCTTGCCGTATGGCGTTGCAATATTTCTATTTCTTTTAGATGGAATGGCTCTGAGGACTGTTGTATGGTGGCTTGCATACATACTCATTTGTGTATGTAGTTGATCCCTTCGCCTGCCGATTACGCCGCCCGTTCTTGTCCCGATGTTTGGAAATGGTTACTACGGCCGAAAGGTCTACCTGTGAGTGGCATTTGGGCCCCACCGTACTATTTTAACCATTTCCGCTCATCCAGGCTTGTAACTAGGAGCGTAATTCACCGAGGTAGTTACAACGCGGGCGGTGTGTACATGCGATGCATGGCAACAAGATGATGTTTGTGCATGAAGCTTGTGTGGTGCATGAATTTTTGCATGGGAAAAAGTTTCTTGTTGTTGCTTGTCCGCCCTGGTGTGGTGCATGGATGTTTTCCAAAATTTTAATTCATTTCCATTTTGGCAAATTTTTGCACCACCCATATGTCCTACTTTTAGGAAAGGTCATGCCGAATTTTTCCGGCGACCATGCATGTGTGTTTGTGTGTGCATAAGGTGTGGTTTCTAATTAACCTACTATGTATTTTGCTCTATAGGTGCATACCGCGCAGGCAACCATGGTCGTCAGGATGAGCGAAGGTCGAGTTACTAGGTATAAGAAAGACGCGAAGGCGGACAGGATTAGAAACAACAATATCCAGATAAGATTTCCATGTCGAACATGCAAACTGTAGCGCTGGATCGACCCTGATTCTAGACAATTGGGGGATCACCTGTTCAGGAGCGGTTTCATGCACAACGACTTCAATGAGGAGCCGACAGAAAATGGTGGTGGTCATCATGAAGAAATGGGCGGGCGAGAAGACGAAGAGTCTCCGGCGGGCATGGTCATCATGACGAAGAATATACCGGCGGGTATGATCATCATGATGAAGGAGATGTCGACGAGCATGACCATCATGAAGAAGGAGAAGAATCGAACACCTAGACGCTGCTAACTTCGGCGTTAAGGGACCCTCATATTCCGGAACTGCTTCTCAAGGAGACGAGCAAAGCCAAAGATGCAGCCAGAGAGAAAGCTAAGATGGCGCAAATGGAGATAGATGGGATGAATCCATTGTATCCTGGGTGTCGGCCCGAGGATACACACCTGAGTGTAACGCTCAAGGCTCTAGAGATGAAGGCGGAACACAAATGGACCGACGTGAGCTTCAATGCTAACATGGAATTCTAGCACGATCATCTTCCTAACAGGAACACATTGCCAAAAAGTATAGAGGAGTCCAAGAAAATCGTGTGCCCTCTCAACCTACCGCACGTTAAATACCACACATGCATCAATGATTGCACAATTTATCATAATGAGTACGCGGAGAGAACCACATGTCCGGTGTGCGGCCATGGACGGTACAAGTGAGGGAACCACAAAGTTCCTCGAAAATTGGTTTGGTTTTTTACTATCACTCCACGTCTATAAATATATTTAGTAGATCCTAAGGAAGCACAGCTAATGCAATGGCACGCGGAAAGGGAGAAACCAGAAGATGATCCGGAGAAGGGCAAGATCCTAACACACCCTGCAGACACTAGCCAGTGGAATGCATAGGACATCGAGTTTGAACAGTTTAGGGGAGATGCAAGGAACGCCAGGCTGGGTATGAGCACCGATGGACTCAATCCTTTTGGCAACCAGGGTAGCACACATAGCACCTGGTCCATGTTTGTATGGCCGTACAACATTCCCCTGTGGATCTTCACAAAGAAAAGATACGTACAGATGAGAATTCTTATTCAGGGGCCGAAAAATCTAGGTATCGATATGCATCTTTATCTCAGACTATTGAAAGAGGAGTTAGCCACGTTGTGGGAGACGCCAGCTCGTACGTGGGACGCCTACACTAAAGAATATTTCCCTCTCAGAGCCGCGTTGCTCACGATGGTGCAGGACTATCCTGGTTACACATATGTATCAGCCCAGGTGAACCACGGAAACAATGAAAGTGTCAAGTGCATGGATAAGACCCCGCATCTCCAGCTAACAAAGGATCCTGGATCTTCGCAAACCGTGTTCCAAGGGACTCAAAAGTGGCTTCGCATGGATCACCCGTGGAGAAATCACGGTGAACTGTTCAATGGTAAAGACGAGCTTGAAAGATCCCCGCGTACGAAGAGAGGAGAAGAAATCGAGGAGCTTCTGAATAGTTGGGACGAGTGCCCTGCGTCAGGAAAGAAGCGACCGAGGACAAAGACACTTCTGGGTGTATGGACAGCGAGATCTATTTTTTGGGACTTGCCGTACTGGAAGGTCCTCCACACGCCCCATAGCCTCGATGTAATGCACTTCACGAATAAAGTTACCGAGAGTGTGGTTGGCACTCTGCTCAACATGCGGAGAGGACCAAGGATGGTCCAAAAGCAAAAGGGTTAAGAAGAATGAGGTGGTTGTGCTTCACGCTTCCTGCTCCACTCTGTGTCCGGAGGAGATCGAGCAGTTTTTCAAGTGCCTCCTAGGAGTAAAAGTTCCTCACGGTTACTAGGGAAAGATAAGAAGATATATCAATGTAGCGAAGAAGGGGTTCAGCGGTATGAAGTCCCACGACAGTCACGTGCTTATGACACAGATACTTCCAGTTTCCATACAAGGGATAATGGATGAGCACGTCCGTGAGACGCTGTTTGGCCTGTGCAACTTTTTCGACGTCATCTCTAGGAAGTCGATCAGCATCAAGCATCTCAACAGGCTATAGGAAGAGATTGTGGTGATACTATGCGAGCTCGAGATTTACTTCCCGCCCGCATTCTTCGACGTCATGGTGCATCTTCTTTTCCATGTCGTGGATGACATCATCCATCTCGCGCCGACATTGCTGCACAACATGATGCCATTTGAAAGGCTGGACGGTGTCATCAAAGGGTTCATTCACAACAAGTCCCATCTAGATGGAATCATAGCCAAGGGCTTTCTGATCTACGAGTGCATCTCTTTCTTCCAGAACTATCTAACCACCGAGAACGAGGCTGCTGGAATACCCACCAAGAAGCACCTCGGCAGGCTCACCGGGTATGGTCACCGTGAGGGCCACCTCTCATTGCATGTCGGCTTTGCTAATCGACGCGCCGACTTTCGCAGGGCACACCGAGTCGCGCTACGCCACATTGAATTGGTCAACGCTTGGGTGGAAGAGCACAAAATCTTGATCGAGCATGAGTACATGGACCGGGCCCGCCCGAGGAAGAAAGGAGACATAACAAGAGAGCACAACTCGAGCTTCATGGGTTGGTTCAAGAAAAGGCTGCTGAACAATCCCCCCGTAGACGCCTTCTATGGAAGATCAACAGCTCATAGTCTCCTTGTCACAGGGCCCAGCACATAACATAAAGACCTATCAGTTGAAATGGTTATATCCTACGGGTACACGACATTAGCATACCTGGTCCTGCCCAAGGAAGGCCCACAAGAATATACGTGGCCTATGGAGATTTTCGGGTGGCCCAAGCCCATGACAACTTCGGATCCTTGGAGAACAAGACTAGAACAGATAGAATATTCAACAGGGCAAACCCTAAACTTGTAACCTACTCGATTTGTGCGCGAGACCTGCCTAACTCTATATAAAGACTAGGAGGGCACGGCGAGGAGGGCCAATCTTTTTTCCATCGCATACACACTTCCACGCTAGATTGCATCTGCGCACCCCTGTAACTTTCGGTTCTGTCGTAATCAAGAGCAGACAAGAAGGAGTAGGGTTTTCCCTCCGGGGGCCTGAAACTGGGTAAATCTCATGTCCTCTGGTTGCTTGTCTGTTAACCTTTCCGTGATCTCTAGCACCCCCATCTTCTCCAAAACCCAAGCTCATAACAATGGGCATAGACGAGATTAAACCTTGTCAATTGGCACTGTCTGTGGGAATCGGTGGCGCTGATTGTGTGATCATGATGGTCCCGACCAAAGCGATCTACAACTCCTCGGCGACGGAGAGCCATCTCCTCTTCGATGCTTTCGACTTCACCGCCCACTCGCCAGCCACCATGAATACTTAGAGCCCGTAGGCGATGGGCTCAAGATTCTGTTCGAGGTCTTCTGCTTCCAGGTGGGACAGACCGGCACTCTCGTGGGCTCCGTATCCCAGCATGCTACGCACGTCAACATCGCTAGATAAGTCATACGACAACAACAGCTGCAACTCAGATATGTGCAATCCCCCGTCGGATGAAGGGACCTATGGTTCCGGATCCGAAAGCTGCGGCAGCAGCGATCCAACCCGCGGACGCTACCAATGCGCCATGGTAATCCAAAGCGATGTGGACCAACAACCACCAGATTCGGGCGCCCATGTACCGCCACCCAACCCGCAGGGTAGAAACGGCGAAAACAGGAGGCAACCATCCCCCCGCCCAATGAGGAATACCCCGATGCCAATCGAATAATCCTCCTCAGCAAGGTAGTATGGAACCAGGCACGCAAAGACATGGCGGGCAACAAGATCCTTCATGTGGGTGCCTCACGAGACCTACTGATGGCATACCACCTGCTCCTCATCGAAGAGCACAAAAGCAGGTGAAGATGCAAGAGGTACTTGACAACGAAAGCAAGCGGCCTCGGAGTCTAGCGTGCGGCGAGCTGCGCTCTCCACCTTCGGCGGGTCCAGCTGGCACGACAATCAAGCCAACAAGCATCGCTCTCGCACAGATAACATGGATATCGCTGCACGTCGCGAGGTGACTCGAACCCTCAACATGTCCTTCATGGAGATGGATGCCAACGGCAATGTCATCCCTAATATGCCGCAAGCTGCGATCATGGCAGCCACCACATATCTCGCATCCCATCCACCTCCGGTGGGGGACCCGAAGAGAGCTATGCACAAGTCCACACTAGCCGGACTCAGACTCGTTAGAGCTGCGCTCCACGAGGAGGCTCATGTGGAGCCAAAAAAGAAAGTTGCGGTCAGATTCAACCGTAGCCCCACACCCTCATCCGACGAGGATGAGCACAACCTACCTCGACAACACAAGAGCCCACGACGTCGCAGCCTCGACTACGACGCTCAAAACGACCTCGCTCAGCACAAGGTCGACAAGGCACGCGCCAAACGCGTGTGCTCATCCAAATCTGAAGAGGATGATGACGAAGGAGAACTCTACGGAGCTCGATCCTTTAGCAGATCTGTTCGGAGGACACAGATGACAAGAAACTTCAAGCTTCCTTCGGACACTCCTAAGTTCGACGATATGCAGGACCCTAAGGCATGGCTCAGCGACCACCTGTCGCCCGTCAAGATGCACGGAGGAAACAAAAACACCGCTCTGCAGTGCCTTCAGCTGTAGCTGACAGGCGCACCCCGAATCTGGCTCAGCAGCCTGTCCTCAGGATCCATCCGAAGCTGGGAAGAACTGGCATACAGTTTCATCCGAAACTTTAAGGGTACTAGCAAGAGGCCAGCCTCGATCGAAGAGTTGCGGGCATGTACTCAATGAACGAGCGAATCCATTCGCTCATACATACTACGCTGGCCCAACATCAAGAACTCCACGGCACATATCTCTGAGGAGAGAATGATCCACGCCTTCAAAGATGGTGTCAAGCGCCAAGAATTCAAGGAAGAACTTGGGCGCGTCAAGCCCAAGACACTCGACCACCTCCTGGACATCGCCAACAGGTGGGCCGATGGCGAGGACTTCGTCCATCGAGCTCACTTGGATGAGGAAGATGACTACGACCACCGACGCGAACGCTGTAGAAAGCGAAGATCGCGTGTCTACGACGATCGTGACGAACCCGATATGGTCATGCCTAGCTATGACGACAGCTGCAACAAAAGCAACCGCAGGAGCGGCGGATACCGTGGAAACAACTTCTGCGATGGAGGATGCCCAACGCAAACGTGGTTACGCCACGGCCGTGACGATGAACCCTCGGCATACGACAAGTTGTCGAGCCCATGCACCATCCACTTCTACATCGACAAGCAGGATGGCAAAAAGAAGGCCAGCCATATGGTCAAGGACTGTCGTGAGTTCTAGAAACTCAGCGAGGGCTTGGCCCAGATGAGACAGCAGATCCCGAACCTTGGGTTCAGACACGCACCTGCACCCGGCGACATCGCCCATGGAGGTCCTCCACCACCACCCGTGCGACGTTCGAATCACTGCGCCGAAAGGATCATTGATGATCCAAAAGGGGCGCCCAACAAACAGGGTGCAAAAGAAGATCACCCCCAGGTCAGCTTGGCCATGACCGCTCCACCCGCAATACCTGAGTACCTCAGCGGCTCGGTGCCCTGCATCGCATTCAGTCGTTCGGATCACCCCCGCCAGATCCCTCTCCTAGGTCATGCTGCCCTGGTGCTCGAGGCGCAGATCGGAGGGTTTGAGATGAGTCGTGTCTTCATGGACGGCGGCAGCGGCATCAATCTAATGTTCGCTAGCACCCTAGTAGCAATGCGGATCCCGCTGTGCAGCCTAGAACAATCCAACACAACGTTCCACGACATAGTCCCAGGGAAGGGCATATTTCCCCTGGGAAAAGTATGGCTCGACATCATCTTCGGAAAACCCGACAACTTTCGGTGCGAGCGGCTCGATTTCGAACTGGTGGACTGGCCATCACAATACCATTCCTTCCTCGGGTGCGTGGCATTCACAAGGTTCCTGGCAGTATGTAGCATCCCAATTGTCTAACAATTGTAATGCTACTTGGTCTAGTAATATAATGGCTACTTCAAATATATAATTGTTGCATCATCATTATATCATGCTCATGTCATCATGCCTCCTTGCATTTGAGCATCATATAAAACCCTTTTTGATTTGGTTCTTATCTCATATGCATTATTAATTGTATTTGCCTCTGGATATTGTATTTGGTTCTTGATATATTGCTTAGTGCCCAAGTTGAGTTGGGGGCATATCTCTTATTAATTCCACCACCTTTTTCTTTCACCACCTTATAATTCCACCATCCAACTAAATATGAGCTTGGCATTTATTGAGTTTACCTCTAGCTCATGTGGGTTGGGATGGATCCAATTCTATTCCACATGCTCTCATCTTAGCATCATGTTGTTTTCACAATATTGAAATATGAGAGCCACATGGCCACCTTGGCATGCCTTGTGAGTGGGACCCTTTCTTCTAGCTTTCATCTGGTTTGTCATGGAATTATGCTCATGTTGGAATAGTTTGGGACTATTGATCATCTAGTGGAGCATACACCCTAGCAAGTCCCAATTATGCTCAAACATGATCATCTCCATCTATTCCCTTGGAGCTATCTCTAAAATCCTTTTTGCTTAGGCCTCACTCCACATTTTGGAATGCATAGTAATAATGCCATGTAAACCATCTTGTTTTCACAACATAAGTATGGCATTAAATATCATGCATGGGCCATGCAAGAACCATCTTGTGCTAGCTTTGGTTTTAGTTGCATTTTGAGTAGATCTTTTGCAAAACCACATCACCTTGTCCTCTCTTTCCTAGTCTTGATCTTGTTGGGGTTTGGTTTGTGCTTGGCTTGGTCTTGACAAATGAACACCCTAGCAACTAACCTTTCCCCCTCTCTTCAAACCCTAAACCTACCTCTCCATCTCATCTAATCTACCATACCCCTCTCTAAACCTAAACCCTAAGCACCCCCCTCTTTCTCTCCTCCTTCTAAGCCGAGCCACCCCACCATGGCCTACCCTAGCTGGCCCCACCGGCCACCCTCTCTCCCTGGCCACCTCTCCCTGCCCTAGCTACCACCCCAAACCCTAACCTAGCTCCAAACCTAGCTCTACCCGAGCCTAGCTCCACCATCCAACCCGAGCCTCACCTCTCTCTCCCTAGCTCTCTCTGCCCTAGGGACCCCCAGCCCGAGCCCGGCCTGCCCTACCCCACCTGCCAGCTTCCCCGCGCCTGCCCTGCCCCTTCTCCCGACCGTGCACGTGAGCAAGAAGGAGGAAAAGGTGGCACCAAGCCACCCTTTCCCATCTACCCACCAGTACCACCTCCCTCTCCCGTCCCTATCTACCACCTCACGACGCTCCTCTGCTCGCCCAGATCCGCCCCATAGCCTCCACCCTCTCCCTCTTTCCCCACAGCCACCGTCTACCCCCACTCGCCGGAAAACCTTCGGCCTCCACCGCCCACACCTAAACCAGCCGGTGGCGTGACGCGCTGGTTGCCGAGGAAGGTCGAGGAGGTTCCCCTGCGTCGCGCCGTCGAAGAGGAGCACCGAGCCGAGCCGCCAAGACGAAAACCCTAACCGAAACCTAACCCGTCCGTGCGCCCTCGCACACACGGCTCGCCTACCCGATCCATCGCCACCGACGCCTCTCACGGTGAGCTCCCCAACCCCAGACATCCTCGCCGCTGTCTCGCCCTAGCCTCGCCGGAAATATCGCCGAGCACCCTCATCTTGTGCGCGGCCACGTGTTCGTCTGCTGCTCGCTCGGCCAGATCGCAGCCCTATCTAGGCCCGCTCACATCACCTAGCCCACCTAGCCCACCTAGCCACCAAATATACCAGCAGGTCCCCGGTTCGAGCCTCAGCGCTGCGTTACACAGCACCGATCTGTCCGAGGAAGAGAAAGCGATGGGCGCCGTTTTGCGTGAACCCCCCTGCGTCTTTTGTGCATCGACCCGCGGTCCACCTGCCCACTAGTCAGCCGCGAGATTCTTCCAAAACCCCGCCTTTTATAACCCTCAACCCAAGGCTCCAGCCTTGGCCCCATCCGTCGGTGCTCGTTTTTTCGCCTTCCACGTGGACGTGGCCGCTTAGCCCCACCTGTCGGCCTCAGAGTCTCCAGTGCAAGCGGTAAAAAAAGCTTTTGTAACAAGATCATCCCCATCTGTCACAGCGACGGTGGCTAGCTAGAGCTGAGTACTGAGTAACGAAAGTATTATCTGTTTCTGTTTTAAAATTCAAATCTTTTTCTAATTATTTAAATTCAAATTAAATTCTGTTTTTAAATAACTTTTAAAATATAAACCCAATTTAAACAAATAATATATGTTTTCAAATCAGAAAAATGTGAGGATTTCAAATATGCAATCCAAAATATATTTTGAACACTTAAATTTCCAAGTTTAATTAAATTACAATAAATGCCCCTTTTTCTTAAATAATTAATAACTTTTGATTTATAAATCCAAATTTAACAAATGATATGTCTAAAATGATTAGCTCGACGAGACCTTTCTGTTTATGCATTCCATGGTTTGATTTGAAGCATGCATCATATAAATATATTGTGGACAGCAACTTAATTGGGAATAAAATAGGGCCAAAACTAAATAAAATGCTTTATTATTGTATTCCACACCCCACCCATGCCATGTTACTTTAATGCCATGCAAATTGTGCATCATTCATCATGGCATGATTGTTTGCTTGTCGCATTTATTCATATGCTTGTGCACTTTATTTATGTTGGCCCTTGTTTGTTTGGTTCTTCTTCGACTAGACGCTGAGCAGGGGATATATCAAGAGAACCAGGAGCACTACCCAGATCCATTCCTTTCTTCAACTGAGCTGCCAGGCAAGCACTACCACATGCTTGCATACATATAGTATCTATTGCCTCTATCTTATTCTTGCATCATTGAGTCGCGATTGCATTAAACTGAATCCCAAGTAATGCATAGCCTTTACTTTTAAACCCCACCGAAGCTTGTTCCTCCATCCCATGAGCCATTACTACAGGAGTTGTTTGAGCCATGCGAGTTGTAGAACAGCATGTGTAGGGTATGTGAGTGTCTGATGGATAACGAGGTACCTAACAACTTAACCTGAGTAGTAATGGGATAACTAATGAAAGTGGCATCGGCGAGCCATATTCGCTATTTGGTTTTTCAGGCTCACTTGTGTCCCGTAAGACCCCGAGTACTTGATTCCTGTTCCAAGAATATTCGCGCTATCCACATCCGGGAGGCTTATGGACCCCCCTGAGCCAGAGCTTGATTCATTCTTATTTCTTGGGGCCACAAACTAGTTTGAGGTTTTATTTACTATCCTGTACTTATGCCATGCTTTACTGCTTTATTTACGATTGTGTGAGGAGCACGCTGTACTGTTTAGGAAGCGGAGTGTTTTCGCGGTATCGACAGTCCCAGTTTTGGGATCTGCTGTCGTTTACAGCCATTGACGCAAACCTTGAGTCCGTCTCGGAGTCAGCTAACTCCGCTCTTGTAGCTTAATGGGGTGGCCCCCTGAAATATTTCTGAATCCTGTGATTGCTTTGTCGCGACTGCCTCGTTGGGTTTTGATTTGGTTTTTCCGAGGCATAGCGAGTGTGTGTTGCTATTTGTGCACCCCTGCAGGGTAAAACTTTCTGAAAGCCGTGTCCGCGGTTATGGACGACTTGGAGCACAGTTTCTCGATCATAGACAAGCATAACTAAAGTACCGCTTTTAATTTGACTAGACTAGGTACCTGACTAGTAAATAGTGCAACACTCATGGAATGAATAATAAAACTGCCAACGGATGGGGGTGTTCGTCCGCTTCCTCGATGGCGAGGAGGAGGATGGATCTGTTAAGATTACCTTTATAACTGTTATAACTGTTGTTATTAATTCCCGGACATCCGTCTATCTCTGGTTAGGCGGATGGTTAGCGAGTATCTATAGAACTGTTAGGGTTTATCTTTTGCTGCAATTGCGTCACCCCAGGTTGTGTCCCCTTTAGAGGCATAAAGACTTGCTGAGTACCCCTAGGGTCTCACACGATAAATTATTGGTTCAGATGAACAGGTACATTCGCAAGATGGATACTGGGTGGAAGAGACGGACGAAGTGGGCAACGATCATTCGGTGTAGAGATTCCGGGAACGGGGATCCGTGAGATCTGTGGGCGGGATGTGCTTATTTATGGGGCATCTTATGCCGATTTGCTTCTTGTCCGTACTCGGATTTTATTCGCTTCCGCTGGATACTCTGTTGATTGATGTATGAGGAGATATCCTAAACTATTATATCTATCTAGGATATTTGCATCTTGCCGTATGGCGTTGCTATATTTCCTTTCTTTTTTAGATGGAATGGCTCTGATGTACTATTGTATGGTGGCTTGCATACATACTCATTTGTGTATGTAGTTGATCCCTTCGCCTGCCGATTACGCCGCCCGTTCTTGTCCCGATGTTTGGAAATGGTTGGGACGGCCGAAAGGTCTACCTGTGAGTGGCATTTGGGCCCCACCGTACTATTTCAACCATTTCTGATCATCCAGGCTTGTACTAGGAGCGTAATTCACCGAGGTAGTTACAATTGGTATCAGAGCCATCCCGACCTTCAGGGTCTCAGCCAAATGGTCGTTGTCTGTCTAGCAAATATTTTTGGTAGTTATGTATACTAGGGAAAAACAAAATGTGAGAGTAGGACTGCTTCCACTTTTCTTCTTACCCACCCACCCACCCCTTTTCTGGTAAGGAAGTGTAACAATTTCAATCCTCGTCTTAAATTCAAACTAGGATTCACGTGTTCTGGGTTTCCGTAGTACCATAGGTTGTGTATCTGTGTGTGTGAGTGTGTGTGTAATTCCTTGTCTATCTGTTGCATCCAAGTTGTTATCTTTATCGGCCTTTTGGTTATCAACTGTTGGTACATTCCATACCAACAGGCTTTTGCAAACCGACGCGATCTATCTGAATCGTTGTATACCGACGCGATCTGTCTTACTCTTTGTTATCCGACGTTATCTTGTTTGTGGTGTTCGTTTCCGTAGCTACCAATCTTTAGGTTATCGTGAGAAGAAGGTGTTGGGATATGTGTTTTACTTGTTCATGTGCGGAGTAATGATTTGAGTGCGGGATGGAGTCGCGACCATACCACTACTTTTATTATTGCTCTTGTATATTGAGTTGGTAGAGTCACTAATCTTGATTCGTTAAGTAATTTTGCGCATCTATTGGTATTTTAATGCCGAAATTTGTGGAATTTTTTTTCTTTGATATATGTGTACCACACTCCTTTTCAGTCGTGTGCGATATGCTTAATATCTCCTAGGTGCTTTGAACTTTGTTGATATTTTAATATCATCTTAGTAAATTGTATCCTTTAATCTTGAGTAATTCCATCTTGGTACTATTTTGGATTATTATTATTCTCCATCATAGTACTGACTTGTGTGTTATATCAATCACAGGATGGCACCATTTGAGGCTCTCTATGGTCGCAAATGCAGAACTCCGATTGGTTGGTCGGGTGCAGGTGAAAGGATCTTGTTTGGCCCTGACATTGTGACTCAAGCGGAGGAGAAGGTTCACATCATTCTTGAAAATCTGAGGATTGCTCAAAGTCGCCAGAAGAGCAATTACGACAGGAAGCACACGGACATGGAGTATGTCCCTGGTGATCTCGTTTACCTTCGTGTCACTCCCATGAGAGGCACGCACCGTTTTGGTATCAAAGGAAAGCTGGCTCCTAGATACATCGGTCCCTTCAAAGTTCGTGGAAGAAGAGGAGAAGTTGCTTATGCTCTTGAGCTTCCGGAAAAACTCAAGGTCCATGATGTTTTTCACGTCTCTCAGCTCAAGAAGTGCTTCAAGGATCCCGGCAGGACCGTGGATCATGAGCTTATCAATCTCCAAGAAGACCTGTCTTATCAAGAACACCCCACAAAAATCCTTGAAGTCGCAGAAAGAAGGACTCGCAACAAGTCCATCAAGTTACGCAAGGTGCGATCAGTCGCACCATTCAGTTGATGAAGCAACTTTGGAACGTGAAGATGAGCTCCTTGCCAAGTATCCTACCCTCTTTGTGTCTTCTTCTTCATCCTAGAATCTCGGTAGATTCCTTTAGTGGGGAGAGTTGTAGCATCCCAATTGTCTAACAATTGTAATGCTACTTGGTCTAGTAATATAATGGCTACTTCAAATATATAATTGTTGCATCATCATTATATCATGCTCATGTCATCATGCCTCCTTGCATTTGAGCATCATATAAAACCCTTTTTGATTTGGTTCTTATCTCATATGCATTATTAATTGTATTTGCCTCTGGATATTGTATTTGGTTCTTGATATATTGCTTAGTGCCCAAGTTGAGTTGGGGCATATCTCTTATTAATTCCACCACCTTTTTCTTTCACCACCTTATAATTCCACCATCCAACTAAATATGAGCTTGGCATTTATTGAGTTTACCTCTAGCTCATGTGGGTTGGGATGGATCCAATTCTATTCCACATGCTCTCATCTTAGCATCATGTTGTTTTCACAATATTGAAATATGAGAGCCACATGGCCACCTTGGCATGCCTTGTGAGTGGGACCTTTCTTCTAGCTTTCATCTGGTTTGTCATGGAATTATGCTCATGTTGGAATAGTTTGGGACTATTGATCATCTAGTGGAGCATACACCCTAGCAAGTCCCAATTATGCTCAAACATGATCATCTCCATCTATTCCCTTGGAGCTATCTCTAAAATCCTTTTTGCTTAGGCCTCACTCCACATTTTGGAATGCATAGTAATAATGCCATGTAAACCATCTTGTTTTCACAACATAAGTATGGCATTAAATATCATGCATGGGCCATGCAAGAACCATCTTGTGCTAGCTTTGGTTTTAGTTGCATTTTGAGTAGATCTTTTGCAAAACCACATCACCTTGTCCTCTCTTTCCTAGTCTTGATCTTGTTGGGGTTTGGTTTGTGCTTGGCTTGGTCTTGACAAATGAACACCCTAGCAACTAACCTTTCCCCCTCTCTTCAAACCCTAAACCTACCTCTCCATCTCATCTAATCTACCATACCCCTCTCTAAACCTAAACCCTAAGCACCCCCCTCTTTATCTCCTCCTTCTAAGCCGAGCCACCCCACCATGGCCTACCCTAGCTGGCCCCACCGGCCACCCTCTCTCCCTGGCCACCTCTCCCTGCCCTAGCTACCACCCAAACCCTAACCTAGCTCCAAACCTAGCTCTACCCGAGCCTAGCTCCACCATCCAACCCGAGCCTCACCTCTCTCTCCCTAGCTCTCTCTCTGCCCTAGGGACCCCCAGCCGAGCCAGTCCCTACCCCACCCACCGCCACCTTCCCCGCTTCTTCTCCCGACCGTGCACGTGAGCAAGAAGGAGGAAAAGGTGGCACCGAGCCACCCTTTCCCATCTACCCCGCGCCCACGGTACCACCTCCCTCTCCCGTCCCTATCTACCACCTCACAACGCTCCTCTGCTCGCCCAGATCCGCCCCATAGCCTCCACCCTCTCCCTCTTTCCCCACAGCCACCGTCTACCCCACTCGCCGGAAAACCTTCGGCCTCCACCGCCCACACCTAAACCAGCCGGTGGCGTGACGCGCTGGTTGTCGAGGAAGGTCGAGGAGGTTCCCCTGCGTCGCCCCGAACCCGCCGTCGACGAAGAGGAGCACCGGAGCCGCCAGATCAAGCCGCGCCTCCCCGAAACCCTAACCCGAGCCGTCCGTCTGCGCCCTCGTCGTCCCACGGCTCGCCGACCCGATCCATCGCCACCGACGCCCTCACGGTGAGCTCCCCAACCCCCCAGACATCCTCGCCGTCGCCGTCTCGCCCTAGCCTCGCCGGAAATATCGTCGAGCACCCTCTGCAAGGCCACAGACGTGTCTGTCTCGCTCCGGCCGATCGCAGCCCTATCTAGGCCCCCGCCACACTCACCTAGCCCACCTAGCCGCTGGCTAGCCACCCCAGCAGCGTGCCGCAGGTCCCAGTTGAGCCCAGCAGCTGTGGTTTCTGCACACAGCAGCACCGATCTGTCGCGAGGAAGAGAAAGACGATGGCGGCCTGCTTGTGAACCCCCTGCGTCTTTTCTGCATCGACCCGCGGTCCACCTGGCCCACTAGTCAGCCGCCGCGAGATTCTTCCAGAAAACCCCCTGCCTTTTTATAACCCTCAACCCGCGCTCCAGCCTTGGCCCCATCCGTCAGTGCCTGTCTTTCGCCCACTGCCGCGTGGACCCCGTGGCCGCTAGCCCCACCTGTCGGCCTCAGAGTCTGGCAGCGGTGTAAAAAGCTTTTAGAAGTGATTCATCCAGTCAAGACCCCCCCATCATCGTGACGGTGGCTAGCCTAGAGCTGAGTAACGAAAGTATTATCTGTTTCTGTTTTAAAATTCAAATCTTTTTCTAATTATTTAAATTCAAATTAAATTCTGTTTTTAAATAACTTTTAAAATATAAATCCAATTTAAACAAATAATATATGTTTTCAAATCAGAAAAATGTGAGGATTTCAAATATGCAATCCAAAATATATTTTGAACACTTAAATTTCCAAGTTTAATTAAATTACAATAAATGCCCCTTTTTCTTAAATAATTAATAACTTTTGATTTATAAATCCAAATTTAACAAATGATATGTCTAAAATGATTAGCTCGACGAGACCTTTCTGTTTATGCATTCCATGGTTTGATTTGAAGCATGCATCATATAAATATATTGTGGACAGCAACTTAATTGGGAATAAAATGGGGCCAAAACTAAATAAAATGCTTTATTATTGTATTCCACACCCCACCCATGCCATGTTACTTTAATGCCATGCAAATTGTGCATCATTCATCATGGCATGATTGTTTGCTTGTCGCATTTATTCATATGCTTGTGCACTTTATTTATGTTGGCCCTTGTTTGTTTGGTTCTTCTTCGACTAGACGCTGAGCAGGGGATATATCAAGAGAACCAGGAGCACTACCCAGATCCATTCCTTACTTCAACTGAGCTGCCAAGCAAGCACTACCACATGCTTGCATACATATAGTATCTATTGCCTCTATCTTATTCTTGCATCATTGAGTCGCGATTGCATTAAACTGAATCCCAAGTAATGCATAGCCTTTACTTTTAAACCCCACCGAAGCTTGTTCCTCCATCCCATGAGCCATTACTACAGGAGTTGTTTGAGCCATGCGAGTCGTAGAACAGCATGTGTAGGGTATGTGAGTGTCTGATGGATAACGAGGTACCTAACAACTTAACCTGAGTAGTAATGGGATAACTAATGAAAGTGGCATCGGCGAGCCATATTCGCTATTTGGTTTTTCAGGCTCACTTGTGTCCCGTAAGACCCCGAGTACTTGATTCCTGTTCCAAGAATATTCGCGCTATCCACATCCGGGAGGCTTATGGACCCCCCTGAGCCAGAGCTTGATTCATTCTTATTTCTTGGGGCCACAAACTAGTTTGAGGTTTTATTTACTATTCTGTACTTATGCCATGCTTTACTGCTTTATTTACGATTGTGTGAGGAGCACGCTGTACTGTTTAGGAAGCGGAGTGTTTTCGTGATGTCAGCAGTCCCAGTTTTGGGATCTGCTGTCGTTTACAGCCATTGACGCACACCTTGAGTCCGTCTCGGAGTCAGCTAACTCCGTTGCGGGTAGCTTAATGGGGTGGCCCCCTGAAATATTTCTGAATCCTGTGATTGCTTTGTCGCGACTGCCTCGTTGGGTTTTGATTTGGTTTTTCCGAGGCATAGCGAGTGTGTGTTGCTATTTGTGTACCTGCAGGTAAAACTTTCAAAGCCGTGTCATGGTTATGGACGACTTGGAGCACAGTTTCTCGATCATAGACAAGCATAACTAAATAACCGCTTTTAATTTGACTATACTAGTTAACTGACTAGTAAAAAGTTCAACACCCAAGTAATGTATAATAAAACTGCAAACGGATGGGGTGTTAAATCCGCTTCCTCGTCGATGGCGAGGAGGAGGATGGATCTGTTAAGATTACCTTTATAACTATTATAATGTTGTTATTAATTCCGGACATCCGTCTATCTCTGGTTAGGCGGATGGTTAGCATATCTATAGAACTAGGGTTTATCTTTTGCTGCAATTCGTCACCCAGGTTGTGTCCCTTTAGAGGCATAAAGACTTGCCGAGTACCCCTAGGGTCTCACACGATAAATTATTGGTTCGGATGAAGCAGTACATTCGCAAGATGGATCTTGGGTGGAAGAGACGGCAGACGAAGTGGGCAGCGATCATTCGTGTAGAGATTCCGGGAACGGGATCCGTGAGATCTGTGGCGGATGTGCTTATTTATGGGGCATCTTATGCCGATTTGCTTCTTGTCCGTACTGGATTTTGTTCTTCACTGGATACTCTGTTGATTGATGTATGAGGAGATATCCTAAACTATTATATCTATCTAGGATATTTGGATCTTGCCGTATGGCGTTGCTATATTTCCTTTCTTTTTTAGATGGAATGGCTCTGATGTACTATTGTATGGTGGCTTGCATACATACTCATTTGTGTATGTAGTTGATCCCTTAACTTTGCCGATTCGCCGTTCTTGTCCCGATGTTTGGAAATGGTTGGGACGGCCGAAAGGTCTACCTGTGAGTGGCATTTGGGCCCCACCGTACTATTTCAACCATTTCTGATCATCCAGGCTTGTACTAGGAGCGTAATTCACCGAGGTAGTTACACAGTACCACACTATGCGTACCTACTACTCAAGATGCCAGGACCTAGGGGCGTCATCACGGTCCAGGGGAGCTTCACCCGATCTGACCACTGCGACAGGGACTTCAATAGAATCTCCCAGTCATTTGGCATGCAGGAGGAGCTCACAAGACTCCAAGAGGTGACAAACAACGGGGAATCCCCAGTCTCAAGGCAAAACGCACCTGACATGTCGTTCGACTCAACTTTCAACAAGAAGAAGGTGCAAGTCCACCTGACGGACGCGTCCAAAACGGATTCCCAGGGAATTTTCGCGAATAGGAAAGCACGCTCGTCGAATTCCTCCGTGAGCACTGGGAAATTTTTGCCTGGTGTCCTGCGGACATGCCAGGAGTTCCTAGGGAATTCGCCGAGCACGCACTCAACATGTTTCTAGATGCCAAGCCCGTCAAACAATCCATCTGACGATTGTCCAAGCCATGGGCCGAAGCCATTGGAGTCGAAGTCAACAGGCTGCTCGACGCTAATTTCATCAGGGAGATCAAGGAAAGCGAGTGGCTGGCCAACAGTGTGATGGTCCCTAAAAAAGACACAAGCATCCTGCGCATGTGCGTGGACTTCATATCGCTCAACAAGCGCTACCCAAAGGATCACTTCCCTCTCCCTCGGATCGATCAGATCACCAATTCGACTACAGGATGCGAGAAACTCTCCTTCCTCGACAACTACTCAGGCTACAATCAGATTCGACTGAAGATCCAAGACCAGGAAAAAACGGCATTCATCACGCTGTTCGGGGTATTCTACTACAACACAATGCCCTTCGGGCTGAAGAACGCAGGTGCCACATACCAGCGGTGCATGCAGGTATGCCTGAAGAGCCAGATCGGCCGCAATATACAGGTCTATGTCGACGACATAGTAGTCAAGACAAGGGAGGCCAAGAAGTTGATCAACTATCTCTGCGAGACGTTCGACAACCTTGATCACAACAAAATCAAGCTGAACCCAGAAAATTGCACCTTCAGCGTCCCATCTGGCCAACTCCTTGGCTAATTCATCTCCCAGCAAGGAATTGAGGCGAACCCGAAGAAAATCTAGGCCATACTGGCCATGGAGAAATCGAAAAACCTCAAAGGTGTCCAGCAGCTAGCTGGGCGCATCGCGGCGCTGAGCAGATTCATCAGCCGCATGGGTAAGAAGGCCATGTCTTTCTACCAGCTGCTACGCAAAGCAGAAAAATTTGAGTGGACACCTGAAGCGGACGACACATTCAAATATCTGAAGTGGCTGCTCTCCACCTCGCCCGACCTGGTCACGCCAAGGGAACGTGAGCCCCTACTACTATACATAGCAGCCACGCATCAGGTGGTAAGCACCATGCTCGTTGTCGAACGACCCAAAGATGGCAAGACCCATGGGGTCTAATGCCAATCTACTACTTCAGTGAGGTATTGACACCAACAAAACAGAGGTACCCTCACTAGCAGAAACTCGCCTACGGCATGTTCATGATGGCTCATCGGCGGAGCCACTACTTCCAGGAGCATCAGGTGATGGTCGTCAACGAGGCACCTCTGAATAGCATCCTGAACAACCCGGAAGCCACAGGACGTGTGGCCCTGTGGGGCATCGAGTTGTCCCCTCTAGACATATTCTATGAGAAGCGCCATGCGATCAAGTCTCAGGTCCTACCGGACTTCCTTGTCCATTGGATGGAGCTGCAGCTGCCGGACACCCCGGATATGACACAATCATGGACGATGCACTTCGACGGCTCCAAGCGCGAAGCTGGAGCAGGAGGCGGGGTCATACTAACATCCCCGCAAGGCGATAAGATGAAGTATGTCCTTCGGATGAAATTTCGAGCCTAAAACAATGAAGCTGAATATGAGGCCCTCATCCATGGCATGAAAATTGCCAAGATCTGCGGCGCAACGTGCCTAGTCATCTACGGTGACTCGAACCTCGTCGTCCAGCAGACGGTGAACGAGTGCGACGCACACGCCGCCAACATGACCGCGTACCGCGCGCTCTACAACTAACTTGAAGGAGACTTCAACGGCTATGATCTTTGGCACGTTGTAAGGGAAAACAACGAGGAAGCCGATAGACTCGCCAACATCGGCTCCACCTGCGCGCAGGTGCCACCTGGTGTGTTCCTCAAACAAATATGCGTGCCATCCATCAAAAGGAAATTCCCCAAGTGATCACCCGAAGAAGCAGAGCACTCGGGGGCTGCGCTCCCCGAAGGACATGAAAGACCCGAAAAACTCGACACGGAGGTCGCGTTGGTCAACTTGATACAGGTCATGGCAATCGAGGAAACATGGATGCAACCGTACCTTCGGTACCTGATAAACAGGGAACTACCTAATGACCTGACAGATGTCCGGCGCATATCTCACCGGTCCAAGGCCTTCACCATCATCAATGGAGAGCTGTACAAGCTAAGCATTTCAGGTGTACTCCAAAGGTGTGTCACCATCGGTGACGGCAAAACCATCCTCCAAGACATCCACGAGGGCATCTGCGGCCATCAAGCGGGCAGCCGCGCCCTCGTCGTCAAAGCTCTACGAGTTGTGTTCTACTAGCCAACGGCCATGAATGATGCCAAGGACATCTTCCGAAGGTGCAACGGCTGCCAGAGGTTTGCAGATAAACCGCACGCACCAGGATCGGAGCTCAGGCCCATACCTCTGGCCTGGCCCTTCGCCCAATGGGGCCTCAACATGATCGCCAAACTTCCCAAGTCCTCAAAAGGAGGCCACGTCTACCTCCTGGTCGCAGTCGACAAGTTCACCAAGTGGATCGAAGCCATGCCCGTTACCAACCAAAAGGGTAAAAAGGCTGTGAAGTTCTTCGAATCCATAGTCTACAGGTTCGGCGTGCCGCCCAGCATCATCACGGACAATGGGTCGAACGTCATCTCCAAATAATTGCAGGCCTCGGGATCAACATATCATATGCCTCCGTGGCGTACGCGCAAACGAACGGGTAGATCGAAAAGGCCAATGGCCTCGTAGGAGGCAGCATCAAAAAACGCCTACTGAGCCCACTCAAACGGCTTGCGGGAGCATGGGCAGAAGAGCTACCCTCCTTCCTCTAGAACTTGCGCACAACGCCAAACAGCTCAGCTGGCTACACGCCCTTCTTCATGGTCCATGGAGCCGAAGCCGTATTACCTACAGAAGTAGGCCATAAGGCCCCACGGGTCGTTGCCTACAGTGAATCCGAATCAACGACCACACTCGAAGATGCTATCGACACGCTCGACGAGGAACACAACATCGCCGCGGCTTGCTCGGTGGTCTACTAGCAGAGCGTTCGCAACTACCATAGCCGTTGGCTATGCCCAAGGTCCTTCGTCGAAGGAGACCTTGTCTTACGACTCAATCAAGAACGCCCGAAAAAGCTCGAGTCACTCTGGGAAGGACCCTACATCGTCAGCGAAGTCATCCCAGGTGCCGCCTACCGCCTCAAGCACGTGGAGTCTGGAGTCGCATACTCCAATCCATGGAACGTCACACAATTGTGACGCTTCTACCCCGAGCTATCCACCTTTACTTTCAATAAGGCTACTTAGCCAAGGCTACTCAGCGGAACAATGTACCTCCTCGTTACGATATGAATAAAAGCTAAGTGTCTCTCCAAAAAATGTATCCCCTTTTTCTCATACTACTTTCTGTTGCAACACACTCGGGGGGCTCCGCCTCACCTCACGTCTTTGTTGACTAAGCATAAAGCATGTAAACCTGAGTAGCTTACAACGTTAGGCTAATGAAAAGGGCATGCATACAATCAAGCACCCCGTGCTCATACAAATAACCTTTACAATAAGAGCATAACATGCCCACTCGAAGTACATACAAGTTTTACATCTATCTTTTTCTACAGGACCTACCTATTCTGAAGGATCACATGCGCCCGTAGCTCAAAAATATCTACATTATCTTCGGCATACTGCCTAACAGCCGCGTCATGAGGGCGCATATCCCATAGACCACCATCAGGTGGAGGGGGTGGTCCAGTGACCACCGCCGCAAGATCAACATCTAGGCGGCGCAGATGAACAAGCGACATGGCGGCCTTCACCCCTGCAACCAACTGGTGCTGCACCAGCTCCCTAATGTGACCCACGTCCCGAAACTTTGCCAGCAAACCCCACAGAGTCGAAGGCGCCTCATCAAGGGGGAACATGGCATGCATAATTGACGCCAGGGAAATCTTCACCTGCCGCAGCACCAGTGACACCTGGTGAGCGCGATCCTGCACAGTCGCAAGGACCGTGGCCCGGTCGTGATCCATCTAGAAAAAGCCTCCGACTTCCATATCCTGCTGGGTCAAGCTGTTGATCTGAACTGCAACGCGCTCCTTCTCCTCTGTCGGAACAAGGTTGGCACCTGCAGTAAATACAGAGTAGGACGACTCACAAACCAGACGCATCCGAAAACGAGCAGCAGCTCGAAGAAACTTACACTGCGGCTGCTCGGCCAACTGCCGCAGCTCCCCCATCAGATATTCCTCTCTGGCAGTACCTCGCTCCATCTTCGATTTCCATACATCCGCATGTCCTCGGATGCCAAGTATCTCCTTTTCAAGACTGTGGACTCGGTCACGAAGAAAAACAAGATGCGACACATCATCTAAGGATGGTCACGGCTGCGGAGCAGACAAAGTATCGACGGGGTCCTCACCCGAAGGTCCCTAAAGGAAAACAGACAAGAGTATGAACAACGAATGACTGAGCAACAGCTCGAAGGCTCATTTATATACAACAAAAGGCCACTACATGGCACAGGGAAATTGTTCATCCAATATTACAACAAAAGCAGAAGACAACTATCCTACAACTACAACGACAAAGCCTAAGCAGCCGCATCCTGTGTGGTCTTGGATCCAGAGTGCCTGCTCTTGACCTCGTCCTAGTGCCACGCCGCATACTCCGCCACAAGGTCAATGAGCTTCGGCCCATAGCGCTTACAACGAGAAGCATAGAGAGCGAAAGCTACCTCAGAACTATCGGGAGTCGTCGGCATCTGGGAGGTGCCCTGATGAAGATCCAGCTCCGCCCCGGACGCCAGGGCCATAGCCAGCCCCATGGAAGCGCCGATGCCCTTCTGCTTGCGCTTGTAGGCTGCAAGCGCATCCGCTGACAACGCATCCGCCAAGAAATCCACATCCTCAAGGGCAGCGCCCTTGGGAACGAGCTCCTTGTAGCAGAGCCCGAGGATCTCCTTGGCCTTGGCAAGGGAAACAACAGCAGTACTGCAGCGGTCTTCGACTGCCACAGCGGCATCATCCAGAGCACTACCGTGCTCTAGGGAACTGCGAACGAATTCAATGCCTGCAGCATCTGAAGCAAAAGAAAGATACAGTAAGAATCGAATAAGGGAATGGAGACACAGCAGCCGAAAAAACTAAAGAAAGATAAAAGCACTCACCAGAGACGGCCTTGCCAGCAGCCATCAGTTTTTAGGCCACCTCCTTCTCGCGCGCAGCCGCAACGGTGGCGATCTGCTCCTAGCGATTCGAAGCCTCTCGCTGTAGGTGCTCCTTAGCTGCTGTGGCATCAGCCAGCTCCTGCTGCAGGCGCTCCTTGAAGCTGTCGCAGGTTGGCCTCCAGCGCCAGGTGCTGCTGCACAAGCAAGTTCGCACCATGCACAAAGGGCTGCGAGAAGAAACAAAGTATCACAAAAATGGCTCGGGGGCTGCGCCCAAGAAACGAGAAAGACTTCAAACACATGAAAAATGCTCAGGGGCTCCCCCCGAGACACGCAGAAAGGAGGCAAAATCAGCAGATCATCCGAAAATAGGCCTGGGGGCTCCCCCTACAGCAAAATAGAAAACAGCTTACATGCTTAGACGGAGACTCCGAAGGTCCGATTGTAGTCTTCTGGGAGACAATCACTCGAGCCTCTTGTGGAGAGGGCTTCGAAGCATCACCCCCAGAGGTGGCCACCGTCTGAGAGGGAGGAGGCATCATCTTCGACTCCCCTACTGCCTCTTGAGTGGCATCGCTAAAAGAGCCCTCAGAGGAGTGGCTGCAAGGAACATACCAGTCAAAATCAAGAAGACAAGAAGACAATAAAATAATAAATCGCATCCGAAGATACTTATGAGTCCATGTCGCTCAAGTCAAAAATGGGCAGCGCCCTCTTCCCTTTCTTCTCTTCCTTCTTCCTCTTGGTCGGTGGCTGCGGCGCTACAGCCCGCACAGGAACGGCCGGGATAGGCGAGGAAGAAGCACCGTCACCTCCACTGTGGCAGACAAGGAACAGCGGGTCCCTAGGAATCGGCAGAGTCAAGCCATCGGAAGATTCTCTCGAGCTCCGTGCCCGCTTTCGGGTCTGTCCCTCGCTCGCCTCGAGGGCTTCCTTAGTCGGCGACTGCGCCGGTGGAAACTCGGACTCGGAGTCCACAACCTCGTTGTCCGGCGCATCCGGAAACCGTTCGGGTAGTGGAGGCACCATGCTAGGCACCTTGAGCTCTTGCACAATGAAGACATAAACTTTCAGAACAAATAGTTACAAGGAAAAGCATTCGAAAAAGGCGCTACACGCACGTCACAAATCTACACCTACGGAACTGGTCGAGAGGCACTGAAAGTGGGCATCCGCGATTTCCCCGGAATGTCCTCGTCAGACTTGTACTTCAGCAGCGGCCGAAGAACTCTGTTGAGGTACCCCTTGGAGAGCACTTCAGCCGAAATACTTGTCGGATCATGGCGACCAGTGTAAAGGAACATCGGATGCGCCCTGGCCTGGAGTGGCTGCACCCGACGTTTGAGGAAGGTACGGATGATGTCCACACTGTTCACCTCCTTCTCTGAAACCACCTGGAGGTCCTCCACCCGACGGTAGAGCTCCTCTATCTCCTCCACCTCGCCCTCTTGGATATGATTCTTCCAGGATCTCTTCTTCAATATCTCTTGGGTGGAGTCGAAAGGGGCAAGGCCGAAGTATTGCCCGTCCACTATGGAGTCGCGGATATAAAATCACTTCCTCTGTCAGTACTGGATGGAATCAGACATAGAAAAAGAGAAGAAAAGAAAAGTGGATCAAAGATAAATGATGCAGCCGCCGATCGGATAAACTCCATCGGAGCCGGACTGCCTCTTCACAGAATAGAGCTTCTGGAAGAGGCCAAAGTACGGCTTGATACCGAGCCAGCACTCTCAAAAAGTAATGAAGCAGGCAATGTGGAGAAGAGAATTGGGTGAAAGATGGTGGAGTTGGATGCCATAGAAGAACAACAGTCCACGAAGAAAATCGTGGACTAGGAGCGAGAGGCCGTGAATAAAAAAAGCAACAAACATGACCCGAAACCCTGTGGGTGGACGGGGCGTTACCTCATCGCCGGGATCTTGATGGCCTCCTTGTCCTGCGGGATTAAACCCGCTTCACGAAGCTTGCGCGGGTCACCCTCGTGCGTCTCCATACGCTGACATCCACCCTCGGTGATACGAGCGGCGGTGGTTCCCTTCTTTCCGCCGGCAGCAGCACTGGTGCCTGCTCCGGTGGAGGCCTTCTTTGATTTCCCCATCGTGGCGCGTCGACGGCGGCGGTGTGCGTGCAAGAATGAGGAAGGGAACAATCGGAGAACGTCCAGCGCGCAAAGGAAAAAGCTCAAGAAAATGGAGGTAGTAGAAAGCAAATGGCTAAGGTGAAAACAAACTATAGTTTTCCCCACAGTTATAAGGACGAAGACGACGAACAGGGACCGTTCATCTGGAAGCCCTAACGCCAGGATCAGATCCAACCGTCCACGTGTCAACAAAGCAGAGAACCGTCGCTCGCACGCCGTACACTACGCATGGAAACCGAGGAGATGCCGTAATTCTCACCACGTCACACATGACCATTCAACTCCGAGTCAGAAAGTGGGACCCACATTCGTCCGGTCACGTCATCTCTGGCGCAGCAGACGGTTGAGGTCACCGATCGTCAGCACTGATGTCATCCAAACCACACTAGGAATGGTTACAAATCTTCGGCTGACAGCTAAAAGTACTCACTCGAATCTACGATTTGAGCAACTACTCAGGGGCTACTCCTATTAGGAGCGCTGGCCGCGCACCCGAGGCATGAATAAGGTACTACACCAATGATCTATTCTTCGAGTCCTACGTCGAGTCTAGGACTCCACTACAGACTCGGGGGCTACTCCCATAGGGAGGATTGATTCAAGCATCCGAAAAAATTGTGTCCTATGGACCCTAAGCCAACAACGGCTGAATTAAAGTCTCTGCTCGAGTCTATGACTCGAACAGACACTCGGGGCTACTCCCAAAGGGAGCGCTGGTTGCGCACCCTATGAATTCTTTGATTGCGATCCTTCGAATCAAAATGCAAAAACGTTTTGGCAACTTTTCCCCAACCAACGCTAAGTGAGTAACATCCTCCTTGGACACCCGAAACAGCTCTGCGGTGATAAAATTTCGGTTGCTATGTTTGCGACGCAAAGATAAGACCTACAGATACCATCTGATGGCCTGGTAACGCACCTAATTGCGCTCTGCTAGTAAAAATCTATGCCAACAGGCGCGATGAAAATCCCGACGGACGCGTTGGGTACATCATTCGAAAACTACCAGGGTTCGACTCCTATAAGACCTCAACGGCCTCAGTCGAATTACGCCAGAATTTGTTCCGGGTTCGAGTCTAGGGACTCGAATTTGAAGAAGATCATGTTGTTTTGTCCTAAGATAGTTAACTGACCCTAATCTGTCAAAAGAGTCAGGCACGCGCATCAACAATCCCTACACACTAAAGTCATTCTTTTTCTCAGATGAACAGAAACATCTGCACCCGAAAGATTGAAGAGTCATCAGCCGAATCTACGATTCGACTGAACACTCGGGGGCTACTGACATGGTTATACCCTACGGGTATACGACATTAGCATACCTGGTCCAGCCGAAGGAAGGCCCACAATAATATACACGGCCAGTGGAGATTTTCGGGTGGCCCAAGCCCATGACATCTTCAGATCCTTAGAGAACAAGACTAGAACAGATAGAATATTCAAAGCGGCAAACCCTAAACTTGTAACTGACTCGATCTATGCCCGAGACCTTCCTAACTCTATATAAAGGCTAGGAGGGCACGGCGAGGAGGGCCAATTTTTTTCCAGAGCATACACACCTCCACGCCAGATTGCATCTGCGCACCCCTGTAACTTTCGGTTCTGCCGTAATCAAGAACAGAAAAGCAGGAGTAGGGTTTTCCCTCCGGAGGCCTAAACTGGGTAAATCTCGTGTCCCCTGGTTGCTTGTCTGTTAACCTTTCCGCGATCTCCAGCACCCCATCTTCTCCAAAACCCAAGCTCATAACAATGGGAATTGACGAGATTAAACCTCGTCATCAGACGTATGACATCAACGGTTACAGATTCTACACCGAAGAAAAGGACATGAATAGTAAATATCAAAAATCAGGAGTAACTATGATGACCTTCGCTGATGACGAGACTACTGTCATGGAAAGATTCTGTGGAAGGATCGAGGTGATATGCGAGCTCGACTACGGTGGAGAGATGGTACCAATGTTCCATGTTAGATGGGCCAAGAACGTCGAAAAAGAAGGCTGGTATTTCACCACATGCGTTATACCCGATTCCAAGTCGGCAAAGAACGCCTCCGCGAAAAATGAGCCGTGGATACTTGCTAGCCAAGTTGATCAATGTTTCTTTATTACCGACCCATCAAAGCCCAGTCGTGTTGTACTGAGGAGGGGCAAGAGGAGCATCATCGGAATGGAAGGATCCCCAATGAGCAAGACTTCAACAAGAACGGCAATCCGAAGATCGAAGAGGAATTCGACAAGTACTTCAACATGCCTACTACTATAGTAAGAAGAAAGACCACACTACCTACTAAAGGTTGTCCGTTCACGAGAAGAAATCTCATAGTGCCCGGGCTAAAGTATTCAACCGCGAAGAAAAAGGGCAAGTAGATTGTGAAGAGAGGCTAGCTCGAAATATCACATGATGACGTGTGACCTTTTTTGTCTGTTAATTCATATGTGTGCTTGCAAATATATATTAGTTAGAGACTAAACATATATCATGATATTCGTGTGGGTATACAAATTCACATGTGTTTGTGAGAAGCACAATATATACATATAATTTAGGGAGGTTTTTTAAATAAATATACATGTGTATGCGCTTGGTTTTAAATATATTTGTAACATATAATTTTTAAACAAAGAATTTCTTTGACATAGCCAGGATTCAAACCTGGCTGCCACAAGTTCATGTCCAACTACATGGCTCATAACCACTAAGCTAGTGTTTGTTTCGTGTCCAACTATAGCCGCGCTCCGTTTTGACGAAGTGCCAAGGTTCCGTGGCGCATTCTAGTTATATCCGTCGCGCATTCTAGTGATATGCGCCACAGAACCTTTGAACTTAGCCAAATAACCGGTTCGTCGGAACGACCCTTTCCCCTACTCTCTTTCCTCCTTTCCCCGCGTCCCCGAATCAAACCCTAGCCTAGCCCCAACCATCGATGCCGCTCTCTCGCACGCCTTTGTCGCTCGACCTAGCGCATGCACACCGGAGGTGGAAGAGGAGCCGATAGTGGAGGAGGAGCCCTAGCTCTCTTCCCTGCCATCATAGCCCATGGAGGAGGAGAACCACCGCCACCATTGGAACCCATGGAGGAGAGCCGCCCCTACTGCCGGAGCCCATGGGGGAAGAGCCTGTCCGCAGCGTGCAGGAGGTGAAGGGCAGTGCACCGGCGTCCAGTAGGAGGAGAAGGGCAGTGCAACAGTGCGACCTCATAGTCCATCTGCGTTCACCTGCTACCGTCCACCAGCGCCACCTAGGTAATTCTCTAAAATAGTACTGATCTTGGATTAGGGTTAGGGTTTTCTGGGCACTGCAGTAGGGTTCTTGGGCATGCTCTGTAGTTTTCTGATTATGATTAGGATTAGGGTTAGGGTTCTTTGGATTAGGGTTAGCGCCACCTACTTTGCTGATTTGGATTAGGGCATGCTCTGTATCTGATTATTTGTACTAGGAAAAAGTTGATTTTAGTTCAAGAAGCTTACAGTCCACTTGTCTGAATTTTGCTGCATATATTTGTAGAGAAGTAAGAAACACATAAAGAGAGAATTTTGCTACATATATTTGTAGAGAAGTCAATAACATGATGAGATTTTATAATTGAATTGATCAAATAGTTTTGTGTATGGAAGTATCCTATAAAATATTAAGTGATGAAGTGAACTGTGGCACCCCGGATTTACGGTCCGAGAATATTAAGCGCAGAGCCCATGTCATGCCTTAACCTACAGGCAACTGACTAGGAAGATGGCCTAGCTCGCACAAACGTCAGCATCTCCATCGTTTCTCTGGATCATCTGAAAGTTCGGCCAAGTAAATATCCATGGACAATGTCCGTGAGTAGATTGAATGTACTACCAAACCACCTTAAGAGAACAACAAATAAGGATATGCAATATGGCTGTAATAGGATGGCTCCATGAGAGGTTCTTTTATAAACTAGTTTCTCTTGTAGATATATCATATCTCTATATCTTTGTTGAAGAACTATTGTAAAACAATTTGGAAACCTTTTTGAAAAGTTTTAAGGAAACACCAGGATTGGGTCACCCATTTGTTTCTCCTTCCGGTCATCTCATGACCAAACTCCTTCCTCCTTTTTCCCGGCCATCTCATGGTCAAAATTTTTCCAAACCATTGCTTTTCCGAAGTCCTTTTTGAAATCAAAAACCATTACCTCTGTACAGCAGCCATAACAACAGTCCATGACCGAGGACTCGGCTATTGATACGTCCAAAACATATCTACTTTCTCGAACACTTTGCTATTGTTTCTCCTCTAAACTTGTGTGATTTGGATACAACTAACAAGGACTGATGCTGTTTTAGCAGAAAATGAACTATCAGGAAAAATCCCGGAAAATATGCCAAAAATTATATTTCACCAGAAGATCCATGGATCCATAAGACGAGACGGAGAAGTGGCCTGGGGGGCCCACACCCATGCCAGGCACAGGCCCACCACTGGACGCACCTAGGGGGTGCAGCCACCCCAGGCACCCCCTCGGCCTCCCTCTGTGCCTATAAGTTGCCTTTCGACCTAAAAACCGAGGGGGGTTCGATAGTTTTCTAGAAAGAGTTCTGCTCCGCTGCCGCCACCAGAAACCAAGAAACGGATCCAGAAACTCCGTTCTGGCACCCTGCCGGGACGGGGAATTTGGAGAGGATCATCGCCATCGTCATCACCAACGCATCTCCATCAACCACCGATGTTTCTCTCATCCATGAGTGAGTAATCCCCTGCTGTAGGCTTGGGGATGGTAGGGATTGGATGAGTTCTATGATGTAATCGAATAATATTTGTTTGGGCATAGTGCCTAGTATCCCTATTAGTGGTATTTCACTTTGTTGCAACTTGTTGTGCTTAATGCTTGTCACTAGGGCCCGAGTGCCATGATCTCATATATGAACTTATTATTGAATCATTACCATATTATTGTTTATGATCTTATCTGCAAGTTGTGTACACATTTCATTGTCCAGATCCAAAGGCCCCAAAGTGACAATAATTTGGACAACCGGAGGGGGTGGCTATAGTGTGAGGATCACATGTGTTCACAGATTGTTAATACTTTGCTCCGGTGCTCTATTAAAAGGATCACCTTAATTGCCAGTAGTTCCCTAAAGGCCCCGCTGCCACGGGCTGGCTGGACAGAAGATGTTGTGCAAGTTCTCATTGCGAACACATATGACTATATTTGGAGCACATGCCTAGGATTGTTTAGTACTTGGATGCTTGTTATTATTTATCTACAAAGCCCTAGATCTTGAAGTTACATGTTTAGACTCGTCAATGCAACGCCCGTCCATCCATCTCTATGCTTACCACACTCGAATTCAATTGTTTATTATTACTATTAATATTGCTCATGCTTCACTGTTGCTGTTGCTACTACCAAACTATTGCTACTGATAAACTTCTGTGAGCATGAACTATTTCCAGGTGCAACTGAATTGACAACTCAGTTTTTAAGGCTTGCAAGTATTCTTTGGCTCCCCTTGTGTCGAATCAATAAATTTGGTAATACTAACCGCGAAGACTATTGCCATACCCTATACTTGTGGGTCATCATCTATTCGAATAGATTTACACTCTGTAGAGGTTGTACACTGTACCCACACCATCCGATTACCCATCCCTGATCTACACCGACCGTGGGTCGATTAACTGGGCAAGACCTTCTGCATGCCCTCTCCGATACAAGTGCCTAACCTATGAGGTTAATCCCCTCTAAAACAAGGACACCCTATATATTCACAATCTAACCAGAGCGTGTTTTGCACCTCGTCAGGTGTGTGCTTTCAATGAGGGGCTCATAGTATCGTCTGGCCGTACTTAGACTGTATTTACCTTCTCCAGACCGATGTTTCACATGGGCCTTTACAGGTGAAGGCCTAGCCTCCGGGGATTTGTTTCCCCCATAGTAGTTTGAGGCACCTATGCCGGGTTAGACAAACTTCCAGACTAGCCCCGTCCCATTCCAGAGTAATGTGGCTGCACGGGTTAATTGCTCAAGCATTAGGAACTGTACAGCCCGGCGTGTTTTCGTAAACATTTTTCCTCCATCTTTTGTCCGACCATTTTGTAAACCAAAACCTTTCTCATTTTCAACATCACTTGGTAGGCTAAGCCTCACCAAGGTTTTCTCATAAAACATTTTTGTAAGCCTTTTTCCGGGGTCTTCCATCCTATAGTTTTTGCATCGGCTAAAACAGGGTTTCCAAAGGGGCATGGTGTTATACACCATCTATCATACTAGGGGCAGGTGGTACTAAGGGGTAATGGTTTGGAGGATCCAAACATTACCCACATAACATAATATAGTAAAAAAATGCAATTTGCATAAGCGGGTGGATAAAACATGCATAGGTAAAATAATAGGACAAGGCATATGAGCAAGAAGTTGGCTTGCCTATGACCAAGGAGATGTCCAGTGAGTTCTTTAGAAAACCAGAATACTGAATGATAATAAGATTAACCCGATGCTTCCTTCTTCTCAGCATCACACAATCGCAACTATCGCCGTTATCGAGCAACATGCGAGCAAACAATATCACAATCAATACAATGCTTACAAGAATCAATTCATACATTAAGCAATTTACAACAAGTTTATAGATTAGTATGGATTGAGGATTTGGAAATGGATGCAAAGGAATGGGTTTGCTTGCATTGGTAGATTTTCTATTAGGATTTAAAGTTCCAAAACTACCTAGATAAGGGGTTTTAGAAAAAGGCAAAGTTATGAATGATAAAACTGGTCACAAAGGATGCCATCAGATATGTATTGGTAAAAACGAGGCAACAAAAGTGGTTTCACTATTTTATCAATTACCATTGATTTATAAGGGATTTTATAGTGATTAAAACTCTAGTTTTAGGAAATAATTCACCAGAACTATTATAGAGTTCCAAAAAAATATTTACTTGTGTGATTAGATAGTATTTTATGGACTGGTTCACTGAGAGTTGGAATCACCTCAATAAATTCCCAAAGGTATCACTAGATGATATTTGTCATTTTCACCAGATTAAATCTACAGGAGCTTTGATGTGATTCCAAGGAAACTTGTTAGGTACTTAAAATACCTTTCTATAGAAATTGGAATCAACGTTTTTGGAGTTACAGAGCTAGTGCTATGAATTTATTAGCGATTGAACAATACACATAATAGTTTAATTCACCAAATTTCAACAGAGGTTACTAAAATTATGATCTACTGGGTTTGGGAGATATCGTTATGTGTGTCCATTGGGAGATGGAATTATGTTAAAAGCTTATTTGGTTTAACCTAGGGAAAATCCTAAAGTAAGAATTGGCCTGATTTTGTTATTTTTGTTGTGGGGAAACCAGGAAGCCGTTTTAGGTGGGACTAGTGGGACATGCAAGATATGGCAAATACCTTTCTGTACCATTTGGTTTTGCTCCATTTGGAAATACCAACCTCTCTGGAAGATTGTATTAGTGAAATGGACACATCTAAGTAGATGATTTATCATATTTATTCTAAACATCAAGAGGGGTAACAAAAGGTTATGCATGTTAGGGAAAACATTAGTGTATCCAAGGAAATTTAGATCTGTGTATTTTGGATCATCCTTCATTTTTATTGGCATTTAAACCAAACCACCAATATGCCAGATCTGGAAAAGATTAAAAAGGACAAGGGGGCAGTGGTTACTGGGCCATACCGCGACACTTTTGGTCCAGATCTGCGAGGACGCGCGTAGGGTGGGATTTGAACCCCGCAAAGCGGGGCCCGGTGGTCAGCGACGATGACTGGCGAAGCGGTATGGGCCGCTGGTGGCCGTTTGATTGAGGGGTGATGGACGGTTTTCCATCGTCGTCCTCCCAGCGCACGGCGGCGGAATTCAGAAACCCTAGGCGGAGTGGGGAAGCCGCGGGAGGCTTACTGGGCGACGGAGGAAGGCCGGGGAGGGTGCTGGGTGATGCGGCGCTCCATGATGAGCCCGAGGATGGGCGATAGCAAGGGTTTCCGCCTCGGAAGCTTGCTCGTACGAGGGATGTCGAGGGCCCGCTGCAGCGATGTTCCTTAGCAAGAAGAGAGGCATGGTTAGATAGAAGAGGATGAGGGCATCACGACGGTGTGACATGCAGAGGGAGAAAGGATGGGAGGAAGTTTCCTTGCTTGAATCCATGGAGGAGGCCGAGAGCTCCTGTTTTCCTCCTCACGAGAAGAACCAAGCAGGGGAGGGGGAGATGGTGTTCTAGGGAGGTGAGTGGGGGTAGATGGGGAAAATGAGGAAAGAGTGAGGGGCTATACTGGCCGGTGGCCTTATAAACTGAAAATGGGGAGGTCCATGATAGAGTTAGAGTAGGAGGAGCTTATGGAGAGGGAGGTGGCCAGGGATTGGGCAAGAGGGGTGGTGCTGAGAGTTGTGTGGGACCAGCAGCTCGACCAGGGAGGACAGGGGAGGGCTGGGGTGGACATATTTACAAAGTTTGTAATAACAAGCCCTCTCTCTCTTCCAAGCACTAAGTACAAGGGAGGGGTGTGCTACAGTAACTTCGCTACAGTGCACAACCAGGGGGTGTCATGGTGCTGGGGTGGAGTTCTTGACAAGGTTTGACGGGAATTTGAGTTGTTTTGAATCAAGGTTTGATTTATTTTTCAAACTTGATCAAATGGTAGCTCGTGAAAGAAGTTGAAAAAGTTTCCTTAGGCAAGGTGAGAAAAAGGTACTGGTTTGTGTATAGATACATTGCATGTCCCTATGAATTATTTGGGATTTTTCTAATGATTAATGGTGCCCTTAAACTCAAATATTCAAATAGTCCATAAGTAGTTTCTAGAAGATTATTTGATATTTTTACATTGTCCAAGGTTTGTTTTTTATGTGATATAGTCATAATTATCATATTACACCTTGGAGAATTTTGTTGGGATTTATTGAGGTGGAAAGGTATTTTAAGGAATTATTTCTTGTTTTTTCCATTTAAGAAAAGGGGCAAAAAGAAATAATAAAGAATCTCAAAAATATTTATTTTTAAGATGGGAAGGTAGGGTATGATGTATAGAACTCATATGTGTATTGAGTTGGCAAAGTGGTTTGGAGAAAAACAAACTTTCCTTTGTAGACAAGGTTTGGAGGATTTTGCCTAAAATAGAAATTAAATAGTTTTAGGCTCCAAATAATTATGGGAATTATTTGCCAAAATATTATATCCAAAGTAGATGATGTAAACTTGATCCATACATCATTGTCCACTTGGGTTCTGAAGGATTTTGGTGAAAAAGGATGGAAACTAGATTTGGGGGAATCTAGGGTTTCGATAATTTTATGCCACCAAAACATGGTTGGAACAGGGAGCTCAGAGCTTACCTTGATACAAGGGGTATATGGATTGGTAGACAAGGTTATATAGATGATAATGGAAGCAAGGTTTGGGCTTAGATGTATTTGAGGTGATATAGAAGAGATGGCAAACTTTGTTGCAATTTTAAGGCTGCCATAACAGAGTTGTCATGATGCCTCATAAACCATGGGGGTTTAGGAAGCACAAAGCTACAATGGAAACAAGTGAGGTATGGATTCATATACCATGGTTAGTATATTATAATCATTCAAAGAGTTGGTCAAGGGGAGGTAGCATATAGAGGTGATCTTCTGCCAAGGTAGGCAAGATGATAAGATTTGCAGAAAAGATTATTATCTTGCAAAAACATCATGGATGAGTGGGAACTAGAAGGGTTAATCCAAGGGAAAGAGTGGGCTTTGGTATTAATAGTTATGTAATACAAGAGGGTTCAAGTACATTCTCAAGAATGCATATAGGTTGGAAAAAGTAGAGCTCCAAAGATTGAATCCAGATAAGAATTCTAGACTTGGCCATTTTGGAAGATTTAGGGTTTTCGACTAGAGTACAAGGGTAGATGAATTTGAGGGGATGCTAGTTTCCAAAATCATGATCAAGGGGATGATGTTGAAGTGTTAACTAAGTATATAGGATCCATGCTTATATTGGGTCTCCACTGAGTTGGAAACTAACAAAAGGGATTATCCCAGATTGATCTGATTAGGAGATGAGATGATCACCTTAGTGGCTTAGGATAGATCCAGATTTGGATGCTTGGTTTGAGATTGCCGATCACCAACATAGTTTGGGGTCCTAGGGGATGAGCGACTAGATTAGCTCACTCTAGTTCCTAAGCAAACAATGCAATTAGCAGATCAAGAAAATTCATCAGACAACAAATCAAGGCAATTCATCTTATCAAACTTATCCAACTACTACTAGGGTTACCATCAAGTCTAGCTTGAGGTAGGGATGGGTATTTTGAATTGATTATGTTTTGAAATAATATAAGTACCTCTTGGTATTTCTACCAAGATTGGAATGAAGAGGTTTTGAATAAAGGTTTTGGAAAGCATAGGGGTAAGAGTAGTTGAGAGTTATGTCTTGAAAACATAAGGAGATAATATTTTAGTTCTCCATAGTTTTGTTAATAGAACTAGTAAAATATTTTTGTTTTGTCAAAGTCATCTTGGCTCAGGTTTTGAAATGCCAGAACATTTGAGAATATAAAAAGATGAGCCAAGACATTTCTATTGAGATATAGCTTTTGTCAACTAGGGTTGAGATGAGAAGTATACTACCTATTACACAATTAGTTGCATGAACACAAGCAAACAAGTTAGCAAACATTTGCGCATGTAACCAGAAAAAGTTTTTGTTCCCCCTGATTTTTGCCTTTGGACAACAATTCAGGGTTGCTGAAATTGGGATGTTACATGAACAGATACCTTTACCGCCTTTGGTAGAATTTTTGTTTCCCCTCTGAAAACAAAACTGCAAAACAAACAGATATATAAGAAATTCAGATTATTAGCCTATGCATTTCAAAACAGAGTCTCCCACAACTGTATTTGCATATAATATTTTAACAACAAATATGCAAACAATTTTATAGCTGAACTTTCATAAGAACATGTTATACCTATACTCATCGCTAACACCATAACCAAACACTATATCAAGGAATTTCTCAAGCATAGAAGTATCTATTCAGGCATAAGAAATATGCTAATAATCTGCTGGGGGATAATCTGTTATGTCCACTAAGTGTTTGCTTATGCATGTGTTATGTCCACTAATCCATTTATAATCTGGAGGAATAGTTATCACCATATTTGCATAATTTAACCTTATTTGCATGTTTCCGACGTGTTAATTCTCACAAAAGACATTGGTAAAATACAGTTCCCTGTTTTCCACTCCTGACCTTAAATAAAATATATTTCCCTCTTTGCCACTCCTGATCACCTATTTCCTCTATTCAGATCATTAGGTAGCCTTCTATTTAAGTAGAACATTCTCATTTCCTGAAAAAGAAAGGTTATTGTGAAGTATGACACCTTTGTGCTGCTATTTGTGTATATGATATGGTGCTCCTACTGTTTATGTATATGAAATGGTGCTGTTGTGTTGTTTATGTATATGAAATGGTGTTGCTGCTGCTATTTATGTATATGATATGGTGCTAATGTTGTTTATTTATATGAAATGGTGCTGCTGTTGTTTGTGTATATGATATGGTGCTGCTACTGTTTTTGTATATTAAATGGTGGTGCTTCTGTTTATGTATCTTATTGATGATGGATGATGGAAGCGGAGGCGGCGATGATGGATTGGGTTATTTTCTTTGTGTATGAGAATGATGAATGGGGTTGTCAATGGGGATGTGGGGCTATTTTTCTTGCAGGGATTTTGATTGAGTTGCTTGTTTCTCCCGAAGTGTTGATTCACTTATGTTTTGGTTGACAAATGGGAACTCGTAGGTCAAAAAATTAGCAAAGGTCATGCCGAATTTTTCGGTAGATATTTGTGTTTACTTTTTGCCTTTTTTAATAATAAAGTGAAAACATGTTGACCAACGACGAGGCCAGTCCTTCTAAGCACATGACCGTCGAGGATCAAGCCCGAGAGGCCAGCAAGTTGTTCTGGGGGCGTCCCAAGAGCATGAGGAGGCGTAGGAGATGAGAATGACACCACCAGCGGCGACCGTCGTCGGAGGTGCTGGGGGCAATGAGGGAGATCCAGATTACGAGGGGGACGACGACTACGACGGAACTAGTGAAGGCAGGGAGGAGGGTGACACCAACACCGATGGCCGCGAGCACACGGATGGCTGTAGTGGCAACCCGACCGCTATACAGAAGAAGAATAAGAAGAAGGAGATTAAGGATCGGAAGCCACACGTGCTTGCCAATGTCTGTGATGAGTTCACTGAGGTCACAGAAAGTTGCCAACCCATTTCTCCTGCATTGATTGCCAGCGGGTACAACATGCAACTCGGGTGCATCATCCGGGAAAGCATGTTGATCAACACGTAGTACATCCGAAGTGCTGCCAATCGGGCTTTGGTCAAAGAACCTCCTTAAGAAGCTTCACAAGCGATACACATTCCCAGAGAAGTTCAGCAACCTGGAGAGAAAGAACCCGGTGAACAAACTAGCACTGACAAAGATGAGCAATGCCTTGAGCAGCTGGAAAACCCGGGTAAAGAACAACATTGACAAAGGTGAAAGTTGGGATATTAAGTAGGAAAAATTTGATGCTCGACGAAGAATAGTTCAAGATATTCAAGGGCGGACTTAGCTACCTCTAACTCTAAAGCATGGACTGCGTGGGGAAAGAGTATGCAAGAGTAGAACATAGGTAACAACGGGCTTGGAAGCGGCGGATATAGAGGGAAACAGCCCATTTGGGACAAGGAGGACGTCGAGCATGAACGCCTGGGTAAAGAGAACCCATGGCATAAAATCATGGACCTGTATCTCCGAAACTTTTTCCGGGCCCGCTACTACCTGGACCCGTTTACAGGGGAGTTCGTTACCGATGACCCGAAGGTGAAGGCCTTTGAGGACGATCTGGTAAGGAATTTACCACGGATATCTCAAGAGTTTCTAATTAAAATATTTAAGCCAAGAATCTAAATGCATGGGTTCACCTCTCCTTGCCTCTCTGTAGGAGAAGGAAATGAACGCTACTGGTGACTTGTCATCCCAGGATTCGACAGTGGGGCCGTGGGACACTATTTTCAACAGGGCGACGAACGATTACAAGAAGAGGGACGGAAATTTTCCTCCAAAATCAGCTGGCCATGTGTTTGGCTTCGGTACGAGCATGAAGTTTGTCCAGTACTACAAAGAGGATGCAAAGAAGAGAAGGGAGAGGAAGAACCAGTCAGCGGCTCAAGATAAAGCTAAGGTTGAAGAGCTAAAGTTGAAGGTGAAGACATTAGAGGAAAAAGTGGACAAGAAAATAGTGGACAGGTTAGTGGAAGAGAAGCTCCGTGCGATCATCCCTCCTAGGTTGTTCGAGGGGCTAGCTGTTTGGAATGTGGCAGGTCGACAGGGGCCGATACATGTGCCCAACTTTAGCGGCACCAACTCGAGCATCAACGTTAACGCGTTGCCGGACTTGGTGACCCCACCGGACACCATCGCCACGGAGTAGCCGCAAGAGCTGGTCATCGCACATCTGCCCCTGAAGGTCCCGCCAAAAATACCAAGCCACAGCCGGTGGCGGCACCACTGCGGGAGAATGGTGATGATAGGACTGCCACTAAGATCAACCGTGTGTCGACATTAGCCGAGCTCAACACCCTCACCAAGGTAACTAATTAGTTACTCCGCTTCATCTTCTTTATGCGCCTTTGGTGACTTCCACCTCGATCATGATGCCCAACATATGCATTTTGACTCAGCATGCTGCTTCCGTACTACACCACAAAGTTGTTGGCTACGAGTTGACGGATGTTGCCAAGGGCAATATCATACAACCAGCAAACCGCATGCACAACAATCCAATGGACAATGTCGTTATGAGGGTCCGGATTGCTCGGGTGTTGCCAGGGTGCGATGACATGGACCTCCTTTCAACCTCAGGGAGACGACGAACACAAGACCCTTTCAGAATGCCACGGCTGGCCCTTGACCTGGACCAATGACGAACAACTGTTGGGAGCGTGTGTGCCGCCCCAAGGCGAAGCCGTCGCACCGTAACCGCCGTCGCCCCCGCCCCCACCATCACCACATGGTGGCAACAACGAAGTTGATGAATAATTTGTCAACATCGATGACTTCGTCAACACTAGCACCGACAAAGGATTGTACATGCCTTCTGTGGATGAAGAACCCTTTGTCGCTTGTGACATTCAAGGTGGACGTCCCACTACATGCACGCAACGCCTGGTCTTCTATGGATTTTCTCAAGAGACAGCTCCAGCCGCCGATTAACAGGAGAAACCTGTTGGATTTGTCTTTAGCCCTGGCACACTTCCAAAGGAAACCATTGATTACTTAGCATCCTTAGTGGAGGATCCTGCTCAGAAGACGAAGAAGGACATGAAGAGAGGTAAGAAAGACGAGAACCAACCTGCTCCGAAGAGCATCCGGGATAAGGATGACGTCGTACCAGCCCGAGATGATGGCTTGCTCAAGATACATTTAGCTAGTGAAGAGATACTGACTCCGGAGCTACTTTGCCTTGCTCGTTGTCACATCCCAAAATTTTCCAAATTTTGTAATGTGAAAAATAAATAAACAAAATAAAAAAATTGTTGAAATTTAGGGTGAAAAGAAACTTTTTATTCTAAATGCAAACTTAAGAATCCCATCTTGAACAAACTTTGAATAATGTTTGAATCCAACTAAATTCAAATCAAGTGGAATGCTTCCTTCATAAATGCATCTTGGAATTTAAACGCTTGGAAAATAAACCAAAACTCTAAAACCCTAATGGAAGGAAAACATTTCCAAGTTATATCAAAGCCTATGGATTTGATCCATATAAAAGTTGGTCAAACAAGCATTTCAAAATGATCAAAAATGATAAATAGAAATATTATAAAATCATATGAATTGGTTTCACTTAATTTGGAGCCATAGATAAAATCTTATGAATTTAATAAGATAAGGAAATTGAATTTCCAAAGCTAATAAAGCACCTATCTAAAAACCCATAATAAATGGTGATCAAATAATCCCAAAGATATTTAAAAGGATAAATAAATATCAAATAAGATTTTAAGAATTGGAATCACCAAGTTTGGATCTATAAATAAAAAGATATGGATTTTATAAGATAAAGAAAGAAATATTAAATGAGAAATATTTAAAGACCAAATTAAATCTAGGCCTAATCTATAAAAAAATGGAATGAATATAATCCAAATCCAAATAAAATAAAAGGATAAAGAATTTTCCAAATGAAATAAAGTGGCATTAACCAAATTCTATTTCTATTTGAATAAAGACAAATTCCTAATAAAAATGATTAAATAAATCATGGGAAAATAATATTTGGAATTTACCCAAGTGGAATAAAAGTTGTTTAATTAACTTAAATAAGATCAAAGAAATCTTCCAAATAAAATTTATGGAATTAAAACTATATTTAATTTCATTGGAATAAAGACAACTACCAAATTTTAAATGATTAATAAACCATATTAAAAACATTCCAAATAATTCAAGGTGAATTATTTAACACCCAAATAAACAAATAAAACCTACTGAAAAGATTTGGAAAGATTTAGATTTCAAATGGAATTTGAAAAACATTATTAAATCTTATTTGAATTAATACAAGGGCCTATTTTAATTAATTAATATTCCCTAAAAAGAATAATTATATTATTCTAAATTTGACTTTAGAATGTATTATTAATCAGTATTAAAATCTACTCAAAGTTTGGTTGAAGTTTGAAATCAAATTGTTGTTTGAAAAGTTTAAACAAAATCAAAACAGATAAATAGAAAAATAAAAAGGAAAAACAAACCAGTACAAAAAAATGAAACAAGCAGCAGCCCAGCAAACCCAACCCACTGGCCCAGCAAGCCTATCTCCTCACCCCCTGCATTGAACCGTTTTTCACTCGCGAATTAACCCGCACAGTGGCTGACAACCAGGCCCCGCCTCCCCTTTTTCTCTCTCGCTATCAACTAGAACCCACCGGTTAGATCGTCGTCTCCACCCCGCCCCTGACCACGCCCGGCCGTTCTGTCGCCATTTCTTCGAGTAAATACGCAGTAATGACGCCATTAAACAGCCCCGCAACCACGCTCTCTTAAGCGCCTCTCCCTCCTCTCCATTTCCCCCTCAACCTCCCATCCCAAGCGCCCCCAGGCTGCCTAATTTTGCACTGCACCGCCACTGTCTCCGACAAGTTCTCCGAGCAATTCCGGCCAGCACCCTCACCCCCGCAAGCCCTGCTTCACACGAGAGTGATCCCCAGACTCTGGCGCATCTCCCTGAGCTTTTCGTTCATCTGCGCGAGTACCGTGAGCTCGGCAACGTCTTCCCAGAGCTAGCGCCATCGTCTGTCTCCAACTTCGGCGACATCTCCCCAGTAAACCCGACCGCCTCTCTCTTCCCCGTGGACACTCTAAGGACCGCCATGTCCTTGCGAACCTAACGGTGTCTTCCATTTGTCCTAGGGTGCCCTCCATCCTCGCCTCCGACGACAAACAGAACGTGCCCGACGCTGCGACAACTCCGGCGAGCGATTGCCGTCCACTCAGAGCGCCCCTCGACAAGCGACGACCATGTTGAGCATCAGTGAAGCAAGGCGAACCTCGTAAAGCCCTTCCCCATCGCCCTTGCTTCCTAAATCACCGGCTCTGCCGCCATCTGACCATGCCACCGCCTCTAGCGCCGCTTAGATTTGGTCAGACCCTTGTACACCATTGGATCTAGGTCACGTGGTTAGAATAGAGTCACTTAAGTGAAACGGTATGGAGCGATCTGTGCCGCACGATCTCATTTTAATCCAATGCCTCGCAACGCTTGATCCGCACAAACTGTTATCATCCAATGAGAAACAGCCACGTGGCCAGCCTTTTGTTTTAAAAACAGAAACTATTCTATTAGATACTCAAACTTGCAAAATTCATAACTTTCAAACCACACGTCCAAATTTTTCAAATTTTATATTAATGGAATGAGCAAGACAAGTACTTTCCAACCATGCCCTTTGTTTAGTAAATTGCTTCTGGTAAAATGGTTGTTTTTGCAGAAACTTGTGTAGGCATAATTTGAATATGAAATTCTTTATAAAATTATTTTTGTGATAAAACCTTTGGGCAATTAGATTGTTTGAACCTACTGACCACCTAAACCAACTTGTAGTTTCAAAAAACATATTTTGTGAAGCAAAAGAATAAATCTTTGATTTAGAACATTTCTAGTCAAATAAAAATAATGTTTATTTATTAAAAATGCTTTTTGAGGAAACCCTTTGGGAAATGTTTTGATTTAAACTCTCTAACCCTAAACACAAGGTTTTATGATTTAAAAATATATTTTGATGAACCCTATAGATTATTACTTTGCTAAAGGCATTTTAAACCACATAAAATATTGATTTGGTTTAAAAATGATTTATCAGTAAAATCTTTTGCAAATGGTTTTGCCACTTTTATAAAATGACCAATAGGTGTTTTAGAATGTTTATAACCTATTAGAAACCACTTTTCCAAATAAAACAATCTTTGACATGCTTGCATGCACTACTTTGTTTCTATTATTTTATGTGATGTTGCTTGAATGGTATATTGAATTATTGCTTGCTTGATTGAATTGTAGTGATTTGAAGAGTGTGAATATTGCAAGATCAAGGAGTGAACTTATATTATCTACAAAAATGCAAGTGATGCTTCATAATTTTGTCCCATTATTTTCACTATGCATTAGTGATATTTCTAAGAAGGACTTGCATGGAATTTTTGCTAAGTATAAACTATGCCATGGGAAATCCTAGTAGATGAAACCTTAGTAGAAATTTCCTAAGTTAAGATTCCTACTACCATCATGCTTAGCTTAGCTAGTAGAAAAACAAGGGTGGAATATATTCATGCTATGGAATATTTCTAAGTCAAGGACTTGTGTTTTGTTTAATAAAACAACTAAGTGAATGAATCACCTGGGTGGAATGGAAGGACTGGTTTGTGTTGAGTGGTTATACAAGGCCCATTTATATGGTTTACCTTGTGTATCTCACTTGTGGATGGCCACCCAGGAACAAAGATATTTGAGATGTCAAATGTTGAGAAGCTTCAAGTGCAGCCACTTGGCATTATGGGCTCTGCCTGTATCATATAGGTTGCAATAACTTCACCAAATGGACAGTTGGTAGTAGGGGATTGATAGGTTGGAGCGCGTCCATTTTGGTCTAAGGGAAGGCTTCTGAAAGATCTTGTCTTGGTGAAACCAAGTCTTGTGGGGAAGGTGCACCACCTCTATAGAGTGTAAAATCTAAGTACTTAGCCATGTCCCTAGCAAAGGACAATTTGAGCATCAAGACATGGAAGCTATCAAGAATCTCCTCATCCCAATTTCTAAGTTAAAAACTTGTGGTTGAACAAGGGTTGAAGGATCACCAATTTCTATTGGGAGATGCCTTGGGTGATTTTGTCAAGCAAAAACTTAGTATTTTCAAATGATAAGGAAAATCTATTTTGAGCAAAGAAAGCCTAAGCTCCACTTAGACAAATGCATATAGATGATAGACTCCACTATACTACCATAGTATCACTTGCCAATACAATTCAAATGTATTGACCCTTGTGGCTGTAACTTATTATGTTGCAGGTTTGTTTGATGTTAGTGAAGTTTATTGATTAGAATTACAAGTCTACAACCAACATGACTGCCTGTGGCACTTTGAAGATGAAGGACCCCATGCTATTATATTCTGCTGCATTGTAATGAGATAGTCAAATGAGCTATGTAAGATGTAATAAATTATTTTATTCCTGGTTATAAAGTTGTATTATGCCCTTTGTTTCTTGATATTACATCTTAACTGTGGATGCTAGCTATTGATCCAGGGACTAGCATTGTAAACACAGGGATCTCTACCTTATTAATGGTTGGGACCACTACAGATGGTATCAGAGCATTGTGTTGCCTGTAGGATTGTAAACCTAGGATTGGACAAAACCCCTTAGATAAATTGGAGTTGTATTTGTTCCAAAAATTATTTACAAACAATCTTGTATACTCTTTCCTAAACCATTTTGGTTTTAATTCTACATCTCTTCTAATTCAACTTGATGAGCAAAGACCTCACCATGATCAAAGGACTTTACCAACTCAAGTGATTTCAACCTTATTCTCAACAAGGACTTCAACTTGGATATCACTAAGGACTACAAGTGAGACAAGAGATATTGCTCAAGAATTGAAGACTAAGGAAAAACAACTTAGGAGAATCATCATCACCTTTGAAGTTTTGTGACCAAGATTCAAGAAATTCTCCAAGGATACAAAGATCTTGTTCATGAAGAAGCAACCAAGAAGGATGGAATGATCTCAAGAAAACCATATAGTTGGACCACCATGTTTAGTTTAAATTAAACCCACCAACTTATGTGGTGTAACAAAAATATCTTGTTACCTAAAAATGTGCTTGAACTTTGTTGTTTGAGTGGAGTGTTTATCTGTGATTGTTTACACATTGCTTGTGTGAATTGTGTTGTGTGTGATTAGAAATTATTTCCTTAGAAACATTTTGCCTATCCTAATCCCAATCCAAATCAAACAGATGACTACCCCAAGAAACTCCAACATCAAGAATGGTGACAACAACAAGAGATGAACATGAGAGAACTCATAGTAACCCAAACCTAGTTGAACCAAGTGATAACTCAATTTTGGGACAACAACAATGATTTAGACCCAACCATACAAAGGTTTTGGAAACCCAAACCCAATTGTTGCATAGGATGACAAGTCAAATAATCAACATGGGAGACAAACCTTCCCAAGGAGTTTGTGACAACAAGGATGTCAAGGATGATATTCTAGAAGGAACTCAAGCTTGCAATATGTGTGTAGACAAGGATCACACTTCCCAAGAGCATGAAGGTCAATGTCCCAATTGTGAAGAGAAACATCCAACTAATCAATGCCCCACATCTCAAGCTACTCGTTTCCTATGTGAAGGAAATGATCATGTCCCTATCCAATGCCCCATATATTCCATAGTTCAACAAAGGAAACAAGGTGGAGTGCATCAACAGATTGTAAACCCCCATGAGGGAATAACTTCCACCAAGAAGGATGATGACAAAGGAAAATCTCAGCTTGCACCTCCATGCAATATGACTCAATTTGATGGACCAAAGAGGAGACATATGTATTACCCAAGGAAAAGATCAAGGAGACCAGGAAACCTTCCCACCTTTGAGATAAGATATGAAGAGCATGAACTAGAAGCACTCCTAGCTTTGGAGAAACCCAAGAAGAAGAAGGACAAAAGTCAAGTACAGTGTTGCCATTGCAAAGAGACGGGACACTATGCCAATGAATGTCCATAGAATAAGAAGAAATATAAGGAGATTAACCAAGTGTGGTGCAACAACTGCAAAGAGCTAGGCCATTATGTATCAACTTGTCCATAGAAGATACAAGAAGAGCTCAATCTTGTCACATGTTACAATTGTGGTAACCAAGGACATTATGCAAGCAATTGTCCCGAAAACATGAAGCACAAGATAAAGCCTATGAAGGATCTCATCCTTGTCACATGTTTCAAGTGTGGAAACAAAGGACACTGTGCAGATGTTTGCCCAGAGAGATTTCATCAAGATCCCCAGCAAGCCAAGAAGTAATCTAGTGGAATAATTTTAAGGGTGGTAGTACCCTAGTTGCTTTGAACCAGCTTGTAACCCCTATCTTTCCAAAATCTTGGGACGAGATTTATTTTAAGGGTGGTAGCCTGTCACATCCCAAAATTTTCCAAATTTTGTAATGTGAAAAATAAATAAACAAAATAAAAAAATTGTTGAAATTTAGGGTGAAAAGAAACTTTTTATTCTAAATGCAAAATTAAAAATCCCATCTTGAACAAACTTTGAATAAGGTTTGAATCCAACTAAATTCAAATCAAGTGGAATGCTTCCTTCATAAATGCATCTTGGAATTTAAACACTTGGAAAATAAACCAAAACTCTGAAACCCTAATGGAAGGAAAACATTTCCAAGTTATATCAAAGCCTATGGGTTTGATCCATATAAAAGTTGGTCAAACAAGCATTTCAAAATGATCAAAAATGATAAATAGAAATATTATAAAATCCTATGAATTGGTTTCACTTAATTTGGAGCCATAGATAAAATCTTATGAATTTAATAAGATAAGGAAATTGAATTTCCAAATCTAATAAAGCTCCTATCTAAAAATCCATACCAAATGGTGAGCAAATAATCCCAAAGATATTTGAAAGGATAAATAAATATCAAATAAGATTTTAAAAATTGGAATCACCAAGTTTCGATCTATAAATAAAAAGATATGGATTTTATAAGATAAAGAAAGAAATATTAAATGAGGAATATTTAAAGACCAAATTAAATATTGGCCTGATCAATAAACAAATGGAATGAATATAATCCAAATCCAAATAAAATAAAAGGATAAAGAATTTTCCAAATGAAATAAAGTGGCATTAACCAAATTCTATTTCTATTTGAATAAAGACAAATCCCTAATAAAAATGATTAAATAAATCATGGGAACATAATATTTGGAATTTACCCAAGTGGAATAAAAGTTGTTTAATTAACTTAAATAAGATCAAATAAATCTTCCAAATAAAATTTATGGAATTAAAACTATATTTAATTTCATTGGAATAAAGACAACTGCCCAATTTTAAATGATTAAAAAACCATATTAAAAAAATTCCAAATAATTCAAGGTAAATTATTTGACACCCAAATAAACAAATAAAACCTACTGAAAAGATTTGGAAAGATTTAGATTTCAAATGGAGTTTGAAAAACATTATTAAATCTTATTTGAATTAATACAAGGGCCTATTTTAATTAATTAATATTCCCTAAAAAGAATAATTATATTATTCTAAATTTGACTTTAGAATGTATTATTAATCAGTATTAAAATCTACTCAAAGTTTGGTTGAAGTTTGAAATCAAATTGTTGTTTGAAAAGTTTAAACAAAATCAATACAGATAAATAGAAAAATAAAAAGGAAAAACAAACCAGTACAAAAAAAATGAAACAAGCAGCAGCCCAGCAAACCCAACCCACTGGCCCAGCAAGCCCATCTCCTCACCCCCCGCATTGAACCGTTTTTCACTCGCGAATTAACCCGCACAGTGGTTGACAACCAGACCCCGCCTCCCCTTTTTCTCTCTCGCTGTCAACTAGACCCCACCGGTCAGATCGTCGTCTCCACCCCGCCGCTGACCACGCCCGGCCGTTCTGTCGCTGTTTCTTCGAGTAAATACGCAGTAATGACGCCATTCAACAGCCCCGCAACCATGCTCTCTTAAGCGCCTCTCCCTCCTCTCCATTTCCCCCTCAACCTCCCATCCCGAGCGCCCCCAGGCTGCCTAATTTTTTGACCTTGCACATACTTGTCTCGACAAGTTCTCCGAGCAATTCCGGCCAGCACCCTCACCCCCGCAAGCCCTGCTTCACACGAGAGTGATCCCCAGACTCTGGCGCATCTCCCTGAGCTTTTCGTTCATCTGCGCGAGTACCGTGAGCTCGGCAACGTCTTCCCAGAGCTAGCGCCATCGTCTGTCTCCAACTTCGGCGACATCTCCCCAGTAAACCCGACCGCCTCTCTCTTCCCCGTGGACACTCTAAGGACCGCCATGTCCTTGCGAACCTAACGGTGTCTTCCATTTGTCCTAGGGTGCCCTCCATCCTCGCCTCCGACGACAAACTGAACGTGCCCGACGCTGCGACAACTCTGGTGAGCGATTGCCGTCCACTCAGAGCGCCCCTCGACAAGTGACGACCATGTTGAGCATCAGTGAAGCAAGGCGAACCTCGTAAATCCCTTCCCCATCGCCCTTGCTTCCTAAATCACCGGCTCTGCCGCCATCTGACCATGCCACCGCCTCTAGCGCCGCTTAGATTTGGTCAGACCCTTGTACACCATTGGATCTAGGTCACGTGGTTAGAATAGAGTCACTTAAGTGAAACGGTATGGAGCGATCTGTGCCGCACGATCTCATTTTAATCCAACGCCTCGCAACGCTTGATCCGCACAAACTGTTATCGTCCAATGAGAAACAGCCACGTGGCCAGCCTTTTGTTTTAAAAACAGAAACTATTCTATTAGATACTCAAACTTGCAAAATTCATAACTTTCAAACCACACGTCCAAATTTTTCAAATTTTATATTAATGGAATGAGCAAGACAAGTACTTTCCAACCATGCCCTTTGTTTAGTAAATTGCTTCTGGTAAAATGGTTGTTTTTGCCGAAACTTGTGTAGGCATAATTTGAATATGAAATTCTTTATAAAATTATTTTTGTGATAAAACCTTTGGGCAATTAGATTGTTTGAACCTACTGACCACCTAAACCAACTTGTAGTTTCAAAAAACATATTTTGTGCAACAAAAGAATAAATCTTTGATTTAGAACATTTCTAGTCAAATAAAAATAATGTTTATTTATTAAAAATGCTTTTTGAGGAAACCCTTTGGGAAATGTTTTGATTTAAACTCTCTGACCCTAAACACAAGGTTTTATGATTTAAAAATTTATTTTGATGAACTGTATAGATTATTACTTTGCAAAAGGCATTTTAAACCACATAAAATATTGATTTGGTTTAAAAATGATTTATCAGTAAAATCTTTTGCAAATGGTTTTGCCACTTTTATAAAATGACCAATAGGTGTTTTAGAATGTTTATAACCTATTAGAAACCACTTTTCCAAATAAAACAATCTTTGACATGCTTGCATGCACTTCTTTGTTTCTATTATTTTATGTGATGTTGCTTGAATGGTAGATTGAATTATTGCTTGCTTGATTGAATTGTAGTGATTTGAAGAGTGTGAATATTGCAAGATCAAGGAGTGAACTTATATTATCTACCAAAAGGCAAGTGATGCTTCATAATTTTGTCCCATTATTTTCACTATGCATTAGTGATATTTCTAAGAAGGACTTGCATGGAATTTTTGCTAAGTATAAACTATGCAATGGGAAATCCTAGTAGATGAAACCTTAGTAGAAATTTCCTAAGTTAAGATTCCTACTACCATCATGCTTAGCTTAGCTAGTAGAAAAACAAGGGTGGAATATATTCATGCTATGGAATATTTCTAAGTCAAGGACTTGTGTTTTGTTTAATAAAACAACTAAGTGAATGAATCACCTGGGTGGAATGGAAGGAATGGTTTGTGTTGAGTGGTTATACAAGGCCCATTTATATGGTTTACCTTGTGTATCTCACTTGTGGATGGCCACCCAGGAACAAAGATATTTGAGATGTCAAATGTTGAGAAGCTTCAAGTGCAGCCACTTGGCATTATGGGTTCTGCCTGTATCATATAGGTTGCAATAACTTCGCCAAATGGACAGTTGGTGGTAGGGGATTGATAGGTTGGAGCGCGTGCATTCTGGTCTAAGGGAAGGCTTCTGAAAGATCTTGTCTTGGTGAAACCAAGTCTTGTGGGGAAAGTGCACCACCTCTGTAGAGTGTAAAATCTAAGTACTTAGCCATGTCCCTAGCAAAGGACAATTTGAGCATCAAGACATGGAAGCTATCAAGAATCTCCTCATCCCAATTTCTAAGTTAAAAACTTGTGGTTGAACAAGGGTTGAAGGATCACCAATTTCTATTGGGAGATGCCTTGGGTGATTTTGTCAAGCAAAAACTTAGTATTTTCAAATGATAAGGAAAATCTATTTTGACCAAAGAAAGCCTAAGCTCCACTTAGACAAATGCATATAGATGATAGACTCCACTATACTACCATAGTATCACTTGCCAATACAATTCAAATGTATTGACCCTTGTGGCTGTAACTTATTATGTTGCAGGTTTGTTTAATGTTAGTGAAGTTTATTGATTAGGATTACAAGTCTACAACCAACATGACTGCCTGTGGCACTTTGAAGATGAAGGACCCCATGCTATTGTTATATTCTGCTGCATTGTAATGAGATAGTCAAATGAGCTATGTAAGATGTAATAAATTATTTTATTCCTGGTTATAAAGTTGTATTATGCCCTTTGTTTCTTGATATTACATCTTAACTGTGGATGCTAGCTATTGATCCAGGGACTAGCATTGTAAACACAGGGATCTCTACCTTATTAATGGTTGGGACCACTACAGATGGTATCAGAGCATTGTGTTGCCTGTAGGATTGTAAACCTAGGATTGGACAAAACCCCTTAGATAAATTGGAGTTGTATTTGTTCCAAAAATTATTTACAAACAATCTTGTATACTCTTTCCTAAACCATTTTGGTTTTAATTCTACATCTCTTCTAATTCAACTTGATGAGCAAAGACCTCACCATGATCAAAGGACTTTACCAACTCAAGTGATTTCAACCTTATTCTCAACAAGGACTTCAACTTGGATATCACTAAGGACTACAAGTGAGACAAGAGATATTGCTCAAGAATTGAAGACTAAGGAAAAACAACTTAGGAGAATCATCATCACCTTTGAAGTTTTGTGACCAAGATTCAAGAAATTCTCCAAGGATACAAAGATCTTGTTCATGAAGAAGCAACCAAGAAGGATGGAATGATCTCAAGAAAACCATATAGTTGGACCACCATGTTTAGTTTAAATTAAACCCACCAACTTATGTGGTGTAACAAAAATATCTTGTTACCTAAAAATGTGCTTGAACTTTGTTGTTTGAGTGGAGTGTTTATCTGTGATTGTTTACACATTGCTTGTGTGAATTGTGTTGTGTGTGATTAGAAATTATTTCCTTAGAAACATTTTGCCTATCCTAATCCCAATCCAAATCAAACAGATGACTACCCCAAGAAACTCCAACATCAAGAATGGTGACAACAACAACAACCAAGAGATGAACATGAGAGAACTCATAGTAACCCAAACCTAGTTGAACCAAGTGATAACTCAATTTTGGGACAACAACAATGATTTAGACCCAACCATACAAAGGTTTTTGGAAACCCAAACCCAATTGTTGCATAGGATGACAAGTCAAATAATCAACATGGGAGACAAACCTTCCCAAGGAGTTTGTGACAACAAGGATGTCAAGGATGATATTCTAGAAGGAACTCAAGCTTGCAATATGTGTGTAGACAAGGATCACACTTCCCAAGAGCATGAAGGTCAATGTCCCAATTGTGAAGAGAAACATCCAACTAATCAATGCCCCACATCTCAAGCTACTCGTTTCCTATGTGAAGGAAATGATCATGTCCCTATCCAATGCCCCATATATTCCATAGTTCAACAAAGGAAACAAGGTGGAGTGCATCAACAGATTGTAAACCCCCATGAGGGAATAACTTCCACCAAGAAGGATGATGACAAAGGAAAATCTCAGCTTGCACCTCCATGCAATATGACTCAATTTGATGGACCAAAGAGGAGACATATGTATTACCCAAGGAAAAGATCAAGGAGACCAGGAAACCTTCCCACCTTTGAGATAAGATATGAAGAGCATGAACTAGAAGCACTCCTAGCTTTGGAGAAACCCAAGAAGAAGAAGGACAAAAGTCAAGTACAGTGTTGCCATTGCAAAGAGACGGGACACTATGCCAATGAATGTCCATAGAATAAGAAGAAATATAAGGAGATTAACCAAGTGTGGTGCAACAACTGCAAAGAGCTAGGCCATTATGTATCAACTTGTCCACAGAAGATACAAGAAGACCTCAATCTTGTCACATGTTACAATTGTGGTAACCAAGGACATTATGCAAGCAATTGTCCGGAAAACATGAAGCACAAGATAAAGCCTATGAAGGATCTCATCCTTGTCACATGTTTCAAGTGTGGAAACAAAGGACACTGTGCAGATGTTTGCCCAGAGAGATTTCATCAAGATCCCCAGCAAGCCAAGAAGTAATCTAGTGGAAAAAATTTAAGGGTGGTAGTACCCTAGTTGCTTTGAACCAGCTTGTAACCCCTATCTTTCCAAAATCTTGGGACGAGATTTATTTTAAGGGTGGTAGCCTGTCACATCCCAAAATGTTCCAAATTTTGTAATGTGAAAAATAAATAAACAAAATAAAAAAAATTGTTGAAATTTAGGGTGAAAAGAAACTTTTTATTCTAAATGCAAAATTAAAAATCCCATCTTGAACAAACTTTGAATAAGGTTTGAATCCAACTAAATTCAAATCAAGTGGAATGCTTCCTTCATAAATGCATCTTGGAATTTAAACACTTGGAAAATAAACCAAAACTCTGAAACCCTAATGGAAGGAAAACATTTCCAAGTTATATCAAAGCCTATGGGTTTGATCCATATAAAAGTTGGTCAAACAAGCATTTCAAAATGATCAAAAATGATAAATAGAAATATTATAAAATCCTATGAATTGGTTTCACTTAATTTGGAGCCATAGATAGAATCTTATGAATTTAATAAGATAAGGAAATTGAATTTCCAAATCTAATAAAGCTCCTATCTAAAAATCCATACCAAATGGTGAGCAAATAATCCCAAAGATATTTAAAAGGATAAATAAATATCAAATAAGATTTTAAAAATTGGAATCACCAAGTTTCGATCTATAAATAAAAAGATATGGATTTTATAAGATAAAGAAAGAAATATTAAATGAGGAATATTTAAAGACCAAATTAAATATTGGCCTGATCAATAAACAAATGGAATGAATATAATCCAAATCCAAATAAAATAAAAGGATAAAGAATTTTCCAAATGAAATAAAGTGGCATTAACCAAATTCTATTTCTATTTGAATAATGACAAATCCCTAATAAAAATGATTAAATAAATCATGGGAACATAATATTTGGAATTTACCCAAGTGGAATAAAAGTTGTTTAATTAACTTAAATAAGATCAAATAAATCTTCCAAATAAAATTTATGGAATTAAAACTATATTTAATTTCATTGGAATAAAGACAACTGCCCAATTTTAAATGATTAAAAAACCATATTAAAAAAATTCCAAATAATTCAAGGTAAATTATTTAACACCCAAATAAACAAATAAAACCTACTGAAAAGATTTGGAAAGATTTAGATTTCAAATGGAGTTTGAAAAACATTATTAAATCTTATTTGAATTAATACAAGGGCCTATTTTAATTAATTAATATTCCCTAAAAAGAATAATTATATTATTCTAAATTTGACTTTAGAATGTATTATTAATCAGTATTAAAATCTACTCAAAGTTTGGTTGAAGTTTGAAATTAAATTGTTGTTTGAAAAGTTTAAACAAAATCAATACAGATAAATAGAAAAATAAAAAGGAAAAACAAACCAATACAAAAAAAATGAAACAAGCAGCAGCCCAGCAATCCCAACCCACTGGCCCAGCAAGCCCATCTCCTCACCCCCCCGCATTGAACCTTTTTCACTCGCGAATTAACCCGCACAGTGGCTGACAACCAGACCCCGCCTCCCTTTTTCTCTCTCGCTGTCAACTAGACCCCACCAGTCAGATCGTCGTCTCCACCCCGCCGCTGACCATGCCCGGCCGTTCTGTCGCCGTTTCTTTGAGTAAATACGCAGTAACGACGCCATTAAACAGCCCCGCTACCACGCCCTCTTAAGATCCTCTCCCTCCTCTCCGTTTCCCCCTCAACCTCCCATCCCCGAGCGCCCCCAGGCTGCCTAATTTTGCACTGCACCGCCACTGTCTCCGACAAGCTCTCCGAGCAATTCCGGCCAGCACCCTCACCCCCGCAAGCCCTGCTTCACGCAAGAGTGATCCCCAGCCTCTGGCGCATCTCCCTGAGCTTTTCGTTCATCTGCGCGAGCACCGTGAGCTTAGCAACGTCTTCCCAGAGCCAGCGCCGCCGTCTGTCTCCAACTTCGGCGACGTCTCCCCGGTAAACCCGACCGCCCTCTCTTCCCCGTGGATAATCTAAGGACCGCCATGCCCTTGCAAACCTAACAGTGTCTTCCCTTTGTCCTAGGGTGCCCTCCATCCTCGCCTCCGACGACAAACAGAACGTGTCCGACGCTGCGACAACTCCGGCGAGAGATTGCCGTCCACTCAGAGCGCCCCTTGACAAGCGACGACCATGTTGAGCATCAGCGAAGCAAGGAGAACCTGGTAAATCCCTTCCCCATCGCCCTTGCTTCCTCAATCGCCGTCTCCGCCGCCGTCTGACCACGCCGCCGCCAACCGTCGCCGCTAGCGCCGCTTAGATTTGGTCAGACCCTTGTACACCGTTGGATCTAGATCGCGTGGTTAGAGTAGAGTCACTCAAGTGAAACGGTATGGAGCAATCTATTCCGCACGATCTCATTTTAATCCAACGCCTCGCAACGCTTGATCCGCACGAACCGTTATCGTCCAATGAGAAACAGCCACGTGGCCAGCCTTTTGTTTTAAAAACAGAAACTATTCTATTAGATACTCAAACTTGCAAAATTCATAACTTTCAAACCACACGTCAGAATTTTTCAAATTTTATATCAATCGAATCATCAAGACAAGTACTTTCCAACCATGCCCTTTGTTTAGTAAATTTCTTCTGGTAAAATGGTTGTTTTTGCAGAAACTTCTGTAGGCATAATTTGAATATGAAATTCTTTCTAAAATTATTTTTGTGATAAAAACTTTTGGCAATTAGATTGTTTGAACCTACTGACCACCTAAACTAACTTGTAGTTTCAAAAAACATATTTTGTGCAGCAAAAGAATAAATCTTTGATTTAGAACATTTCTAGTCAAATAAAAATAATGTTTATTTATTAAAAATGCTTTTTGAGGAAACCCTTTGGCAAATGTTTTGATTTAAACTCTCTGACCCTAAACACAAGGTTTTATGATTTAAAAATATATTTTGATGAACCCTATAGATTATTACTTTGCTAAAGGCATTTTAAACCACATAAAATATTGATTTGGTTTAAAAATGATTTGTAAGTAAAATATTTTGCAAATGGTTTTGCCACTTTTATAAAATGACCAATAGGTGTTTTAGAATGTTTATAACCTATTAGAAACCACTTTTCCAAATAAAACAATCTTTGACATGCTTGCATGCACTGCTTTGTTTCTATTATTTTATGTGATGTTGCTTGAATGGTAGATTGAATTATTGCTTGCTTGATTGAATTGTAGTGATTTGAAGAGTGTGAATATTGCAAGATCAAGGAGTGAACTTATATTCTCTACCAAAAGGCAAGTGATGCTTCATACTTTTGTCCCATTATTTTCACTATGCATTAGTGATATTTCTAAGAAGGACTTGCATGGAATTTTTGCTAAGTATAAACTATGCCATGGGAAATCCTAGTAGATGAAACCTTAGTAAAAATTTCCTAAGTTAAGATTCCTACTACCATCATGCTTAGCTTAGCTAGTAGAAAAACAAGGGTGGAATATATTCATGCTATGGAATATTTCTAAGTCAAGGACTTGTGTTTTGTTTAATATAACAACTAAGTGAATGAATCACCTGGGTGGAATGGAAGGAATGGTTTGTGTTGAGTGGTTATACAAGGCCCATTTATATGGTTTACCTTGTGTATCTCACTTGTGAATGGCCACCCAGGAACAAAGATATTTGAGATGTCAAATGTTGAGAAGCTTCAAGTGCGGCCACTTGGCATTATGGGCTCTGCCTGTATCATATAGGTTGCAATAACTTTGCCAAATGGACAGCTGGTGGTAGGGGATTGATAGGTTGGAGCGCGTCCATTCTGGTCTAAGGGAAGGCTTCTGAAAGATCTTGTCTTGGTGAAACCAAGTCTTGTGGGGAAAGTGCACCACCTCTGCAGAGTGTAAAATCTAAGTACTTAGCCATGTCCCTAGCAAAGGACAATTTGAGCATCAATACATGGAAGCTATCAAGAATCTCCTCATCCCAATTTCTAAGTTAAAAACTTGTGGTTGAACAAGGGTTGAAGTATCACAAATTTCTATTGGGAGATGCCTTGGGTGATTTTGTCAAGCAAAAACTTAGTATTTTCAAATGATAAGGAAAATCTATTTTCAGAAAAGCAAGCCTAAGCTCCACTTAGCCAAATGCATATAGATGATAGACTCCACTATACTACCATAGTATCACTTGCCAATACAATTCAAATGTATTGACCCTTGTGGCTATAACTTATTATGTTATAGGTTTGTTTGATGTTAGTGAAGTTTATTGATTAGGATTACAAGTCTACAACCAACATGACTGCCTGTGGCACTTTGAAGATGAAGGACCCCATGTTATTGTTATATTCTGCTGCATTGTAATGAGATAGCCAAATGAGCTATGTAAGATGTAATAAATTATTTTATTCCTCGTTATAAAGTTGTATTATGCCCTTTGTTTCTTGATATTACATATTAACTGTGGATGCTAGCTATTGATCCAGGGACTAGCATTGTAAACACAGGGATCTCTACCTTATTAAAGGTTGGGACCACTACACTCGTGGACATATGCTCGCTTTGACTGATGGTATCAAGACACTAGAGGGCATGCTTCTTAAAGACAATGATCCAAATTACCCGGTTTTCACTGTCAAGGTGCCATTGGACATGGACTTCGTCCATGAAGCCCCCGCGGACGTGTTGTCACATCCCAAATTTTAGATTTGGTTCTACATATCATTCATATCATTGCATCATACTCTTCCATGCAAAACCATAGATTGAAAAGACTCGTCAAAAGACTATTTACTAAACCCTATTTTATTTTACTACAATGCTCCTGCGGGAGGTTTTACTAGGACTTGTGTTTTCCACCATTGTAGACAAGAGGAATCCACTCACCCCAGACCCTAGGTTGATCTCCTCGATTTTACAAAAATTTAGGAACAAGAATCGCTCAAATCGGAGCTCGTACGGAAAAGTTACGGAGGTTTTACTAAATCAGATATTAGGAAAAATTTAAAAGAACAAAAAAAATCTGCGCCGCCATTTGGGTCACACGCCTAGTTAGCTACCAGCCAAGCATAGCTCACAATGGCGGATAATATTCGCCGCCGCCTCTGCGCCAGGCCACCGACAGGTGGGCCCCACCTGTCGGCGCCGACTTCGCCGTGTCCGCCTCCAACCACCGCCACCATATCCGCCTGACCTCCTCCGCCAGGCCTCCCTCCTCCTCTTAGCCGCCTCACAGACGCCTTGACCCGACCCCACACTCATGTGCCGCCAGCTCGCCACCTCACCGCCTCCTCGCAGAAAACGCGCCGCCACCGCCGCCGGGTAAGCCGTCGCCACCGCCTTTCCTCTCATACCAGCCATGAAGCCTCGATCAGCCGCCATGAACTCGCCGCCTAACCCGCCGACTTCTCCTCGCAGGACGACGCGCCGACCCCGCCGCCCGACGCCGCCCGACCCGCCCCCGCCGGCGATCTCGCCCACACCGCCGCATCCCCTCCGCGCAGACGCGCCGACCCTGCCGCCCCTCCATGCCACCTCGCCGCTGGACCGCCACCTTGCCACCGGATCGCTGCCCTGCCGTCGGACGGTCACCGCCGCCGGTAAGCCGCCGCCGCCCTCCCTCTGCCGCACGATCTGTGGTCTACGGCCCAGATCGGCCGTTGATCAACAGCAGCTGACTAGTCAAACGCCAGTCAACAAGACTCAACAAGAATTACGTCGCCTCTTTAATCGATTTAATTGGCAGATTTTCGTATAAACTTGTAAATTCCATAGAAATTAATCCGCTGGGCCAAAATTTGTGAATAAAATATGTGTAGATTCAGTAGGTTTTGTAGAATCTTGCTGTATCATTGTTTCACACTTTTGCAGCAGGATTTTGTCTAGATTAATTAAAAGATTTAATGCCCTTTTTGGAGTATTTAATTCGTAGAAAAAGATCTATAACTCCAAAAATTGCATATAATATGTCCCTGGATTCAGTAGAACAAGGGGGTTCTAAATGGGATATAAAAGGGTAGGTTTATAGTAAAAACTTCTGCAGAAACTGTCTAGTGGCTTTCTGTAGTGTTTTAATTACTCGGAGAGTTTTATAATTCCTTTTTGAGTAAATCCAGTTGGTACTGTTCCTAAATAGCAATGCCTATACAGTAGAATTTTTCCAAGATTTTACAAACAGTATACTTTCGGTAGTGAATTATTTGGGTTCGAGCTCTAGTTTTGAGCATATTATTTTGCATAATAGTTTTCCTTGCGCTAAAACTATTTTCCATGCATGCAATCAGTAACTTTACTGAATAGTATTATGTGGTGCTGCTGTAGTATCAATCCACTTGTCATGCATGCATTCATGCATCATCTTTGTTGCATATGCTTGTGATTGTTTGTTTATGATTGCAATTGTATCGTGTAGATTGTGACGAGTGCAACGCTTGCTCGTGTGTGGATTGTTCTTCCGACCGCTACAACCAAGGCAAGTAGATGCTACTTTGTTCATGATATTGTCCTACTATTTTTAATGCATTGTCGTGTATTTTGTAGTTGCATGTGTAGGATGATACTATCGTTATGCTATGTCCCATTATGTGGTAGGGCTTTCCCTTGTAGATGAACCACCATTGGTAGATGTTCTTAGCCATGCTATGATGAACGAGGGCTGGGTTACATCACTGAAAGTTGTTTCTAAAAGTGTTAGTTTGCAAAAACTAAAACAACTTAATCAATGAATCTCCTGGGTGTGATGGGATTGATAAATTTTTGTGGTTTCATTGCGGAAAGGCACCCAGGTATTGAGAGAATATGATTGGCTTCTTTATTTTGTATCTTACGTGTACAACCATGTGCCAATAATGAAATGGGCGGTTGGTTGGACTTAGTAGGTTGTGGTAACTCGAACCCGCATATCCAGAGATGTAGAATTTTGATAGGTTGGACCGGTGCGCGTCGGGATTGGGAAGCTACTTCCCGAACAGTCTCTTCTTAGACTTCTCCCTATCAACACCCAAAATGAGAGTGGTGGTATAAGCTGGGATGTCCAAGTCACATGGGTAAAGTGTACTAACCCCTGCAGGGTGTGTAATCTAATCGATTAGCCGTGTCCCCGGTTATGGACAACTGAGTTGCTTGATATTGATTCCATGACATGTTTCTCGCTCATTATAATTTCATAATTGCTCTAATATTGTTGGGTTAACTTAATTGGGATCTTTTCAAAGAAAAATCAAAAATTGTTTATGAAAGTAGGAAAAATGTATTTGCAAATGCAAGCCAGACACAGCTCCACTTGCCAAATATGCATGTAGATGTTAGTAACATTGTCTCCTTTACTAGCTCTACTTGCCATACATTCCATGTATTGACCCTTCGGGGCTGCTACGTTTCATGTTGCAGGATATTCCGATTCTGACTAATCGATATAGGCCACGGTACTCCACTCGGTACTTGTTCACTTGTGGGCAATTTGAAGAATGGAGGATTTACTTTGTTTTATGCTGCTACCTGAATAATTTGAGCTAGCTTTGGGCTAAGCTTTTATTGTAATAATGGTACTCTGGATCTTCGATATTTATGATACACGGATATTTTGCTATGTTATTCATCTTATTATATTGTGGGCCAATGAACCGATCCAGGGATTGGCATGTCACATAGAAGCCACGGACTTTTTAGAACCGAGGTGTTACAGGATGGTATCAGAGCCCGTGTGTCGACTGTAGGATCGTGACCTAGGATTGGATTAGGAAGCCATAGAATTATTAAAGCCTATATTAACTCTGTCTTTCATCTTATGCCTTTCCCTCTCGTAAATTCTTACCATATGCTATTCTCACACTTTCCTATTTTAATTGATAGATGGGAGAAGTCAGGACTGAGTATGCAACCATGGAGTCACCAAGGCCCTTTGCAAGACAGTTGGCACTGCTCTCGCAGTCATTGGGATTGCCACTGCCCATGTTCAAGGGAAGGAGGTTGTACACTAATGGATATGGTGAGGATGCATGGGAGATCACCACCTTCATATTTGGAGATGCCGCCTTGCTAAACCCTGTACATCTGATCTACACCAAGACATACTGCAACTGGGGACTTAGAATTAACTTGGCCATACATGAAGCTCTGTCTCGCCAGTTCCATCAAGTCGGACACCTACTACCAGCAGATTCACCCTACCGTGACTATGGGAGGCGTGATGAAGATGGACACATTGTGGTTACCCCGGGCGACAGGAACAACATGCCGCCCCGTCGGAGGCACATAGAGGACATGGAAAGGGAGAATGGAGCTCTAGCTGAGAAAGTGATGATGATAAAGGAGATTGCAGATTTTGCTAGTAATGGTATGGCGGTCCAAGGACAGGAGATTGACACTTTGCATGAAGCCGTGGGAGTTCTAGAGAATGCCCTGATAGCCAGAGATGGAACCATAGCACATCTTCATGGTACTGTGCAGGAGAACACCCAGAACATACAACAGTTGCAAGGGACTGTCCAGGAAAGGGATCAAACTATTGAAGCATGACAACCCAGATGCCGCTCTCCAAGCACAGCTGAATCCACCCTCTGATGATGACAATGGAGATGGTGGAAACAATGATGATGATGATAGTGGGAACGATGATGATGATGAGGACGAGGATGATGATGATGGAGATGATGATGGTGGAGGAGATGAAGCTGTTGCAGTTGCAGCTGAAAGTGAAGAAGAAGAGGAGGACCCAGAAGAGGTGGAGTTTGAGATTTCAAGTGATGACGCAGGAGAGGTGTATACTCCGCCGCCATGGTTGAACCGTGGACAGAAGCGCCAACGCATGAGTGCAAGGACCTACCGCAACCTCTTTAAGGAGTAGATAGAAGTCCACCAATTAGTCCTCGTTAGGTAAAATCGTTAGGATTAGTCTCGATCGATGTGAAACTTAATTACTTCTAGTTTAAGAGTGTTTAGTTTCTTATTTGTGTACTCCAATATCCCAGGAATTATTTGTGGAAATTTTATGAAAGAGTTATGGCAAGTTTGGTTAATATCTGTGTTGTTTTCGCTGTAGTTTTCTGCTGATACAGCAGTACTGTACGATTTTTCATATTTTACTGGTATCTGGGAAAAATCTGAAAAAAATAGGGCTGGTGTGAAACTCTCTGTACTGTATGTGAAAAAATCAGCTAAAATTTCTGATAAGTTTAAGTCAGGTATAAAAATTCGTGAACACTGCTGGACTGTTCTGGCAGATTGCTGTTTTTGCTGCCTTGTTGATCAACTGTTTAGTTAACCATTGCCAACTCTTCTAAGACTATTTCAGTAGGTATATGCTGCTAGGATAACCCCTGAGATGTTGCTGGATCACTTGTTTGTTGATGTGTTGCTTGTTTGAGATTGTCTGCTATTGCTTGTTGTTGTTTGGTCATAATGCATGGGTAGAATCCTATTATCGTAGTTGATTCTTTCTAAGCTTACCTGTGCTGAACCGAAGATGCCTCCCCGCCGTCAACCCACTGAGTTGGAGCAGCTCATGGCAGCTCAGGCCCAGCTGACCCAAGTTATGACTCAGTTCATGGAAGCTCAGAACAACAACAACAACAACAATGGGAACAACCAGCCTCAGGGAGATGCTCTCACCAGGTTTCTGAGGTTAAGGCCAACTAAGTTCTCTACTGCAACGGAACCAATGGTTGCTCTCGACTGGTTGCGTTCAGTCAACAAGGATCTGGTAATTGTCGGATGCACTGATGCTGAGAAGGTGAGGTTTGCCGCTCACCTACTGGAGGGACCAGCCGCTTCTTAGTGGGACACTTTTCAGATCACCCACCCGTTGGATACTGTGACGTGGGCAATGTTTGAGGAAGGTTTCAATACCAACCATGTGTCTTCAGGAGTTCTGAGCCTGAAGAGGAAGGAATTTCCCAACTTGCGCCAAACCAATCACACTGTGGCTGAGTACATTGAGGAGTTCAACAACCTGTCCCGTTATGCACCTGAGGATGTTGACACTGATGCAAAAAGGAGGGAGAGATTCCTGGATGGCCTCAGTGATGAGCTTTCAGTGCAGCTACTGGTGGTTTATTGCCCCACTTTCCAGGAGCTTATGGACAAGGCCAGGATTTTGGAAGGGAAGCACAAGCAGGTGGAAAGCCGCAAGAGGAAGAGAACAAATCACCACTCTTGTTCACATCACAAGTCTCGCACTTCTTATGATGGATACTCCAAGCATGGAGGGAGTGACCATGGGCACCATGGGAGCCATGACCGCCACCACCATGGAGGCGATGGACATCGCCATGACAACCACAAGAGCATCCACCACAGCCACAAGGGAGGACACTCTCACCACTCTAGAGGACATGGTGGACATGACCGCAACCGTGATCGGAGCTTTGTGAAGAAGGATCTGAGTGAGGTCACATGCTTCAAGTGTGGACAGAAGGGACACTATGTTGACAACTGTCCGGAGAGGAAGGGACTGAAGCCGACCAACAACCAGAAGGCCACAGTGAACCACATGAATGTGGAGGAGATCCCAGATGAGCCTGACCTTGTGATTGGTAAGTTCCCAATCAACACTCACCCTGCACTTATACTTTTGGATACTGGTGCATCGCATTCATTCATATCAAGGGCATTTGTGGATAAGTATAAGTTACCTACTGAGTCTATGAAAGAAGTCTATTAGAGTAAGCTCACCTGGAGGAGATATGATAGCTAGCGCGGGATGCCGCGGTTTAACTGTGAAGATTGGAACACACAACTTCATTGCACATCTAGTAGTGTTGGAATCACAAGGGTTAGATGTTATTCTGGGTATGGATTGGATGTCTATGCATGGGGGACACATAGATTGTGCACAGCGAGCTGTTTCACTCAAAACCCCGGATGGTAAGAGAATTAGATTCAAGTCGGCTGTGCAACCGGGAAGGTGTAAGCTAAATTCTCTTAAGAGGGTTAGCATGGATACTGTGCCTGTGATTAGGGATTACCCCGACGTGTTTCCGGAAGAGCTGCCAGGGATGCCACCTGACAGGGAAGTGGAGTTTCTCATCGATCTGATGTCGGGAACAGGACCTATTGCAAAGAGACCATATAAGATGGATGTGGATGAGCTGAAGGAATTGAAGAAGCAGCTGAAAGAGCAGTTGGACAAGGGATTCATTCAGCCTAGTTCGTCGTCATGGGGTGCACCTGTTCTGTTTGTGGAGAAGAAAGACAGCATCAAGAGATTAGTGGTGGACTATCGCTCGCTAAATGAGGTGACTATCAAGAACAAATACCCCCTGCCGAACATAAATGATTTGTTTGATCAACTGGAAGGAGCGAAGGTGTTCAGCAAGATTGATCTGCGATCAGGCTACTTCCAATTGAAGATCCGGGAGGAGGACATACTAAAAACCGCTTTCACCACTAGGTATGGCTTATATGAGTATACGGTTATGTCTTTTGGACTAACGAATGCCCCGGCATATTTCATGACCATGATGAACAAGGTATTCATGGAGTACTTGGACAAGTTCGTGGTGGTGTTTATTGATGACATACTGATATATTCCAAGGATGATGCTGAGCATGAGAAACATCTGCGACTGATTATGGAGAAGCTGAGGAAACACAAGCTGTATGCCAAGTTCAGCAAGTGTGAATTCTGGCTTAACACTGTTGGATTTCTTGGACATGTGGTGTCAGGAGAAGGAGTCGCTGTTGATCCAAGCAAAGTGACTGCAGTAACTGAGTGGGAAGCACCCAAGAATGCAGGGGAGATACGAAGCTTTTTGGGACTTGCTGGATATTACAGGAGATTCATTGAAAACTTCTCCAAGATTGCTAAGCCGATGACAGAACTTCTGAAGAAGGAGAGGAAGTTTGAATGGACGAATGTGTGTGAAACCAGCTTTCAGGAACTGGAGAGTCGACTAGTGACTGCGCCTGTTCTGTGTTTACCTGATCTTCAGAAGGATTTCCAAGTGTACTGTGATGCTTCTCGACAGGGACTTGGGAGTGTGCTGATGCAAGATGGGAGAGTAGTGTCATATGCCTCGCGCCAACTCAAGCACCATGAGAGGAATTACCCCACACACGACTTGGAGTTAGCGTCAGTGGTTCATGCGCTCAAGGTATGGAGGCATTATCTAATGGGGAAACACTGTGATGTGTACACCGACCACAAGAGCCTGAAGTACATATTTACACAGAAGGAATTGAACATGAGGCAAAGGAGATGGTTGGAACTTATCAAGGACTATGATATGAATCTGCAATACCACCCAGGAAAGGCCAATGTAGTAGAAGATGCTCTGAGCCAGAAGGTTTATGCCAATGGATTGACAATTGGAGAACTACCCGAGGATTTGTGCAAGCAATTCAAGGACCTTAGACTGGAGGTAGTGTCTGAAGGATACTTGGCCACAATGGAAGTCCAACCAACGCTACAGGACAGAATCAGGAAGGCTCAAGTGGGAGACAAGGAGATTGAAGAAATAAAGGAAAAGATGAAGGAAAATGGGGAAAAGGATATTCGCGAGGATGAGCATGGTACCTTGTGGTATGGAGATCGTTTGTGTGCCCACACCGGAGATAAGGGAGTTGATTCTGCAGGAGGCTCATAACTCGCCATACTCCATACATCCAGGCAACACAAAGATGTATATGGATTTGAAGAGCAGATTTTGGTGGAACAACATGAAGGGAGACATCGCCAAGCATATTTCCCTATGTGATGTGTTTAGCCAAGTGAAGGCGGACTACTACAGGACTACTGCTTGCCGTGCGATTGGAAGTGGGATAGAGTGGGAATGGATTTTATCACAGGATTGCCAGACCAGGTCGATATGACTCCATTTGGGTAGTGGTTGACCATTTGACCAAGGTAGCCCACTTTATACCGTGAAGACGACCTATACGGGTGCAAAGTTGGCCAAGATTTACATGGATTGATTGTGCCTACATGGAGTTCCCAAGAGTATCGTGATTCGATAGAGGCACCCAATTTACCTCACACTTCCGGGCGCCAAATGCATCGAATCACTTGGTACTAGATTGAGTTTAGCAGCGTTTCACCCATGATCGATGGATGACCGAGAGGGTGAATCAGATTTTGGAAGACATGCTGAGAGCTTGCGCCTTGGCTCATGGCTCTAGTTGGGATGAGAATTTGCCGTATGCCGAGTTTTCCTACAACAACAGCTATCAAACCAGCATCAAGACGTCACCGTTTGATGTATTGTATGGGAAACGGTGTCGGACACCATTGCTATGGGATGGAGTAGGGGAACGTCAGTTGTTTGGACCTAATTTGATCAAGGATGCTGAGGAGAAGGTCGCCTTGATTAGGGACAGGCTGAAGGTAGCACAATCAAGGAAGAAGAGCTACGCCGACGCCAAGCACAAGGAAGTGGTGTATGAGATAGGTGATAGAGCATAACTCAGAGTGTCGCCACTTCGTGGAATCAAGAGATTTGGAATTAAGGGTAAGCTGTCACCTCGGTTTATTGGACTGTATCGGGTCTTATCACGCAAAGGAGAAGTTGCTTATCAGCTGGAATTGCCAGAGGCCCTGTCCGCTGTTCACAATGTGTTCCACGTATCCCAGATGAAGAAGTGCCATCCAGAGATGGTGGATACACCATTGAGAGACACTGTACCACTAGAGGAGGTTCAACTTGAGGATGACTTGACCTATGAGGAGAAGCCGGTCAAGATTCTGGAGACAGCGGAGAGGATTACCCGTACCAAGACGATCAGGTTTTGCAAGGTGCAGTGGAGCCACCACACCTAAGAGGAAGCCACTTGGGAGCGTGAGGATGACATCCGAGAGGACTACCCGCACCTATTTGCTAGCCGTGCCGAAACTCGGGGACGAGATTCATCTTAAGGGGGTTAGTCTTGTCACATCCCAAATTTTAGATTTGGTTCTGCATATCATTCATATCATTGCATCATACTCTTCCATGCAAAACCATAGATTGAAAAGACTCGTCAAAAGACTATTTACTAAACCCTATTTTATTTTACTACAATGCTCCTGCGGGAGGTTTTACTAGGACTTGTGTTTTCCACCATTGTATACAAGAGGAATCCACTCACCCCTGACCCTAGGTTGATCCCCTTGATTTTACAAAAATTTAGGAACAAGAATCACCCAAATCGGAGCTCGTACGGAAAAATTACGGAGGTTTTACTAAATGAGATATTAGGAAAAATTTAAAAGAACAAAAAAAAATTTGCGCCGCCGCCAAACAGCTGGCCACCAATAGCGCCAGCCAAGGCCACACATCGCCTTGGCGGATAATATTCGGCCGCCTGCGGCAGGCCACCAACAGGTGGGCCCCACCTGTCGGCGCCGACTTCGCCGTGTCCGCCTCCAACCACCGCCACCGTATCCGCCTCCGACTCCTCCGCTGCCTCCTCCTCCTCTTAGCCGCTCCAAGACGCCTGGACCCCGACTGACTCGACTACACAACGCCACCACGCTGGCCAGCCGCCCGTAAGCCTCATTGGGTAAGCCGCCTCGCTTTCCCCTTCAGGCCTCCGGTAACTCACATGCGCCAGACGTCGCGAATCTCGCCGCCTAACCCGTCGACTTCTCCTTGCAGGCCGACGCGACACGCCCGCCGCCGGTGATCTCACGCCACACCGCCAAGATCCTCCGTGGGGACGCTGACCACCTCACGCCCTCCATGCACTCGCCGAATCGCCGCCGCATGGTAAGCCGCCTCCTCTCACAGACGATCTGTGGCCAACGGACCAGATCGGCCATTGACCTGAAAGGCGCTGACTAGTCAAACGCCTGGACCAACAAGAAGATGGGCTACCAATGTATTACGCTTGACTGGGTATTTTCTTTAATCGATTTAATTGGCAGATTTTCGTATAAACTTGTAAATTGCATAGAAATTAATCCGCTGGGCCATAATTTGTGAATAAAATATGTGTAGATTCAGTAGGATGTGTAGAATCTTGCTGTATCATTGTTTCACACTTTTGCAGTAGGATTTTGTCTAGATTAATTAAAAGAGTTAATGCCCTTTTGGAGTATTTAATTCGTAGAAAAAGATCTGTAACTCCAAAAATTGCATATAATATGTCCCTGGATTCAGTAGAACACGGGGGTTCTCAATGTGAATTAAAAGGGTAGGTTTACAGTAAAAACTTCTACATAAACTGTCTAGTGGCTTTCTGTAGTGTTTTAATTACTCGGGGAGTTTTATAATTCCTTTTTGAGTAATTCCAGTTGGTAATGTTCCTAAATAGCAATGCCTATAGAGTATAATTTTCCCAATATTTTACAAACAGTATACTTTCGATAGTGAATTATTTGGGTTCTAGCTCTAGTTTTGAGCATATTATTTTGCATAATAGTTTTCCTTGCGCTAAAACTATTTTCCATGCATGCAATCAGTAACTTTACTGAATAGTATTATGTGGTGCTGCTGTAGCATCAATCCACTTGTCATGCATGCATTCATGCATCATCTTTGTTGCATATGCTTGTGATTGTTTGTTTATGATTGCAATTGTATCGTGTAGATTGTGACGAGTGCAACGCTTGCTCGTGTGTGGATTGTTCTCTCGACCGCTACAACCAAGGCAAGTAGATGCTACTTTGTTCATGATATTGTCCTACTATTTTTAATGCATTGTCGTGTATTTTGTAGTTGCATGTGTAGGATGATACTATCGCTATGCTATGTCCCATTATGTGGTAGGGCTTTCCCTTGTAGATGAACCACCGTTGGTAGATGTGCTTAGCCATGCTATGATGAACGAGGGCTGCGTTACATCACTGAAAGTTGTTTCTAAAAGTGTTGGTTTGCAAAAACTAAAACAACTTAATCAATGAATCTCCTGGGTGTGATGGGATTGATAAATTTTGGTGGTTTCATTGCGGAAAGGCACCCAGGTATCGAGAGAAGATGATTGGCTTCTTTATTTTGTAGCTTACGTGTACAACCATGTGCCAATAATGAAATGGGCGGTTGGTTGGACTTAGTAGGTTGTGGTAACTCGAACCCGCGTATCCAGAGATGTAGAATTTTGGTAGGTTGGACCGGTGAGCGTCGGGATTGGGAAGCTACTTCCCGAACAGTCTCTTCTTGGACTTATCCCTATCATCACCCAAAATGAGAGTGGTGGTACATGCTGGGCTGGCCAAGTCACATGGGTAAAGTGTACTAACCCCTGCAAGGTGTGTAATCTAATCGATTAGCCGTGTCCCCAGTTATGGACAACTGAGTTGCTTGATATTGATTCCATGAAATGTTTCTTGCTCATTCTAATTTCATAATTGCTCTAATATTGTTGGGTTAACTTAATTGGGATCTTTTCAAAGAAAAATCAAAAATTGTTTATGAAAGTAGGGCAAATGTATTTGCAAATGCAAGCCATACACAGCTCCACTTGCCAAATATGCATGTAGATGTTAGCAACATTGTCTCCTTTACTAGCTCTACTTGCCATACATTCCATGTATTGACCCTTTGGGGTTGTTACGTTTCATGTTGCAGGATATTCCGATTCTGAGTAATTGATATAGGACACGGTACTCTACTCGGCACTTGTTCACTTGTGGGCAATTTGAAGAATGGAGGATTTACTTTGCTTTATGCTGCTACCTGAATAATTTGAGCTAGATTTGGGCTAAGCTTTTATTATAATAATGGTACTCTGGATCTTCGATATTTATGATACACGGATATTTTGCTATGTTATTCATCTTATTCTATTATGGGCCAATGAACCGATCCAGGGATTGGCATGTCACATAGAAGCCACGGTCTTTCCAGAACCGGGGTGTTACACGTGTTCTTTATAGCGTACGAGGATGTCTTCAAGATGTTTCTCTCGAAATGGCTGGACTATAACATGGTCCGCCTATTCGCGCTCAATCTGGCGATGATGATCAAGAGAGAGCAAACCACCTACATCGTGATAGTGGATCCCTACTACATGCATGATAGCCAGTTGAGGGAAGGATCAGATACGTGTGCCAAGGCGACGGCGTACCTCAAGAAGTTCATCGTGGACCATAGGAGGTCAAACTCGCTTCTTTTTCCTTTCTTTCCCGAGTAAGTACACACACCCGCTAGCATTGGTAACTTAGGCTCTATTATCGCTTTCTTCCTTCGCCCTTTTCCAACATCCCGTTTCAATTGTGTTGTGTAGAGACAAATACTGCATACTCATCGTCATTTCCACAAAGTACTCGCTAGCAAAGTATTTTGACTCGGCGAGTAAGAAGAAGGAGAAGAAATACTACGCCAGAATAAGGGGTGTTCTGAATGAGGCTCTGGAGGGCTATGCTAGAAAGGGATTCCCCTTCATCAGAAAGGGGGAATTTATCAACAATGGCAAACACGTGTTCAATCACGTGCTCGATTTCCCTGCATCAAGGAGCCGGCTACTGGTGGAGGCGCCAAGGAGGCCTTCTACATCATGCATCACCTTAAAGGCTTTGTCCGGGATTGCAGAACCTAACTCCATTAGCTAGTATCTGAGCATGGGCCGAAAATTTGGCGCAATCCGACGATGATGATCTTACAGAAGACTTGCATCACATCCAGGTTAAGTTGTCAGAAACCATCGTGGAAGATGTCAACACAAGGGGAGGGGTCCTAAAACACAACAGAGGGTTGACTAAGAGGGAGATCAAAGATATTCTTTGTAATTAGGGTGACAATAGGACGTGGATGACGAATGATGGCTTTCTACCATTACCAAAGCCAAGCGTTAGCAGTTCTCAATGATAGATGTGTGTGCCTAGAATTATCATAGATGTCTGCGTGTACTGTTGTGTCACAAAATTAACTACCGTGGTCGTATGTCGTAAACTTCACTATTGTGGTATTTGTTGTCGAACTTCTATGATTGTGACTGATGTGCTCTCCTTTATTTTTACTGATATTTTTCTTTAGTTTATGTGAACATATATGCATGTGAACCAATTTAGTTCTTTCCGTTGCATGATTTGCTAATATGCCTTGTCTATAGAGATGACGAAGTGGTGCGTGGTGTACAAGGGTTGGGTTCCAGGAGTCTACGATGAGTGGGAGGACTGTCAGAAACAGGTGAACAAGTTCAGCGGCAACAACTACAGAGGATACGCGACTCGAGAGGAGGCGGTAGCCAAGTGGAGGAACCACCTATGGAAGCAGAATCGGATGAAGATATTGCTAGTGCTCTTGCTCTTGCTCACTGTCATCACAGCTGTATTTTGTTTGATTCTAGTGTAGGCGGTGACCACTTCATTTGTAATGAGAGAGGGTGAAATTTTTACCAACACTTGTATAAATATTCGCCACTTGTCACTTGTATTTTAATATGATGAACACTTGTGTTCCTCGATCGGGCTCTAAGTAGTGTGATGGCACTATATTCGTTTTTGTATTATGTTTGTTTTCATATACTAAGTGAAATATACTATTTCTACTGCTATGTGTATAATACCTGTATAATACGTGTATAACACCTGTATAACACCTGATTATGGACCAGTACTGTTTTTTTTAATACCTGAAATACACACATGTCGCGCATGCAAATAACCTTCTGTGGCGCATACAACTTTTGTGGAGCATTTGCCATAATGCACCACTTAACAACGGCCTATGGCGCATGGTGCTGAATGCGCCATAGAAGTATCATGACTTCTATGGCACATTTCAAAATGCGCCACAGAAGTTCTCGTCTATGGCAACGTAACAGTGGTGCATCCAATATGCACCATAGAAGGCCAAAAAGGATGCGCCACTAATGAAGGTTTTCCTAGTAGTCCTTGGTGCTAGTGTCTCTACTATGCCTAGAAAAATGTATGAAATGCTTGATTTTCCACCATTGGAAGATTGTTATTTGGATGTCCGTCTTGATGATAATTCTAAAAAGAAAGTCATGGGGATAATTAAAGATGTTCTTATTATGGTTAACCATACCTCTGTCCCCGTTGATTTCTATGTTTTTGATGTTTAATGCAATGCTTCTTGTCCTATTATTTTAGGAAGACCTTTTCTTAGAACTGTTGGTGACATTATTGATATGAAGGAAAGCAACATTAAATATCAATTCCCACTCAATAAAGGTATACAACACATCCCTAGACAAAGAGATAAGCTATCTTTTGATTCTCTTATTAGAACAAAACTTGATGTTGACGCTTCTTTATTTTAAAATACGTGATTCTTGCTTTCTATGACTAGCTGAAAGGCATTAAAGAAAAGCACTCTTGGGAGATAACCCAATTTTTTTTCAATAAGTTTTAAATTTTGTTGAGTTTTGGAATTTATTGCGTCTCCTTATCATTTTGTGTGGTTTTTGTGCCAGGAATAACCTATAATGAGAGGAAAGTTATATTTCTGGAAGTTGCTGTCCCAAAACAGATTTCCGTGCTTCACTGTAAAAAATTGTGAAAAATCCCAGTACGTTGGATTGCGCTGTAAATATGTGTGTCCATTCCCCTGTTATTTACACAACTTTAATTAGTTTTGCACTTTTCGATTTTAGCAATATAAGATTTTCGAAAAAATCAGTCTTTACCTGCTGGTATGTTTTGACAGATTTCTGCCATTATGTGTATTTGCCTCTTAATCGGTTTCTTTTTGAGTTCTCTTTGATCACTTGAGCTTTTAAAAGGAGTTTATACATTATCTTATGTTTTAATGAAAGTTTTTATTGAGTTGAAACTAAACCCAAAGGCTTATTATCTTGAATACACTAATGTTGCTAATGAAGATTATGTGAAGTTTTGTATGAAGGAAATTTTCAAGTGTAAGGAGAGAATGATGTGATGAGATGAAGTATGGAAAAAATCTCAATCTTGGGGATCCCACCCATGTCACCCCAAGAAATATTCAAGAAGTACAAAGGTCAAAGCATGGGTTTTCCCAAGGCAGCCCCTTCTTCATCAATAAAAATCTCTGGTTTTCTTTCAAAACACTATATCTTTTGCTTCATGCACTATATGTTGTTCTTAGAGCGTCTTTGTTTTTTTTTGCTTTGTTTGCTGCAATATGTTAGTCAGACCCCAACACACCTAGAACACTGTAGCTTTTACTCTTATTGTTCTGTGAGTGTTTCTTTTGCTAGCATTGCGTTTAGCTTTAGTTTTCTTATTCTTTTTTCTTAGAACTTTTTAGTTCTTCTTTGTAGTTAGGTGAGACAACATCTCTGATCTTTATTGATTATTATCTTTGTGAGTTGTTTCAAAAAAGTCGATTGGTGTTGGAAAATAGTAGAAAGTTTCATGCTTATAGTGGTACAAAGGAAGCTTGTTTTGACTGTGGCATAGACTTTATCATGTCATGTTAGATGCTTCTTTGACCATATGCTTAGTGATTATTGTTGTAGCATGACTTGTTTCAAACAATTGAGATTGCTTAATGTGTCTTGAAAGAATCATGCGTTGTTTTACCATACAAAAGCATAATATTGTGGTATTCTCCTTTGATGCTTTATTTGGGTTGACTTGGCACATGCTTACACCATGTTAAGACTATGAAAAAGTCACCTTAGCCTGTATGATCCTTTAGTTTTTGACTTGTTATATCACTTTATGCTTTAATTAATAATGTTTTGTCGCTCTATAGGATTATGGCCATTATTACTCTCTTAGTTGGTCGCTCCCACACTTTTGCTAGCCTCCACCTATACTAAGTATGAGCTCTACTCGTGCATCCAACTACCAAGAAACCAAGTTATTCCAAAGAGTCCACTATAAATTCATATGCATGGTGGGTGACACCATTCCAAGTATATTCATGTGTTTGTTTATCTTCCAAATTAAATTTTTGTTATTTGAAAATTAGTGATTAAAGCTCTCAAGTACTTGATGGCACACTTTATTTTCTTGCAATTAATAAATTTGAACCATTGTGCCCATCTATGTTTCTTATATGCTTGCAAATTATAAGTTGGGAGTTAGCAGAACCATGTTGTCATGGGGAACACTTTCAACATTGCACTTATTCTATTTAGTTGATATCATGTTATTTTGTTTATGGATCCCGGTGGTGTGAAATAAAAGGGGAGCTTGTACATCCATGGAGTTTGTATATGTGTTAGAGAAACGCCTGGGCGGCTAGCTTAAGCCATGCTTAATCATGATGGAAACTTGCAACATAACCATAATGAGAAATCTATGAAGCATCCTGAGTAAAAACCTATGCAAATAGCAAATAAAAAGATCGCTGAGATGCTCATTGTCTATTGCCTTCTCATTTTGATATGGGATATCTCCTGTGTCATGGGGCATGGGGTACCCCGTTGGAGGTTATCTATGATACACATATACCTACAATGATAAGAACTTGCTTGTGACCAAAGTTGAGTAGCATGAGGTTCGGTACTCGTATTTATGCCACTTTAACCTTAATCACTTCAAGATGCTTATGATAGGGCAATGAGAGCTCAAAGCTAGTAAGTACCATAATTTTTGGATGCTTTTTATGAAACTTGAAATCGCTACTTCCCTTTGTGAAGGGCCTTTCTTTTTACTTTTTGTTGAGTCTCCATCTTCTATCTTTATGCACCAATTAAGAGAGCACAGTTGTCATTCTTAGTTCAATGTGCATTGTCCGAAAACTTGTTGATTGATTCATAATTATGGTATTGCTTGTTCTTAAACTATTTGTATCTAGTCACCGTTATGAACTTTGAAGGCGTCCTATGCATTTATGTTTTGCTATTCCATGAAGGACAAGATGATTACCACTCTTGCTTTGTTTTCTATATGTGAAACAAAAAAATGTATTTCAATGCATTGTTATTCATGATCTTTTGTTTGTGTAAACCTTTCATGTTGCAACATAGTTGCTATGTCTTATTGTTAGAACTATATATTTCATGCTTATGTTAGAGTACTTTGATCTCAGCTATCAATGCTTTACAATATGTTGATCAAGATTGTGATGGTGCATGTCACCACAAAAATTATTCTTTTTATCACTTACCTACTCGAGGACGAGCATGAGTTAAGCTTGGGGATGCTTGATACGTCGTAAACATATCTATAATTTTTGATGCTCCATGCTTGTTTTGTACCAACTATCTTATGTTTTGTTTACACTTTGAGGCATTTTTATACATTTTCTGGAACTAACCTATTAACAAGATGCCACAGTAAAGAAATATTATCGGAATTGGACGGAACAAAAGCTGAAGTTCCTATTTTCCAGACACAAGACGGAGTGGGCCCCTCGGGTGTCCATTGACCGTGCCCCTTCGCCTATATAAGCCCCCCGATGTAGAAACCTAAGTACCCGATGAGAAATCCACAAAGAAGTCGATAGCCGCCGCCACCATCATCCCTAGATCGGGAGGGATCCGAAGCTCTTCCCAGCACCCTGCAGGAGAGAGGAGATCACCTTGGAGGCCTTCTTCATCCCCATGCCAGCCTCCGGAGTGATGCGTGAGTAGTTCATCCTTGGACTATGGGTCCATAGCAGTATCTAGATGGTTGTTTCTCCTCTTTGTGTTATCATGTTTAGATCTTGTGAGCTACCTATCAAGATCAAGATCAAGATCATCTATTTGTAATCCTATATGTTGTGTTTGTTGGGATCTGATGGATATTGAGTATTACGTCAAGATTGATTATTGATTCTATCATGTCTATGTTATTTGTGATCTTGCATGCTCTCCATTGCTAGTGGTTACTCTGGCCAAGTATTTGCTTATGACTCCAAGAGGGATTAATAATACTCGATAGTAGGTTCATGCATCTAGTAATCTAGGGGAGTGACAGAAACATCTAAGGTTGTAGATGTGCTGTTGCTAATAGGGAGAAAACAACAATCCTTTGTCCAAGGGCAATTGTATTGTTTACTTTACACACTTTGCTTAATGCAATTATCTTTTGCTTGCAACATAATACTGGAAGGGGTTCGGATGATAACCTGAAGGTGGCTTATTAGTCAAAGATGCAGTTGGATTACGGTCTATGTATTATATTGTAATGCCCAAATGAATCTCATAGCGATCATCATGAGTTGTACATGCATTGTCAATTTCCCAACTGTAATTTGTTCACCCAACATGCTATTTATCTGATGGAGAAACACCTCTAGTGAACTGTGGAACCCGGTACATTCCTTCCCACTAATATTCAATCTACCGTCTACTGTTTACTTTCTGCAATTACTACAAGCAATTACTTTCTTCCACACTATACATTTAATCCTTTGTTTTCAGCAAACCGGTGAGCTTGACAACCTCACTGTAAGTTGGGAAAAATATTGTGGTTGTGTTGTGCAGATTCCACGTTGCTAGCAACAACTTGGGACTTGTTTCCTTTCTCCTACTAGTTCGATAACCTTGGTTTCACGACTAATGGAAAACTTGCTGCTATGCTCATCATACCTTGCTCTTGGGGTTTCTCAACAGGCTCTGAAGTGACCGAGACACATCAGAGGGCCATAAGAAGAGGCCACGAGCTCGGTCTCACAGCGACTGTCAAGCCTATCTCAGCATGTTGATTAACAAATCTAGGAATTGGAAAGTTCTGCAATTTTAGGACAAGCACAACCATGTGCTATCTAGACCCGATGAAGTCCCGTTCCTTTGGTCCCATCGAAAGATCAAGCCTTATCAGAGAACTGAAATCATGTTACTGGCAGCAACTGGGATGCGAATGTTCGAAATTAAAAAACCTTTATCAGCAAAAGTGGAAGGTTGAGCAAGGTTGGGTTTGTCTCGAAGGATATTTACAACATGTGTTCCTGAGAGAAGAGGAAGCTGATTGCATCAGGTGACGCTAACACAGCCATCCGCATTATGTAGAACAGAAAGGAGCATGATCCTGAATTCTTTTTTGATAACCAGCTAGATGAAGAAGGAAGTTCTAAAACCATGTTTTTGTGTGACTCTCAGTCACGTCGGGACTATGAGGATTTTGGTGATGTGTTGGTGTTCGACAGTATGTATAAAATGAACCGGTATGGAATGTTGTTCATTCCTTTCGTGGGTTTGAACCATCACTGCAAGATTACTATTTTCGCATCTGCAATCGTCTCGAACGAGAAAACAGAAACATAAGTATGGCTGCTTCACACATTTTTGAAAGCTATGTGTCAAAATAAGCCACAATGGGTTATCACTGATGCGGACATTTCAATGATGAAAGTTATTGGAATTGTCTTCAAGGATGTGTGGTAGCTTGTATGTACGTGGCACATTGAAAAGAATATGAAAAAACACCTCTATCACGATTCTCTGAATGAATTCAGGACATTGCTATACTAGAACACCTCATAACAGATCTTTGAGCAGAGATGGAGCGAGTTTATTAAGAAATGGCAGTCAAAGACAACCAAAGAGTGGCTGGGTAGAATGTATAAGAAGAAGATATGGTAGGCCGCCACGTATCTAGCTAATGGCTTTTTTCTCAGAATCAAAAGAAATCAGAGGAGCGAGAGTTTGAACTCGTGCCTACACCTTCACCTTGACTGTAAATGACAGTGGTGGATTTGCCCGTGCACTACGAGAATACCATTAACCGTATCCGTCAGGAAGATGCGTGACAGGACTGCGAGGACTCACATACAGTATCTTTGGCGATTACTAAATACAACGATATTGAGTTGGCTGTTGCGGAAGTATTCACTGCAGTAAACTTCTATATCTTGCAAGTGGAGCTGAGAAGGATTGATGGACTCAAGATTTGCTGAATGTGCGAATAGGGATACCAGTGCTAAGTACACTATTGTAATACTACATCCTGAAAAGACCATACTCTATGCAACACGCTAATCCCTGGATCGGTTCATTTTCTTACATAGATCTTAAAGATGAATAACAAAGTAAACATCCGTGCATCATAAATAACAAAATGATCCAGAGTACTTAATTATTACAACAATGCTTAGCACGCAGGCTATCTCAAATAGTTCAATAGAAAAGGGAAGCATAAACATATAATAGGCTCCATCTTCATTTACTCACAAGCGAACAAATGTTGAGTGGAGTACCGCAACATAGTCGATCACTCGGAATCAGAATATCCTACAACATAAAACATAGCAGACCTGAAGGGCCAACACCTAGCAACTGCATGCTTATTTGGCTGGTGGAGCTGTGGCTAGCTTATATTTTCAAACACTTTGTCCTACTTTATTAAACCAATTTGATTCACATCAACCCATTATGCTCACCCATCAAGTTTTAGTAATCAAGAAATAAGGATCAGCGAGAATATGTCATAGCATCGATATCAAGCAACTCATTTGTCTGTAACCGGGGACACGGCTAAGCACTTAGTTTTACACCCTGCAGGGGTTTGCACACTTAACCCATGTGACTTGGTCATCCTAGCTCGTACCACCGCACTCATATTGTCTAATGATAGGGAGAAGCCCAAGAAGAGACTGTTCGGGAAGTAGATCCCCAAACCCCACTATGCACCGGTCCCAATCTACTATTCACTACATCTCTGGCTACGCTGGATTCGGGTCACCACGACATACTAAGTCCAACCAGCCGCCCATTCTTACTGGCACATGGTTGCACGCGTAAGCTACTTCAATAAAGACAACTAATCCTTCTCAGTGCCCTAGGCGCCATTCCCCACTGTTATTCACACGCCGATGACTAATGCAACCACTCTGACCAGGTAGTTCATTGACATTATGTTTTTTTAGTAGATCAAAACATAGAATTCAACATACCATGATCCGTTCCTCGTATCAACAACATATCTAAGCACATCTACCATACAGAGGCTCAACTACAAGGGATTTCCCTACCACAATACATAGTACATAGAATAGCATAGTAATACCTACATATGTATCTACGAAAATACACTACTCAAGCACAAGAGAAACTAGTAGGACAATTCATGAACAAAATAGCAACTACTTGCCTTGATAGTTGTATGAGTTGTTCAAGCAGTCGTAGCAATCACACACGTTGCATCCTCGCAATCTATGGAGCAAACAATGGCATACAACATAAACAATCATACAATCATAAGGCTCGTCATAGTGCAAGTAACTTGAGTAGTAACTAAAGGTCCAACTTAGCAAAATTGCTTATGTGGCAGTGAGTTAATGATGAGAGAGATGGATGGAGTAACATATTTAGTTACTGTAGCATCACATATACCAAGATGAAATGGGTCTATAAGCTAATAAATAATGATTTGTATGACACCACACACATGTTACTACCCACTATAAATGTAGTAACATAGACTAGTAACATATACATGTTACTACTCTATGTTACTGTGCACTATGACCATCCTACAAATGCACAAATGCATGCATGACATTTTAATAAGTCACAATGATTGTATTTTAGTTCTCTGAACATTATTAGATCACACGATACATGCATGAAGTGTTTTAATGCTATAGGGTATTTATTATTAAATCCTGGTTGTCAATATAGGGGTTTTAATAGTTCTATTGCAACTCATCTCTTAACTGTCGAGTTAAAACATTTGTGTGGTTTACTGGATATAGGAGGTTAATACGAACCAGTAGGAATTGGATTCACCCTAATCAGAGTTATAGATCTTTTCTTATAATTTAAATAGTGTTTAATGGGTTTTAAATAATTTATATAGTTTCTGTTGTCTATAAATTAAATTAAAATCGGATCTATAATCTTCATGGGATTGTAATTCCAGGGACAAACTATTTATATTTTTGTGAACTATAAATAATTTACTATGGATTTAATGATTTATAAAGACATTAATACTAATTAAATTTCTACAAGGTAACTAATCTACAAAATCTAGATCTATCTATATATAATTAATCTAGATTAAAGTAGCTTCAATTTGATATATAAATCATAATTTTTGGACAAGGTATGAATTTGCTATGAATTTATTAACCTAAAATACCATTAAAAATAATTATATAATTACAGTAAATATGTACTACAAAGATCACATATAATCTGATATTATTAACCTACATTAGAGTAGCTTCCTTTAGACATATTATTCATATTTTTATGACCTATAAATAATTTATTAAGAATTTAATACTCTAAAAGGACATATAAACTATTTAAATTATTACAGTAAATACGTACTATAAAAATTAGATCCAATTAGATATTTATTCTAATCAATTTTTTGAATCCGTTGATATGTTATTTTCTATTTTTGGTTCTATGAATCTTTTTATATGATTTTTGCAAGTTTGCACAATTTTTTGCCATTTTAAATCAATTTCAGTTTAAAAGGGAATATTCCCTAGGAATATGCTGGGTTGACTTGTCGCTGAATAGGACGCGGTCTGACCTGGGGTTGACAAGGATTACACGCAACGACACCTGACTGGACCATACCGGTTCGGGCTCGATCTGATCCTGGCCATTCAAATAAGATCTGGCGGCTGGGAATGATAGCTTCCAGGCTGGACGGAGCTCGTGGTGGAGGATGGCGGCGGGCGGTCAGGTGGTCGACGGTGGCGGCGCTCTGGCCCTTCTCTGGCGTCGAGAGGTGGCATATGAGGACCATACGAGGGCTGGGAGCACGATGGTGGGCTTGGTGGTGACTCCCTCCTCCCGAGGAAACGACGTCGGGTGGATGGAGATGTTGAGTGGCAGTGGAACTACGGCGAGGTGGTGCAGTGTCTCTGGGGATCTGCAGAATGGGAAGGTTGGGTCAGACGACATGGTCAAACAAGCGGAAGAGAAAGAGGGGGACATGAGCGTGTGGGGGCGATGGAGTCATCGGCAGTGCTGACCTCCGAAGCTCGGCAATGGCACGACGGCGGCGAGATCCAAAATATGCGGGGTGGCGGCTAGGGTTCTTATTTTGTCGAAAAAAGAGAGGGATCCGACAGGGGAGTATATATGTGTGCGGAGGCATGGAGAAGGGGTAAGGGGCGGCCGAAACGGGGCGGAATTTGCGGGGAACGATCGGGGCAGGGGGCAGTCGTGTTCGTCCTAGAACCAAGGTGGAGTATGACATGCGGGGCCCACGTGTCAGCGTCGCGAGAGAGGAGGCAGGCTGCACGGGCTGCTGCTGGGCTGGCCTTGGGCTGCTTACGCGCTGCCGCACGACGCTGCTGGCTTGCGCGCTGCTCGCTTCGCTGGAAGCTGCACCCGCGCGGGGCGGGTAGGTGGGTTGGGGCGAGGGATTAGGTGGGCCGGACCGGGGTAGGTTAGACTAGTTAGTTTTTTATTCTTTTGTTTTTCTATTTCCTTGTTTTCTTCATATCTTTTTCTTAAATAATCCAATTGAGATGATTTTGGTGTCCAAATTTTTCTAAAAATCTGTAGATCAACATAGGATCATTTTTGTATCTTTTCCACTATTTTACAAATAGTGGATTTTTAAATCCTTGCATATTCCTTTGTAGGAGAATTTTGGTAATACAATTTAGGGTTTGTATATAGTGCTTTTCATTTCAAAAAAAATTCCATGAATGCAAAATGCCATACTTATGCAGTGCAAAAGCAAAAAAAATCATGTCCCAATTTCTAAAATCTTGGGATGTGACAACTGTGGTATGGGAAGATAAAATTACTAGACAGTTTGATGTGAACTACACGCCTAGAGACACTGAGGAAACTATAAAATGCTCCTGCAGAAGAATGGCTAGGAAGGGGATACCTTGCAAGCACATCCTCTACATATGGACTTGCATGTGACTAGACAAAATACCAACTTGTTGTGTCCTTAGACGCATCTCAAAGATTGCAAGATTTGGATTGTCTACGAAGCGCGAAAGCAATATGTTTGGATATGGATGGTCAAGTGCAACCGAGAGGAGAAATTTTTGTGACTTGAATGTACAATCTCAAGAAGTTATCGCAGTGGAATGCCATGATGAACAGTCTCGTCATGAATTCCAGGAATGCATGCAACGCATAATGCAAAGGACAAAGGGGCTCAACAATATTCAAACAAGCTACTTCGATGCATATGCACAAAGTAGCAAGGGAAAAGAACCTCGAGTTGGTGATCCAGTAAAATTTAAATCCAAAGGCGCGCCTAAGAAAAACAAAAGAGTTAGAGCTGACGATGATAATCCACCCATGAGTAAAAATGGCAAACCTCTATCATACGATGAACAAAAAAAGAAGAGGAAGGGGCACCACCTGTGAGCGCATGCAATACTGCTGGTCATAATAGATCAAACACTAAATTGTGCAAACTATATCCGAAGTAAGTCATTCCTTCAGTACAACCAAAAAGCATTATTAAAACTTTCATTGAAATTGGCAATAGCTAAATATGCCTTACTGTTATGCAGGTACGTGGAATCAGAAGAAAACTAGACGTTTCCCTTAATTCATAAACTTTGTGAATGGAGTCGACTGATTGTCTGATGATAATAACTAGAGTCCACCTTTTTTAGGAAATGTAATGCTAACGTGCATTATTGTCTGTAAAACACTTGGCCAACATGATCACACCCACTTGATACATCTAAGTATAAGAGTGCTATGCCAAGTCATGACACACACACTTGTGGCAGATGTGGGCCCATGCGAACATTGCATGGGATCTAGACCTATCTTAGCTGTCTAGAAAAACCATGATCAACTTGTTGCTATATATAAGATAACACTTGGCCAACATGATCCTACCTACTTGATAGATCTAACTATAATTTTGTTATGCCAGGCTATGACACACACAACTATGGTAGATGTGGGCCCATTGCCAACATTGCATGGGCTATTGACATCTCTGGGTTGGCTAGAAATATCATCCTCAACTTCGTAGTTGTGTGAGTCACTACACTTGACCAACATGATCCCACCCACTTGATAGATCTAGCTATATGAGTGCTATGTCAAGCCATGACACACACTTGATGATAGTGTTTCTAGTAAACTCGCATGGGTCTAGCGCCCAATGCAATGTTGGGATAACATGATCCCACCCACTTGATAGATCTAATTGTAACACTACTATGCCAAGACATGATGAGAAACAACTGTGGTAAATGTGGGTCCATGCCAACATTCCATGGGCTATAGACCTCACTGAGTTGGCTAGAAACACCATCATCAACTTAGTGGTTGTGTGAGTCACTACAACTGACCAACATGATCCCACCCACTTGATAGATCTAAGTATAAGAGTGTTATGCCAAGACATGACACACACTAGTGGCAGATGTGGGGCCATGCCAACATTGCATGGGGATCTAGACCTCTCTAGGGTAGATAGAAACACCTTCAGCAACTTGGTGTTGCATGAGTCATCACTTGGCCAACATGATCCTACCTACTTGATAGATCTAAATATAATTTTTCTATGCCAAGAGATGATGAGACACTTTGTGGCAAATGTAGGCCCATTCCAACATTTTATGGACTATATACCTCTCTGGGTTGACTAGAAACACCATCATCAACCTAGTGTTTCTGTGCCTCAACACTTGGCCGACATGATACCACCCTGTTAGTAGATCTTAGTATAACACTACTATGCCAAGCCATGACACACACAACTATGGTAGATGTGGGCCCATGCCAACATTGCATGGGCTATATACCTCTCTGGTTGGCTAGAAACACCATCATCAACTTTGTGGTTGTGTGAGTCACTATACTTGACCAACATGATCCCACCCACTTGATAGGTCTAAGTATAAGAGTGTTATTCCAAGACATGATAAACACTTGTGGAAGATGTGGGGCCATGACAACATTGCATGGGATGTAGACCTCTCTGGGATAGATAGAAACACCTTCACCCTTCACTTTGTTGTGACAATAAAGTTAATTAAGTATGAATCTCAAATTGGTATTTGTCGTGGTATTGCCGACGAGTACGCCATGGAGGGGTCCTCATAGTGCGTGTTTAGAGACGTGGGGGAAGGAGAACGGTTGACGGGTACGAGGTAACACAACTTACCCAGGTTCAGATCCCACAATGGTGGCGGAATCCTACTCCTGCTATAAATCACTATAATGGAAATACGCTGAGTTACAGAGATAGGTTCGATGTGCGAGGTTATGTGAGATTGTCTGAAGTTGTCTGAAGTTGTGCCCTAAAGGCTCCCATAGGCCCGACTTATATAGTCGCCAGGTCCTAGGGTTACAAGGAAAAGTCCTAGCCGGACAGGTTACAGAGTCCTACACCGTTTATTACTAGTCTTGTGTGTCTTGTACTCCAAGGATCCGGGTACGCTGGTGACTCCACCGTAGCCTTCCTTTATCCGGCATGGGCCTCCCTTCTGGATCCATCTAACTGGGCCGCCCAGCAGGCCATGGGCCATGCTACCAACTGTGGGCCACCCGGGTTATCCGGACAAGAGACATGCTATGAGGATACCCATATAGCATATCCCCAATAGTAGCCCCCGAAGAACTCCGAGATCTTGGGCCATGCTCCGTCTAGATGGATGTCGGCAAATCATCAAGCAATATCTTGTAGTCCTCCCAAAGAACCCTGCAAGGATTTCTCCATCTTCATTTTACCTGTCGGAGAAATGCTGAATCTTCCATCGTACTCTTCCATAGCCGGACTGGATCCGTCCATGCCGGAATCTTCTGATGTGATGGTTCGTCTGCTTATGACAGCTAGGGTGACGTATACATAGGTCAGCAACGCCTCGTAACTCACACCTGCAGAGAACGCAATCATGTCCACTTTTCCCGCACGAGCGATACGAACCGTTGGAGGCGACGGTTGGGACGTGGCGAAATTTTCCCGCACGTCTGCTCAAGCTGCACGAATCTCGATGCTGGAGATCATAAATAGTAATTGCGGTGGAAAATTTACTTGTCACCTCATTCTCTCCTTGCATCATCTTCTTGCTCCAGCGAGCGCCCCTTCGAGATCTCCGCGCAACATGTGAAAAACCCTAACTCCCAATATCACCAGTCACCTCCAAACACACCCAATGGCTAGCAGCAGCTCCACCCCTTCGATGGCGGCATCGGGCCAAGCAGCGGCGAAGCCGGTGAGCTCTATCATCGTTCCCCCAGAGGGCCTGGTCATCCCTATGTCCGCGGTGGTTGAGTCCACCGGCGGCGACCATAATCTAGCGGCACTAGAGCTGTTGGAGGAGGAAAGCGACTCCCACAAAGGCGACTGGCCCGGTTTGGACATCACGGACCACGACATCAAGGAGTTGATCGTCGAAGGATACCTCCCTGCAACAGTGGGGCTCGCCTGGCGGGCGACGACGGCCAGCAAGGTCACACATTCTCCCCAAGCTGGAGAAAAGGTGTACCTCAAAGCACAATTGGTATGCGGCGTCTCCCTGCCCATCTCTAACTTCTTCCTCGCTGTCCTCAATCATTACCGAGTACAGCCCCAAAACCTCTCTCCCAATAGTATCCTAGCTCTTAGCAATTACGCGGCGCTTTGCGAGGGTTACCTAGGGATTAGGCCTAGGCTAGATCTCTTTGTCTATTTCTTCACCGTCAAGCGCAAAGCCGGGGCTAGCAAGGATGAACTTAGAAATTGTGGCACCATTAGCTTCAAGATCCGACTTGGCCGACGGTTCCCTGACATCGTCGTCCATGAGTCCTGCAAGAACTGGCAGCGCACTTACTTTTACAGTCCAGATATCCCTCTGGCTAACCGAGAAGTAACATACCCGGACTTCGTCGATGGAGCCGCCGCTGAAGCCCCTACATGGAGATCAAAGGCCTCCCTTCCCTCCGACATCGACGATTCCCGCGCAATAAGGTGGATAGAGTGGTTCGTAGAAACGGGTTTGACCGGGTTGGACCTAGCCATGTGCTGGTTCATCAGGCGAATCCAGCCTCTGCAGCACCGCTCGAAGCTGATGCACGAGTATTCCAATGATAGAAGGGATAGCGTCCGCATTTTCGTGGACAACTTCTCGAGCGACTCCGTCAAGCTTCGCCTCAAGGACATCGTCAAGGTGAAGGACAAGAAGCGTGGCTTCGCCATCACCTATGACATGTTTGTAGAGAGCAAGTGCCCAAAGGTAACTGCTTATTTTCCATGTATGACATATACTCCAGTTCTTCCGTCTTAACCTTTTCCATCTCATCTAACACAGTGACCTCTCACTTAACAGCTTAGCAATCTAGAGGAGGATATCATGGCTGTCCAAATCTATGATCCAAAGATTATGGAAGTCATGGTCGTGTCCGACGACGATATTATGTTGTCGCGGAAGCGTAAGAGCTCCACCTCTGACGCTGGCGACGAAGGTAAGAAGAAGACGGAGGGTGGAGCCTCCAAGAAGACTACCGCCGCCCTGGAGGCGGAGAAAAGAAAGGTTACTGGGATCCATTTTGCCAAAGCACCCCCACTTGTGTAAGCTTCTTTATCTCTGACATTGTCCATTTGTCTGTCTTATTCCTGTACTTATGCATTTTGCACGTTTCAGGAAGAAAGCCACGACCAGCTTGAAGAAGTCTTCGAAAACTTCGGGGCTTCTAGAACCATCAAGGATATGCTGCATCGTGACGCATCTCCCGCCATCGCCCCTGTCACTCCCATCGTCAAGCCTTCCTCTGCTCCTACAAGCTCTCAAGCCAAGGATGCAGCTGGCCCTTTTGCCATGGAAGTGGACTCAGGTGCTTCTACCGAGCTTGTTGTTGCCGGCGAACAGGCGACGCAGGAGAGTGACGCACACCAAATGGCTGAAGCTCCAGCTAAGGATAGTCTATCGCCCCCAGAAAGGCGGTGGTGGAAGGTGGTACCTCTGTCGAAGGCGGCGTACTCGACCCCAGAAAGCCATAGAGTTCCCAAAGATAGTCTATCCGACACTTACGCCGGGTAGCACTGCTCTGGTTCCTGGTGCGGCGCCGACATCTCCAACGTGCGGTCTCGAGGAGCTCCTCCGGCAAGCAGAGATCTTGCAAGGAAACATCGTATCATTTGGCAAGATGATGGCCGAGAGTGCTACCAACCTCAAGATCATTGCACTTGTAAGTTTTATTTGCCTTTTGCATTTCATATGAGTATCCCACTGTAGCCCCCGAGGATTTAGACGGAAAACCATAGGTCTTTGCGTCTGAATGCTCTAAGAGTGACTAAGCTAGAAAACTTCTCACTGTAGCCCCCAAGCATGTAGTTTGCATGAATTATTGCGACTAGATGCTTCAAGAGTAGCATATGAAGTTTTTATAATTTTTGATACTGTAGCCCCCAAGCTTCTAGTTTTAACTGAATTAGTTCCGACTAGATGCTTAAAGAGAAACTAAGCATACTTCCGAGTTAAAACTTTATACTGTAGCCCCCAAGCTTCTAATCGAAAACTGAATTAGTTCTGACTAGATGCTTAAAGAAAGACTAAGCATATTGCTAAGTTTAAAACTCTCGCTGTATCCCCCGAGCGTCTAGGTGGAAATTTTTCCGGCTAGATGCTCCAAATAGACCAAACAATGAATAAGTTTTTCTTTCCACATAATGAGAATGCTCGGAGGGGCATGGCCAACGACAAGTACCAGAAGATGCGTGCGAACTTGCAAGCTGAAAAGGGTAAAACTTCCTTCTTGAAGTAACGGATCACCAATGTCAAGCGTCTGTTTTCCTTTCTTTGTCGCATTCCGACTTGGTTTTGCACCCACATTCTCCGAGTACTCACTGTGTACTGTTATTTCTCCGACTTGCAGAAACCATTGCCAAAGCTAAGGATATTGTCGAGCAATCCAAGCACATTCAACAGCTGGATAGCGAGAACAAGATCCTCAAGCAGGAGAGGAAGGACATGCTGAATATGTATGAGGAATCAATGAAAGCCTTGCAGGACTCCGCCACCGAGGAGATGAACCGCTTGAAGGAGGAGATCGCTATCTTGAAAGAGCAAAAGAGAGCTGCTGACGAGCAAAATCAAGGCCATCATGAAGCATACAAGATCCTCCAACAAGAACAGGAATCTATGGCGGATACCCTCTTGCAAGTTGAGGCTATCATCTTCAGTAAGTGATTCTCCATCTTGGATTTCTATAAGCTGGATACTTTGAATTTTTAAACTCATGTGCTCCTTTTTCGGAATTTGCAGCTCCTATGGGTTTAACCCGGTCGCCTCCTGCAGCAAAGGAATGCATGGTTCTTGCCGACAACTTCATCAACACCGCCATCGCGCAGGCCAAAGAGATTTCCAAGCCACTCCAGATCAACATCAAGGCATCGAACTTTGTGATGAAGTTCTGGGAGATCCTACGCCGAGCCCCCGAGCGTATTACAAGATGGAAAGCTTCGTGTGCATGGGCCGGTGTAAGGATGGCGCTGTCCATGGTGAAGGCACACTACGAGAATGCCGACATTGACACGGTAACCTCTAGCATCCCCGACGTAGACGACAAAGGACAAAAGATAAACCATGAGGCTATCTTGTCGTCACCCGCGGGTTATGACACCAGAGTCGCCGAGTTGGTCGATGTTTACGTCTTTGTGCCAATCAACACCATCGATGGCGGCGACCAAAGCTCCTCTGAGTCCCTCAACACTGCCGACTTCGAGGGTGACCCTTCTGCTGCTGGTGATGTTGCTTCCAAGTCGCATGCGGCATAGGAATAAGAAACAATTTGTAATATTTGGTTCCTCTGTAACATGTTATGCGGAAAAAACTATGTGTTAACTTAAGGCAGAAAACAATTATGTATGTCCTGCTACTTAAGAACTATTTCCAGCATGTATATATTTTTTAAGCAAGTGCGGGCTTATCCATTACTTTGGTTCTTATGCTTGACTTTTTGTGAGTCGGAAGACTCTTTGTCGGAACCATGCGCTTAGGTGAGGATGCCTAATGGCACCGTCAAGAACCTAAGCACAAAATCGCCGACAATAAGTGCCAAAAATCACTACTACAGAATCCACATAAAAACAACAAAGAACGTGTAGACCAGAAAACTTAAGCTAATGCCCGTAGGAGGAATTTTCATAAGTGTAATTGCAAAACTTGTGCATAAAGGTTTTATATGATCCAAAAATAAACAATCAAGGAGGTAAAAGACTCAGAAATATGAGTGAACCAGAGAGCTTTATTTCATTGATCACATAAGAGGTACACAATAGATAAAAAATGCTAAGTGTAGAAAGGACGTAGTTGTGCTATGTTCCATGGCCGGTCAAGATCCGGGTAGTCATCATTCGGGTCACATCGGTTATGCTTATGATCCTCGTTGGGTCTATCCTTCAGTTCACGATTGTCAACGAGGTAGTAATACCCATTGAGTAGTGCCTTGCTTATGATGAACGGTCCTTCCCATGGCGGGGATAATTTGTGTGACTTCTTGTGCTTAAGTCGGAGCACCAAATCCCCCTCTTTAAACGAGCAATGCTAAACGCGGAGACTATGGTAGCTACGTAGCTTCTGCTGGTAGATGGCGGATCTTTGGCATGCCAAAACGCGCTCCTCCTCGTGAAGGTCCACATCCAGGCGTCTGGATTCTTCAGCGTCATCTTTGTCATAGGCGGCGACTCTTGGTGCATCGTGAAGTATGTCGGCAGGTAGGATGGATTATGCTCCATATACCATGAAATAAGGGGCGTAGCCGGTGGATCTGTTGGGTGTAGTTCATAAACTCCACAACACAGATGGCAATTCTTCCGCCTAGGCTCCAGCTGCTCTATGTAGCGGTGCCTCAAGACGTGGCTTTATTCCCTGCAGAATTAATCCATTGGCTCTCTCAACCTGACCATTGGATTGTGGATGTGCCACAGATGCAAGGTCAAGTCGGATGCCTTTCTCCCAACAATAAGCCTCCACTTCTCCGAGTGACAAGTTGCTGCCGTTGTCGGTGATAATGCTATGTGGGAGACCAAATCTCACCACTAGATCACAAACCTGAGGGCAGTTGCCCCATCAAGCTTTCTAATGGGTTTAGCTTCTATCCATTTAGTGAATTTATCAACTGCTACTAGCAGATGTGTAAACCCACATGGTGCCGTTTGTAACGGTCCCACCATGTCTAGCCCCCAAACTGCAAATGGCCAAGTTATTGGTATTGTTCGCAATTCTTCAGCAGGAACATGTGGTTGTCGGGCGTAATACTGGCATCATATGCATGTCTCAACCAGCTTGTCGGTGTCCGCCTTCGCGGTCAGCTAGTAGGATCCTTGCCGGAAGGCTTTCGCGACCAATGATCGAGGAGCGGCGTGATTCCCACAATCTCCGAGATGGATTTCGCGTAGGATTTCAATACCTTCTAGCTGGGAAACACACTTAAGGTATACACCAGTAGTGCTCCTTTTGTAGAGCTGTCCATTGATTATGGTATAGCCCTTCGCTCGTCGTACTATTTGTCGTCTTTCGACTTTGTCGTCGGGCAATGTTCCGTGTTCAATATATTCCATGAATGGTTTTGTCCAAGTCGGAGGGACCTTTGCCACCATGTGGACAAAAGAGTCAACTCTATCCAGGTTGTCGATGTCGGCTCCCTTCACGGATGGTGTCCGTAGATGCTCTAGGAAAACTCCTAGCGGAATTCGTTTGCGCCCTGATCCAAGCTTAGATAGTAGATCAACCTCCTCATTTTGCTCCCTAGGTACATACTTGACTTCGTAGCCCAAGAAGCTCTTGGCTATCTCGTCCACTTCGTCTTGGTATGCTGCCATAATAGGGTTCCACGCATTCCAGGTGCTAGCCACCTGCTAGGAAACCAAGTCGGAATCTCCACAACAAACTATGCGCTTGATGCCAATATCCTTGGATACGCGTAATCCGTGAATGAGTGTTTCATACTCCACCATGTTGTTCGTAGCCTCGAAGTGAATCTGCAGAACATAGTGTAGCTTGTCGCCAGTTAGTGACTGTAGCAATACACTAGACCCCGAGCCGTTGAGCATCTTTGATCCGTCAAAGTGCATCACCCAGTACTCTGGTTCGGGCAATGGAGTAGCATTTGTCATCTCCGTCCAATCTGCAATAAAATCCGCCAAGGGTTGTGACTTGATAGAGTCGCATCTTTTATACGGGATCCCGAAGGCGGCAATTTCAATGCCCCACTTCGTGACCTTACCGTAGCGTCACTTTTGTTGATAATGTCGGACAGTGGAGTCTTGCTCACCCCTATGATAGGGTGCTTCTGAAAGTAATGCCTCAGCTTCCGAGAAGCAAGGAATACTCCATAAGCTATATTCTGGTAGTGTGGGTAATGCTGCTTGGACTCTGTCAAGACCTCGCTTACATAGTAAACTGGTCGTTGAACTCCGTTCTCATAGTCTGGTTCCTTCCGCTCTACCACGACGACGATGATGATTACCCGGTTGGTTGCCGCCATGTAGATTAACATGGGCTCTCCAGGCTCGGGTGCTGCAAGGATGGGCGCTGAGGAAAGAATCTCCTTGAGCTGCTTCAATGCTGCATTTGCTTCGTCCGTCCACGTGAAATTGTCCGCCTTCTTCAGCAACTTGTACAGTGGCAGGGCCTTCTCTCCAAGTCGGCTGACGAACCGACTAACTACTGCAACACAACCTGTTAGTCATTCAATGTCCTTTAGGCATGTCGGACGGTTTATGTTTAATATGGCCTTGGTTTTCTCCGGGTTGACCTCGATTCCATGCTAGGAAACGATGAAGCCCAACAATTTCCCGGCTGGAACCCCGAAGACGCACTTCTTAGGGTTAAGCATCATGTTGTATTTCCGGAGATTATCAAAGGTTTCTTTTAAGTCGGAGATTAAGTGATTTGACTTTTTAGAATCACCTTTATATCATCCACATAGGCGTGAACATTTCGACCAATTTGATCGTGTAAGCAACGTTGCATTGTCCGCTGGTACGTAGCACCTACGTTTTTAGCCCAAAGGGCATCGTAACATAACAAAACGTGTCGTAGGGTGTAGTGAACGAAGTGGCCAATTGGTCTGACTTCCTCATTTTGATCTGTTGGTATCCTGAGTATGCATCAATAAAACACAAAAGTTCCAAGCCAGCCGTCGAGTCAATGACTTGGTCAATGCGAGGCAAAGCAAACGGATATTTGGGACACGCTTTGTTCAAGCCGGTGTAATCAACGCACATTCTTAATTCTTTGGTTCCCTTTTTGGGGACAAGTACAGGATTGGCCATCCATTGGGTGTGAAGGACTTCTCGGATAAAACTAGCCTTAAGTAACCTAGTTGTCTCTTTGCCAATGGCGTGTCTCTTATCATCTCCAAAGCATCATAGAGGTTGCTTCACTGGTTTGCATTTTGGATCAATGTTTAAGCTGTGCTCGGCAAGTTCCCTAGGTAGACCTTTCATGTCGGCAGGTTGCCAGGCAAAGATGTCCCTATTCTCACGGAGGAACTCGACGAGCGCGCTTTCCTATTTGGGATCTAGGTTTGTCCCAATGGCGGTGGTCTTGGAGGCATCTCCTACCACAAGTTCCACCGGCTTGGTCTCGATGGCGGCCTTGAATGCTGGAGCGGAGTCGGAGATCTGTTTCTTCGACGTGGGCATCTCTGAGTCATCGACCTTGCTCTGGATCTCCTTGAATTCTTCGTTGTAGAGGACAGCTTCCACGTAGGCTGCTTCGTTAATCTTGCAGTCCCTAGCCTTGGTAAAGCTTCTAGATACGATGATGACACCGTTTGGTCCGGGTATCTTGAGTTTGTTGTAGACGAAGCATGGCTTGGCCATGAAGGTGTGTGTTGGGGAGGTGACCCCGGATAGGGTCAAGACGGGGGAAGACAAAAGGAGTTTCCCCTGTCATATGCCGAGTTACTGTCTATATCGGCCGAATCATGTAATGGTCGGCCGAGATAAGAACGACCATGACACCTATGGGAGGAGCTATACGTTACTCGGCCGACATACGAGTTAAGTCAGCCGAGTAAGTCCGAATAACCTGAATGCAGGTGAAGGCCAAGCCGAGTTAAGCGAGACAGGGCCGAATGACATGAAGCTTGCAGGAGAAGGAGGTTCCTATAGTCAAACCCTAGCCATGGGCTAGGAAGAATCTGAACAGAGCCAAGCGCAAAGGACAAGGCGCAGAGCAGCAGAAGGGCAGAAGGAGGTCATGGAGGTGACAGTCCTGGAGCCTGAGGCGTGTAGGTGGGGTTCTCTAGAACTTTGCCGTCATTAGAAGGGGGACACGGAAAGGAGGTCACCGAGTTACTATATTGGGACAAGCATATTCTTCGAATATGCTTGCCACGTCAGCCCTAGAGGAGCCAAGGCACCCCTTTGTAAGGAGAGGCATGGATTCCTGAGGAGGGGATCGGTTCATTCTACACCGTTAGGCTCGTGAAGCTCTTCTCTTCTTCCTGCAAACAGCTCAAGGAGCACTTGTAGCCCGAGAGAGGAGAAATAAGGATCTCCATGTTAGTCATTCGTGTGTAGAAGCAACTACATCTTCCCTCCCCGGATCCCTCTAGCATCCATTGGCCCCAAACTTTAGCCTACCCATGGCATATGTCGTTCCACCACCACAACAGTTGGCGCCCACCGTGGGGCCAGCAGCGGTGCTAGCTGGAGTCAAGATCCGGACGGGAAACTTCATCCACACCGGCGAGCGCGTCGTCTCTGGCTTAGTCCAGATATTTGATCTCTGTGACTATGTCAGCAATAACGCGGGCAGCTTCAGGAGGAAAGCTCCTCCACGCAACGGCGTCTTCATCAACTTGGGCATGCACCAGATCTACGTCGGCGTTGACACCTCCTGCGTCTATCCTCACCGAGTCATTGTTGCAGGAGAGCCCCCCTCAGCGCCGCGAATGGTCCGCGTGGAGAGCACCCCGCCAGCAGCGTCGAGGTGATGGTCGCAGCAGGGGTACAGGCAGCAGTAGGAGGCGCCAGATCAAGCAAGTACCCGATGACAGGAGGACACGTGACCACATGGGAGGCAGCTCCACATCCCACCGAGGTAGATCCTTCGGCAGCCAAGCCAGCCGAGGTGCAGGAGACAACCCCGAAGGCACCAAGGGAAAGATGGCCACCTCTGGAAAGACCAGAAAATATTCTCCAGGCAACCATAGATAATCTGACTATGCCTGTAGCGCTGATACTTGATCCGGCTAATGCTCAGGCAGAGTTAGAAGAGACCAGGCAAAAAGTACTGGTAGAGGCAAAAAAGGTGTCGGCATTGCGGGAATCCTTAAACAGGACCCTGCGAGAATATGCTAAGGCGAATAAGCTAGATGTCGCCCCCGAGCGGGTCGATGAATTAAGATTGAGAGGGAAAAACCTCATGGATGATATCAATAAAGAGCATGAGACTCATAAGGCAGATTCAGTCGATCTAGGTTTGCCGAGGTATAGCACCCTGGCAAAGAACCTAAGGGGGGCAAATGCCGCTGCACTAGAGTTAGAAGGAGTGACCGGCGAAGCCCGGCTGAAACAGCAAGAAAGAGTGAATGAGCTGGTGCGCATTGCGAACCAGTAGAATGAAGAAATGCTTAGGGCAGACCCGGCAAGACCTAGTGCCTCACGTATGGTTCATTCGGTGAGCAGCACCGCCTATCTGTGCAAGCGCAGATCTTCACCCAGAAACAATGCGTGAAAAGATAGAGCAGTAACTTCAGGAAAAGAAACAAGCAGATTGTACCGTATGATCCGGCGATATCTGAAATGATCAATGAGAACAAAGGCAATGGAAGCCGAAGTAACAGTGGCGTTAGAAACCCCCACCATGCCAACAAAGGCGACGGAAGCCGAGGTAATGGAGACCTCGGAAGAGGAAATCATGAGAACAATATCCTGGCAGAAGGAAGGAGGGATCCGCCGGACAATCCTCGGCCGAGGTATGAACCTCGGCAAGAAAGAGAAGTGAGACCAGCATGCCATAATCAGGCAAATGAGAGGTACAATGATAGTTACTCAGATAGAGAGTATGCAGGGCATGGTGGAAATGACCATTATGGAATACAGGAGAGAGTCATGTACAGAAACTTGCCATCAAATGATGCAAGACTGAAACTGGATAGGTTGTACCGATCTGAGTTGTTAGAGGAGCAAGGTCCGCCGGGTCCGGCATGTTTCGGACCCCGGATCATGGGCGAGCCGCCTGTGCCGAATTTTTAGCTGGCAAGGGGCACGAAGACATACAATGGGAGTACCAAACCACAAGATTGGTTAATCGACTATGCCACTGCAGTAAAATTAGCTAGCGGAAACTTGCGATGGGCAGTAAGATATGTCCCGCAAATGTTGGAAGGACCGGCCAGAGTATGGCTGAATAATCTGCTAGCGGGCAGTATCAACTGCTGGCTAGATTTTGAAGAGATGTTTGTCAGCAATTTCACTAGTACTTACAAAAGACCAAACATGCCACAACAGCTTGCAATGTGCAAGCAAAGGCCGAATGAGACAGACAGAGAATTCTTGACTCGGTGGTGTAACCTCAGGAATTCATGCGAGGGAGTTATAGAATCACAAGCGATAGCTTGGTTCGCTCAAGGATGCCGATATGCCAGTGTCTTGTGGGAGCGGCTGCAAAGAGATATGCCAACCACTTTGGCAGAAACCATCAGGATAGCAGATTCGTATGCATTGGGAGATCCGACGCAACCAGAACTAATGTCAGCGGACCATCGGGAGCATCAAGATCAATATGCAAGAGATGTGGCCGGATCATCGAGGCGAAACGAGTTCAGAGGTAGAAGAAGAGAGGAAAGACCGGATTACAGATATGCCTCCAATCAGGTGGCAGCGGTAGTGCAAGATCAGCCGAGTCACGGAACAAATGCGTAAGAATGGTCCTCAGCAATGGACACCAAGGAATGAAGGGAAGAGACAGTGGACACCAGAATAGAAGAAGCAATGGCAGGAAAGGCCGAAGTACACGTTTGAATCCATGTTGGATCAACCGTGTAAGTTTCACACTCCAAACCCGACCAAGCCGGCTAATATACAACTCGGCAATGCGCCTCGATGAAAAATGCAATGGGGAACCCGGCGGGCATGCAAGCACCTTTCCATCAGGCACATCAACAGCAGCAGCCGCAGTTGACTCGGGCAAATGCACAGCAGTTAATGTTACCCCCTCCTCCCCCGAGGTATGATAACTCGGACCGGAGAGATGCAGTGCATCAAGTGATAAATCAGGGTTAGGACGGAAGGACAAACCCCGAAAATAATGAATGCAATGATTACTATCACATCCCAAGATTTTCCAAATCTTATTATGTGAAAAATAAATGAATAAAATAAAACTTTGTTGAAATTCAGGGTGAGAAGAAACTTTTTGATTCCAATTGGGAAACATCCAAAACCTATTTTGATCAAACAAATTCTAAAGGGATTTGAAAAGATAAAATAAAGAAAATATTAAATAAGTGAAATTACTTTTTTGGATCTTTTAATAAAAAGATTTGGTTTTCAAATGAAAAGGTAGGAATATAAATAAGGACTATTTTTATAGAGGCAAATTAAACCTTGACCAAGTTTTTGAAGTAAAATATTTTGTTTTGATTAAAGGAGTAAAGGGTTATTAAAACACAATAATGAGGATTTATTAATACCCAATTTTATTAAAAATAAAGGTTTTACCATTTCAATTAAACATCAAAACTTGTTAAATTATTTTAAACAAGTTTTCCAAGTATTTTATATTTTCAAATAAATCCTACTGATTTGGTTTTGATAATATTTAGATTTCAAATGGAGATTTTAAATAAAACAAATCCTATTTGAATTAATGATTAAGGTCTATTTTATTTCATTATTAAATAGATCCTAAAAGAATAAAAGTATTATTTTATATTGGACTTTGGTTTGTGTTGTTAAACAAAACTAAAACTCAATACAAAGTTAGCAAGGTTTTGAATTCATTTGGGTGTTTGATTTGTTGTTTGAAAATCAAAACAGATAAAAGAGATAGAAAAAGAAAAACAGAAACAGAACAAAAAAAAGGGAATCAAGTCGACCCAGCCTAGCTAAGCCCACCTGGCCTAGTCCAGCCCATCTCCCCTCTCCCACAGAAAAACGGTTCGCACTCACTTATAAACCCGCAACGTCGCTGGCAGACGGACCCCACCCCACACTCTCTCTCGCTGCCAAGCGGGCCCACTCTCCCCAGTCATCGTCTTCACCCACCTCACGACCACGCCTCCTCCGTCTGCCAAATCAAAGCCAAATCAAAACACGTAACGCCGCGATTAATCGGCCCCTTGACCACGCACGTTAAAGCATCCGCCCCTCCTCTCTACTTCCCCTCCCTCGCACGCACCAGCTCGCCACCGGGATGCACAAATTTCACCAGAGACCAAGCTCTGCTCCGACGAACTTCATGAGCAAATTCCGCGACTGCTAGCTCCTTGCCTCTCCCCGAGCACAGCACATCCCCTGCACAGCGCACCCTCCTCAGATCACCGCTCGCCAGATGGCAAATACGTCGACAACGACGACGACCCGTAGTGCCACCGCCTGCCATTCACTCCGACGAGGTTTCCTGGTAAGCTCGGACCGCCTGGTATTCGATGATGCACGATGTTCCTCGATACTGCGCGTCTAACGCACTTTGCTTTACTTTGCTTTGAACGCCTATAGCCTCGCCTACCGACGTCGACCGCATTCGACGCCAAAGAAGATCTCCGGCGAGGAATTCTGATCAACCCCGTGCGCCCCTTCACCAACCAAGGGCAGGTTGAGCATCCCCGTGCCTCGGCGATCACTGTGAGCCATCTCTTCTTCTTCCTTGCTTCCTCTAGCGCCAGCTCCGCCGCTAAAGGCGTCATTGCCTTGCCACGAAGGCCTTGCTTAAGTTAGGTCGATCGTCGCTAGCCGTTGGATGCAAATCGTAGGGACAATAGATGACTTAACGAACGCTTTTGATCAATCTGTCGCACGATCTAATTAGATCTAACGCCTCCCGTGGCGTGATCCGCATTTAAACGGTATCAGCGAGTAAGAACACGCCACGTGTCTCTGTTGATTTGAATTAGAACAGATTTGATCTATTAGATATGTGATTTTGTAAATTGCATAACTTTTATTATACATGTCCAAATTTTGCAAACTTTATATCAATGGATTCAGAAAAACAAGCCCTAGCCAACCATACACTTTGTTTAGTAAAAAGCTTCTAGTAAAATGTTTGTTTTTGCAGAAACTTGTGTATGCTTGTTTGGGATATAAAAATTGTTCTAAAATGTTTTTGAGGATAAAATCTTTGGAAAATGGTGTGTTTTGAACCTACTGACCATAGGAATCACTTTGTGGTTTCAAAAATATATTTGGTGATGCAAAAGAATGAATCTTGGATTTAAAACCAATTCTAGTCAAATAAAAATATGGTTTATTTATTAAAAATGGTTTTGGAAGAAAACCTTTGAGAAATGTTTTGGAATAAACTCTCTGACCCCAAACACCAAGTTTTATGACTTGAAAATGTATTTGGTAAACCCTACAAAAATTATTACTTTGCTAAAGGCAATTTCAATCACATGAAATAATGATTTGATTTAAAAATGGTTTATAGATAAAACCCTTTTGCAAATGGTTTTGCCACTTTATAAAATGACCACTTTGAGCCTTACAATGTTTAGAGCCTAGTAGAAACCACCTTTGCAAGTAAAACTATCTTTTGCATGCTTGCATGCATGACTTTGTTTTTTATTATTTTATGTGATGAATTGCTTGAATGGTAGATTGAAACGTTGTTTGCTTGACTGAATTGTAGTGACTTGAAGATTGTGATTGTTGCAAAGATCAAGAAGTGAACCTATACTCTACCAAAAAGGCAAGTGATGCTTCATACTTTTGTCCCATTATTTTCACTATGCATTAGTGATATTTCTAAGTAGGACTTGCATTGAATTTTGCTAAGTATAAACCATGCTATGGGAAAACCTAGTAGATGAAACCTTAGTAGAATTTTCCTAAGTTAACATTCCTACTACTATCATTCTTAGCTTAGCTAATATAAAACAAGGGTGGAATATATATTCATGCTATGGAAAAAATTTAAGTCTGAGGACTTGTGTTTTGTTTAATAAAACAACTAAGTGAATGAATCACCTGGGTGGAATGGAATGAATGGTTTGTGTTGAGTGGTTCACAAGGCCCATTTTTATGGTTTACCTTGTGTATCTCACTTGTGGATGGCCACCTAGGACAAAGAGATTTGAGATGTCAAATGTTGAGAAGCTTCAAGTGCAGCCACTTGGCATTATGGGCTCTACCTGGATCATATAGGTTGCAAGAACTTAGCCAAATGGACAGTTGGTGGTAGGGGTTTGATAGGTTGGAACGCATCCATTCTGGTCTAATGGAAGGCTTCTGAAAGATCTTGTCTTGGTGAAACCAAGTCTTGTGGGGAAAGTGCACCACCTCTACAGAGTGTAAAATCTAAGTACTTAGCCATGTCCCTGGCAAAGGACAATTTGAGCATCAAGACATGGAAGCTATCAAGAATCTCATCATCCAAATTTCTAAGTTAAAAACTTGTGGGTGAACAAGGGATTGAAAGGATCACCAATTTCTATTGGGAGATGCCTTGGGAAAGATTATTTTTGTCAAGCAAAAACTTAGTGTTTTCAAATGATAAGGAAAATCTATTTTGACAAAGCAAGCCTAAGCTCCACCTAGCCAAATGCATATAGATGATAGACTCCACTATACTACCATAGTATCACTTGCCAATACAATTCAAAATGTATTGACCCTTGTGGCTGTAACTTGTTATGTTGCAGGTTTGATTGATATTAGTGAAGTTAAATGATTAGGATTACAAGTCTACAACCAACATGTCTGCCTATGGCACTTTGAAGATGAAGGACCCCATGCTATTGTTATATTCTGCTGCATTGTAATGAGATAGCCAAATGAGCTATGTAAGATGTAATAAATTATTTTATTCCTGGTTATAAAGTTGTATTATGACCTATGTTTCTTGATATTACATCTTAGCTATGGAAGCTAGCTATTGATCCAGGGACTAGCATTGTAAACACAGGGATCTCTACCTTATTAAAGGTTGGGAACCTTACAATTACAGAGAACATCGTCAATCATATTGCATGTTCACAATAGAACAGCAAGACAGGCAAAGTGTACAGCGCCGGCATATGGAAGTGAATGCAGTTATGCCGGCAGTACTTGGAGCATAAAGGATCATCCCAAAATAATGCCGAATCCGGGGTCGTACGCACTCGTACTAGATCCGACATTTGTCGGGCCCAACATTAATGTGAAATTTTCAAAAGTACTCATTGACAATTGGAGCAGTATCAATATCATGTACAAAGATACAATGCATAAACTAGGAATATCGCAGAATATGCTGCAACCCACGAGAACCACGTTCCATGGAATAGTGCCGGGACTTTCATGCGAACCCATTGGGAAGGTTCGAGTAGATGTATTATTCGGTAGAAGGGATAACTGCAGAGCGGAAAATTTGGAGTTTGAGGTGGTGGATCTAGAAAGTTGCTATCATGCTTTACTCGGGCGACCAGCATTGGCCAAGTTCATGAGCAGCTGCCACATCACTTACTTGAAAATTAAGCTGCCCGGACCACAAGGGGTGATAACAGTAGCATGAGATTATAGGAAGTCGATGGAATGTGCTTCGGCCGGATCAAACCTGGCCGAGTCATTGGTGATCGCAAGAGAAAAAAGAAGGATTCAAGAGGTACCGGCTCTCGCTCAGTCGGCTCAACTGAATATGCCGGCATTGGCCAACCCACATGGAAGTGTTTCTTTCCAGCCGACTAAAGAAATGAAAAAGGTCCAAACAGATGAGCAGTTCCCAGAACGCACCATCAACATTGGTGCTGTCCTAGATGCCAAATAGGAAGGCGAGCTCACCAACTTCCTCCGTGAGAATCAGGATATCTTTGCATGGTCAACTCAAGACCTGCAAGGTGTGCCGAGGGAGTTGGCTGAGCACTCTTTGCATGTAAGGCCAGGAGCAAGGCCGGGGAAGCAACCTATCCGCCGCTTCGCTGAAGACAGGAGAAAAATAATAGGGGATGAGATAGCTCGGCTCCTTGCGGATGGGTTCATCATGGAAGTGCTTTATCCAGATTGTCTATTAAATCCGGTGTTAGTAGAAAAGAAAAAGGACGATCCAAATGTAGCCGTCGTATGGCGAATGTTTATTGATTACACGAACCTGAACAAGGCGTGTCCCAAAGATCCTTTTCCTTTACCTAGGATAGACCAAGTCATTGATTCGACCGCTGGTTGTGAGTTGTTATCATTTGTAGACGCGTATTCTGGTTTCCACCAGATACCGTTAAATCTGGCTGATCAAATAAAGACTGTGTTTATTATCCTGTACGGGGCTTATTGCTATCGTACCATGCCATTCGGCCTGCGTAACACAGGCGCAACGTACCAGAGATGTATGGAAAAATGTCTACATGACCAAATAGGGAAAAATGTACAAGTATATGTAGACGATGTGGTTATCAAAACCAAAGAGAGCAAAATGCTACTGGATGACATTCGGCAGACTTTCGCGAACTTGAGAAGGTTCCGAATGAAGCTTAACCTGGAAAAATGCACCTTCGGTGTACCAGCTGGGAAACTACTCGGTTTTCTCGTATCCAGCCGAGGTATAGAGGCCAATCCAACTAAAATAAGAGCGGTAGAAAGGATGGAATTGCCGAGATGTCTAAATGACGTATAGAAGTTCACGGGTTGCCTAGCCTCGCTTAGCCGATTTGTATGTCGGCTGGGAGAGAAGGCATTACCACTATATCAACTGATGAAAAATCTGATAAATTCATTTGGACACCACAAGCAGATAATGCATTTCATGAACTGAAAAAGATGTTGGTCATAGTACCAATCCTGGCCTCTCCATTGTTAAAAGAGCCTATGTTACTTGACATAGCCGGCACAAACAGAGTGGTAAGTGCGGTGATCATTGTGGAACGGATTGAAGATGATAAATCAGTACGAAGGCCGGTATATTACCTAAGCGAGGTACTATTAGCCTCGAAACAAAACTACCCACACTACCATAAGATGGCATATGGAGTATATACATGTCGGCAAAGAAACTTAAACATTACTTCAAAGAACACACGATCAAAGTTATCTATGAACCACTCATAGCCGACATATTGAGCAACAAAGATGCAAGCGGCCGAATAGCAAAATGGGCAATTGAATTTTCACCTTATGCTCCGCAATTCGATCGGCGAGATGCAATCAAATCTCATGCAGTGGCCGACTTCTTTGTGGATTGGGCCGAGGTACAATATGAGCCACCATTACCAGATCCGAATTATTGGACAATGCACTTTGACGTCTCCAAGCTGAGGAATGGCTTGGGGCAGGGATAGTGTTAACCTCGCCAAAAAGAGATCAGCTGAAATATGTGCTGCAAATACATTTTGTCGCGTCAAACAATGTAGCCGAGTATGAAGCACTCGTCCATGGGTTAAAGGTGGCAAAAGAGATTGGCATACGTCGAATTCTATGTTACGGGGATTCGGATCTAGTAGTACAGCAAGTATCAGGCAATTGGGGCGCGCTAGATGCGAATATGGCCCTATATAGATTCCATGTGCAAAAAATCAGCGGATACTTTGATGGATGTGAGTTTCATCATATACCTCGGGCAGAAAATGACGCTGCGGACACGCTGTCAAAACTCGGATCAACTAGGCAATCAATTCCCTCGGGTATCACCCTAGAGCACTTGAGAAAACCATCAATAGCACCATCACCAGAGTACGAGTCCATTTATATCTCGGTAGAATCAAGAGAAGATAGTATGCCAATGGAAATCGACAAAGGATGTAACTCGGAATTTCCGAAAATAAACCCGGCCATCACACGAATGGATATGGAAAAATCCAAGGTTGTTTTGTCGGCGGAAAACATGGAAATAGATAGTGAAGTTATCCTAGAGAAAATCATACCGACATGGGCGCAACCCATATTTTCCTTCCTTAGGGATGCAATTCTGCCGAGTAATGAGGTACTGGCTAGACAGACACTGAGAAGAGCAAAAGCTTATACAATCATAAACAATGAGCTGTATAAAAGAAGCGTCACAAGCGTGCTGCAGAGATGTGTTGATTCGGTGGAAGGCCAGGAGATCCTCCTAGATATACATCAGGGAGAATGCGGGCATCACGCCTCGTCCAGAGCTTTAGTGGCCAAAGCATTCAGGCATGGATTTTATTATTTACGCTGAAAGAGGCCAAAGAATTGGTAGAAAAATGTAATGGTTGCCAGAGATATGCCAGCAAGATACATATGCCATCGTTCGAGTTAAAGACAATACCAATTACTTGGACATTTTCCGTATGGTGTTTGGATATGGTGGGACCATTCAATCCGGCCCGGGGCGGGATAACCCACATTTTAGTCATGGTCGACAAGTTCACAAAGTGGATTGAAGTAAAACCGATAAAAAAATGTGATGGACCAACAACAGTAAAATTCCTCAAAGATATTATCTTGAGATATGGTTATCCACATAGTGCTATTACGGACAATGGCACAAACTTTGCTGAAGGGGCTTTTGCTAGATTCTGCCAAGAAAAACACATAAGACTAGATGTCGCCTCGGTGGCACACCCAGCATCAAATGGGCAAGTAGAAAGATCTAATGGACTAGTATTGTCCGGAATAAAACCCCGACTCGTAGAACCTCTACAAAGGTCGGCAGGATGCTGGATCGAGGAACTACCAGCAGTACTATGGAGCCTCAGAACTACCCCAAATAGGTCAACATGGTACACCCCATTTTTTCTGGTATATGGAGCAGAAGCCGTGCTTCCAGCCGACATAATACACGATTCGCCAAGAGTAACCCAGTATACAACCGCTGAGGTAAATGAGGTAGCTCGGCAAGATGATGTCGATCTGCAAGAAGAGGCCAGGGAGTTGGCACTATCAAGGTCAGCTATTTATTAGCAAGACTTACGACGATATCACATCAAGAAAGTCAATCCAAGAGTGTTTAAAGAAGCAGATTTGGTTCTTCGGTTAGTGCAACGCACAACCGGCATGCACAAACTATCACCCCCATGGGAGAGGCCATTCATCGTGAGTAAAGCATTGCACAATGATGCATATTACCTAATCGATGCCTAGTCACCAGAAAAGAACAAGGCAAACATAGCCGGCGAAGAATCAAAAAGACCATGGAACATAGCTTTACTTCATCCATTTTACTCGTAGGAGCCATCTGTGGTACGTTCTAATATGACGATTCAAGTCGAAATATCAACTATGTATTAAACCTCGGCACCTTGAGCAATGACTCGGGGACTGCCCTATGTTATTTCTCACTTTAGGTTATGTATTAACCTCGGCACCTTGAGCAGTGACTCGGGGACTGCCCTATGGTATTTCTCATTTTGAGTTATGTATTAAACCTCGGCACCTTGAGCAGTGACTCGGGGACTTCCCTATGGTATCTCTTATTTTGGAGTTATGTATTAAACTTCGGCACCTTGAGCAGTGACTCGGGGACTGCCCTATGGTATTCCTTTTTCTCGAGCTATGTATTAAACCTCGGCACTTTGAGCACTGACTCGGGGAATGCCCAATGTTATTTCTTATCCTGAATTATGTGTTAAGTTTGAAGACCTCGAGCTGGGGACTCGGGGACTATGACGTGTCATCCCTTACCTCGGATTATGCATTAAAACATCAATTTTTAGAGCACTTCCTAGGGAATTGCCCCATGATTATTTCCTGTTCCATAAAATGGGTATTAAACTTCGGCACCTCGAACGATAGGTCGGAGACTACCTTGAAGTATTCTATTTAGTAAACCTTGAACTATATTTCAGCAACCAAGTTCATAACTCGGGGACTGCCACATGATCCAAAACAATTCTTTCAGCACGCGCAACAACTCATCAACCTGAGTGAAAACTCGAGGACTAATCCGTATGACCCACTGTTTATCATCAGACGCATAAAAGCTCCTTAGCTCCGATACAAGCTCGGAAGACAGTGTAAACATGTCTCAATAATCATAAAGATAGAAAAACGAAAGCAAACAAATATCCCTAAGAATGATGCAAAAAGAGTAAACACTCCAAGCAAAAGGAAATATGATAAGGGATGCAACTTATTATTTCACTTTTCCTGAATATGGGCTTCAGGATTTTTATCTCGGATAGAGATCAAGAACACAATGGCTAATCCGTCGAATTTATGAAGGCCATGCAATGTAAGCGCCGAATTAAGGTCAGTCACATGAAAACATACGATCCGAACCTATGAGATTGAAGACCGCCAAAGCAAAGATATAAAGCAACAATATCTGTTTAGATAAACTAATAATGATCACCATCATCCGTGCCTCAGCGGCAAAAGGCAAAAAGGGTTCGTACCACACAGAAAGTCGGACAATTGTTTCACACACATCATACGCTCGGCATTACCGGGGATAAGAAATAACTTAAGAAGTTTGTTTAACCTAAGGGGCAGCGGCTTGATCAGGCACTGGGCGCTCCGAGGTATACGGCGCCTCGGCCGAAGTTACTTCGCCCTCCACAGAAGCAATAGTAACTTCGGGGGAAGCCCTGGGCTGTTGAGAAGCATTAGTTTGGGGTTGAGACTGCCCAGTCCCTTTGGAAGATGATCGCGCGTATTTGTCCCCATCCAATCTTGCGCTGGAATCACCAGAGTTGTCCGAGTCGCCCTCACCCTCCTCCTGGTTGGCCGAATTATCATCGGAGGCATCTTCGATTTCAACGTCATCTGCTGGGTTGGGAATAAAACTCGGCCCTTCAATCCAGTTATGCACATCAGCATACTCAACAAGATGGAAGGCACGAGCTTGGCGGCGAGCGACGAATTCTGGATCCTCAACCCAGCGGGAGCCGGTGCGCAAGTTTATCAAGGTGTCGAGCAAAATGTCCTCATACTAAGACATAATGACTGTGAGCGCCATATCAACACCAGCTCTTCCAGCGGATTCCCTCCAGATATTTAACCGAGTCTGGGATGCCATTAACCTTTCCACAAGTATCTTGATCTCGTCAATACCAGGAGTTCCAGAAGTATTCGGCCAGAGAACATGGTAGGCCCGAATGGCTGCTTGCACCAAATCCCTGCCCATAATCTTCATTGGCCCAATAGCAGCACCAACGGCAACCAAGAATTCTTCCATTGAATATTCTGGACTCGAATTTGCGGGGACACCTCGGTGCTAGCGAGCATTAATCACCACTCTAGAGCTCACGGGCCTAGCTTCCGGAAAATGATCTACGCAAAATAAAAGTATATCAGTTAAAAGTAAGAAATATGAGAAGATAACTCGGCCACGGTCAGAAACTTACGATGAATATAGCTCAACATTTTATGGAGATCTTGAGTCCAATCAACCTTAGTATTCTTAAAGCAAGTGATTTCCTCGCTCATCGTCCGAGTCTTAAGTTCGGCAGCCTCGAGGAGTTCTTTATCCTTCTGCAATTGCAGACTTAGCCGGTTCTTTTCTTCGGAGAACTCCTGATCAACTTTCTCTAACTCAGATTTCTGAGAAAGCTTGAGGGACTCCACCTCGGCGTGCAACCGGGTTATCTCGTCATCTTTCTCTTTCAATTGCGTCGAATGAGTGGCGGATTGCTCTAAAAAATGCAGCATCATATCAGGCATGGGTATGCATTCTTGATGCGACGCTGCAAGAGTTTGTAACTTGGCTATACCAAAGCAAGAAGGTTATAAGAAACCCAGGATAAGTCTCGAAGGAAAATCAGTAAAGAGAAAGGATAACTAACCTTCCAGGGCCTTAACTTTCTTCTCAAGACGGATATTAAGATTATTGATATTACCTGTTTACCAGCAAAATGAGTTAACACCTCAAGTCGAAAATATTAAGAGCTTAAAGGACAATACAAAGATTTGTTAAGTTACCAGCTTTCTTCACCACGGGAAGAACTTTCTCATACTTTTCTTGCAACTTCTTGTGCGCGAAAAGCAGCCTTTGGAATTCGGCTGTCCGCCGATCATGGGCAACCTAAGCGACAAAGTAAATTACACTGTCAGATATTCATAGCTAATACAAATCCAAATCAAGCAAGGCTCGACTCGGATCTAAGGGGCTATATATTCAAAGCTAAGACAGATCCAAATCAAGCAAAGCTTAACTCGGACCTAAATGACTGGATAATCAAAGCTTAACTCGGATCTGAATCAAGCAAAGCCTAACAAAGCTTCCAAACGAATAATAAGTTATTCGGTTGCAAGCTTCGGGGACTAGAGTATATACTATCATTCGAATAACTAACCAAATGTCAACAAAAGCAATTACCTCGTTCATCTTATCGCTGTCAAGCACAATCTTGGCAACCATATGCAAGCGACTGCTGATGTCGGAGAGTTGGAATGGCTGATTGCTCGGATTGCCCTCAAGCTGATCAGCAGCGTTCCAATTATTGGCATACTCAACCAGGGAGCCGAGGTTGTTCCCACTCTTAGTACGAGTCAGGACTTTACCTCGGACACGTAACCACCGCCGCCGGGGTGACAACGGTCTTAGCAGAGGAAACCCCCTTGCGGAGCGCATCAACAATGGTAGGTTGAGAAGAGCTGGCAAGCCCCTTCTGAGATGATGAAGGTCTGGTAACAACAACCTTCTTAGCCTTATAAGATATGTCGGCAGGGGCCGCAACCTTGGCACTTGGAGTGGCATTTTTTGGGGCCGGAGGAATTATGGTTTCCGAGGGCGCCGAGCTGGTGATATCCTCGGCTAGAGTTGGCGTTGCAGTTGGAATTGTGGGGGTCAAAGGAATCTCGGGGGAAACTCCGGGGTTCAGCATAGAAGTAACAGGTTCGGTAGGAGGATCTACTAGCCGAGTTATGTCGGCATCAGCAATGGAAACCACGGGTGCATCTTGCCGAGGTGATGTATGAGTAGGAGCGGGAGGAGAGTCAACGCGAGCAGGACTAGGAACTCTGGTATCTTCAGGAGGCGGAGGAGAAGGCAGCCGAGTTGTATGACTCGTCATACTCGGACCACTGGGCTTAACAGAAATAGGAGCGCTGCGAAAGCACAGAAAGTCAAATCAAAAGACAGAAAAAGAGAAACAAGAAATACAAATGAAAATGAACTCACCCAGTAACTCCGGGCATAGTTTTGCGCTTTGGAAGGTGCTGGGCTGACTTCTTTGTTTTCTTCTTGGGAGCGGATTCGGAGACACCTGCTGGAGCGGTACGCTTCCTCGAGGTAGCAGGAGGTTGGGAGGCGAGAGGCTCGGCGTCGTGCACCTGACCGGCCTGATTAGCTGAGGACGTAGAAGCCGGAAATGCGTAAGAGATAGGCATTGCGGCGACTACCTCAAGAATTTGTACATCGTCCGAATCACCTTCCTCCCCGTGAGCCGAGGTCTTGCCTCGGGCGGGAGCCGGAGCGATGTCTGATTTGGGGACAAACTCCTCCGAGTCAGGCTCCCTGCTGTCCGGGGTATTCCGATCTGCGGTTCATGGGAGGGCCAGAACCTCGGCATCCTCGATCTTCTGCTCCGCAAATCTCTGCAAGAAAAGAGACAAAGAGAAATTAGCAAAAGGAATCACAAACGCAATTAGGAGGCAAAACACAAATGCGTGAACTTACCTCGGGAGGGGGATTCTCGCGGGTGAACGGCTTCAGTCCCCAGGTCCAGTCCTCCGGCATGTCTGTCTTGAAGATAGCTCAGACACGCTTGAAAATAAGATAATCATCGAGCTCGACCGTTGAGACTCGGTTGGGATCGAGGGGACCTCTCATGTACCAGAGCTTGTGTGTGCGATGCTGGAAAGGGATGATTCGGCTGCTGACGAAGGTGGTCATCAGATCCTCGCCATGTAGCCCGGCGCGGATCAACTCCTTCAGCCGAATCTCGATGGCCTCGGCCAGAGCATGGCTCTTCCTGGGGATGTAGGTCCAGTTCTTCTTGGAGGGGGGCCGATGGAGAAAGCGGGGAGCCAAATCTTGTCTTCCTTTCCAGTATTCTTGACATAGAAAAACGATCTATGCCACTTCTTGTAAGATTCAAGACCAGCAACACGAGGGAACTCGGATTTTCTCCGAGGTGTGATGGACGCGGCTCCACAATGGGTAAGCAACTTCTCAGAGGGGTGAAGGGATTTGTCTGGCACGACGTTAGATCGGATCTGGAAAAATTTGGACCATACGTGCACAGACGTCCATAGGCCGAAGTATCCTTCTGATGCCGAGATTGTTGGGGATATGCTATATGGGTATCCTCATAGCATGTCTCTTATCCGACTAACCCGGGTGGCCCATAGTCGGTAGCACGGCCTGTGGCCTGCTGGGCGGCCCAGTTAGGTGGATCCAGAAGGGAGGCCCATGCCGGATAAATGAAGGCTACGGTGGAGTCACCAGCGTACCCGGAGCCTTGGAGTGCAAGATACACAAGACTAGTAATAGACGGTGTAGAACTCTGTAACCTATCCAGCTAGGACTTTTCCCTGTAACCCTAGGACCTGGCAACTATATAAGTCGGGCCTATGGGAGCCTTTAGGGCAACGATAACTTAGACTCTCTAGTCACCTCGCAGAGCGAACCTATCTATGTAACTCGGCGTATTGCCATTATAGTGATTTATAGCAGGAGTAGGATTCCTCCACCGTTGTGGGATCTGAACCTATGTAAGCTGTGTTACCTCGTACCCGTCAACCGTCCGCCTTACCCCACGTCTCTAAACACGCACTGTGAGGACCCCTCCATGGTGTACTCGTCGGCAATACCATGACAGTTGGCGCCCACCGTGGGGCAAGAGGCGCTTCAGGCTCTTCAGCGGGCGAGGACCAAGATCTTCACGGGAATCGGCGAAACCGTAGCCATCGGTCGCGTTCTCTTCTCCGGCAATGTTCCGATCATCCCTCCCGACGAGTTCTGGATCCTGACGAAGACGAACCCTACGCGGTATTCGATCGTTCCTATCGGAGACATCCACCTCTTCATTGGCGAAACCTCTAGTTCCCTGGGAGTCGGAGGAGCATCAAGACCCGCACGGACCGCCTACGGGCAGGATACGTTTGCGGAAGGATCGATGTCGGATCTCTCCTCAGATTTTTCCGGCAAAGATCAGAAAAATTCAAGACCCACCCAAACTGCCCCTGTGCAGGATATAAAGGTGGAAGATCACTACAAATCCGCCGGATTTGTCCGTGCGTCTGGACAACAGAGATCCAAGTTCGTCGGCGTGGTTACCATCTTCGATCTGGCGCGCTGCATTTAGAGAGAGGGCGAAAACCCCCACGATTACCTGGCTAGGTGGCTCCGTATACGAGCCGATCTGGCCCACTACCCCAATGATGATGCTATCTATCACTTTGTGGAAGGACTGGACCATGGCACGCTTCACCGACATTCTCGAAGGCGGCAGCAGGCGTCAGGATGCCTTACCTTCGAAGGCATGGTGAACACCGTCAACAACTACGCGGAGGCTAAAGTTGCGGCTCAAACAGCGCTTGTGCTCATTGACGGAGCCCCTCCGATTCAGCCACCACCTCCGGATGCCATCGTCGCAGCAGCACCACCACCTCCAGTCATCGTCAAGGCCGTTGCACCTCCACCGCCCGTCATTGAGGAAGTCCTAGCACCCTCCAACTCTGTCATCGACGCGTTTTAAGCTGATTTCAGTGCAGATTCAGAGGAAATAGACTTCAGTCCAGAAGAGCTAGACTCCGCTATGCAGGAGATGGAGTAGGATTACTCGCGTGACGAACAAGATAATAACACCGTCATGTCTCGAGGGGTGTTCGTCACCATTGGGACAGCGATGGATGAAGACCATCCCTGGCAAGCTTCGCCTACGGCACTGGATAAGGGGAAGGGGCCACTTATTGCTGCCGACGATGATCGCGCAAAAGTCATGCCTCCTCTGCCTAACCCAGTGCAGCAGCCGCAGGAACTCGGCACCGGCCCAAGTAACAACAACACCACAAACTTGCCGCCTCCAGCATCTACGTCAGCGGCAGCCCATGTTACTCCAGCTAATAGAGTGATGTACGACAATCTCCTTCGAGCCACTAACCGTTGATCATATCCGGAACGTAACTCAGCTTGACGAGAAACGGCAGCAACTGCTGGAGGAGGCGCAAGCCTTCGCGGAGCAAGGCGCCAAACTAGATCGAGATCTAGTCAACACGCAGAAGTCCATAGAGAAAGCTAGAGCAATGGAAGCCGAGTACAAGACTCTGTTGCAGCAGCAGAAGGCTAAGAAGGCTCCAGCTCGCGTCATCAACGATCCTGGTGTACGACGCAACGTAGGATGGGCTCCCTCAAAGCCGGCACAGGCCAAGCCATACATTGATAGTGAAGGTAAGCAGGTGATTCCCACCCCACTCCTTAACCTCGCCGTCGCCAAGACCCTTCTAGAGCAGGATAGATCTCCTGAGGCAGTAGAACAGGTCTATGACCTAGTGGCCAAGGCGGTAAGCAGTAGGAAAAGGCCACCACTCAGAGGCTTGAGTCTGACCCAGCGCTCTGCCGATCTAGACATTACAAACCGCCAAGGGACAGATCTCCTCAGGATGTCGGATCACAGACAGGTTCATCAGAACAAAGACGGAGGGATGCGTGCAACAGGAAGGATGCTATCCCCATATCCTCCGACCATGGAGAAAGAGCCCGACCTCGCCGCGCATCGCCACCGCCCCGATCCCCACGACGTCAGGAAGACTACAAGGCTCACCATCACACGCATATGCCCCCACCAAAGCAGTGCGGCATCGTCATCCGCGACAACGCAGCAAAGACCCGTCATGATGAAGAGCGCCACCAAGGACATAAAAGCAGGTCACACCACGACCCTCCGCGTCCGACAAGCAACCGTGATAGGCGTGGGGCGTTGCAGGAGGGTAACAACAAGAAGGCTAACCCACCGCCACCTCCACCTCCGTCACCGCCAAGCAGTCACCATGGCGGAAGAGGCCCGTGTCGTTCACGCAGCCCATCCCCTGTTGACAACAAGAAGAAGAACCCGGAGCCGTACGATGCATGATCATGGATCGATAAGATCCACGAGGCCCGGGAAGGACCATACGTGGGACCACGTTGCTTTGGACCTGCAATACGGTCTGCAACTTACCCCAATTTCTCCATTATATCATCACTTAGGATGATATCTAAGATTTCTTTAATTGATAAAATAATATGTTCTTTCTTTGGAGTATCCAAGATAACACATAATTTGCAAATATTTTGATAATGACTCTTCAAAGGACATGGGAAAGTGGTGAACTTGCCTTGTGATTGCAAGGTAGTGAAGTCATATGCTTGCACTGGACCTTGAGCTTATATGCCTGCAAGACATCATTATTGCCCGGTAAGGACAATATTTAAAGAAGCAAAATGATTATGCAGAGTAATGTAATGCATCATTTAGTTTGGTGTGTATTCTCCCCCATTATTTAAAATTATAAAAATCTTTTCATAAGTAAAGAATTTTTAACTATAAATTATTAACATTTATTGAATATTGTATTCTTTCTTTTCTTTTCTTTTATTTAACTTTTACTTATTTAATAATTCCTTTAAGAATTATTATTAAAAAAATATATAAATTATTTGTTTAGTATTTTTCTAAAATACAAAATATTCGTATATAATAAAAGTGATTTTTATTTATTTTTATCATCTTTCTTTAATTTTATAAAATTCCATAAGGAATATATATATTATAAAATTCTTGATAAACATTGTATGCCTAAAGTTTTATTTCTTAATTGATTTAGATAGTTTGGATTATTGTGAATCCAAAAATATTTTATTTATAATTTTTGGATTTTTATTTGATTTTCTAGAATTTATTTAAATTCAGGGGCAGTTTGGTCTTTTCTTAATTATTAAAACTGGCTTTAGGTGATTGGGCTGACTGTGTTGGGTTTATCTGGCCGTTTTGGACCAATCGGGAAGAACCAAATGACTCCCCAAAGGGGTCTTGGCCCAACCGGCCCACCCTCTCTCTGTCACTCTCTCATTCTCATCTCTCTTCTTCTTCTCTTCCCCCGACCCTGTGTGTCGTGGTATTGCCGACGAGTACGCCATGGAGGGGTCCTCACAGTGTGTGTTTAGACACGTGGGGTAAGGCAGACGGTTGACGGGTACGAGGTAACACAGCTTACCCAGGTTCAGATTCCACGACGGTGGAGGAATCCTACTCCTGATATAAATCACTATAAGGGCAATACGCCGAGTTATAGAGATAGGTTCACTGTGCGAGGTGACTAGAGAGTCTAAGTTCTCGTATGAGATTGTGCCCTAAAGGCTCCCATAGGCCCAACTTATATAGTCGCCAGGTCCTAGGGTTACAGGTAAAAGTCCTAGCCGGACAGGTTACAGAGTCCTACACTGTCTACTACTAGTCTTGTGTATCTTGCAATCCAAGGCTCCGGGTACGCTGGTGACTCCACCGTAGCCTTCCTTTATCCGGCATGGGCCTCCCTTCTAGATCCATCTAACTAGGCCGCCCAGTAGGCCATAGGCCACGCTATGGACTATGGGCCACCCGGGTCAGTCAGATAAGAGACATGCTATTAGGATACCCATATAGCATATCCCCAACAGTAGCCCCCGGAGAACTCCGAGATCTTGCGCCGTCTTTCCTCTTCACGTGGAATGCTCCGTCTATATGGATGTCGGCAAATCGTCAAGCAATATCTTGTAGTCCTCCCAAAGAACCCTGCAAGGTTTTCTCCGTCTTTGATTTATAAGCCGGAGAAATGATGAATCTTCCATTGTACTTTTCTGTAGTCGGATTAAATCCATCCATGCCGGAATCTTCGATGTGACGGCTCATCTACCCATGTCAGTTATGACGATGTAGGCTTAGGTCAGCGATGCCTCGTAACTCACACATGCAGAGAACGTTATCATATCCGATTTTCCCGCGCGAGCGATACAAACCATTGGCGGCGGTTGGAGACGTAGCAAAATTACCGCGCACGTTCACGAACACGTCGTCTACGCGGCAACCGTCCGATTAGCTACACGAATCTTGACGCAGAGAATGATAAATAGTAACCGTGGGACACTTTCCACTTTTTACCTCATTCTCTCGCGTCATCGTCTTCTTCCTCTAGCCGCACGCCTCCTCGAGCTCTCTGCGAGAAACCTCGAAAACCCTAGCTTCCATATGCGTCAGTCGCATCCTTCCAACCCCCATGGCCAGCAGCAGCTCCTCCCCATCGATGGTGGCATCGAGCGAAGCCACGGCGAAGCCGGCGAGCTCCGTCGTCGTACCTCTATAGGGCTTGGTCATCCCCGCATCAGCGGTGATCGAGACCACCGGCGGCGACCACAATCTGGTGGCGCTGGAACCACTGGAAGAAGAGCTAGACTCGCACAAGGGCAACTGGCTCGGCGACATCCAAGAGATGGTCGCTGAAGGCTACCTCCCCGCGACGGAGGGGCTTGCCTGGCGGGTGGCGCCGGCCGACGAGGTGACACCTTCTCCCCAAGTCGAATAAAAGGTGTACCTCAAGGTTCAGCTGGTACGCGGCGTTTCCTTGCACATCTCCCACTTCTTTCTCTCCGTCTTGAATCACTACAAGGTCCAACCCCACAACCTCTCCCCCAATATCATCTTAGTGCTTAGCAACTTCGCGGCACTTTGTGAGGGTTACCTAGGGATAAGCCTAGGTTAGACTTGTTCGTGTACTTCTTCACCGTCAAACGTGAAGCCGGACATAGTAGGGAGGAGCTTAGGAACTGCGGCACCATAATCTTCAAGATTCGTCCTGGCCGGCGGTTCCTCGACATCGTCGGCCATGAGTCCTGCAAGAACTAGTAGCGGACGTACTTCTACGGCCCCAACATTCCTTTGGCGGGCCGAGAAGTGACGTACCCAGACTTTGTGGATGGAGCCGCCGCTGAAGTTTCCACATGGAGATCCCATGCCTCCCTTCCCTCCGACCTCGACGTTTCTCGCGCAATAAGGCGGATCGAATGGTTCGTAGAGACGGGTTTGACCAGCTTGTACCTAGCCATGTGCTGGTTCATCAGGAGAATCCAACCTCTGCAGCACCACGCGAAGTTCATGCACGAGTACACCAGTGATCGAAGGGATACCCTCCGGATCTCCGTGGATAACTTCTTGAGCGACTTCATCAAGCTCCGCCTTAAGGACATCATCAAGGTGAAGATAAGAAGCCTGGCTTCACCATCACCTACGACATGTTCGTAGACGGCAAGTGCCCAAAGGTAGGTATTTATTTTCCATGTATGACATTGCTCTAGTTTTTCCGTCTTGCCAATACCATCTTATCTAACACGGTGATTTCTCACTTAAAAGCTTAGCGATCTAGATGAGGGCAACCTGGCTGCCCAAATCTACGATCCAAAGATGAAGGAAGTCACAGTCGTGTCCGACGACGATGTCCCGTTGGCGCGAAAGCGGAAGAGCTCCACCTCTGACGCTGTCGACGGAGGCAAGAAGAAGAAGACGGAGGGTGGAGCCTCCAAGAATACTACCACCGCCCTGGAGGCGGAAAAGAGAAAAGCCACCAGGATTTTTGCCAAAGCGCCCCCCTAGTGTAAGCCTCTCATTCTCCGACATTGTCTATTTATCTGTCTTGTTCCTGTACTATGCACTTTGCACGTTTCAGGAAGAAAGCCACGACCAGCCTCAAGAAGTCCTCCAAAACTTTGGTGGCTTCTAGAAATATCAAGGACATGCTGCATCGCGACTCCTCCCCCGCCATCGCCCCTTCTACTCCTGCCGTCAAGCCCTCCTCTGCTTCGACAAGCTCTCAAGTCCAGGAGGCACCAGGCCCTTCCGCCATGGAAGTGGATTCTGGCGCCTCTACCGAACTCGCTGTTGTCGGCGAGCAGGCGACGCAGGAGAGCGCTGCTCTACAAATGGCTGAAGCTCCGGCTAAGGATGCCATCGGTAGCGGCAAGGCGGTGGTGGGAGCTGGTACCTCTGCTGAAGGCGGTGCCTCTACTCCCCAGAAACCTTTTGAGTTTCCGAAGATAGTTTACCCGGCGCTCACGCCGAGTAACACAACTCTGGTTCCTGGAGGAGTACCATCATCTCCGACGTGCGGTCTTGAGGAGCTACTCTGACAAGCGGATATCTTGCGAGGAAATAGCATTTCCTTCGGCAAGCTGCTAGCCGAGAGTGCTACAAACCTCAAGATTATTGCACTTGTAAGTTTTTACTTTGCCTTTTGCATTTCATATGAGTATCCCACTGTAGCCCCCGAGGATGTAGACGGAAAACCATAGGTTTTGTATCTATATGCTCTAAGAGTGACTAAGTTAGAAAAAACTCTCACTGTAGCCCCCAAGCATTTAGATGGAACATACTATTCCGACTAGATGCTTTAAGAGTAGCATATGAAGTGTTTATAATTTTCAATGCTGTAGACCCAAGCCTCTAGTTGTAACTGAATTAGTTCCGACTAGATGCTTAAAGAAAAGCTAAGTTGATTCAGAGTTAAAAACTTTATACTGTAGCCCCCAAGCTTCTAATCGAGAACTGAATTAGCTCCGACTAGATGCTTAAAGAAAAGATAAGCATATTGCTAAGTTAAAAACTCTCGTTGTAGCCCCCGAGCGTCTAGGTGGAAAATCTCCGACTAGATGCTCTAAGTAGACCAAAGAACGGTTTAACTTTATACTTGTTTTCACAGAACGAGAATGCTCGGAGGGGCATGGCCAACGACAAGTATCAGAAGATGCATGCAGATCTTGAAGCCAAAAAGGGTAAAACTACCATCTTGAAGGAACAGATCATCAAAAATAACAGTCTGTTTTCTTTTTGCGCATTTCCATCTTATTTTTGTGCCCATAATCTCTGAGTACTTATTGTGTACTTTGTTTTCTCCGACTTGCAGAACATGTCGCCAAGGCCAAGGATATTGTCGAGCAGTCCAAGCACATCCAGTAGCTGGACAGCGAGAACAAAATCCTTAAGAAGGAGAGGGAAGAGATGCTGAAGATGCACGAGGATTCCATGAAAGCCCTGCAGGATTCCGCCACCGCGGAAATCAATCGCTTGAAGGAGGAGCTTGTGATCTTAAAGGACCAGAAGCAAGCTGCTGATGAGAAAAACCATCGCTATAGCGAGGCATTTAAGCTCCTCCCACAAGAGAAGGAATACCTGGCGGACACCCTTTGGCAGGCTGAGGCCAGCATCTTCAGTAAGTTTCCTCCGCCTTGCATTTCTGTAGTCTGGATACTTAGAGATTATTGAACTCATGCGCTCCTTTTCAGAATTTGTAGCTCCTATGGGTTTAACCCACTCGCCTCCTTCGGACAAGGAATGCATGGTTCTTGCCGGCAAATTCATCAACACCGCCATTGCCCAAGCCAAGGAGACTGCCAAGCCCCTCCAGATATATATCAAGGCCTCGGACTCCATGAAGAAGTACTCGGAGATTCTGCGCCGATCCCCTGAGTGTGTCACGAGCTTGAAAGCTTCATGTGCACGGGCTGGCGCAAGGATGGCGCTGTCAATGGTGAAGGCACACTACGACGATGCCGACATCAATACGGTAACCTCTGGCATCCCCGACGTGGATGATGACAGCAAGGAGATTGATCACGAAGCCATCCTATCATCACTCGCGGGTTATGACACCAGAGTGGCCGAGTTGGTGGACGTTGACGTCTTCGTGCCCAGGAACACCATCGACAGCGTCAACCAAGATTCCTCCGAGTCTCATCACAGCTCTGATGTGGAGGGTGATTTTCCAGCTGGTGACGATGCTGCCTCCAAGTCTCCTGTGCCCAAAGAATGAAAAACACTTTGTAATCTTTGTTTCACCTTTGGTGTGTGCACTGAAAACTTGGTGATGTAACTTAAGGCAGAAAACAATGGTTGTTATGTCTTGCTACTTAAAAACTATTTCCCGGCATTTATATTTTTGTTAAGCAAGTGCTGGCTTATCCATTACTCTGGTTCTTATGCTTGACTTTTCGTGAGTCGGAAGACTCGTTGTCGGAACCATGCGCTTAGGTGATGATGCCCAATGGCACCGTCAATAACCCGAACACAAAATCACCGACAACAAGTGCCAAAAGTCACTACTCCAGAATCCACATAAAAATGACAAAGAACATGTAGACCAGAAAACTTAAGCTAACGCCCGTAGGCAGAATTTTCACAAGTGCAATCGCAAGACTTGTGCATAAAGGTTTTACATGATCCAAAAATGAACACTAAAGGAGGTAAAAGACTCACGAATATGAGTGAACCAAAGAGTTTTATTTCATTGATCATATAAGAGGTACACAATTAGATAAAAAATGTTAAGGGTAGAAAGGACGTAGCTGCGCTATGTTCCATGGCCAATCAAGCTCCGGGTAGTCATCATCCGGGTCACGTCGCTTACGCTTATGATCCTTGTTGGGTCTATCCTTGAGTTCACGATTGTCAACAAGGTAGTAAGACTCATTGAGCAGCGCCTTGCTTATGATGAACGGTCCTTCCCATGGCGGGGATATTGGTATTGGTATTGTTCGCAATTCTTCGGCAGGAACATGTGGTTGTCGGGCATAATACTCGCATCCTGTGCATGTCTCAACCAGCTTGTCGGCGTCCGCCTTCGCGGTCAGCCAGTAGAATCCTTGCCGGAAGTTTTTGCGACCAATGATCGGGGAGCGGCGTGATGCCCGCAATCTCCGAGATGGATCTCGCGCAGGATTTCCATACCTTATAGTTGGTAAATGCACTTTAAGTATACACCAGTAGTGCTCCTCTTATAGAGTTGTCCATTGATTATGGTATAACCCTTTGCTCGTCGTACTATTTGCTGTCTTTCAACTTCGTCGTCGGGCAAAGTTCCGTGTTCGAGATATTCCATGAACGGTTTTGTCCAAGCCGGAGGGATCTTTGTCACCACGTTGACGAAAGAGTCAGCTCTATCCGGGTTGTCGATGTCGGCGCCCTTCACGGATGGTGTGCGTAGATGCTCTAGGAAAACTCCTAGCGGAATTCGCTTGCGCCCTGATCCAAGTATAGCTAGCAGATCAGCCGCCTCGTTTTGCTCCCTAGGCACTCTTGGCTATCTCGTCCACTTTGTCTCGATATGACGCCATCATAGGGTTCCGCGCATTCCAGGTGCCAGCCACCTGCTGGGCAACCAAGTCGGAATCTCCACAGCAAACTATGCGCTTGATGGCAATATCTTTGGCTACACGTAGTCCATGAATGAGTGCTTCATACTCCGCCATGTTGTTTGTAGCCTCGAAGTGGATCTACAGAACGTAGTGTAGCTTGTCGCCTTTTGGTGATGCAGAAGCCATCTGTGACCCCGAGCCATTGAGCAACTTTGATCCGTCGAAGTGCATCACCCAGTACTCTGGTTCTGGCAAAGGAGTAGCGTCTGGCATCTCCGTCCAATCTGCAATAAAATACGCCAAGGCTTGTGACTTGATAGCGTCGCGTCTCTTGTAGGTGATCTCGAAGGTGGCAAGTTTGATGCACCACTTCGCGACCTTTCCTGTAGCGTCACTGTTATTGATAATGTCGGACAGTGGAGTCTTGCTCACCACTGTGATTGGGTGCTCCTGAAAGTAGTGCCTCAGCTTCCGAGAAGCGAGGAATACTCTATAAGCTATCTTTTGGTAGTGGGGTAACGCTGCTTGGACTCCGTCAAGACCTCGCTCACATAGTAAACTGGTCGTTGAACTCCGTGCTCATAGCCTGGTTCCTTCCGCTCTACCACGACGATGATGCTGATAACCCGATTGGTTGCCGCCATGTAAATTAATAGGGGCTCTCCACGCTCGGGTGCTGCAAGGATGGGCGCTGAGGAAAGAATCTCCTTGAGCTGCTTCAATGTTGCATCTTCTTTGTCTGTCCACGTGAATTTGTCCGCCTTCTTCACCAACTTGTACAGCAGCAAAGCCTTCTCTCCAAGTCGGCTGATGAACCGACTAACTGCTGCAACACAACTTGTTAGTCGTTGAATGTCCTTTAGGCATGTCGGACGGTTTATGTTTAAGATGGCCTTGATTATCTCCGGGTTGACCTCGATTCCGCGCTGGGAAACGATGAAGCCCAACAATTTGCCGGCTGGAACCCCGAAAACGCACTTCTTAGGGTTGAGCATCATGTTGTATTTCCGAAGATTATCAAAGGTTTCTTTCAAGTCGGAGATTAAGTCGTTTGATTTTTTAGACATCACCGCGATATTGCCCACATAAGCGTGAACGTTCCGACCAATTTTGTCGTGAAGGCAACGTTGCATTATTCGCTGGTAGATAGCACTTGCGTTTTTCAGCCCAAAGGGCATCGTGACATAGCAAAACGTGTCGTATGGGGTAGTGAATGAAGTGGCCAATTGGTCCGACTTCCTCATCTTGATCTGGTGGTATCCTGAGTATGCATCGAGAAAACACAAAAGTTCCAAGCCAGTCGTCGAGTCAATGACTTGGTCAATGCGAGGCAAAGCAAACAGATCTTTGGGACATGCTTTGTTCAAGCCTGTGTAATCAACGCACATTCTTAATTCATCGGTTCCCTTTTTGGGGACAAGTACAGGATTGGCCACCCATCGGGTGTGAAGGACTTCTCGGATAAACCCATCCTTAAGTAACCTAGCTATCTCTTTGCCAATGGCGCGTCTCTTCTCATCTCCGAAATGTCATAGAGGTTGTTTCACTGGTTTACATTTTGGATCTATGTTTAGGCTGTGCTCGGCGAGTTCCCTAGGTACACCTTTCATGTCGGCAGGTTGCCAGGCAAAGATGTCCCTATTCTCACGGAGGAACTCAACGAGCGCGCTTTCCTATTTGGGATCCAGGTTCGTCCCAATTGCGACGGTCTTGGAGGCATCGCCTTCCACAAGTTCCACCTACTTGGTTTCGATGGCGGCCTTGAACGCAGGAGCGGAGTCGGAGATCTGCTTCTTCGACGCGGGCATCTCTGAGTCATTTCCCTTGCTCTGGATCTCTTTGAATTCTTCGCTGTAGAGGACAGCTTCTGCAATGGCTGCTTCATTGATCTCGTAGTCCCTTGCCTTGGTAAAGCTTCTGGATACGATGATGACACCGTTTGGTCTAGGTATCTTGAGTTTATTGTAGACGAAGCATGGCTTGGCCATGAACGTGTGGAATATGTCGCGGCCGAATATGACATGGTACACGCTCTTGAAGGGGACCACCTCAAAGGTCATGCACTCTTGGCAGTAATTATTAACATCGCCAAAGGCTACCTGAAGTGTAATGCACCCAAGGGACCGAGCCTCCGACTAGGAACTACGCCGTGGAAAATGGTGTTGGTCCGCCTTAGGTTTGCCTCCGTCAAGTTCATCTTCTGTAGTGTATCCAGGTACATGATGTTATTGCTGCTTCCACTATCCACCATGCACTTGGTGAACTCCACGCCGCCAATCAATGGGTTGATGACCATGGCGTATTGGTCCTCCGTGGGCACAAGGTCTGGGTGGTCCATCCTGTCCCAAGTTATTGGAATATCCGACCAGCGCAAGTATTGGGGAACTGGGGGAAGAGTGGCCATCAGGATCCTTAGAGAGGTCTTCTGTTGTCAGACGGTGGGGGTGCCAAGTGTGGTAGACTGGGGCCTTTTTTGCGAAGGGGTTCTTGCCCTTGTCGTCGCTCTTGGTGGCGTGTTTAGGATCGATGTCCTCGTCCATGTCACTTGAATCCTTGGACTCCTCCTCCTTCTTCTTCCCCTTGCCCTTGCCTCGCGGACTGTTCTTCCGACTTTGCTTGTAGCCGGACTCCGGGTCTTCCTTGAGGTCGTTGACGAACTTGCAGTGTCGATTGGTATGGGTGGCCTTGCCATTGGCGTCGAGGTGTATGAGGCACGACATATCGCGGTACTCCTCGTAGGTTTGGGGAACGCGCAGCGGCGCTGAGGTGGTTTCACTTCCTCGTTGCTTCCCGCGGCCCACTCCCCTTCCTCAGCCAAGTTGTCCGCCTTCTCCTCGTCCTACAGAGGTCATAGCGACCATGTCGGTAGATTGCTTTTCTTCTGGAGCGGTTTTCCGCTTTGTACTGCTGTTCCTCCGAGCTTGGGTTGGAATGGCCGTTCCCGGCAAAGAGCCACGAGCATCGTCGTCGGCAGCTGCGAACTCAATAGCTAACTGAATCATCTGATTCAATTCAAGCTGATGATTGTCCTGCAAGCGCTTTAGCTTATGTCGGAGCAACATGCCCCTTTCCAACCCATCAATAAAGGCGGCCATGGCGGTCTGAGCGTGCACTCCTGCGCAGGAATTCTTCATATCCAGCCAGCGGGAGAGATAGGCGTGAGATGTCTCGTCTTTTTCTTGCACGCACCGCTGTAGATCGCCCACAATGCAGGGACGCTTGTATGTACCCTGAAAGTTCTTGGTGAATGCTTCTTGCATATCCAGCCAGTTGTAGATAGATCTCTCCGGCAAGTCGTCGATCCATTGACGGGCCGTGCCCACCAAAATTAACGGGAGGTACTTGACGGCGACGTTGGGGTTGCCTCCGGCAATCTCCACCATGTTGTCGTAGTCCTGCAACCATGTGGCAGGCTTGGCGGTGCCGTCATAGGGCTTGATGGTCTTGTCAATCCGGAAACCTTTGGGGTAAGTTGCGGACCGTATTGCAGGTCCAAAGCAACATGGTCCCAGGTATGGTCCTTCCCGGGCCTCGTGGATCTTATCGATCCGCGAACATGCATCGTACGGCTTCGGGTTCTTCTTCTTGTTGTCAACAGGGGATGGGATGCGTGAATGATGCGGGCCTCTTCCGCCATAGTGACTGCTTGGCAGCGACAGAGGCGGAGGTGGCGGTGGGTTAGCCTTCTTGTTGTTACCCTCCTGCGATGCCTCACGCCTGTCGCAGTTGCTTGTCAGACGTGTAGGGTCGTGGTGTGACTAGCTCTTACGTCCTTGGTGGCACTCTTCATCATGACGGGTCTGTGCCGCGTTGTCGCGGATGACAATGCCGCACTGCTTTGGTGGGGGCATATCCGTACGATGGTGAGCCTTGTAGTCTTCCTGACGTCGGGGGGATCGGGGCGGTGGCGATGGGCGGCAAGGTCGGGCTTTTTCTCCGTGGTCGGAGGATATGGGGATAGCATCCTTCCTGTTGCGCGCATCCCTCCGTCTTCGTTCTGATGAACCCGTCCGTGACCCAACATCCTGAGGAGATCTGTCCCTTGGCAATTTGTACTGGCTATATCGGTAGAGCACTGGGTCAGACTCAAGCCTCTGAGAGGTGGCCTTTTCCTGCTGCTTTACCGCCTTGGACACTAGGTCATAGACTTGTTCTACTGCCTCAGGCGATCTATCCTGCTCCAGAAGGGTCTTGGGGACGGCGAGGTTAAGGAGTGGGCTGGGCATCACCTGCTTGCCTTCACTGTCAATGAATGGCTTGGCCTGTGCCGGCTTCGACGGAGCCCATCCTAGGTTGCGCAGTACACCATGATCGTTGATGACGCGATCCGGAGCTTTCTTCGCCTTCTGCTGCTGTAGCAGAGTCTTGTACTCGGCTTCCATTGCTCTAGCTTTCTCTATGGACTTCTGCGCATTGACCAGATCTCGATCTACTTTAGCGCCTTGCTCCGCGATGGCTTGTGCCTCCTCCAGCAGCTGCTGGCGCTTCTCGTCAAGCTGAGTCACGTTCCGGATATGAGAAATGGTTAGTGGCTCGACGAGGAGATTGCCGTACATCACTCTATCAGCTGGAGTAACATGGGCTGCTGCCGACGTGGATGCTGGGGGTGGCAAGTTTGCGGTGTTGTTGTTGCTCGGGCCGGTGCCAAGTTCCTGTGGCTGCTGCACTGGGTTAGGCGGAGGAGGCATGACCTTTGCACGATCATCGTCAGCAGCAATAAGTGTCCCCTTCCCCTTTTCCAGCGCCGTAGGCGGAGCTTGCTCGGGTTGATCTTCATCCATCGCCGTCCCAATGATGACGAACACCCCTCAAGACATGACGGTGTTGTTAGCTTGCTCGTCGCGCGAGTACTCCTCCTCCATCTCCTGCATAGCAGAGTCTAGCTCTTCTGGACTAAAGTATATCTCCTCTGAATCTGCACTGAAATCAGCATAAAGCGCGTCAATGACAGAGTCAGAGGGTGCCAGGACTTCCTCGATGACGGGCGGTGGAGGTGAAATGGCCTCGATAATGACTGGAGGTGGTGGTGCTGCTACGACGATGGCGGCCGGAGGCAGTGGTGGTGGTGGCTGAATCGGAGGGGCTCCGTCAATGAGCGCAAGCGCTGTCTGAGCTGCCGCTTCGGCCTCCGCGTAGTTGTTGACGGTGTTCACCATGCCTTCAAAGGTAAGGTGTCCTAATGCCTACTGCCTCCTAAGAGAATGTAGGAGAAGCGTGCCATGGTCCAATCCTTCAACAAAGTGATAGATGGCATCATCATTGGGGTAGTGGTCCAGATCGGCTCGTATGCGGAGCCATCTGGCCAGGTAGTCGCGGGGGTCTTCGCCTTCTCTCTGAACGCAGCGCGCCAGATCGAAGATGGTAACCACGCCGACGAACTTGGATCTCTGCTGTCCAGACGCGCGGACAAAGCCGGCGGATTTGCAGTGATCTTCCACCTTTATATCCTGCACAGGGGCGGTTTTGGGTGGGCCTTGAATTTTTCCGATCTTTGCCGGCAAACTCCGAGGAGAGACCCGACATTAATCCTTCCGCGAACGTATCCTGCCCGTGGGCGGTCCATGCAGGCCTTGGTGCTTTCTGATCTTTGTCGGTGAACTCCGAAGAGAGATCCGACATTGATCCTTCCGCAAACGTATCTTTCCCGTTGGTGGTCCGTGCGGGTCTTAATGCTCCTCCGACTCCTAGGGAACTAGTGCCCAAGTTAGTTTCGCCGATGAAGAGGTGTATGTCTCCGATAGGAACGATCGAACACCACATAGGGTTCGTCTTTGCTGGGATCCAGAATTCATCAGGGGGGACGATCGGAACGTTGCCGGAGAAGAGAACATGGCCGATGGCTACGGTTTTGCCGATTCCTGCGAAGACCTTGGTCCTCGCCCGCTAAAGAGCCTGAAGCGCCTCTTGCCCCACGGTGGGCGCCAACTGTCGTGGTATTGCCGACGAGTACGCCATGGAGGGGTCCTCATATTGCGTGTTTAGAGACTTGGGGTAAGGCGGATGGTTGACGGGTACGAGGTAACACAGCTTACCCAGGTTCAGATTCCACGACGGTAGCGGAATCCTACTCCTGCTATAAATCACTATAAGGGCAATACGCCGAGTTACAGAGATAGGTTCGCTGTGCGAGGTGACTAGAGAGTCTAAGTTATTGTATGAGATTGTTCCCTAAAGGCTCCCATAGGCCCGACTTATATAGTCGCCAGGTCCTAGGGTTACAGGGAAAAGTCCTAGCCGGACAGGTTACAGAGTCCTACACTGTGTATTACTAGTCTTGTGTATCTTGCACTCCAAGGCTCCGGGTACGCTGGTGACTCCACCGTAGCCTTCCTTTATCCGGCATGGGCCTCCCTTCTGGATCCATCTAACTGGGCCGCCCAGCAGGCCATAGGCCATGCTACCGACTATGGGCCACCCGGGTCAGTCGGATAAGAGACATGCTATTAGGATACCCATATAACATATCCCCAACACTGTGGTCGGCGATGCCACCGCTGGCGATTCATGCCGCCGTGGACCTCTTCTACCACCGTGATGCATGGGGTGGTTGTTGACCCTGCTCCACCTTCCTGTCCAACTCGATTTGGACCTAGGGCCCCCTATGGCCAAACCGGCTCCGTCCCGAACCCTAGGGTTTGGGGTGGTGCTGGTACTGCCGCCACCGCTGCTCCTATGTGTTGTGGTGGTGTTCCTCACCTTCAGGTGTGGCTGTGGTCGCCGCCTCGGCATGGTGCAGGTCGCAGCGCCCCTTGGGGTGCTCCCCGTGCCACCGTGCTCGTCGACACCCTCTGCTTCCTCTTGTCGCCCACAGCAACATCCTTCAGTAAGTTGTCCTTTCTTCCCCTCGTGTCCTCTGTGCTATGCCACACTATGTTATGTATTTGTAGTGGCTACTCCTGGCTAGTGGTCATGTCCTGATTAGGTTTCATATCCTAGTTAGGGTTTTTTGTTTTGATTAGGATTCATATCCCCTGTTGATTAAATATCTGATGATTTGGATCATGTATTGATGATCCCTAAGCATGATGAGTGGTTGTTTGATGTGGATTAGTGCTTATGGTTGGCTTTGGTGAGGCTAATGGCTTACCATATTGATTTCATTGGTTAATTTGATATGGTTCAGATGATAATGGCACTTTAGAATCATTACTTGGAGATTCTAGTGATTTGAGAGCTCACTACTATCATTACTTGGTTACTGACAATAATTTTTGTGTGATGAAGTCACTATATCAGTAGTTGTTAGCTTACGGATTCATATACATTTTGAGAGTAATTTATCTCTTATAGTGATGTTATGTATATGTATATTCCTGGAAATGATTCCTGTGATTAGTATCATGAAAATGATTTTTAGTTGGCTGTGAGTTTATCTGTGAAAGTTAGATGCCTATTCTCCTTGGTTTAGAAGATGTTCTTGTGACACCATCCTAATATGGCACACAAGACTAGGTTCTATTACTTGGCTTGATTTTGTTTAAGCTTAAGATTAGCTTGGCATCAGAGATAAGTGGAAACTTCTTTCCTTGAATCCCTAGAGCCTATGATGTTGGTCTGAGGTTTAGGGACTAGGTCCTTATCTTGTTGTTCCTCATGGATCTGTTCTGGTACTAATACCAGCTTCTGATTCTTGAGTTAAAGTTGGGAAAAATGATTTGTAGTATTATTGAGTTATATAGATCCATAAGATGTAGAAATTCTAAGGTCCTACTCCTGTTTAAGAGATGTGCCTAGAAGTTCAGATCTTAGCTATATTCATTCTCGAAATTTAAGATATAGCCTGATAGCTAGGATCAATGAGGTTGTTCTGAGATCCTAGTTGGATCTATATAGTTTTTGATTGATTTTGGTGTTTGAAAAACTTCAATGATGGACTCACCCCACTTGGGTGTTTTTCTAAGAAGTTGAGTATGAGACAACTCATGAATGCTTGTCTAGCTTAGACATATAAATCATGTGATGGTCTTTTACTACTCACCACAACAGCGGAGTTGTTGGGGTTGCAACTTGTTGATCTTGTGGCTTGATCTTGCTTGTTGTGTGGCTAGCTTGATCTGGTGCTTCTCCTGATGCTACTCCTGCTACTTCCATCTCCTGGAATTGTCCTTGAGCTTGCTATCCACCTCCTGGTCCTGTTGGCTTGACCTTGTTCTTGCTATCCACCTGATCTACCCCCTCCTTTTGTCACCATCTTGGTGAGATGATCAAGGGTGTGGTTGGCGTGATCTAGTTTGGTTTGGTTTGGCTGCTGTGCTTGATGTGTATGAACAAAGAAATGGTGTTGGGGGTGCTTCCCACGGCTGTGCTGAGCAGTTTTGTTTGTATGGGCTATTGTTTCTGTGTTGACAGCACACACCATGCATTTAGGTGTGTGTGTTGCTTGTGTGCCTGTTGCACCCCTTGTGGATATGTTCCGGGAATGATCTTCTTTTTATCTGATTACATTTACCTATCTGGTGAAACTTGCCCCTCTTGCTGATTGGAGTTATTTGACTTATGGCTTAAAAATGATGAAAGGTTTAGTTCTTTCATATTGGTGAAACTTGCCCCTTTAAGATTACTTAGTGATGTAAAGTTGAACAGTGCAACTCAGTGTTAATACTGAGAGTAACATATCTTAATCCTTGATTTTCTTTCTTTTAGATTCAGATTTATTTTGCAGGTACAAGACTTGGAGATTCAACATTTAAATTAGTTTTTCTTTTTCTTTATAGAATAGTCCCTTGTAATATTTATTTTATTATTTTTTAATCTTTATTTTATCCTTTTGTAATAAAGATTGTAATATTACTCAATATATAAATGTTCTTTTATTTCATTTACTATTGTAAAGATTCTTGATTAAGTTACCTTTTGTAACTTATCTATTGAATAAAGATATGGAATGAATATTCAATTTATTGGTTATGTTATCTTATTCAAAGTTTGAGTTACTAATTATTAACTCTTGACTAAATCAAATTACTCAAACATACTTCTAAATCTTTTAAATTATAAATCCAACAATCAAGTTTAAATTCAAATTTCCTTACCCAAAACTCACTAACCCACAAAGATCATATCAAAGTTTATAACCATCATTCTCCAAGGCTATTCCTAATCTTAAAGAGTGAAAGAAACTTTGATCACTTTAGGTTTTTATTTGGCGAAAAATTTACCCACATTTTTACAGATGAATGCATGCAATTTCACAGATTCCTAAATCTACCCTTCATTGGTTCCTAAATGATGGGATGTTAAAATCCCCCAGGTTGTTAAACTAACTTTCATTAGTTCAAAACTTTTTTATTTGAGCAACAGAAGGTCTTCGAAAAAATTGGTTTTTACCTACTTGTCCGTTTTGACAGATTTTTGCCATTATTTGCATTTGCCTCTTTATTGATTTCCTTTTGAGTTCTCTTTGGTAAATTGAGGTTTTTGAAGGAATTGCTATAGTATCTTGTGTTTTAATGAAAGTTTTGTTGTTTTAAACTAAACCCCAAAGGTTTGTTATGTTTTGAATCACTAATGTTGCTAATGAAGAATTGTGTGAAGTTTTGTATGAAGGAAATTTTCAAGTGTAGGGGAAGAATGATATGAAGAATGGAAAAAAGCTCAAGCTTGGGGATTCCACCCCGTGTTGCCCCAAGAAATATTCAAGAGGTACAAGCGTCAAAGCTTGGGGATTCCTAGGTCTTTCTAGACACTTCGTTTTTATTATTTCATGCACTGTTGTGTTGTTCTTGGAGCGTCTTAGTTTTTGTTTTTAGTTTTATTTTCTTTGGTTTGCTTCAATAAGTTGGTTGGATCCCAGCAGACTTATTTTGGAGAGAGACACACTTTGTTTTTATTGCCTAGAACACTCTAGTTTTCATTCATATTGTCTTGTGAGTGTTCTCTTTTGCTAGAACTGTGTTTAGCCATAGTTTTCTTGTGCTATCAGCCTAGAAATTTTTAGTTTTTCTTTGTGGATTTGTGAGACAAGCTCACTGATCTTTGTTGATTATTATCTTTGTGAGTTGTTTCAAATAAGTCGATTGGTGTTGGAAAAGAGTAGAAAGTTTCATGCTTATAGTGGTACAAAAGGGAGCTTGCTTTGACTGTGGCCTAGACTTTATCATGTCATGCTAGATGTTGTTTTGACCTTATGCTTAGTGATTATTGTTGTAGCATGACTTGTTCCAAATAGTTAGGATTTCTTAATGTGCCTTGATAGAATCATGCATTGTTTTAGCATACAAAAGCATAATATTGTGGTATTCTCCTTTGATGCTTTGTTTAGGGTGAATTTGCACATGCTAATACCATGTTATGACTATGAAACAGTCACCTTATCCTCTATGATCATTTAGTTTTTGACTTATGGTACCACTTTATGCTTTGATTGATAATGTTTTGTCACTCTGCATGATTATGGCCATTATTGCTCTCTTAGTTGGTCGCTCACAGTCTTTTGCTATCCTCCACTTGTAATGAGTAAGCTCTACTCATGCATCCAACTCCCAAGAAACCAAGTTATTCCAAAGTGACCAATATAAATTCCTATGCATGGTGTGTTAACACCATTTCAAGCAAATTCTTGTTTTATCTACCTTCCAATTAAAAAGTCACTTGTTATGTGAAAGTTAGTGATTAAAGCTCTCACAAACTTCATGGCACACTTTATTTTTATTGCCACTAATAAACTTGAACCATTGTGTCATCTATGTTGTATATGCTTGCACTTATACGTTGGGAATTAGCAGAACCGTGCTGTCACGGGGAAAGCTTTCAACAATTGTAAATATCTACCCAGTTGATATCATGCTCTTTTGTTTATGGATGTCGTCGGTGTGAAATAAAAGGGGAGCTTCTAAGTCCATAGAGTTATGTATATGTGTTAGAGAAACGCCTAGGCAGCCATGCCTAATCATGGTGGAAACTTGCATCATCACCATAGTGAGCAATCTATGAAGCATTCTTCTTATAGAAAAAGAGAGATAGAAAATAGAGATTGAGAAAAAGAAAAAAAAGATGAGAAAATAGGAAAGAGAGAAAAAAGCACCATTTTCCCATGGTGAATAAGAAGATTGCTGAGACGTTCACTGCCTGCTTGCCTTGTTGTTTTGATATGGGATAACTCCTGTATCATGGGGCAAGGGGTACCCCATTGGCGTTTCTCTATGACACACATGTACTTACTATGAAAAGAACTTACCGGTGACTAAAGTTGAGTAGCATGAGGAGCGGCCCTCGTACTCAAGGGACATGAGATTGCCAACTTATACTTTGTCAAGCATATACTACATAGTTTGTTCACTTTAACCTTAATCACTGCAAGATGCTTATGATAGGGGCAATGAGAGCTAAAAGCTAACAAGTACCATAATTTTTGGAATCTCTTTATGAAACTTGAAATCCCTGCTTCCCTTTATGAAGGGCCTTTCTTCCACTTTTATATTGAGTTTCCACCTTCTATCTTTATGCACCAATTAAGAGATCATAGTTGTCATTCTTAGTTCTATGTGCATTGTCCCAAAACTTATTGATTGATTCATAATGTTGATATTGCTTGTTCTTGAACTATTTGTATCTAGTCACTCTTATGAACTTTGAAGGTGTCCTATCATTTATGTTTTGTTACTCCCTAAGGGACAAGTTGAATGCCACTATGCTATGTTTTTTATATGTGAAACAAATAAACGTCTTTCAATGCATTGATATTCATGATCTTTGTTTGTATCCTTTAATGTTGCAACATAGTTGCTATGTCTTATTGTTAGAACTACATCTTTCATTCTCATGTTTAGAGTACTTTGATACTAGCTTTCAATGCTTTGCAAATGGTTTGATCAGGATTGTGATGGTGCATGTCACCTTAAAAATTATTCTTTTTATCACTTACCTACTCGAGGACGAGCAGGAGTTAAGTTTGGGGATGCTTGATACGTCATAAACATATCCATAATTTTGGATGCTCCATGCTTGTTTTATATCATTTGTCTTATGTTTTGTCTACACTTTGAGGTATTTTTATACACTTTCTGGAACTAATCTATTGACAAGATGCCGCAGTGCCAGTTGCCTGTTTTCTGCTGTTTTTGGTTTTAGAAAGCTAAAAATTGAATATTCTCGGAATTGGACGGTACAAAAGCCAAAGTTACTATTTTTTCTGGAGCGATATGGAAAATCAAAGAAGATACGGAGTAGGGCACCACGGTGGGCGCACCCTAGGGTGGCGCGGGCCCACCTAGGCCGTGCCACCAGGAGGTATGCCCCCATGGCTGCCTCCTCGCCTTGCCCCTTGGCCTATAAGAATCCCCCGAGGAGAATACCCTAAGGAGTCAATCATACATCCATGAAAAGTTCCGCAGTGCCGCCGCCACCGGAGGGGGGATTCAGGGGATAGAAGTCTCTGTTCCGGCACCCTGCCGGGATGGGGAAGTGCCCCCGGAGCCATCTCCATCGATCTCCACCACCATCTCCATTGTCGTTGTTGATTCCCATGATGACAAGGGAGTAGTTCTTCCTCGAGGTTTAGGGCTCTACCGGTAGCTATGTGTTCATCTCTCTCTATGCATGATCATATTGTGATCATGAGCTTTGTAATCAAGTAGATCTACTCTGCTACTGAAGTGCTTTAATAGATCTTCGGCTCTCCCCACGTATGTAAAAGTGACAGCGTGTACACCATGGTGGCACTTACGCTAGAGTCTACATAAATACTCAAGTGCTTCAATAGATCTCTGATCTCCCCACGTGTGTGAAAGTGATAGCGTGCACACTGTAGTGGCACTTAGACTAGAGATTTTCATTACTTGTCATGGGTTATATTTGGAGTTGGATGTCTATATGAAATTGTGGTGTTTGTCGGAAGCATCTAGCGCTCAAGGTGACAGTGTGGGGTTACATAGATGCGGAAGCGAACTTTGAGGAGTGCTGTTATAGCCCTACCATGGATTAGAGTGTCCAACCGGAGAGTAGTTTAGGGTAGTGTCATGAAGAGAATATATTTATTGAAAGTATGATCCCTAGGCCTTGTTTCTAAACATTGAAACACCGTTTGCATCTAGATCTGTTATATGTTTGCTTGCTTCCACCTTTTTTCCTTTAGTCTTTTCCTCCCCGTCACAAGATCTTTTCTGGCACCGTTACCACTTATAACCATCCATACCACTTGTATTTCACTACCTCTTCACCGAACTAGTGCACCTATACACCTGACAAGTGTATTGGGTGTGTTGGGGACACAAGAGACTTCTTGTATCTTGATTGCAGGGTTGCATGAGAGGGATACCTTTGACCACTTCCTCCCTGAGTTCGATAAACCTTGGGTACTCCACTTAAGGGAAACTTGTTGCTATTCTACAAACCTCTGCACTTGGAGGCCCAACAACTGTATATAAGAATAGAAGTGTGTAGACATCAGATGCCCACACGAAAACCAGGGATACAAATCTGTACAACCAAGAACAGTGCATTTTTTTCTTTGTAACCAATTGATATCTTGTACACAGAATGTGAATTAATCATCGTCTAGGAAGAGCACCTCCCATCATCACATTGTAGGACTGACAAAAAACATACTCCCTCTAGTCTAAATACTTAACTAGATACATACGAATTTAGATAAAGTTGAGTCCATTAATACGGAGCAGAGGGAGTACACAATTTCAGCACATCACATTCGTCTAAGCACATATTGCCTCACAAATTCCAACGTTATTCTTCCAGGACCAACACAAATCAACACACAAATATTCTGTAGAACTGGTGAGACCCGAAATTATATTGTATAGATCAAGGGTGCTAGAACATAATGATAGAGGTTTGAAATCTTCCGCGTCCATAAACAAACATAATAGATAAGTTCTTAAACTAAAACATCTTGATAACATGAAAATGATCCTTGTTCTTCAGTTCGAGGTATGGATGGGTTTGAAAGAGTCATCTGGATGATTCCTGTAATGCACCTTGTTTGTCTTTACCTTGTCAAAGTACTTGCTATACTTCGTAACACTGTTGACAAGATAGAACTTGATCATGAATCTATCGAAAAAGTAATTCCTCGTTGCCATTACTTCAGCATTGACAGGGTCGACAAATTTCATGTACAGGCTCATATCTTGATCAACAACATGTTTGAACCTAAAGTATGATGCAACCACTCTGAGTGGATAGCAAATAGTACTAGTATGGTACATGTACTTCACAGCAACTCTAGTTAGTCCTGCTGGAGTATCCTCAGACACACCAAGAATGTTCATGGTTGTTTCTGACATATGAGGATTCTTCCTTTTCTCAATTGGGTCTCCCTAGCATGAAAGTCTAGTAGGGTAACTTAGTTCACGCATGCGATCAACTGACAGGTGGTCATATTCATGGGGATATGTAAACGCCGACATGTTCAATAGCTTGTCTTCCTTCCTTGGCACAAGATTGAGTTCAACAATCTTGTAAATCTTGACAATCGTGTGAGCTAAACTAAATGCTTTCTCCTTTGCAGACGCACTCTCACGAACATAATTATCAGCAGTGCAAGTGGACCTCATAAACACTTGTGCTTCATAGGCATCGTTCAGCACAAACTCAAACTATCTTCTGAGAAGAATCTTTGCTATATGCAGAACTTTAAAATCCCTTCTATGCCCGTACTTTCAAATAACCTAAAAAGGATTAAGCCACTGACTGGACCCGTCCTTTCTCCTAGACGGGCCAGAACATGCTGAGTGACCTGTGGCTTCTTGTACTGGGAGATGTACCCCATTTCCTTCACCCCCTGGTGGATAATACATTAACAAAATAAACCCAGATGCATTGAAAAAAGGAGAACAAATTTATCAATAAAAAACCAAAAAGTGTACTACATATTAATAAAAAAATATGGCTGGCAATGCATTTACATCATAAGGAAAACAAGTTCAATTATCCCTGTATGCTTATCATTTTTAATCTACACAATCATTTAATTAAAATAAAATTTAGTTCTTCTAATATTAAGACATCAGACATAATACAACCGATTGTAAAATACTTTTGAGAAGATAATGAACCCCAAAGAGGGGACCAATCATCACAGATATTACATACTACTGTCACATCTATATACTGATGATAAGGTATCTTTGATTTGCATATTCTCTATTTCAAAAAAAATGCAAAACTAAGGGCCCTATCCTCTTGCAAATGCAACACCAACTTTCGGTCTAAATGAGACCCACTTAGGTGGTACATTCACATTTAATTAATATTTCATAAATTCTAGTTCCTTCTTCACCACAAATATTAATGTTTAAATAAATGACAAATAAAATCTAGGAAACAAATGAAAAATAAAAGCTTGGCATGTATAATTGCTGGCAACATTATACTTAGATTAGGGCCTCATTCAGTTTATACATCTGTCAGAAAACTCACCGACTCGTCTTTGTCCGAGGAGTACCCAAGGTGCACCTTCCTCTTTTGCCCACCTTTTGCTGGCTCTCCTTCCTGTTTGAATAAATAAACAACACTTCATCTCACATGATCATGTCTGAAAAGAGGTAATTATGGAAATAAAAAAAATTGGCAGGTTATAATAGAAAGAATAATGGGAAGTAAAACTTCTAAGTTCAAATACTTTCTGAAATTATGGATTAAGGTAGTGGAAGGAAATGAAATCCTTTATGATGGATATCTAAGCACTACTCATCTCTGAATGCATTGTCAGGTTCCACTAGACCAGCAATAATTCAATTTAAAGCCCTGATCTGAAAGTATTTCAAAGATTTCATATCACATGACAATAGGTTCTGATGTTATGACTAAGATACTACCGGATAATATTTTAAAACAAAATTAATTTTTTAATTGTCTTTATATGATTATCTAGTTTAAACCTACACAACCTTGTAATTCAAATAGAACTTAGTTTTTTAATTTGAACACATCAGACAGATTACCAAAGCTTGTTGTAGCGACCTCGGATTGATAACGATCCTAAGTCCCATGTGATTAACATTCTAGTCCCTGGATCAATAGCTAGCACTCATAGTCGATGAAGTATCATGTAAAACATAAGTCTTTAATACATGAATCGCATAATCCAGAGTTTATATTATTACAATAGAAGCGAATATATACAACTTGGAGTCCCATAAATGCCATAGGCAGGTTTATCGAACACCCGTGATCCTAGTGCACCTTTCAACAATCTCCAAATTCTGTACATAAAACATGCAGCCAACAAGTTGTCTAAATACTTTGAATGTATTGGCAAATTACACCAAAGAAAGAATAAGGCTAACTCTACATGCAAGGCTTGAGTAGGATTTGGGTTTCATTTGCATAAAGCCATTTTTCTCTCAGAAAAAAAGAAAAGAGGAAGAGTTTTATCCTACTTTCTAAAAATTTGCTTAAGTAAAATAGGGTCGAATGGAACATGACGATATTACTCACCAAGTGTCCAAACAACCAAACACTTGGATATTACTCACCAAGTCCCAAAATCGCACCCATTGGCGATATTACTCATGCCATGGGGTTTGAAAACATTGTTTAGAAAAGAGAGAGAGGAAGATCCTTCAGAGGCTCCATCCTTCAGATCCTCAATGTTGTTCTGTTTCCGTGAACACGGCTGGTCGATCAGCTTGCAATACTCTCAAGTGTTTGCGCACTTTAGCAACAATACACGATCAAGTCCTTTTACAAAGAAGATCATGTGGAGGCTTTCCTTTAGTAGCCCCTCTACCTTTTGGATCAACCATGCCAAGAACCTCCAAATGTTGGTACCCAGGTGAGGTTTCCGACTAAGTACTAGGCCAAGATAGAGCCCATATATATTATGGTTGCACTGAAAGCTTCTGAATTCTGAAACATGGAACACTTCATTGATTCCTAGGCGGCCGTCCTCCACCAAATTCCACTCGTTGACCTGACAACCATTCCTCCTAGAGGAAACCTTATTTTTTGTTTTGAAACGGATTTGAGAAGAAAAGATTGCTCAAGAGAGAGCCTTCATACTTAGAAAATTTCTTGTCTTTCAAACCGACCAACGGTACTTTATATATATATAGCATATCAAGGACTTAAAAAAATAGGGGTAACCTATTAGGAGGGAAAATACTAAGTATAGAGCTACTTATGGCATACTATAAAATCATCGCACTTGCAAAATAATAGTAAGGAAAATTCTACCAGATCATCCTACACATGCATACTATAGAATTTAATCACATGCATAGAATCAAAAACTGGGACAAAAATATGAAGTGGTGTAACTTGCCTTCTGTTTTTATTATGAGTGATGATTGAATTTCTTCTGCAGCAATCTCACTATCCGAAAAATCTATTGCGAGGACAAAATAATCAAAACAATGGTGATCATATGCATGCCTGATGATTTACAATGTCACACTGGTTGTATTTATTATTCTGAACACTACAATAACACATGATGCATATTAAAAGCATTTAATGCATAAAACAATTTATTAATGAACTATATTGATTTAAATACAGTTTAAATCACTTTAACCAAAATTCTAGTGTTTTCGTATTATTAAATTATGAATTAAATAGCACTTTATAGGTATCTCAATTTACATCCAATAGTAATTTGAATCACACAAAAAGGATCTATAAATCTTTTTATATGATTTAATTACTATAACAATGCAATTTAGACTTTCTGCAAGATCATCTGATAAAACAAAGCCAAATAATTTTGCGTATATTTTTATTGGATAGATATGATCAGAGCTAAACAATAAAAATTGGTTTTACTAAATTTGGAGTTATAAATCATTTTCTATGATTTAATTACTATTTAATAGATTTTAAATCATTCAAAATATTTACTTCATTGTAAATTATATCTAAGAGTAGATCTGTATTCCAGATGAAATTGTGAATCCAAATACATGTTATTTATATTTTTACGATCTATAAATAATATTTTATGAATTTAATAATCTAAATGGCCATTAAAACTAATTAAATCACTATCGTAATTATACACTACAAAAATTATATCCAACAGAATAATAATGTTGAATATGAAATTAGAAAACCACAGATTCTTTATTTGTATTTTTTGGATCTACAAATAATTGATTATGATTTATTTAGTCTAAAATATCCATTAAACCATTTAAATTATTATAATAAAACTATACCGTAAAAGTTAAATCTAATCTTGTATTAATATTCTACATAATTTTCTGAATCCTTAGATATATTATTTGTATTTTTCGGAGCAGTATTTATTATTCTAAATTTAAATACCATAAAAGACTATTTAACCAATTAACTAAATACAGAAAAACTATACCTCGAAAAATAGATCTGATCATGAAATAATGTTCTAGGCTAAATTATCTTTCAACGATATATTATTTTCTGAATTTCGACTTACAAATATTATTCTATGAATTTACAAAGTTCTAAACAGTTTTTGCCAATATTAAATATGTGTATATTTCGTCGGTGCTGACCTGGCTGCTGACGAGGCCCGACGTGGTGCAGACGTGTGTCGCGGACCGGACTGCCATGTGGCGATATTAGATTAGCTGGTACCATTCACTACTGTGTGTAATCTCGGCCGTCAGATGGGAATCCAACGGCTAGGAAAGGAAGTTTCCTGCGCTACCATGGATTGAAGCTGGCCATGGTGGGGAACGGTGGCGGCGGCTCAGACATCCGCGGTGGAGGTTCTTTCTGGTGGTCTCCGGCGATGGATAGATATCCCACGAGATGCAACACAGGATGGGTATCACGGCGGAAGGTATGGTGGCTTCAGTTGCTTCCTTCAGAGATGAGCGCGGTCGGTCGGAGTGGGGCGGCATCGGTGAGCTCCGACAAGGAATTGTGGCTCCTCCGGTGATCCTACGAAAGGGAGAAAGAGGTTAGGTGTTGCAGTGGTCCAAGGGGAAGATCATGGATGGGAAAGCAAGGTCAGGGGCGACATATGAGAGCTTGACCTCGAGTTTGGATTTTATAAACGACGAGCTCCGGCGGCGAGATCGTAATCGATCGAAAACTAGGGTTTTCGTGAAATTTCAAAGGGAAAACATGTGGGATTGTGCAGGAATTATAAGGAGGGGTTTGGTGTGCGAAAGCGTTTTGGATTTGTACCGAGTTAACCGGAATCGCAGGGATTCCGTTTGGCAGATGCATGCCTTCCGTGTCGTGACGAAGAAGGAGACTAGTGGGTGGGGTCTACCCGTTAGTGGGAGCAGGGAGGCGGGCTGCACTAGGATTCTCTATGCAATGGGCCAGCTCGCTGCTGTGCACCGCTCGCGCGAGGGAAGCTAGCGTTAGATAGGCTCTGGGCCGCTTTACTATTCTGTCGGTTAGCTTAGGTTTTTTTCCTTTGTATTTTATATTTTCTATTTAGTATTTCTATAACAAATGGAGTGAATTTTGTTTCTAAATTTTTGTAAATTCAAAATACAAACCATGAGCTTCATACAAAGTATTTTTGATCAAAGGAATATTAGCCTTATGCCATGATGCATATAGGTTATTAGATGGCTATATTAGAGGATTGGAAAATAGGTTTGGCTTTGTATTTTAAATAGAAACAATTTTCCTGTCCATTTTTATTATAAAAAATATTTTTTTAAGTAAAAACTTAAAGATTGATTTGTGGATTGCACATAGGGTCTTAGGGTTTTAACTTATCATCTTATATTTATGCAAGGATCATGAATGCAAAGCAAACACAAATGCCTTGGAATTGTTCAAATCTTCCCAACCAATGTGGTAGTTATATTAATCCACTTATTTTAATGTGGCTTAGTACAATTTTGAACAAATAACAAAATTTTATTTTCATTCAAAATTTGAACAAGATCAGCAATTGATGTCTACGCACGGTTCTATTCTTGTAGACAGTGTTGTGCCTCCAAGTGGCGAGGTTTGTAGTACAACAAAAAGTTTACATTAATGGATCACCCAAGGTCAATCGAACTGAGGGAAGAAGAGGTCAAAGGTATCCCTCTCAAGCAACCCTACAATCAAGATACAAGAAGTCTCTTGTGTCCTCAACACACCCAATACACTTGTTAGGTGTATAGGTGCACTAGTTCGGCGAAGTGATAGTGAAATACAAGTAATATGGATGATTATAAGTGGTAATTGCAATCTAAAGTAAAAAATGGCAGCAGGCAAACATATAGCAGGACTGATTGTAAACGGTGTTTCAATGCTTAGAAACAAGGCCTAGGGATCATATTTCACTAGTGGACACTCTCAATAAACACATAAATATCTTATTTTCATTATGCTACTCTGAACTACTCTTCGGTTAGAACACTAATTCACGGTGTAGGGCTATAACAATCACTCCTTAAAGTCTGCATTCCCCATCTAGGTAACCCCTTACTGTCACCTTGAGCGCTAGATGGTTCCAACAAACACCACAATTTCATAGAGACATCCAAGTCAAATTATAACTTATGATAAGTATTTTTGTAATCTTTAGCCTAAGTGTCACACGGTGTGCACACTATCAACTTCGCACATGTGGGGATAAGCGGAGATTACATTAACTAGCTGACTGCCCGTGCGTTGCTACGGGACGATACAAACTAAGAATTCTCGTACACATCAAACATCATTGTCGAGTTTTCAGATAATACTACTTCATAAAAGGCATGTTGGAAGTTTTGACTGCATCACAAAAAAATTCCATTGTATATACTTCGCACCAGACTATTCCCTCCTTCGCCCCTCTCCTCCCTCCATTTGTGTGTTCCTTATCATCCCGATTCACTTCGATATGTTCCAGTATTATTCATGAGCTTGTTCTAATTCCAAGGATTCTCTAATCGATAGACAAAACGCAAGTGCAAATCTCCTGAGGTGTGAAACTATCTGCTATCGACGCAACAATAAAACCATCAAGGATGATGGCCAAATAAATGATAACCACATTGCATGTCATATACATGTCTATTGCAATCCGGTCCCCCTTTTGGAACATGGTATCAAGGGCGTTTGCAACAGTCCTAAAAGAAGCAGCAAAACCTTCATGATGATAGTACATAATAAGACAAATGGGAATTCAAAGTTTATGTATGCTCCCTACTTTCAACGACATACGATTCACCGGAAAATCATCAAGGCCCTCCTCCCTCCAGACAATGGTAGTGTTGTCATCTGTCCCTCCAGACAATGGTCGTGTTGACAACATTGGGCATTGTTAAGTACTGCGCCTCCTTTTCTTGATTATCTAGAATCGACTTTGGTTCTCGCACGAACTTGACCGGGAGTGTCTTTAGAACGAGTTTCAAGTAGGCCTAAGGAAAGATCACCTATTAGGCTAAGCTTACACTACTCTCTCCGACCAATATTAGTTCACTTGAATTTTGAAAATTTGGATGAACCTATATACTCACTCCAATTTGTTTAGATTTGGATGAATTTAGACACTATTTAGTATGTAGGTTCATCCAAATTTTAACAAATCCAAGTCAAGTAATATGGGTCGAAGGGAGTACTATATTTGTCTAGATTTATTTAAATTTAGACAAATTCAAGTCAACTAATATGGGTCGGAGGGAGTATTAACATTTTGAAGAAAGAAAAATTAGAACTGATATTTTAGTTGTTCACTTAAAATGTGAGGTGAAATCCCAATTCAAGAAAACTGACCTCCTGATTCTCTAGAGAGAATTTGTGGAAGTGGTTGAAGCTTGAAATCGGATCCTTATACGGATGATCCTAGCAGTTTAGGTCCATTCTCTTCCGTCACTCTTCCAAGATTTGTTGGCTTACGGCCAGTACTGTAACGGTGGAAATAACTGTGTCAAAAAAAGTGATATCATATAGTGGTACATCCGGATTTTGTACTGCTATCTGTCGGTAGACATAATACAATGTTAACTGGAATCGCAACTTTAACTGATTGATAGGAACTAAATGGTTGAACAGAAGCTTAAATTGGATTAGACTGATGCTGACAGTCACTTTCCTCGCGGACGACTTCCTTCAGTGCCTCTCGGCGTCCATACCGAGCCAGCTTCTCTTCACCCAGAGCTCCCCGTCGCGTGTCGGTCCTCGCGTCCTCCGTCCGAAACCCCATGTTCCTCACGCCGGGGACCGTGCAGCCGCTCTGCATCGTCACACCGAAGAACGCGTCGCACGGCCAGGCCACCGTCGTCTGCGGCCGCCGGCACGGGTTGAGCTTCGCGGAGCGCGCGCTGCAGCGCGACGGGGAGGAGAACCGCGGCGGAGAGATCCGCAGAGATTGGGCGGCGGCCTGGTCTTGGCATGACGAAGGGTCGAGTCTGCGGCAGGACGCGGCGCTGGCGACGGCGGCGTAAATCCGCCACGCCGACGAATGCATCGCACGCAGGTTGAGCTTTGGAAACGTGGCGCTGTAGAGGCGTAGGGGAGGAGAACGGCAGCGGGAGAGGCCCGCATAGGATTGGGCGGGCCTGGTGCTGGCGTGATGAGGGTCGGCGGCAAGGCGCAGCGGCGGGCGCCGGGCTGGGAAAGTGCGACCGGGTTCCGCGACGCCTTGATGCAGAAGCGGAAGGACGCTTCATGAGGCGGCGGCGCATGAAGTCGGGCTCGAGCTTGCCAGGGACGGAAAGGTTTGAAAGCGTATTTTTGCCTGACGGAAACATAGGGGATGAACCTACCTCTAAAGAAATTAATAGATAGATTAAAGCACTTGAGTAGCATAGTAGATCTACTTATTCAACTAGATTACAAAGCTCATGACCACAATAAAATCGCGCATAGAGAGAGATGAACACATAGCTATCATTAGAGCCCTTATTCTCAAGGGAGAACTACTCCCTCCTTATCATGGGAGTCAACAACAGTGATGGAGATGGCGGTGAAGTCGATGGAGATGGCTCCGGGGGAAATTCCACGTCCCAGCAGGGTGCTAGAACAGAAAATTCTGTCCCCGGAATCTCGTCTTCGATGGCGGCGGCGCTGCAGAACTTTTCATGGATTTCTGATCTGGTATTTAGGATTTTCTCCTCGGGGGGAATATATAGGCAAAGGGGCAAGGTCGATGGATGCCCGAGGGGCCCACACCACCTGGTGGCATGGCCAGGGGACCGTGCCAACATATGGTGTGGCTGCCTTGTGGCGCCTCTTCGTCTCTCCTTCGGGCTCCGTGTCGTGCCAGGAAAAATAGGAACGTTGGCTTTCTTTTCGTCCAATTTTGAGAATATTTATTTACTAGCTTTTTTGAAACGAAAAACAGCAGAAAACATGAACTGGCACTGTGGCATCTTTTTAATAGGTTAGTTTCAGAAAATATATAAAATTGCCTCAAAGTGTAGACAAAACATAAGATAGTTGATACAAAACAAGCATGGGGCATAAAAAATTATAGATATGTTTACAATATATCAAGCATCCCCAAGCTTAACTCCTGCTCGTCCTCGAGTAGGTAAGTGATAAAAAAGAATAATTTTTGAGGTGACATGCACCATCACAATCTTGATCAAGGTATTGTAAAGCATTGATAGCTGGGATCAAAGTACTATACCATAAGCATGAAAGATATAGTTCTAACAATAAGACAAAGCAACTGAGTTGCAACATGAAAAGGTACAAACAAAAGATCATGAATAACAATGCATTGAAAGACATTTTTTTGTTTCACATACAGAAAACATAGCAAGAGTGGTAATCAGCTTGTCCTTTATGGAATAGAAAAACATAAATGCCTAGGACACCTTCAAAATTCATAAGGGTGACTAGATGCAAATAATTTAAGAACAAGCAATATCATAATTATGAATCAATCAACAGGTTTTGGGACAATGCACATTGAACTAAGAATGACAACTATGCTCTTTTAACTGGTGCATAAAGATAGAAGACGGAGACTCAAGAAAAAGTAAAAAGAAAGGCCCTTCACAAAGGGAAGTAGGGATTTCAAGTTTCATAAAGAGCTTCCAAAAATTATGGTACTTACTAGCTTTGAGCTCTCATTGCCCCTATCATAAGCATCTTGAAGTGATTAAGGTTAAAGTAAGGCAAATATGAGTTATATGGTTGACAAATCATAAGTTGAAAATCTCATGCCCCTTGATTATGAGTACCGAAACCTCATGCTACTTGTAACACCCTCGCCTGATAAGACTAAGTTCATGTGTATAGTGCAAATCCCTGGATCGGTTCACTAGCACACACAGTACAAAATGAATACCAAATATAACTATGCATCATAAATACAAAGAACATGATCCAGAATTTACATTATATCATCCAAGTACACAGCGGAAACAATAACAAGGTAAATCTCCATTCTTCAAATTTGCCACAGGCGAACAATCGTTGAGTGGAGTCTCGCGACCTATAACTTTCATTTAGAAACGATATAACCTGCAACATGAAAGGTTGCAGCCACGAATGGTCAATACTTTGAATGTATTGGCAAGTAGAACTAATGAGTACAAAGGATCTATCAACTACATGCATATTTGGCTAGGTGGAGTTCAGGATCATTTGGTAAAAGCAATACAAATTTTCCCTACTTTCAAAATACTTTTATTTCTTCAAAACAATCTTCTAAGGACATACCAGCATAAACCCATATAGAAACAAGACAGTTCAGCTTTCGTATGCTCCTAAACCCATGTTCACCCATCAAGTTTTAGTAGTTAAGAAATTGGGATGAGTGAGATCTTCCAAACAGTTCTAGGCCCAGTTGCTCATAATTATCCATAAACGGGGACATGGCTAAGTACTTAGTTTAGACACCCTGCATGGGTTGTACACTTTACCCGCACGACCCAGTCAACCCGCTCTTACCACTACACTCATTTTCTGCCATGGTAGGGAGAAAACCAAAACGAAACCTTTCAAAAGCAGAACCCTAAGCCCTCAAGATGGACCCATACCAACCTACATCCCCTACATCTGCTAGTCACGTCAGGTCAGGTTCCCACAACTTACTTAGTCTAGACAAATAATGACATGCGGCTGTACTGGAAGCTACTACATAAGAAACCTGTCCAATCTTTGAAGCCTAGGTGTGCTTTACGCAATAAAACATCCAAAAACATCAATCCATCACACCCAGGAGATTTATTAAATTCCAATTGTTTTCATTATAACAAAACATAACTTTTCCATAACATAATTAATCATGAATTCCCTTTTGCGCATCTAATAAGCATGGCTAAGCAACTACAATATGATGGCTCAAAGGAATCAAGTCATGGAGATATGGAAATCATGCATGGGTGTCATAGCATAGCATAGTAGTAAAAACACCTATACATGCATCACTACTGAAAATCATACTACATGCATAGGAAAAATAATAGGATATTTATGATAGCTCTACTTGCCTTTGTTGTAGAAGATATAGTCGTTCAGATAATCCTCACAATAGATAAGGTTGCACTCGTCACAATCACAAACGTTGCACTCCTTGCAATCTATCGATCAAAACAAGTGCACAATAAACACACCATTCAAAACAATGCTATTATGCACAATACAATAAAAAAATGATGAACAAGTGCATGCATGATGATTTAATATGTCACAAAGGTTGTAATTAGTTCCCTGAACATTACTAGATCATATGATGCATCCAGGAGATCATTTAATGCAATAGGGTATTTATTATTAATTCTTGATTGGCAATATAGAGGTTTTAATAGTTCTATTGAAACTTCTTCTCTAGTTGTCGAATTAAATTTGATTCTGTGTTGTACTGGAAAGGAGATGTTAATACGAACCCGTAGCAATTGGATTCACATTAATCCGAGTTGTAGATCTTTTCTTATGATTTAAATATCGTTTAATGGATTTTAAATCATTTATTTAGTTTCTTTTGTATAAAAATCAAACTAAAATCATATATGTATTCTTCACGGGATTGTGATTCTAGGGACATATTATTTATATTTTTTAGGTTTATAAATTATTTACTATGAATTTTATAGTCTAAAAGGCCATTAAAACTATTTAAATTACTACACTAATTTTTGCACTGTAAAAATGTTGGATCCAACAGTTTATCAATGTTGTATATGAAAATATGAAACCGTAGATATCTTATTTGTATTTTCTGATCTACAAATAATTTACTATGATTTATTTAGTCTAAAATGTCCATTAAATTATTTAAATTATTACAGTAAAACTGTACTGTACAAGTCAGATAATATAGCATATTAATATTCTACACAATTTTCTCAATCTATTGATACATTATTTGCTATTTTTGGACAGGTATATATTTTACAATGAATTCATGAAGTTTTGTCTATTTTCTGCATTTTCTATAATTATTTTAAAAAAAAATGCCTGACCAATGCTCATGGGGTCGGTGTCCATCTGAGCATACCACGTTTATTTCATTGGCTGGTACCTGTTTGATGTTGAATAGAACGTGGGCCGTTGGATGCGATGAAGATCGGACGGCTAAGGTTGTCCCTGACGACACTCACCGGCGAGGTCGTCGACTGCGGCGGCAGCGGCTCAGGCAATGTTGGTGGCGATGATTCTTGCGGTCCCTGGCGGCATGGAGATGGCCCGCACGAAGCAGCATGCGATGACGATCAATATGGTGGCCATGTTTTGGCCCTTCTCTCCCCTAGGAGACGACAGAGGGAGGCTAGAGGCTTCGGGAGGTGGTGGCTCCGGCGTGGTCTCCGGCGAGCAATTGGAGGCCCTCCGGTATGCTACACAAGGGGAAAGACATCAGGGAGAACCGGTGCTTGCGGAGGAAGAGGTCCATAGGGATAAGAGGGCTAGAGGGTGACCGCAACCTCCATTCGTGCTTGGCGTCTGTGAGGTCTCCGACGAGATTCGTATCAAGCTCCGGTGGCGGCTAGGGTTCGATGTTTTTGTGAAAAATCAGGCGAGGAGGGGAGGAGAGGTTTATAGTGAGTTTTCATGCGCGGGGGTGATCGGAATCGATGAGGAAACGGGAGATTTTCCCGGATTTCGTTTGGTTGGATGAACCCGTGTTCGTCCCTACTTCTAGACGAGGGAAAGGTGATGACAAGCGGGGTCCATCTGTCAGCGACATGAGGAGGGGAAAAAAAGGGGGACATATGGTATGCGGGGGTGGGCTGCTGTCTGTGTGCTAGGCGAAGTGGGCCGCTAGAGCTACGGATGCTTGCTCGCTCCTTTGCACACGCACGGGTGAGGGATAGGTAGTGAGTAGGTGGGCTGGGCCGGGTGGCTCTGGTTAGGGTTAGATTAGTTAGTTTTTTTCTTTATTATTTTCCTGTTTTAGTATTTTTTTTATATATTTTGTTGTATAACTCCAAATGAGCTGAAATTTATTCCTAAAATTTTATAATATTCAGTAGATCATTTTAGGACCATTTTTATCCTTTTATTGAGTTCAATTATATTGGATTTATAAAATTACTATTTGTTCCTTGTAGGAATATTTGCAATACTTATAAGGATTAGGGTTTTTGAATTCAATTCTTGCAAATTTTTGCATGGATGCAATGCAATGCACATGAATGACATGTAGAAATATTTTTTTTTCTATTCCCAATTTCTAAAATCTTGGGATGTGACACTACTCAACTTTGGTCACAAGCAAGTTCTTGTCATTGTAAGTGTATGTGTATCATAGAGAACCGCCAACGGGGTACCCCTTGCCCCATGACACAGGATCTATCCCATATCAAAATGACAAGGAAATAGACAGTGAGCATCTCAACAATCTTTTTATTTACTATTTTCATAGTTTTTTATTGAGGATGCTTCATAGAATGCCACTATGGTTATGATGTAAGTTTCCACCATGATTAGGCATGCCTTAGGCTAGCCGCCCAGACGTTTCTCTAGCACATATACATATTCCATGGACTTACAAGTTCTCATCTTATTTCACACCGCCGGCATCCATAAACAAAGGAACATGATATCAACTGAATAAATAAGTGCAATGTCGAAAGCGGACACCATGAAAGCATGGTTTTGCTAACTCCCAACTTATAATTTGCAAGCATACAAGCATCATAAGATTTTCACAATGGTTCAAGTTTATTAAGTGCAAGAAATAAAATGTGCCATCAAGTTTGTGAGAGATTTAATCACTAATTTTCACATAACAAAAGTTTAATTTGGAAGATAGATAAACACATGAAATATACATGGAATGGTGTAAAACTCCATGCATAGGAATTTACAGTGGACTCTTTTGGAATAACTTGGTTTCTTGGGAGTTGGATGCACGAGTAGAGATCATACTCAATACAGGTGGAGGCTAGCAAAAGACTGGGAGTGACCAACTAAGAGAGCAATAATGGCCATAATCATGCAAAGCGACAAAACATTATTAATAAAATCATGAAGTGATATTACAAGTCCAAAACTAAATGATCATAGAGGCTAAGGTGACTGGTTCATAGTCATAACATGGTGTAAGCATGTGCCAAGTCAACCCAAATAAAGCATCAAAGGAGAATACCACAATATTATGCTTTTGTATGCTAAAACAACACATGATTCTTCATGGCACATTAAGCAATCTCAATTGTTTGAAACAAGTCATGATACATCAATAATTACTAAGCATATGGTCAAATCAACATCTAACATGACATGATAAAGCCTAAGCCACAGTCAAAACAAGTTTCCTTTGGTACCACTATAAGCATGAAACTTTCTTATCTTTTCCTGTAGGGGTTCGTAGCATGGAAAACAAGAATTTTCTACCACATACAAACAAACAAGCCAAGATCTATCTACTAGATTGTAGCAACGAGTAGATGGAATAACTCACCCTCGAAGATTCCAAAGTGTTTAACGAGAGAGGATTCTCGTGGATGATGTAGTCGTACTCTTGCCGATCTCGAGATCGGGTAGACGATCCTTCAAGCGCGTTGGCAGCGCTCATGATCGGTCACACGTTCGGTACTCGACGAAGACCTTCCTCTCCCTTGTTCCAGCAGGCAGTGGAGGTTGTAGCACTCTCCTCGCGATTCCGGTAGCACGACGGCGTGGTACCGGAAGTAGAGGGGAGATCTCGCAGGGCTTCGCCTTAAGCCGGAGCGAGTATGGTGGACTATGAGAGAGGCCTCGGTGATCTAGGGTTTAGACGCACCAAGGAGAGGGAGCTAGGCCGGCGGCTAGGGAAAGTAGAAGACCCAACTCGGTGGCTTGGGAGAAACCCTAGGGCGGCGGCGGCGACTTGATGGCCGGCGGCTAGGGTTAGGGTTTGGTGGGGCAAGGTGTAGGTCTTGGAGGGGCAGCCCTGCCACTCCTTATATAGGTGGGAGGGCACGGCCAAGGGGAGGGGAGTCCCTCCCCAACTCGGCCTCCTTGGCCGACGGTGGAGGGAGAGGGACTTCCTCCCCAAGTAGGTTTCCTACTCTCCCTCCACCAAGCAAAATAGTCGTTTGACTTTTCAAATTGGAGTTTGACTTTTCAAACTAGGATTTGATTTATCCCTTTATTTTGCTCAGCGATGACACGTAGTACATGATGCAACCATTCCAACTTGTTATGACACATTCATGTACCCTTCCCCTCCGGAGTGCCGGACATTCCGGAACCTTCTAGAACATTCCCGACGAAAACACCGGAACCATTCTCCAACCGCGAAATAGGACTTACCTTATATGAATCTGATTCTCCGGACCATTTCGAATCTCCTCATGATATCCTGGATCCCATCCGAGACTCCGAACAACAGTCGGTCTCTTACTCATCATTCCATAACTACTCAATAACATCAAATCCTTACGTGTGTCTCCCTACGGTTCGTGAATTATGCGGACATGATCGAGACACTTCTCCGAACCATAACCAATAGAGGAATCTGGAAATTCATATGGCTCCCATATATTTCTACGATTACATTGCGATCGAATGAACCACTTACATAAGATACCAATTTCCCTTTGTCTCGGGATAGTTTACTTATCCGAGGTTTTGATCGTCGGTATCTCTGCATACCTAGTTCAACCTCGTTACTAATAAGTACTCTTTTCTCGCTCCCGTGATATGTGATCCCTTGTGAGCCAGTCACATGCTTGCAAGATAATTGGATGACATTCCACCGAGAGGGCCCAGAGTATATCTATCCGTCATATGGATGGACAAATCCCACTCTTGATCCATGTGTCTCAACCAATACTTTCCGAACACTCAATGCCACCTTTATAGCCACCCAGTTAGAGTGTGGTATTTGATGTCATCAAAGCATCCTTCCGGTGATGTGATAAGCATGATCTCATGGTCGAAGGAATTAGGTTACTATGTATCAAAAAGCATATAGCAATTGAACCATTAAAATGACTTGATATTTATGCTACGCTTAACTATAGGAGTATGTCCATCATATCATTCTCCTAACGATATGATCTTGTTGTTAACAACATCTCAATGTTCATGTTAGGGAAACCACAATCATTTATTAACCAACAAGCTAGTATTATGAAGAGGCTTTTACTAGGGACTTCAATTTAAGTTTACAAATCACACAAGTATTAATGTTTCCTTGTTAATACTATTATAGCATGAATGTAAACATTTATCATAAACACAAAGATATAATAATAACTACATTTATTATTGCCTCTAGGGCATATCTCCAACAGTCTCCCACTTGCACTAGAGTCAACTAATCTAGATTACATGGTAATAATACCGAACACCCATGGCAGTTTGGTGTTGGTCATGTTTTGCCCTCGGAAGAGGTTTAGTCAACGGATCCGCCACATTCAGATATGTCTGTACTTTTCAAATCTTTATGTCACTATCTTGGACATGTTCTCGAATAGCGTGAAAACGTAGCTTGATGTGCTTCAGCTTCTTGTGTGACCTTGGTTCTTGCACATTGGCTATGGCACCCATGTTATCACAATAGATAGACATTGGGTCCAGCGCACTTGGAACCACACCGAGCTCTGTAATGAACTCTTTCATCCATATCTCTTCTTGTGAAGCCTCCGAAGCAGCCATGTATTCTGATTCAGTTGAAGATCTTGCCACAACGCTTTGCTTTGCACTCCTCCAGCTAACTACTGCACCATTCAAAGTAAATACGTATCTAGATTGTGATTTAGAATCATCCGGAATGGTGTTCCAACTAGCATCGGTGTAACCAATAGCAACAAGATGTTCATCGCCTCCATAAGAAAGAACCATATCCTTAGTTCTTCTCAAGTACTTAAGGATGTTTTTGAACGCTGTCCAATGATCCACTCCTGGATCACTTTGATATCTGCTAGTCAAACTAACAGCATATGCAATGTCGGGTCTAGTACATAGCATGGCATACATTAGAGATCCTATGGATGAGGCATAGGGAGTTTTACTCATCCTTTCTCAATCTTCTGTCATTGCTGGACTTTGAGTTTTACTCAAGGTCGTATTGGGCAACATGGGCAAGAACCCTTTCTTGCTATCTTCCATTCCAAACCTCTTTAGAACTTTGTCCAAATATGTACTTTGTGACAATGATATTAGACGTCTCGATCTATCTCTATAAATCTTTATGCCCAATATGTAAGCTGCTTCGCCAAGATCTTTCATTGAAAAACTATTATTCAAATATTCCTTGACACTATTAAGAAGGTCTACATCATTCCCAATTAACAATATGTCATCTACATATAGTATTAAGAATGCTGAGCTCCCACTCCCTTTCTTGTAAATACAAGCTTCTCCATAAGTTTGTATAAAACCAAAACTTTTGATCACCTTATCAAAACATTGATTCCAACTTCGGGATGCTTGCTTCAATCCATAAATGGACCGTTGAAGTTTGCATACCTTGTTAGCATCCTTAGGATCGATAAAACCTTTGGGTTGCATCATATACAACTCTTCATCAATGTCTCCATTGAGGAACACCGTTTTGACATCCATCTGCCATATCTCATAATCATAATATGCAGCGATTGCTAACATAATCCTCACAGACTTTAGCTTCGCTACAGGTGAGAAAGTCTCATCATAGTCAACTCCTTGAATTTGTCGAAACCCTTTTGCGACAAGTTGAGATTTATATACAGTAACATTACCATCAGCATCTGTTTTCTTCTTGAAAATCCATTTGTTCTCGACAGCCTTCCGGCCATCCGGTAAGTCCACCAAAGTCCATACTTGGTTTTCGTACATGGATCCAATCTCGGATTTCATGGCTTCTTGCCATTTATTGGAATCTAGGCTCATCATTGCTTCCTCATATGTCGCAGGGTCATCAGTATTGTCCACCAACATGACACTCATAACGGGATCATACAATCAGGAGTGGTATGAGTTCTCGTTGACCTGCGAGGTTCTGTAGCAACTACAACCGAAGTTTCATGATCATCATCATTAGCTTCCTCTCTTATTGGTGCAGGCACCACAGGAACTTCTTCCGGTGCTACGCTACTCGCAAGTTCGAGAGAAGGTTCGACAACCTCGTCGAGTTCTACTTTCCTTCCAGTCACTTCTTTCGAGAGAAATTCCTTCTCTAGAAAGTATCCATTCTTGGCAACAAAGATTTTGCCTTCGGATCTATGATAGAAGGTATACCCAATAGTTTCCTTTGGGTATCCTATGAAGACGCATTTTTCCGCTTTGGGTTCAAGCTTGTCCGGCTGTAACTTCTTTACATAGGCTTCGCAAACCCAAACTTTAAGGAACGACAATTTAGGTTTCTTCCCAAACCATAATTCATACGGTGTCGTTTCAATGGATTTAGATGGTGCCCTATTTAAAGTGAATGCGGCTGTTTCTAATGCATAACCCCAAAATAATAGCGGTAAATCTGTAAGTGACATCATAGAACGAACCATATCTAAGAGAGTTCGATTACGATGTTTGGACACACCATTACGCTGTGGTGTTCCCGGCGGTGTCAATTGTGAAAGTATTCCGCATTTCTTCAAATGCTCGCCAAACTCGTAACTTAGATATTCACCTCCACGATGAGAACATAGAAATTTAATCTTATTGTTACGTTGATTCTCAACCTCACTTTGAAGTTCCTTAAACTTCTCGAAAGTTTCGGACTTATGTTTCATGAAATAGATATACCCATATCTACTCAAGTCATCCGTGAAGGTAAGAACATAACGATAACCACCGCACGATGCTACACTCATTGGACCACACACATCAGTATGTATGATTTCCAATAAGTCCGTAGCTCGCTCCATCATACCAGAAAATGGAGTCTTAGTCATTTTTTCCATCAGACATGCTTCGCATCTTTCAAGTTATTCGAAATCAAGTGATTCAATAAGTCGATCGGAATGGAGTTTCTTCATACGCTTCACTCCAATGTGACCAAGACGACAGTGCCACATATAGGTCGAGTTATCGCTCAATTTCAAACGTTTAGCCTCAATGTTATTAAATGTGTATTTCCACTATCGAGATTCAATAAGAATAGACCATCTATCAAAGGTGCATGTGCATACAACATATTACTCATATAAATCGAACAACCATTATTTTCGGACTTAAACAAGTAACCGTCTCGTAATAAACAAGATCCCGATATAATGTTCATGCTTAACGTAGGCACCAAATAACAATTATTTAAGTATAAAACTAATCCCGATGGTAGATGAAGAGGTAGCGTGCCGACCGCGATCACATCAACCTTTGATCCATTTCCCACGCGCATCGTCACCTCGTTCTTCGCTAGCTTCCATTTATTCTGCAGCGCCTGTTTCGAGTTACAAATATGAGCAACCGAACCAGTATCAAATACCCAGGCACTACTATGAGTACTAGTGAGATACACATCAATAACATGTATATCGGATATACCTTTCTTCTTGATGTTGCCGTTCTTCAAATCCTCCAAGTACTTTGGGCAATTCCGCTTCTAGTGACCTTCTCCCTTGTAGTAAAAGCACTCTGTATTAGGCTTAGGTCCAGCCTTGGTCTTCTTCGTCGGTGCGGTAAATTTCTTACCACCCTTCTTGAAGTGTCCCTTTTGCTTAGACTTGCCTTTCTTGAATTTGGTGGTCTTATTGACTATCAACACTTGGTGCTCTTTCTTGATCTCCACTTCTGCAGATTTTAACATGGAGAAGAGTTTTGGCAACTGCTTGTTCATGCTTTGCATATTGTAGTTCGTCACAATGTTCTTGTAACTTGGTGGTAGTGATTGGAGTACACGGTAAATCCCCAAAGCATTAGGAATCACTATACCCAAGCTTTGAAGTTTGTTTGCGTGCCCAGACATCTTAAGCACATGCTCACTGACGGAGCTGCCCTCTTCCATCTTGTAGTTAAAGAACTTTTTAGAAGCCTCATAGCTCTCAACTGCCGCATGAGTCTGAAAAATCAATTTGAGTTCACGGATAATATCATGTGGGTCTGAATTCTCAAACCTTTTCTGAAGCTCAGATTCCAAACCATACAAGATAGCACACTGAACTGTGGAGTACTGATTCTTCCGAGCGAGGTAAACATTCTTTACTTCATCGGTAGCAGTAGCTGCAGGTGGGTCACCCAGCGGTGCATCCAGCACATAGGTCAAATTACCAGCATTGAGGACAATCCTCAAATTGCGTTACAAATCCGCGAAGTTGCTTCCATTGTTTTTTTAACTTTTCTTTCTCTAGGAACGCATTAAAATTGATGGTAGGGGCCGCCATTGATCTACAACATATTTGCAATAGTTTAGACTAAGTTTATGACAAATTGAGTTATAATTAATAGTTAAATTAATCTAGGTGAACTCCCACTCAAAACAACATCCCTCACATTGTTTTAGTGATCACACGAACCAAATCCACCATATCAACACCGATCATCACGAGAATTGATGTAGCTTCAATGGAGAACAATCGACATGTTCATCATATCTACTATATGATTCATGATTTACCTTTCGGTGATCCGTGTTCCGAGACCATGTCTTTACATGCTAGGCTCGTCAAGATCAAACCTTAGCTTCCGCATGAGCAAATATGGCTTGCTCATGTTGTATACACTTGCAGAATCTAACACACCCGATCATCACGTGGTGCTTCGAAACAACAAGCTTTAGCATCGGTGCTTACTAAGGATGAACACTTTAGAACTTGAAATTTATGTGCATGAGGGATCATCTTATAATTCTACCGTCGTTAATTAAGCAATACAAGATGCATAAAGGATTAACATCACATGCAATTCATAATATGTGATATGATATGGCCTTTCTTCTTTGTGCTTCCGATCTCCATCTTCAAGCACGAACATGATCTCCATCATCACCGGCATTGCATCAAGGTCAATGAAGTTGCTCCATGGTTGTCGTCCACCAGCTTCAACTATTACAACTACTTTGAATAGACATGCGGGTCTTAACAGAAATTAAAGACAATCATATGGCTCCTGCCGGTTGCCAACTTACAATAAGGAACATTGCATACATCAAATATAATCACAATCATGTCCATATCACATCACAACACACCCCTGCAAAACAAAGTTAGACGCCTCTAATTTCTTTGCATGTTTTACGTGGTTTGGGGCTTTCAATAAGTGTCGATCTAACTTACGAACAAGAACCACAACACTGATGTTTGAACTATCAAGTGCCCGTTGTAAATTGGATCTATACTATAATGGGAGAGACAGACACCCGCAAAGCCACTTATGCAATACAAGTTGCATGTTGAGCGTGGAGCAAGTCTCATGAATGATGTCATGTAAGGTTAGCCTGGGCCGCTTCATCCCATCATACCGCAAGATGCAAAGTACACAAGAAGCAATTGATAATAAAAGCACCACCGCCCACAATGAGCATTATGTTCTACTCGTGCAACAGATCTACATATAGACACGGCTCTGATACCACTATAGGGGTTCGTAGCATGGAAAACAAAAAATTTCTACCGCATACAAACAAACAAGCCAAGATATATCTACTAGATTGTAGCAACGAGTCGATGGAATAACTCACCCTCGAAGATTCCAAAGTGTTTAACGAGAGCGGATTCTCGTGGCGGATGTAGTCGTACTCTTGCCGATCTCAAGATCGCGTAGACGATCCTTCCGGCGCTGCTTCTGGCAGCGCTTCCGCAGTCGGTCACACATTCGGTACTCGACGAAAACCTTCCTCTCCCTTGTTCCAGCACGCAGCGGAGCTTGTAGCACTCTCCTCGCGATTCCGGCAGCACGACGGCGTGGTACCAGAAGTAGATGGGAGATCTCGCAGGGCTTCGCCTTAAGCCGGAGCGAGTATGGTGGACTATGAGAGAGGCCTCGGTGATCTAGGGTTTAGACGCACCAAGGAGAGGGAGCTAGGCCGGCAGATAGGGCAAGTAGAAGCCCCAACTCGGTGGCTTGGGAGAAACCCTAGGGCAGCAGCGGCGACTTGATGGCCGGCGGCTAGGGTTAGGGTTTGGTGGGGCAAGGTGCAGGTCTTGGAGGGGCAGCCCTGCCCCTCCTTATATAGGTGGGAGGGCACGGCCAAGGGGAGGGGAGTCCCTCCCCAACTCGGCCTCCTTGGCCGGCGGTGGAGGGAGAGGGACTTCCTCCCCAAGTAGGTTTCCTACTCTCCCTCCACCAAGCAAAATAGCCGTTTGACGTTTCAAATTGGCGTTTGACTTTTCAAACTAGGATTTGATTTATCCCTTTATTTTGCTCAGTGATGACACCTAGTACATGATGCAACCATTCCAACTTGTTATGACACATTCATGTACCCTTCCCCTCCGGAGTGCCGCACATTCCGGAACCTTCTAGAACATTCCCGACGAAAACACCGGAACCATTCTCCAACCCCGAAATAGGACTTTCCTTATATGAATCTGATTCTCCGGACCATTCCGGATCTCCTCGTGATATCCCGGATCCCATTCGAGACTCCGAACAACATTCGGTCTCTTACTCATCATTCCATAACTACTCAACAACATCGAATCCTTAAGTGTGTCTCCCTACGGTTCGTGAATTATGCGGACATGATCGAGACACTTCTCCGAACAATAACCAATAGAGGAATCTGGAAATTCATATGGCTCCCACATATTTCTACGATTACATTGCGATCGAATGAACCACTTACATACGATAACAATTTCCCTTTGTCTCACGATAGTTTACTTATCCGAGGTTTTGATCGTCGGTATCTCTGCATACCTAGTTCAACCTCGTTACTGATAAGTACTCTTTTCTCGTTCCCGTGATATGTGATCCCTTGTGATCCAGTCACATGCTTGCAAGCTAATTGGATGACATTCCACCAAGAGGGCCAAGAGTATATCTATCCGTCATATGGATGGACAAATCCCACTCTTGATCCATGTGTCTCAACCAATACTTTCCGAACACTCAGTGCCACCTTTATAGCCACCCAGTTACGGTGTGGTGTTTGATGTCATCAAAGCATCCTTCCGGTGATGGTGATAAGCATGATCTCATGGTCGAAGGAATTAGGTTACTATGTATCAGAAAGCATATAGCAATTGAACCATTAAAATGACTTGATCTTTATGCTACGCTTATCTATAGGAGTATGTCCATCATATCATTCTCCTAACGATATGATCTTGTTTTTAATAACATCTCAATGTTCATGATAGGGAAACCACAATCATTTATCAACCAACAAGCTAGTATTATGAATAGGCTTTTACTAGGGACTTCAATTTAAGTTTACAAATCACACAAGTATTAATGTTTCCTTGTTAATACTATTATATCATGAATGTAAACATTTATCATAAACACAAAGATATAATAATAACTACATTTATTATTGCCTCTAGGGCATATCTCCAACATTTCCAACACTAATCGACTTATTTGAAACAACTCACAAAGATAATAATCAAATAAAGATCAGAGATCTTGTCTCACCTAACTATAAAGAAGAACTAAAAATTTCTAAGCAAAAATAATAAGAAAACTAAAGCTAAACGCATAATAGTAGGAGTGAAAACTAGAGTGTTCTAGAAAATGAAGATCTAGGTGTGACTTCTCCAAACTTGGTGTGTTGGGGTCCTAACAACTTATTTCAGCAAAAAAGCAAAAGAAAACTAAAAACAAAAACAAAGATGCTCCAAGAACAACATATAGTGCATGAAGCAAAAATAAAGTGTCTTGAAAGAAGACCTGCGATTTTTATTGATGAAGAAGGTGATGCCTTGGGAATCCCCAAGCTTTAGCGCTTGTACTTCTTGAATATTTGTTGGGGTGACATGAGTGGCACCACCAAGGTTGAGCTTTTGTCCATACTTCATCTCATCACATCGTTCTCTCCCTACACTTGAAAATTTCCTTCATACAAAACTTCACACAATCTTCATTATCAACATTAGTGTATTCAAGATAATAAGCCTTTAGGTTCAGTTTCAACTCAAGTAAATCATCCATTAAAACATAAGTTACTGTCGAAATTCCTTTTAAAATCTCAAGTTATCAAAGAGAACTCAAAAAGAAACCGATTAAGAGGCAAATGCAAATAATGGCAGAAATCTGTCAAAACAGACCAATAGGTAAAGACCGATTTTTTAGAAAATCTTCTATTTCTCAAATCGAAAAGTGAAAAACTAACAAAAGTTAGTTAAATACCAGGGGCATGCACAAAAAAAATGGCAGATCAATACAATGATTTGGGATTTTTCACGATTTTTTTACAGCGAAGCACATAAATCTGTTTCGGGACAACAACTTCCCCAAATCTTACTTCCCACTGATTAGAGGAAATTCTTGGCACAAAAAACAAAAAAAGTATAAAGATAGGTTACTACAGAGGTAAAAACTTCCAAGACTTAAATAAACAAAAATAAACTGAAAGCAAAAATATAATGGGTTGTCTCCCAAAAGCTCGTTCTTTACAACCATTAAGATAGGCATGATAATTTCGATGATTCTCACATAATAAATATGAATTTAAGTAAAATATAGCATCAAGAAGCAAATATAAAACAAATTTAAGTCTAACCCACTTCCTATGAAAAATAATCTTGTAAATAAACAAGTCATGAAAGCACAAAGCAACAAGCATAGGAAAGCAAAACAAGTGCAACTTCAAAATTTTCATCAAAAAGAGGGGAAACTTAATATCGTTGAGGTAAATAAAACAATGTTTCTCTCTATCATAATAATTTTCAGTAGCATCATGAATAAAATTAACAATATAACTATCACATAAAAAATTCTTATCATGAGGCACATGCATATAATAATTATTACTCTCCACATAAGCATAGTCATTCTTATTAATTGTAGTGGGAGAAAATTCAACAAAATATCTATCATTATTATTATCATCACCATAATCATCAAATATAGGAGGCATATTGTAATCATAATTAATTTCCTACTCAATAGTAGGTGGACTGAAAATATCATATTCATCATTGTAATCATCATATAGTGGAGGTATAGTATCATCATAACAAATTTTCTCCACTAAAGCCAGGGAACTAAAAATATTATTTTCATAAAAACTAGCTCCTCCAAGCTTAGACTTTTCCATAGCATTAGCAATAATGGTGTTCAAAGAATTCATACTAATAACATTGCTATTAGCATGCAAAGAAAGTTCCATAGGTTTTTAATTTTCTCTTCAAACACTTCATGTCCTAACACAAGATAAATACTATAATTACCACTAATTTTGTTGTTGTTTTCCATTAAACCTAACTAGTGAAAATAAAAAAAATAAAAAAGATATAATTGCATAATCTAAAGGAAATAACTTCGAGCACTCACACACCAGCAATAGTACTAGAAGATAGCTTTAGTAGCCAGAAAAGAGCTTGATGTCTACACACACTTCTATTCTTGTAGACAATGTTGGGCCTCCAAGTGCAGAGGTTTTCTACCAGTAGATCCCTTAGCCTCGATGGAGAATTACTCCCTCCTCATCATGGGAGTTAGCAATAGTGATGGAGATGGCGGTGGAGTCGATGGAGATGGCTCTAGGGGCAATTCCCTGTCCCGGCAGGGTGCCGCAACAGAGAGTTCTATCCCTCGATCCTCGTCTTTGGTGGCGGCGGTGCTGTGGAACTTTTCATGGATTTCTGATCTGGTATTTAGGGTTTTCTCCTCGGGGGGAATATATAGGCGAAGGGGCAAGGTAGGTGGATGTCCGAGGGGCCCACACCACCTGGTGGCGCGTCCATGGGGACCCGCGCCACCGTATGGTGTGGCTGCCTCGTGGCGCCTCTTCGGGCTCCATGTCGTGTTGGGCAAAATAGGAACTCTGGATTTCGTTTTGTCCAATTACGAGAATATTTCTTTACTATATTTTCTAAAACCAAAAAACAACAGAAAATAGGAACTAGTATTGTGGCATCTTCTTAATAGGTTAGTTCCAGAAAATGTATAAAAATGCCTCAAACTGTAGACAAAACATAAGACAGTTGATACAAAACAAGCATGGAGCATCAAAAGTATAGATACATTTACGACGTATCAACAATTCAATCAACTTATTATTATTTTTATTTATTTAACATTCCAATATAGGAAATTTTTGGGATGTTACTGGCTACCACCCTTAAAAGGAATCTCTTCCTCGAGATTCGAGAAGGCTAGAAAGTAATAGGTTTGGTTCACACTAGGGTACTACCACCCTTAAAAATTATGTTTGTTGGGTTCTCCAGGTACAATGATTTGTAAGCTTAACTCACACTAACATAATTCACCGTAGCCTAATGGATGTATTGGGATTCTTGCCTCTGCCATCGCGATTATGATTTCCGCTGCCATTCATCCTTTTCTCGGGAAAATCTTACGCATAATGCCCTAACTAACCAAACTTGTAGCATGTCACCTGGCAAGGATCTTTCTTGGGCTTCTTGTTTCTACATCTATTACCATTAAGATCATTGTTTTCATCCTTTCTGGACACATCATCCCGTTCTGGAAAATCAATAGCATAATGTCAGGATTGTGACACTTGAAGCATAGGACTTTGCTTATATCCTTCATCTTCTTTGGTAAGGATAACATGTCGTGGCGCATTCCATCTCTAACTTGCTAAGTCACTTTTTGTACAATCTGGTAGAGGTGACATTGAGAGGGATTGTGGTTGGTCCCTTCGCACAGGAAGCATGTAACTTGAGAGATGGGACATTCTTCAGATGGGTGCCTTTCTTCACAATAGGTGCACTGATCACGATGCTCCTTGGAGGTACGTTCTATTTCTCCATAGATCGTGCAAGCTGAATGTTTTGGTCATCAACTTCTTGGGTTTTTTGTATACGAGTGACGAGATGAGATTGTAGTAGAACCACTTTTAAATTCTTCCCAAGATATCATCCCTTGATGATCATTAATGGTGTGTTGCATCTCCCACCAGGTTGCAACATCGTCCTTGAGTAATTGGGTGGCATAATGAACCATTCTATTGGCTTCAATGTTGGCATCCTTCATTCTTTCTTCAACCTTGTGCATCCACTTCTTTGCACCGGCGTGGCTCATACGCTTGGATAAGTTGATTTCCTTGTTTTCCATATTGATGCAGTCCATCTGTCGAGTTGACCGAGTTTTATAATAGAAACAAATGGATTATAGAGGAGTGGGAGGAATAACCCATATAAACAACTTTATTTAAAAAAATAGGTTTTACTATCGTAACAAACAATAAAAAGACATCAAACAATTCATTGCATCTATATTGTAGCAAAATCTATCCGGGTTTGGTTCCTAGTAGGGCACTTGGAATCTTCGAGGCTTCGAGTCTTCAAAAGTATTCGTGCTCTTCTTCATGCTCTTCATAATCTTCAATATTTCAATGCCTTAAGTTAATAACCTTGATTTATGTACTTCAAAGTCTTTGGTACTTGTAGCCTTGAAGTCTTCAATTCTCGCAGCTTCAATCTTGGAACATATTTCATGGAGGTCTTCAAGTCCTGACTTAAGCGAAACATTGAGATGATCTTCTTTGAAAAGATAGTATTGAGAAAAGTTTCTTCTTGAAGTGTGTAGTGGTCATTTCTAATGTTGAAAATACAAGACTTAAGAAATTTTAAAACTCCAAAGATAGATGATGAGAAGTATGAGAGTTTTTTGAAATAACTTTAGAAAATATTACTCCTAAGTCTTTTGCGATACTAGGGTCACGATCTACAGTCAACTTATGCTTTGATACCATCTGTAGAGACCTCGGATCGATAAAGATCCTATGTCCCTGTGATTAACATGCTAGTCCCTAGATCAATAGCTAGCACTCACAGTCGATGAAATATCATGTAAAACACAAGTCTTTATTACATGACTCAAATAATCCAGAGTTTACATCATTACAACAGAAGCGAATACAACTTGGAGTCCCATCAATGCCAGATGTAGTTTGAGTGAAGATCCGTGATCCTTGATATGTTGCAAACGTATCTATAATTTTTCATGCTCCATGCTTGTTTTGCACCAATTATATTAGGTTTTGTCCACACTTTGAGGCATTTTTATGAATTTTCTAGAACTAACATATTAACAAGTGCCATAGAGCCAGTTTCCTGTTTTCTGCTGTTTTTGGTTTCAGAAAAACTAGTAAAGATATATTATCATAATTGGATGAAACAAAACTCGATGTTCCTATTTTTCCGACATGACACAGAGCCCGAAGGAGAGGGGGAGACGCACCCCAGGGCGGCCACACCTAGGCCAGGCGCGACCCGGGGGGGCCTAGGGTGTGGGCCCCCCTGGAGCTCCACCAACCTTTCCCTTCGCCTATATAAACCCCCCGAGACTAAGACCCTACACACCAAATTAGAATTCCATGAAAAAGTCCGTAGCCGCCTCCACCATCGTCCCTAGATCAGGAGGGATCTGGAGCTCTTCCCGGCACCCTGTCGGAGAGGGGAGATCATCCTGGAGGCTTTCTTCATCACCATGTGTTCCTCCGGAATGATGTCTCAGTAGTTCATCCTTGGATTACGGGTCCATAGGAGTAGCTAGATGGTTGTTTCTCCTATTGGTGCCACCATGTTTAGATCTTGTGATCTGCCTATCATGATCAAGATCATCTTATTGTAATGCTACATGTTGTGTTTGCGTGGATCCGATGGATATTGAGTATTATGTCAGATTGATTATTGTTCTATCATGTCTATGTTATTTTTGATCTTGCATGCTCTCTGTTGCTGGTAGTTACTCTGGCCAAGTATTTGCTTGTGACTCTAAGAGGGAGTATTTATGCTAGATAGTGGGTTCATGCCTCTATTTAATCTGATTTTTTTCCATACAATCCCCCAGGAAGAGGGATCGGGTTCCATTATCATCAGACAACGGAACAACAAACCACACATAGTACTGACCCACCTAGGGGGTCAAAACAGGAAAAGTAAAAGGTTCAACATTACACACTAAACAAACCAGACAGAAATAAAGAAGGAGGCTGGAGACGCAAGAACACCGCCCTCAGGCTAGTGGGGAACCGTCGAAATCCAAACACCACCAAGGAACTAAGATACTGAAATCCCACACCATCTTCATGCAGCCAGTCCTTTTTATCTTCCAGTTTTCCTTCTTTTCTCCCTCCCTCTTTCTAGCTCCGGAGCCTCTATTTAAAGTGATCATAGTGATCATTATAACATCCCAGCTTTTAGGAACTAATGAAGGGTAGATTAAGGAATTTTAATTATTCCATGCATTCATCTATGAAAATGTGAGTAAATTTTCCACCAAAAAAAACCCTAAAGTGATCAAAGTTTCTTTCATGCTTTGAGCTTAGGTATAGTCTTGAAGGATGATTGTTATAGACTTTGATATGATCTTTGTGGACTTATGTGTTTTGGGAAATTAAATTGGAATTTAAAACTTGAGTGTTTGAATTATAATTCAAAGGATTTTGAATAATGTTTGAGTATTTGATTTAATTTAAGAGTTAATCAATAATAACTCAAACATTAAATAAAGAAGATAATCAATAATATGAATATTTCAAAACTTCATTCAATAAGGAGTTACAAAATGTAACTTAGGAAATGAGAAACAATCTTTACAATAGTAAATAAATAGAAGAATAATATTTCTTTATTGAATAATAGTAAAATCTTTATTAAAAAAGAATAAAAAATCAAGAGTACAAAAGAATAAATTAAAGATTACAATTGAACATGAGAGTTATTACAAGTGAAAGAAAAATAAAAACCTAAAATAAAGTCTTGATCTTCAAATCTGGTACCTACAAAATAAACAGGAACTTAAGAGAAAAAGAAAGTAAGGATTAGAATTAATTTTACTCTCAGAGTTGACAGTGAAGTGCACTGTTCACTTTTTCATCATTGAGTATTTAAGGGGAAAGTTTCACCAATATGAAAGAATGTATCTTTCATAATTTTAAGCCATAATTCAAATAAACAGCAAGGAGGGGCAAGTTTCACCAGCCAGGTATAAAGTAACCTGATGCAATTAACTTTCAAATTCAGAACATATCCACAACTATGCAGCAGGCACACAAGTAGCACACACACCAAACTGCATGGGTGTGCTGTCAGCACCACAACAATAGCACAATCAAACAAAACCATCAACATAGCCGTGGGAAGCCAATCCCCACACCATTCCATTGTTCTTACACACCAAACACAACATCCAGCAACTAAACCAAGCCAAAGACAAGCTAGATCACACCAACCAAAGCACAGGATCACATCACCAAGATGGTGACATTAGGAGGGGGTGGTTCAGGTGGATAGCAAGACCTAGATCAAGCCATCAGGATCAGGAGATGAAGGGCTAGATCAAGGACAAGCTAGGAGCTGGAAATACCTGGAGAGCATCAAATCAAGCTAGCACAAGATTAACCACTAGCAACCACAACATCAAATAAGTATGGTGAGTAAAATAGACCATCACATGCTCTATCTATCTACGATTAGACAAGCATTCATGATCTGTCTATTACTCAAATTCTTAGAAACCACCCAAGTGGGGTGAATCCATCACTGAAGTTTTTAAAACACTAAAGGCAATCAGAAAAGTATGAGGATCCAACTAGATCTTAGAACAACATCATTGACCTAGATATCAAGTTATATTTCAATTCAAGAATGAATATAGCTAAGATTTAAACTTCTAGTCACATTTCTAAGACAAGAGTAGCACTTTAGAATTTAATGTTATGGATATATATAAGTAATCAAGCCTACCATAATTTTTTCCCAATCTTTGATTCAAGAAACAGTAGCTGGTGTCACTACCAGAACCCATCCATGTGAATCAACAAGATAAAGGCTTAATCCCTAAACCTCAGACCAACATCATGGGTCTTAGGGATTTAAGAAAGGAAAATTTCTACTTATTTTTAATACCAAACTCATCTTAAGCTTGAACCAACCCTAACAAAGAAATAGAATCTAATCTTGTGTGCCATACAAAGATGGTGTCATAAGAACAGTTCTACCTTAATCAAGTTAAGCATTCAATCTTCACAAATTCAACCAACCAAGTATAAATCATTTTCCTGTCATCACAGGAATCATAATTAAGAAAATCCCTAAGTATATCTTCACTGTTTGAAACCATTTGATCTCAAACTACATATGAATTATTAAGCCAACAAGTGCTAATACAGTGACTTCATCACACAACACTCACTGTCATTAACCAATTAATGACAGTGGTGTGTTATTAAACCACTAGATTTCCAAGTATTGCTTGTAGAGCAACTTTACCATCTGACCATATCAAAATTAATCCATAGAATCATCTGATAAACCACTAGCATCACCAAAGCTAATCATCAGTAGTAAGCCACAGCAAGTCACCACTTAACAGGTTCAAGGATCATCAACACATGATCCAATTCATCAGTTACTTAATCAACAGCTGGGTTTGAACCCTAAGCAAAACCAAGAATCCTAATCAGGATAGGACAGTAACCAGGAAGGTCATTACCAACATATAACATAGCATGGCCTAGAACAGAAAGTATGAGAGGGAGAGGAACCACTCACCGAAGGTCCTCGCTGTAGATTAGAAGAGGAAGCATAGGAGGCCGACGACCATGGCGGCACGGGGAGCACCCCAAGGGGGCGCTGCAACCACACGACTCCACGGCGGCGACCATAGCCACACCTGGGGGCGATGAGCAACCCCACGACACACGATAGCAGCGTCGGCGGCAGCATCAACGCCAACCCCAAACCCTAAGGTTCGTGACGGCATATCTGGTCGCAGGAGGGCTCTAGGTCCAAATCCAACTGGACAGGAGGGAAGAGCGGGGCCGACAACCTCATCTTGCACCACGGCGGAGGCCAGGAAGGTCCACGACAGCGCAAATCGCCAGCGGCAACACCGTGGACCATGGGGTCGGGGGAGGAGAAGAAGAGGGGTGAGCTCGAGAGTGAGACAGAGAGTGATTGGCTGGAATGGGCCATACCCCTTCAGGGTGTTGTTTTGCCTTTGCCCTACTGGGCCACAAAGGCCAAATAAAACCAAATAGCCAGCCCAAATCATTTAGAGCCTGTTTTAATAATTGGAAAAAGACCAAAATGCCCCTCAATTTTAATAAATTCTAGAAAATAAAATAAAAGTCCAAAAATTATAAATAAAATATTTTTGGATTCACAATAATCCAAACTATCCAAATAAATTAAGAGATAAAATTTTAGACATATAAGTTTTATTCACAATTTTGTAATTTATATATTCCTTATGGAATTTTACAAATTTATTGAAAGTTGATAAAAATAAATAAAAATCACTTTCATTATATATTAATATTGTAGTATTTTGGGAAATACTAAAAAAATATTTAATGTCAATTTTTGGTAATTAATGATAATTCCTAAAATAATTATTAATTAAATAAAAGGCAAATAAATTAAAATAAAATAAAAAGAATACAATATTCAATAAATATTAAAAAAATTATATTTATAAATTATTTCTCATTAAAAGAATTTTTATAATTTAAATAAATGGGGAAGAATACATATAAAGCTAAATAATGCATTACATTACTTTGGATAATCATTTTGCTTCTTTAAATATTGTCCTTACCGGGCAATAATGATGTTTTTGTAGACATAGAAGCTCAAGGTCTAGTGCAAGCACCGGACTTCACTACCTTGCCATCACAAGGCAAGTTCATCTCTTACTCGTATCCTTAGAAGAGTCTTTACCAAAGTATTTGCAAATTGTGTGTTATCATATATACTCCATAGAAAGAAAATATTATTTTTACAAATAAAGAAATCATAGATATCATCCTAAGTGATGATATAATGAAGCAATAGAACTTAGGGTTCTATTTGCAACAATGATGATCAATTAGGGACTTAATAACCCCTGAATCAGTGATTCTAGCGCCGTATATTACGCGTGAGCCATGAGATTTGCAATGGGACAGAGAAGTTAGCTATATCTTCTTCCTCTCGCATGAATCCGGATGTGAAGGTCGTGGCTGTTATCCTTGTAGCGTGCATATTAATTGGTAATTCATAGAGGATATGCAGCATATGGGTGGGAACCCTCATCGTCCCATGATAGTTCTGGCATCTAATTGTTTGTACAAACTATTGCGTAATTCATTATGTGGGCATGGTGTACACCAAGGAGGCATGCAAGGTCGCGAAGGGGCAGTGATTGGCTTGGACCAACTACTGGGCCCCACATCATGGAATTGTGGATGGGAAAGTACTCCCGGTTGTGCAACAAGGAGTTGATCTCTCATGGGTAAAGTAACGCACCTCTGCAGAGTGTAAGAATTGTAACTTGATACTCCCTGTTCCGGTAAGGAGCTACGAACGCGGCAGGAAAGGAACTCCATGAAAGTTCTGGTCAACCTGTGAAGGACGATGGTCATAGATTTTCATAATAAAACCAATCTTTGAAGAAAGATTTACGAAAACTGGATAGTACCAAGGAGTTATAGTCCGAGGTGGTAGTTTGCGGTGACCCAGCATACCAATGCATGATGTAGTACACTATATTCGCTGACATAACACCAATGGAACATCGTTCCATCCGCATTATATCCCTCATAGTGGTACAACAGAAACATCGCGGGTCCAAGACAACACTTTATATTACATATAACATATTACAAAAGATCCAGAGAACTTCCTCGAAGAGTGAGGAATATTATACAGAAAGAACCAGAAAGATCCACTCGGAGTTACTTTATAAGTAATACTATTAATATATATGTATAAGGCTTGAAAGTACTACTATAGTCCTATTCTACAGAAGTAGGTTTTAGATTCTAGGAGTTTTATTGATATTCCATGCTTCGTCTTGTCTTCGATAGCTTCAGGTAAGGTCTTCGACTCCGTTGATATCTCTCAGATATCTTCAACTCTTCAAGTAAATTATTTCCTAGGAACTCCATTAGTTTCTCCGAGATCTAGCAAGGATTAAAAAGATACGTTGAGTACGAGCGTACTCAGCAAGTTCACTAAAGAGAAGTGTTTGATGCACTATCTACATCCACAGACCATAGGTCATAGGCAATGCAAGTTTTCATAAAAATTTCTTCAAAGGTTGCTTTTATTATGAAGAGCTATGTCCATCAGCCTTCACGGGTGTACCAGAACTTTCATGGAGTTCCTTTCCCGCAGCATTCGCAGCTCCTTCCCAGAACAGGGAGTAACAAGTTACAGTTTTTACACTCTGCATAGCTGTGTCACTTTAGCCATGAGAGATCTTAACTTTGTTGCACATACGAGTTATAGGCTCGTTGGCACTTTCTTGGTGTGAGGCCCAGACTAAGATCCAAGCCATTCACTGTCCTTCTCCGCAACCCTACATACACCACAATTGTTGGATGTCCAAACTCAAGGTAGACTTTTCCCCGTATAAAACGGCTATACCTTAGTTGGATACACATGACAACCATTAACACTAGTAATCTGTCTTTTGTAGGCCCAGATCCATGGTAGACCCCCGTATAAAACGGCTATACCCATGATCTGCAACTTACAAATGCCAAGAACAGTGTCCAATGCATGCGAAAGGGAGCCGATCCAGCTGACTTCTCCGTCCCATTCCAAATCTCATGGTTAACGCATAATATACGACGCAAGAATCACTAGCGACATTGGTTGTTAAGTCCTAGATGATATACTCCTGAGTAGTGGTATTCCAACTACCAGGTTTAATAGATTAGCTGATCACCCTGGATTAGTAACCAATAGTTCACATTATTATAAAAAATAGTATTTTCTGACCTTTTTGAAATGCAGGTGATGACAACACTGGATTTTCAAAATACTTAATAGAAAATAATCAAAGTACATGAGCAAGTGTGAACTTGCCTTTTGTGATTGCAAGATTATGCACTCACGGTCTTCGATATAATAGAAGATCCAATATCTGAAATCATCATCATTGGTCCGTCAAGGACTAATGTTTAAAGAAGCACGATGCCATTATGCATAAATAATGCTATGCAATTTTATAATTCACAAAGTGAAACCCTTAGCATTTTGAATAAGTTGATCTTAGGTATCTTCTTTAAGATTGGGTTTATCTTTAAGTTTAGTTCATAAGCGATGGTAATGATAAGGAACTTAAGCTTTAACAATCCAAAATATACAAGTACAGATATAGTAATGTGATTATGATTAAGTAATGTCTGGTGACTAGGATAAAAAGTCCTTGGGTTGAGTTGTTATGAGCTGAAGGAACTTTTATAGACTTGTTTGTGTGAAGTGGCAAAAAGAATAACATTTGAAGAAACTAGTTTTTAGTTAAAGTTAATCAGTCTTGAGGGTTATTAGGTTTTATATTAGGGTTGGTGATGGTTATGAATGATGTTAAGTTATCATATTTCAATTGATGATACAAGTGACTAAAGTTAACTTTAAAACATGAATAAACTTCAAATGAGATGTTTATGATTGTTTAGACCAAAGTTAACTATAAAAAATAGAAGTGAACTTTAAGATAAAGTGAGTTTTAGAATATCATTTAGTTTTTGGGTTTTGGAAAATATGATTAAGAATGATCCTTTTTAATGTAAGTGAAAGATGGGTTTATAACATGAAATTTATTAATGGGGGCTTAATTAGATGATCTTATAAATTTATTAGAGTTTAGAGTTATTTTTAAGAGTGGTTAAGAGATAATGATTATTCATCATATTATATATATGAGTGATACCCAATGTTTATTTAAAAGGGTTTTTAATAAGATTTTTAAAAGAATATTTTAAAGTTAAAAGTTATACTTAAGTTTGATTATGAATTTAAGTTATGGGTTTGGAATTAGTTCTAAGACACTAATTACTCAAGGTTTTATTAGAATTGTGATTATTTCTTATTTAAGAATTATTTTTAAATAATTCACAAAACAAGTATTAGATAAGGATTTATTATTTAAAATATTAAAGATTTTTATAATAATATATTTCATATTTTCTACTGTAATATATTCATTCAAGACCTTAAAATTATTTTTATTTATTTTAAGTATTATTTTTATGTTTATAAAATTCCATAAAGGATTAAATGTATTTAAATATTTACTTCAAATTTTATTTACAGAAGAGTTGTTTTAGTATGTTTATAAAATAGTGGATTTATTTTTATACACAAAAATGATTTTTATTTATTTTTATGATTTTTCCTTATTTTATGAGATTTTACTTAGGATGTAATGGTGTTAAGATTTATTTGCTTTATATTTATTTTAAACAAATAAAGTTATATTTTTATTAGGTAGATATTATTTTTATTAATATTTTGATATTATATGTGTTTTTAGGATTTTTCTAAATTTTTCTAGGTTTTAAATTATGTTCAGGGTAATTTGGTCATTTAATAATTGGGTAAACGATTTATTTGGTAATTTTCTTTGGAACTAGGCCGGGCTCACTGACTAGCCCAACTGGCCCAACTTTGCTTTTTCGAGCCCAACTGGGCTTAGGTCAAACCTCTCCCCGGCCCAGCCTTCCCAACAGTCTCTCTCACCTCTCACACTCTCGTTTTTTCCCTCTTGGTTGCTGGCGATGTCGTCGCTGTTGCCAGCCTGATTTCGGCGAACTCCGGCCACTCCGGCTTGTTCTCTGGGTCCTAATCGACGCGCCCCATCGAGTTTCATTCGTTTATCCAATTTGATTTGAGTATCACGCCACTCGATGCTCACGCCCAACCTCAAACCCTAATTCCCCTATCTCCATTACTCCGGCAGGATGGCGAGATTCTCTGTAACCCCGATGGTATGGCGTGGGCGTTTGGATGCTGGCACCTTGCTGGTGATGTGGCCTGAGGCAGTGCAGCGTGATGGTTCTCCTCGTGTGGCTGTACCACTGTGTTGAGCTTCGTCTCTCTGTCGTCGCCCCAAGTGCTACTTCGTTGGCGATCTTAGACTTGCCATCGGGTAGGTACCACTTCCCCCTTCTCACAACCTCTCTCAATCCTAGTGTACAATATTAATTAGATATGTTCTTCCTACATTTTTTGGATGCTTCATGTTTCACAGTGGTTTGCTCAGTGATCAATTGTGTGCATGTGACCCTTATCTTGATTGAATTCTCCTAATGCTAGTGGTATAAGTTGTTAATAGCATTAAATATAATGAGCCTCTATTGTATTCTGATGAATTCATACTTGGAATATAAGATGTTGAAGCTTGTTTATGTGCTTGATGCTTTGAATCTACTATAACTATATCTTGGCTTAATTTGTTATCTCCTGATCAGGCTGATTGTTATGAGTGGCAACAGATTTGACTACAAAGTTGATTCCTAGTAACCATCCTAGGAAAATGATTTGTTTTCTTATGGGAATAAGCTTTAGAAGTAAATCTTTCCCATATTATTGTTTCTATTTACATGAAAGGGATTATGTGATAATGAAAAGGTCCCCTTTGAATGATCTCTGTTAACTAGCACCTGAACGAAGCATGCACAATTCTGCTTGGTTATCACTGTTATGATTAGCTGTGTGTAAAATATGATTAAGTTGATAATATTCTAGCTTCCAGTTATGTTGAGCAGTGAATACATATCTGCCTAATTCCTAATGTTTATCTTTAGGAAAATGATTTGAATGAGACCGTTAATTTAGAGATTGTTGGTGAATGCTAAACTGTAGCTTAAGTTGGTAAACCCAGGATCTAGTGGCACTTGTGTCTAGGTTGCTACTGAGGTGCTTCCCATATTTGGATTGTGCCCAGTATTAGCCAGCCAGTAAGTGTGACAGCTCTGCTTCTTGGTTATACCTTCTCCTTGCTTTAGACTAGGTCAAGGATGCAAAGACTGAGACCTAGGCTTGGGATAACTAAGGATTAATGATATTTTCTTTGGTTATCCAATACACAGTGGTAATTCTACACTTCATTAGAGTGTATCCCTGAGGATAATTTCAAATCCAGGTTGGAAAGATGAACTTAGTTAGAGATCCCTTGTGGCTTCTCTGGTTGTGATCCTACTACTGTGGTGCCTCACCTTAGAGTGTGCACAGTGGTATGATCATAGTGTATATGGCCTGATGCCCTTGCCCCTGCCAATGATGCAAAGGCTGAGGCCAAATTAATATAAGAACAGATTCTGAAGTTTGACTACCAAACTCTCTATGATGACTCAACATAGCATTACTATGTGGATCTGAGAGAAATCTCTCCTCACAACCCAAAGTTGTGAAGGATGTGGTTGCTAGTTGTCTGATTTTTGGACATGATCTATTTGTTGGCTTTGACTGATTGACTAGCTAAAAAGAAACTCATGTGTGGTTTCCAATGATGCATGGTCTAAGGCTTGATTATGTTTGTATATAAAAATAGATGCTTGAATGGTTTTTCCTAGCTCAATGATGATACTGGTGTAGCATTTCTACACCAGTCAGAGAGCCCTCTATTTCCCCCATCTAAACCATGCTCTAAAGAAATAAGTGAATAGGTCAGATACTATTTATGTTATAAGTTGCCAACCTGATATGCAGAGTAACAGTTGATGTTACTTGAGTGGATCTTGATTGCTTGCTTGATCAACTTGAATTATTATAACATCTATGCTACTAAAATCCTGCTTCTCTTGAGGTTGTTGTTGATATTGATTTCTTAACCCCTTGTCCTAGCTCTTGGATGGCTCTTGGAAGCAACCAGTTGCTGCTGATGGTGTGGTATGAAACTCTGATGGTAGTGTTGTGTTGATGTGCTGGTCTAGATTGGTGATCTTGTGGTGATGAGCAAGAATGGATGTTGTTCCTGGTGATGAACTATTGATTTGATGGTAGTTCTGGACTAGGTAAAATGTGTGGAGATATTCTGATCAACCTAGATTATCTGCTATGGCTGTGCTCTCCCCTTTGTACTTCTTGTGATGCCTTTGGTGCTTGACAGCACAACTGCTGCATGCAGTGAGTAAGCTGCTAGCTGATGTGCTGCCAGCCCAGGTTCATTGTCTCACTAGGAAGATATTTTGTTGTGGATCAGCTCGGTTGAATTCGTATTATGAGAAGTTGAGCTATATTTTTGGATGTTGCCAAGTGGATTCTTAGATAGCCAATGATGGTGTCCTGAGGCAAAAATACTGATATGAACATATACTAAAATCTGGTGAAACTTGCCCCTTCCTAAAATTTAGCTCAATGATGAATTAGACATAGAATTTCTATGTCAAATCTGAGAGAAAAACTCTAACCAATTAATCATTCTTTTATTTTATTTTTGTTTTGTTTTTCGTTTTGTTGTGTTTACAGGAAATGAAGATCAAGAAGAAGAAAAGAAGCTTAGTTACGTTTTATCTTTAATCTTGTTGTAATTTCCTTTTTTATTCACAAGTGTAAATATTTTGTATTATTATTGTGTTTGTAAATAATAAACTATTTATTTATTAATTATTCTTTTGTAAATCCTAATTGTAAAGACAATGTCATTTATAAAGAATTCTTTTATTTATCTATTGTAAAATAATACTATATGCATATATATATTTATATTAATAAAGAATACTTGTTATATTATTTATGTAAACATTTTATTTCAAGTTATTATATATTTCCAATTCCTATTTGTGAATTTAATAAAGTCATTTGAATTTCATATTTGAAAGTCAAATACATGTTTGAACAAATTTTCCCCGAATCAAAGAATTCTATAAAGGTCATGTCGAAATCTATCGCACTTGCTCTGAAGTTTCCTTCAGTACAAGAGAGATCCTGATCCCTCTGTAGCTCTTTTAGTTTTGCGTGAAAATTCCCCAGATTTTCTTATGCATGAATGCAATGCACAAACCTGTGTCCTCTCTAATTCTAGGTGCTAATTTTGGGATTTTACAGACTCTCCCCCTTAAAATAAACTTCGTCCTCGAAGTTTGCACCCTCTTACATTTCGGAAGATAAGATTGACTTCTTCAGATCCTGGTGAATCTTTTAAATCCGGGAGGAAGATAATTGTTGTATCTTCATTCAAACTTTCCTTGGATCCTCTTCTGGTTTGAAATGAGCCAACTAAATCCATTTGATGTATAGACTACTTTTGAATCTAGCACTTCTGCCCTTATCAGATCCTTTTGAGTGTTTTCAGATTAGGACATCTATTCAAGAAGTGTCTAAGTTTTTAGAAAGTATCCTAAAGGTAAGATTCTGGTTTATACTTTGGCAAAATATAGCTTGACTCCAATACTAATCTATTTATGGTATACCTAGTCCTTATGGCTTACTTTTTTTAAGAATGTTTTGGCTTTCTCCTAAATCTTACTCCAGCTATCAACACTTGATGCTTCATTATTCACTCTCCCCCTTGAGATTTTCTAATGGTCTTATGAGGGACAGATGGTACACCCACATACTTGGGAAATAGTGGTGCAAAATCTCTAACTCCTTAAATACATGTATAAGGTAACTTATATCATTAATAATGCCTTGACTTACCACTTGCTTTGTTGTGGTTGTTGTTGTTATTGACTTCATTTATGGTTTCATACTTCCGTTTTCTTGAGGATGTACCTTCTTCACCTACACCCTCCTTTGATGGTGATTTGGTAGATGTTATGTCTCCTCCCACTAACGTTCCATAAACCTCCTGATGTTCCGGACAACATGATTTCTTGTGTCCTAGGATTACACACATATTACATTTCCCTTGAAATGCTCCTACATTCCTTTCTCCATTTGGATTGGGCGGAATACTTTGAGTAGATGATAACCCCAATATTGGTCCTATTACTCCTGCTGTCCATCCATGAGTTCACTAATAATCTCTAACTCCTTAAATACATGTATAAGGTAACTTATATCATTAATAATGCCTTGACTTACCACTTGCTTTGTTGTGGTTGTTGTTGTTATTGACTTCATTTATGGTTTCATACTTCCGTTTTCTTGAGGATGTACCTTCTTCACCTACACCCTCCTTTGATGGTGATTTGGTAGATGTTATGTCTCCTCCCACTAACGTTCCATAAACCTCCTGATGTTCCGGACAACATGATTTCTTGTGTCCTAGGATTACACACATATTACATTTCCCTTGAAATGCTCCTACATTCCTTTCTCCATTTGGATTGGGCGGAATACTTTGAGTAGATGATAACCCCAATATTGGTCCTATTACTCCTGCTGTCCATCCATGAGTTCACTGCGGTTTTAAGCAGTTCCTTTTCATGTGTCATGGTTCTCCACATTGGTAACATACTATCTTAGGTTTTGGACACTCCTTCAAAACGTGGCCCTGAATTCCACAGTTGTGATAGATCTTCTCTGTTTTGTATGTCATATGTGGATCCGGATAATTCTTCATCATATGTCCTTGGACCTAACCTGTTGTGGTCTGTTTTTGAATTCTCTTTTTCTTTCCTTCAGGTGCATCAATCTCATCATTTCATGATATATGTGCACTATCCACCAATTCCTGGAACTCCTTTGCATGCACAATCCTGAGCTGCATCTTCATAATTGCTTGTAGACCTTTCATGAACTTCTTTTGTCGTTTTGCCTCCTTGTTTACTTTCTCACTAATGTACTTGGATAAACCGTTAAACTCTCGTACATGTTTCATGACTAGGAGTTTCTTGTTCTCTAAGTCTTCAGCATCCTTCCTTTTCCCATTGTTCTGATGAAAAATTCTTCTCGAAACTTCTTTTTGAACTCAGCCCAGGTATTAACACCTCCTTCTGGGATCACGAACTTGGACTTCTCCCAACACGTGGCTACGGTTCCGGTCAATATATAAGTTGCATAGCGCACCTTTTCTTCATCTTTGCATCCCACACGTTTAAGCTTACGGGATGTATCCATTAACCGATTCTCTGCTTCCATAGGTTCTTCAACCATGGAAAAACTCCAGGGTTTGGTTTCTAAGAATTCTACCAGTTTAACCCTTGGATGTAATTCCTTGAATTGCTTCTCCTGCCTAACCTTTAATGTCTTCTGATAAAACTGGTTTTTCCTCTCTGTTTCAACCTTTCTTCCTTCTTCAATACTCCTCATATACTGAAGAACCTCCTCTTTGGTGGTTAAATACGGCTTTTGACTTGGTCCTTACTTTAGAATGGCCTGGTTAGCCTCCTTTTGTTGTATCACCAACATCTCACGAGCCTTCATCTTTCCAACATTAAAGTGATAATTCACCTCTCCCTCACGCGAACCCATTTTCCCTTCTAGACCTGTACATCAAGGACTCCATGAAACATCATGCATATGCCCATAAAGTTCAAACTTCATGAACAGACCTAGTCACACAATAAAATCCAATAAAATCCAACAAATCCAAATATTACCTCTAGCAAACATACAACAAAAGCCTGTAGAAACATTACTTCGAGTAAAACATCTCTTGTAATTAGGCTTTGATGTTATACACTACCATTTTTGATACATATAGTGTATGGAATTCTACCGTTATATACCTATTTGTATGGCTCATAATGTTCTTTGCCTCTGAAATTACACCATTTGCCCATTTGCAAAGGGATAACTTTTGGTAAAATGGGATCCAACTCTAGAGATAGTTGGTTAAATCACTCTATAACTGGTTATAACATAATTATCCTTGGAGTTACATACTAAACATCATCCTCACATTTCTACCCCTTATTTCTAATCTTAACTTCTCTAAGCATATTTATTATAACAACGAATAATTCTCAAGTTTTAACTAGTTTCATAACCTATATAGGTCTATTAGTACTATAAGAATACTGCCTTTTCATTCATGCCACTATAGATTTGGCATATTACATGGGGTTAGATAAGCATAACCCTATTTGTTACTCTCTATAAGATTCTATTCTTCATATAATAGCTTTTAGTTAAACAAAACATTAGTTACTTCCCCTACAAAAACATGTTGTTTAAGGTTTTGGGGCATACTCCCCTGGTATTTACCACTAGTATAAAGATAGTAACAAAGTTTTACTTCATTTCATGGCTCCTCTTAGAAAGACAACACCATGATTTACTACTCCCTGATGAGGTACTCTGACTTGGTGATATACTACTCTAGTTTAGTTGTAGTATAGAATAGTCTAGTAGAATATATATTGTCTACCAACGAAATACTGGTTAGGTAATTCCTAATGCAAATAGTAGATAAGTAACCATTCTATAAGAAAAATAACCTAAAAACTCCACTAATGTGTGATAAGGTTATTCGCAAGTGAATATCCATCACTTCTATAAGGAAATATGGTGTAGGTAAGATGGATTCTTATAGTCACTATCCAACCTACGCGTTCTACCCATTTACTAGGTTTCCAACCTAAGGTCAAAGCATATGCTCTGATACCAACTGTAGTGACCCAACATACCACTGCATGATGTATTACACTATAGTCGTTGACATAACACCAATGGAACACCGTTCCATCCGCATTATATCCCTTAGAGTGGTACAACAGAAACATCACGGGTCCAAGACAACACTTTATATTACATGTAACATATTACAAAAGATCCAGAGAACTTCCTCGAACAGTGAGGAATATTATACAGAAAGAACCAGAAAGATCCACTTGGAGTTACTTTAGAAGTACTACTATTAATATATATGTATAAGGCTTGAAAGTTGAAAGTACTACTATAGTCCTGTTCTACAGAAGTAGGTTTCAGATTCTAGGAGTTTTATTGATATTCTACGCTTTAGCTGGTCTTCGATAGCTTCAGGTAAGGTATTCGACTCTGTTGATCTCCCTCAGATATCTTCAACTCTTCAAGTAACTTATTTCCTGGGAACGCCATTGGTTTCTCCGAGATCTAGCAAGGGTTAAAAAGATACGTTGAGTACGAGCGTACTCAGAAAGTTCACTAAAGAGAAGTGTTTGATGCACTATCTACAGCCACAGACCATAGGTCGTAGGCAATGCAAGTTTTCATAAACATTTCTTCAAAGGATGCTTTTATTATGAAAAGTTATGTCCATCAGCCTTCACGGGTTTACCAGAACTTTCATGGAGTTCCTTTCCCACAGCGTTCGTAGCTCCTTCCCGAAATAGGGAGTAACAAGTTATTGTTTTTACACTCTATAGAGGTGCGTCACTTTACCCATGAGAGATCTTAGCTTTGTTGCACATACGAGTTATAGGCTCGTTCACACTTCCTTGGTGTGAGGCCCAGACTAAGATCCAAGCCAATCACTATCCTTCTCCGCGACCCCGCATACACCACAATTGTTGGATGTCAAAACTCAAGGTAGACTTTTCCCCGTATAAAACGGCTATACCTTAGTTGGATACACACAACAACCATTAACACTAGTAATCTGTCTTTTGTAGGCCTAGATCCACGGTAGATCCCCATATAAAATGGCTATACCCATGATCTGCAACTTACAAATGCCCAGAACAGTGTCCAATGCATGCGAAAGGGAGCCGAGCAAGCTGACTTCTCCGTCCCATTCCAAATCTCATGGTTAACGCGTAATATCCGGAGCAAGAATCACTAGAGACATTGGTTGTTAAGTCCTAGATGATATACTCCTAAGTTGTGGTATTCCAACTACTAGGTTTAATAGATTAGCTGATCACCCTGGATCAGTAACCAACAGTTCACATTATTATCAAAAATAGTATTTTCTAACCTTTTTGAAATGCAGGTGATGACAACACTGGATTTGCAAAATACTTTATAGAAAATAATCAAACGACATGAGCAAGTGTGAATTTGCCTTTTGTGATTGCAAGATTATGCACTCACGGTCTTCGACATAATAGAAGATCCAATATCTGAAAACATCATCATTGGTCCGATAAGGACTAATGTTTAAAGAAGCAAGATGCCATTATGCATAAATAATGCTATGCAATTTTATAATTCCCAAAGTGATACCCTTAGCATTTTGAATAAGTTGATCTTCGGTATCTTCTTTAAGATTGGTTTTATCTTTAAGTTTAGTTCATGAGCGATGGTATTGATAAGGAACTTAAGCGTTAACAATCCAAAATATACAAGTACAGATATAGTAATGTGATTATGATTAATTGTTGTCTGGTGACTAGGATAAAAAGTCCTTGGGTTGAGTTGTTAAGAGCTGAAGGAACTATTATAGACTTGTTTGTGTGAAGTGATAAAAAGAATAACATTTGAAGAAACTAGTGTTTAGTTAAAGTTAATCAGTCTTGAGGGTTATTAGGTTTTACATTATGGTTGGTGATGGTTATGAATGATGTTAAGTTATCATATTTCAATTGATGATACAAGTGACTAAACTTAACTTTAAAACATGAATAAACTTCAAATGAGATGTTTATGATTGTTTAGACCAAAGTTAACTATAAAAAATAGAAGTGAATTTTAAGATATAGTGAGTTTTAGAATATCATCTAGTTTTATGGTTTTGGAAAATATGATTAAGAAAAATCCTTTTAAATGTAAGTGAAAGATGGGTTTAATAACATGCAATTTATTAATGGGAGCTTAATTAGATGATCTTATAAATTTATTAGAGTTTAGAGTTATTTTTAAGAGTGGTTAAGAGATAATGATTATTCATCATATTATATATATGAGTGATACCCAATGTTTATTTAAAAGGGTTTTTAATAAGATTTTTAAAAGAATATTTAAAGTTAAAAGTTATACTTAAGTTTGATTATGAATTTATGTTATGGGTTTGGAATTAGTACTAAGACACTAATTGCTCAAGGTTTTATAAGAATTGTAATTGTTTCTTATTTAAGAATTGTTTTTAAAGGATTCACAAAATAAGTATTAGATAAGGATTTATTATTTAAAATATTAAAGATTTTTATAATAATATATTTAATATTTTCTAGTGTAATATATTCATTCAAGACCTTAAAATGATTTTTATTTATTTTAAGTATTATTTTTATGTTTATAAAATTCCATAAAGGATTAAATGTATTTAAATATTTACTTCAAATTTTATTTTACAAAAGAGTTATGTTAGTATTTTTATAAAATAATGGATTTATTTTTATACACAAAAATGATTTTTATTTATTTTTAGGATTTTTCCTTATTTTATGAGATTTTACTTAGGATGTAATGGTGTTAAGATTTATTTGCTTTATATTTATTTTAAACAAATAAAGTTATATTTTTATTAGGTAGATATTATTTTTATTAACATTTTGATTTTATATGTGTTTTTAGGATTTTTCTAAATTTTTCTAGGGTTTAAATTATGTTTAGGGGTAATTTGGTCATTTAATAATTAGGTAAACGATTTATTTGGTAATTTTCTTTGGAACTAGGCCGGGCTCACTGACTAGCCCAACTGGCCCAACTTTGCTTTATTGAGCCCAACTGGGCTTAGGTCAAACCTCTCCCCGGCCTAGCCTTCCCAGCACTCTCTCTCACCTCTCACACTCTTGTTTTTTCCCTCTTGGTTGTTGGCGACGCCGTCGCTGTTGCCCGCCCGTTTCCGGCAAACTCCGGCCGGTGCTATGGGTCTTAATCGACGCGCCCCATCGAGTTTCATTCGTCTATCCAATTCGATTTGAGTATCACGCCATTCGATGCTCACGCCCAACCTCAAACCCTAATTCCTCTGTCTCCATTACTCCGGCGGGATGGCGAGATTCTCTACAACCCCGGTGGTATGGTGTGGGCTTTTGGATGCTGGCACCTTGCTAGTGATGTGGCCTAAGGCAGTGCGGCGCGATGGCTCTCCTCATGTGGTTGTACCACCATGCTGAGCTTCGTCTCTCTGTTGTCGCCACAACTGCTACTTCGTCGACGATCTTAGCCTTGCCATCAGGTAGGTACCACTTCCCCGTTCTCACAACCTCTCTCAATCCTAGTGTACAATATTAATTTGATTTCTTCTTCCTACATGTTTTGGATGCTTGATGTTTCACAGTGGTTTGCTCAGTGATCAATTGTGTGCATGTGACCCTTATCTTGATTGAGTGCTCCTGATGCTAGTGGTATAAGTTGTTAATAGCATTAAATATAATGAGCCTCTATTGTATTCTGATGATTTCATACTTGGAATATAAGATGTTGAAGCTTGTTTATGTGCTTGATGCTTTGAATCTACTATAACTATATCTTGGCTTAATTTGTTATCTCCTGATCAGGATGATTGTTATGAGTGGCAACAGATTTGACTACAAAGTTGATTCCTGGTAACCATCCTAGGAAAATGATTTGTTGTCTTGTGGGAATAAGCTTTTACAAGTAAAGCTTTCCCATATTATTGTTTCTGTTTACATGATAGGGATTATGTGATAATGAAAAGGTCCCCTTTGAATGATCTCTCTTAACTAGCACCTGAACCAAGCATGCACAATTCTGCCTGGTTATCACTTTTATGATTAGCTGTGTGGAAAATATGATTAAGTTGATAATATTCTAGCTTCCAGTTATGTTGAGAAGTGAATACATATCTGCCTGATTCCTAATGTTTATCTTTAGGAAAATGATTTGAATGAGACCCTTAATTTAGAGATTGTTGGTGAATGCTAAACTGTAGCTTAAGTTGGTAAACCCAGGCTCTAGTGGCACTTGTGGCTAGGTTGCTACTGAGGTGCTTCCCATATTTGGATTGTGCCCAGTATTAGCCATCCAGTAAGTGTGACAGCTCTGCTGCTTGGTTATACCTTCTCCTTTCTTTAGACTACGTAAAGGATGCAAAGACTGAGACCTAGGCTTGGGATAACTAAGGATTAATGATATTTTCTTTGATTGTCCAATACACAGTGGTAAATCTACACTTCATTAGAGTGTAGCCCTGAGGATAATTTCAAATCCAGGTTGGAAAGATGAACTAAGTCAGAGATCCCTTGTGGCTTCTCTGGTTGTGATCCTACTATTGTGGTGCCTCACTTTGGAGTGTGCACAGTGGTATGATCATAGTGTATATGACCTGATGCCCTTGCCCCTGCCAATGATGCAAAGGCTGAGGCCAAATTAATATAAGAACAGATTCTAAAGTTTGACTACCAAACTCTCTATGATGACTCAAAATAGCATTACTATGTGGATCTGAGAGAAATCTCTCCTCACAACCCAAAGTTGTGAAGGATGTGGTTGCTAGTTGTCTGATTTCTGGACATGATCTATTTGTTGGCTTTGATTGATTGACTAGCTAAAAATAAACTCATGTGTGGTTTCCAATGATGCATGGTCTGAGGCTTGATTATGTTTGTATATACAAATAGATGCTTGAATGGTTTTTCCTAGCTCAATGATGATACTGGTGTAGCATTTCTACACTAGTGTGAGAGCCCTCTATTTCCCCCATCTAAACCATGCTCTAAAGAAATAAGTGAATAGGTCAGATACTATTTCTGTTATAAGCTGCCAACCTGATATGCAGAGTAACAGTTGATGTTACTTGAGTGGATCTTGATTGCTTGATTGATCAACTTGAATTATTATAACATCTATGCTACTAAAAGCCTGCTTCTCTTGAGGCTGTTGTTGATCTTGATTTCTTAGCCCCTTGTCCTATCTCTTGGATGGCTCTTGGGAGCAACCAGTTGCTGGTGATGGTGTGGTATGAAACTCTAATGGTAGTGTTGTGTTGATGTGCTGGTATAGATTGGTAATCTTGTGGTGATCAGAAATAATGGATGTTGTTCCTAGTGATGAACTATTGATCTGATGGTAGTTCTGGACTAGGTAAAATGTGTGGAGATATTCTGATCAACCTAGCTTATCTGCTATGGCTGTGCTCTCCCCTTTGTACTTCTTGTGATGCCTTTGGTGTGCTTCTTGGCTAGATGCGTTGAGTAAGCTGCTAGCTGATGTGCTGCCAGCCCAGGTTCATTGTCTCACTAGGAAGATATTTGTTGTGGATGAGCTCGGTTGAATTGGTATTATGAGAAGTTGAGCTATATTTTTGGATGTTGCCAAGTGGATTCTTAGATAGCCAATGATGGTGTCCTGAGGCAAAAATACTGATATGAACAGATACTACAATCTGGTGAAACTTGCCCCTTTCTAAAATTTAGCTCAATGATGAATTAGACATAGCATTTCTATGTCGAATCCGAGAGCAAAACTCTAACCAATTAATCATTCTTTTATTTTATTTTTGTTTTCTTTTTTCTTTTGTTGTGTTTACAGGAAATGAAGATCAAGAAGAACAAAAGAAGCTTAGTTAGGTTTTATCTTTAATATTGTTGTAATTTCCTTTTTTATTCACAAGTGTAAAGATTTTGTATTATTATTGTGTTTGTAAATAATAAACTATTTATTTATTAATTATTCTTTTGTAAATCCTAATTGTAAAGACAATGTCATTTATAAAGAATTCTTTTATTTATCTAGTGTAAAATAATACTATATGCATATATATTTATATTAATAAAGAATACTTGTTATATTATTTATGTAATAATTTTATTTCAAGTTATTAAATATTTCCAATTCCTATTTGTGAATTTAATAAATTCATCTGAATTTCATATTTGAAATTCAAATACATGTTTGAACAAATTTTCCCCGAATCAAAGAATTCTATAAAGGTCATGTCGAAATCTATCGCACTTGCCCTGAAGTTTCCTTTAGTAAAAGAGAGATCCCGATCCCTCTATAGCTCTTTTAGTTTTGCGCGAATATTCCCCGGATTTTCTTATGCATGAATGCAATGCACAAACCTGTGTCCTCTCTATTTCTAGGTGCTAATTCTGGGACGTTACATAGTTAGAGGATCAAACTTCTCACCTTGCATATAATGAACTTGTTGGGTAACGCTGTTACTCATCCTTTCCTTTGATCCCTTGCTTAGACTCTTAGGATCCCGAAGACGTGCCAATGTATGCAGCTGAATGTCAAGAAGATGTGTTCTACGAGGATCCTAACCTGTCAGGAGGTGTTGAAGGGGTGAATTACAAAATCCGCTATGGTGTTGACGATAACGAGTCCAACTAAGTATCCTAGTTAGTAGTAACCAACGAAGCCGAGCAGCACGAACTCTATAGAATAAGCTGCTGAGCTCAACTCCTAGTTGGAGTTGCTACTTTTAAATTCCCCTGAAACACTTTATATTTTGGTTTGTAATTTTAAACCTTTTGAAGTCTTGAACTTCTGGTATTGTAATAATAATAATGTGTGAATGTTTGTAATATGGACCCGCAATGTTTTTGTTGTACCACTCTGATGGATGTGATATTTACAGAACGGTGTTCTATGAGTGTCATGTTAACGACTATAGTGTACTACACATGTAGTGGTATGCTGGGTCACCGCAGTTGGTATCAGAGCAAATTGCTTTGACCTTAGGTTGGAAACCTAGTAAGGGTATTACCTGTAGGAGAGTATAGCAACGATAAAGAATTCTCTAAAAGTAATATAATGGGTATCCAAATGAGAATATTCCGTTATATGTTTTAGTGCAATAATTCTTTGTTATGATGAAATATATTATTGGTTACTAATAAAAACTATTTGTCTGATATACAGAGCTATGGCACCAAAGTTTCCAAAACAGACTTTGGTAAGGAAAGAGGAGGCTCTTGATGATTATCAAGGATCATTCATGGACCAACTTCGTCAACTTCTAAAGATTTTTAGTTGTCCAACTAGAACTCCAGTGAACACTATAACATACCATGATGGCCGGATGTTATCCAAGTATCATGTGAGTATCCAACTTCCAGAGGAGCTTGGATTATATCACGATCTACCTATAGGTGAAGGTAGGAGTCACTTAGCAGCATATCATGTTGCCGTTGTGGAGGCAATAGCCAATATCCAGGAGCATAAAGCCAAGGAGTTATAAGGTAGCACATTTTCTGTGATACCCCATGATTCTAAAGACTCGGAGCCTATACCGGATCATCTTACTTTGGTTAAGAAGAATCCTAAGTTAGCTTCCAAGTTTATGGATAGATATCGAACACTCATTGCGTCTTTTTATAAGACACATCAAGTGATTGTCAAAGATAAAAATGACATGTTAGAGGATCTAACTGATCCGGAAAGAAGGAAGCAGTTAGCAATCCAGTTGGAGAAGGAAGCAAGTAGTAGTAGTGCAACACCTATCTTTAAGGATATACCTATAGATCCTGAATCTTTTATACCATATCCGTATTCACCAAGTCCTGAACCTATACATGATCCTACTATGGATATGAGGTATGCAGTACCACAGGGTTCAGAGGATGGTTCTGATTCAGAACTTCCTATTGAGAATTCTGATGGTTGGAGAAGGGGATCATATGAAGGATCTCATGAACACCAGATGTCCACAGATGGTTCTGACAGAAATGTTGGACAATCTAGATGGATGGGTGTAAGAATTAACCCTAGTAACAGTAGTAGAAATGCCATGTCGATAGATAATCAGGATGAAGAAGAAGATCCTGATGACAGAGTCTTTGAATCATCAACATCTTCTCAAAACCCAGGGAATATACATTATCCAGTGTTTAACTATCTTGCCCAAAGGAGCACATGGGAATAAGCAGGATCTGCGTATCCTGTTGACAACTCAAGGAATGAAGCTCAGGAGATGCAAGCGGGAGATAATGTTGAATATATTTCTGAAGAAATTTCAGCTGAGATGGAGGGAGTCAATGCGCTCAGGTTGAGTAATGACTCAAGCCCTGACACTTCAGATACTGAGTATGTTCCTTCTGGAAGGCCATTTGTTTCACAAACTGTGTGACGAACGACACGTCATCATGGTTGGACATGAGGCATGTATGATGAACGTAGTTACTACTAGAAGTAGGCAACTATTTAGAGGTATCAAGCACCGTGTATTGTACCACAAGAAATAAGATAGTTAGATAAATAAGGTATTGTTGTGATTATACCTATAGGGTATATGTTGTAATGAATTTGTATTATTATGATATTATGTATAATATGTGAAATGAATATTTGGATTTTCTTTGGATCTTTATTGTTGTAGCATCCCATTTGTCTAACAATTGTAATGCTACTTGGTCTAGTAATATAATGGCTACTTCCTACATATAATTGTTGCATCATAATTATATCATGCTCATGTCATCATGCCACCTTGCATTTGAGCATCATATTAAACCCTTTTGATTGGGTTCTTCTCCCATATGCATTGTAAATTGCATTTGCCTCTTGATATTGTATTTGGTTCTTGATATATTGTTTAAATGCCCAAGTTGAGTTGGGGGCATATCTCTTATTTAACTCCACCACCTTTCTTGTCATCACCCATCATTCCACCATCCAACTAAATATGGGATTTTCACTTTATTGGGTTTTATCTCTAGCTCATGTAGGTTGGGTGGATCCAATTCTATTTTCTTTTGCTTGGATTTATTCCATATTTTGGAATGCATATGTATAAATGCCAGGAATAAGTATTTTGTTTTCACAAGATTAAAACATGGCATTTAATGCTTATGCATGGCCCATGCAAGCTTGCACCAACCTCTTAGGGAGTGCATTAAATGTAATGCATGTCCCATGCAACCACCTTTATTTTGTCCTCCTTTGTTTTATTTGATCTTTTGAGTGGATCATCCATCTTCCTCTCTACCTCTCCTTTTGCTTGATCTTGTATGATCTTGCTAATTAACCATCCACCACCTTTATCCCTCTCTACACTCCTTCTTGTTGGTTATTGTTGGAGCTTGCTAAAAAACCTACACCATCCCCATCCATGCAACCATCACCCCATTTGCTCTCTTTTGGACTTTCTTTGGTTTGTGAGTGAATCATATCTCTCTCCACTCCTCACCACCATCTCTCTCTCTACCCCCCTTCATGTATGATCTAGATTATTCTCTATCCCCACACCACCTCTCTTAAATCCTCACCACCCCTCCCTATTCACTCAATCCCTAACCTTCTCTCCAAAACCATCTCTAAACCCTAAACCTAACCCTCATCTAACCTAGTTGCACCCATCTCCCTCTCACCTCTCCTCCCCTTCAACCAAAACCGAGCCACCCCTAATCTAAACAAACCCTAGCCGAGCCTACCCCCTCTCTCTTAATCCTCTCTCTAAACCCTAACCCTAGCCACCCTTTCCCTAACCCTAGGCCGAGTCATCCTCTTTTATCTCTCTTGGACCCTCTCCCTGCCATGCAGGCCCCACCTAGCCACTCTACCCTCCATGCCGAAGCATCTACCCAACCCTAGCTACACCCGAGCCTCCCCTTCTCCTAACTTAGTCCCTGGCCCGAGCCTAGCTCCCTCCTACCCGAGCCTCCCTCTCTCTTCTCCCTGCCATATGGGCCCCAGCCAAGTCTCCCCACCGTCCTTGCTCGCCCTGGTAGCCCCTGCCCCGTACCGTGCACGTGAGGAGGAGGAAGAAAAAGGTGGCCGAAGCCACCTCTAACTCTACCCCACTCCCCACGGCACCCCCTCTCCTCTCCGTCCTTATCTACTCCCTCCCGGCTCTCCTCTGTCTCCCAGATCCGCCCTAGGGCCCTGCCCTCTTCCCTCTCTCTCCCTCGCCACCGTCTACACCTCGCCGGCCACCGTCGGTCTCCTTCTTCCCCGGCGATCCAGGAGGCGCAGGCGGGCAGAAGCTTGTCGGCAAGGTCGTGGAGAGCCCCTGCGTCGCCCCCGTACTCAGCAGCGAGGAGGAGGAGGCCCAGAGCCGAGGAACACCGACGCGCCGACCCCGAAACCCTAGCTTCGCCGGCCTCTGCATCGTCGGCGATTGTCTGCTCCTCTGCTTGATCCATCCACACCAACGCACCCGCGGTGAGCAGTACTCCCTCCCAGACAACCTCTCTCCGTTCACCGATTCCTGGACACGCCGGTCACTTCGTCGAACAGTCTCGGTGCGCCGCGGCCGACGTCGATCTCGCGCGCTGCGTCGCGCAGCGACTTACCTAGCCGCGTCACCACTCCCTGTCAACTCCCCCCACCTTAGCCCAGCGGTAGCCGCCTCCGCTCGCGCCCGCGCGGTCGCTGGATCGAACCCCCTCAACGCCAGCGCCGCTGCCGCGTTAAATCTGTCGAGGTTCAGTGGAAGAAAAACAGTGCGCGTGGCCACTTTGCACTTAGCCCCCAACCTTTTTGCCTGCTCAACCCGCAGTCCTCCTAAGCCCCACCTGTCAGCCACCCAGCCAATTTGCAAAAAGGCTCCTCAACTTTCCGCCCCTCAACCCGCAGTCCACCCAGCGCTGCGTGGCACCCTTGGCTCTCGCCACGTGGGCCGCTCTAGTGACCCCACCGGTCTACTGTGGTTAGCTGAGCAGGGGATGAAAGATTTTACGTCTGGGCGCCCAACAGCCCGCCCACTTGTCACTGGCTGTGGTTAGGACTTAGTCGAGTGACAAAAGTATTCCTGTTTGTCTGTTTTTTTTAATTCAAACCTATTTTCAAATTAATTCCAAATTCAAATTTAAATCTGATTTTAAAATAACTTTTAATTCATAAACCCAAATAATACAAATAATATATGTTTTTGAATCAGAAAAATGTGAGGATTTCAAATATGCCATTCAAAATATTGTTTGAGCACTTTAAATTTCAAGTTGAATTAAATTACATAAAATGCCCCTTTTCTTAATTAATGAATAACTTTTGTTTTATAACTCCAAATTCAACAAATGATATGTCTAAAATGATTAGCTCGACGAGACCTTTCTGTTTATGCATTCCATGTTTTGAATTGCAGCATGCATCATATAAATATAAAGTATACAGCAACTATTTGGAGTATAAAATGTGACCAAAAACTCAATAAAATGTTATTTCTTGTATTCTACACCTCACCCATGCCATGCTACATTATTGCCATGAAAATTGTGCATCATTCATCATGGCATGATTGTTTGCTTGTCGCATTTAATTCATATGCTTGTGCACTTTATTTATGTTGGCCCTTGTTTGTTTGGTTCTTCTCCGAATAGACGCTGAGCAGGGGATATATCAGGAAATCCAGGAGCACCACCCAGATCCTTCTCTCGCTTCAACTGAGCTGCCAGGCAAGCACTACCACATGCTTGCATACATACAGTACCTATTGCCTCTATCTTATTCTTGCATCATCGAGTCGCGATTGCATTAAACTGAATCCCAAGTATTGCGTAGCCTTTACTTTTAAACCCCACCGAAGCTTGTTCCTCCATCCCATGAGCCATTACTACAGGAGTTGTTTGAGCCATGCGAGTCGTAGAACAGCATGCGTAGGGTATGTGAGTGTCTGATGGATAACGAGGTACCTAAACAACTTAACCTGAGTAGTAATGGGATAACTAATGAAAGCGGCATCGGTGAGCAATATCTGCTATTTGGTTTTTCCTGCTCACTGGTGTCCCGTAGGACCCCGAGTACTTGATTCCTGTTCCTTGATTATTCGCGCTATCCACATCCGGGAGGCTTATGGACCCCCCTCAGCCAGAGCTTGATTCATTCTTATTTCTTGGGGCCACAAACTAGTTTGAGGATTTATTTACTATCCTGTACCTATGCCATGCTTTACTGCTATATTAAAATTGTGCGATGGATAGCACACTGTACTGCTTAGGTTCGTGACACGTTTTCGCTGTATCGACAAGCTCAGTTTTGGGTTCCTAGTCGTTTACAGCCGTCCCCACAAACCTTGAGTCCATCTCGGAGTCAGCTAACTTCGTTGCGGGTGTACTCAATGGGGTGGCCCCCTGAAATATTTCTGAATCTTGTGATTGCTTTGTCGTGAAGGCCTCGTTAGGTTTTGATTTGGTTTTTCCGAGGTTGATCGAGTGTGTGTTGCTATTTGTGCACCCCTGCAGGGTAAAACTTTCTGAAAGCCGTGTCCGCGGTTATGGACGACTTGGAGCACAGTTTCTCGATCATAGACAAGTATAACTAAAGTACCGCTTTTAATTTGACTAGACTAGGTAACTGACTAGTAAATAGTGCAACACTCATGGAATGGATAATAAAACTGCCTACGGAAGGGGGTTGTTCGTCCGCTTCCTTGTCGGTAAGCGAGGAGGAGGATGGATCTGTTGAAATTACCATTATAACTGTTGTTATTAATTCACGGACATCCGTCTATCATGTGCGAAGTAATTACCATTATAACTGTAGGTTCATCTTGCGAAGAAGGTGTTGGGATACGTGTTCTACTTATTCATGTGCGGAGTAATGCTTTGAGTGCGGGATGGAGTCGCGACCATACCACTACTCTTATCATTCGCTCTTGTATATTGAATTGGTAGAGTCGCTAATCTTGACTTGTTAAGTGATTTTGCGCATCTATTGGTATTTTAATGCCGAAATTTGCGGAAATTTTTTCTTTGATAGTTGTGTACCACACTCCTTTTCAGTCGTGTGCGATATGCTTAACATCTTCTAGGTGCTTTGAACTTTGCTGATATTTTAATATCATCTTAGTAAATTGTATCCTTTAATCTTGGTTAATTCCATCTTGGTACTATTTTGGATTATTAATATTCTCCATTATAGTATTGACTTGTGTTTTATATCAATCACAGGATGGCACCTCCACGCTATGCTGAGGAGGACATACAACCTGAACTGGGTGCCGCGTTGTCAAGCATCGCCAATGCCTTGTCAGCAATGCAGCAGAACCAGCAGCGTTTCGAAGAAAGTGTCAGGAGGAATGAGTTTGCTCCGCCACCTCCACCTCCCAAGCGAGGAGACATCAAAAGCTTCCTGAAGTTCAACCCCCGCCAATTTGATGTTTCTGATCAACCACTTGATGCTGATGATTGGTTGCGTGAGATGTCAAGGCTACTGGAGACTGCTGATGTTCCTGAGCAAGAATGGGTAAAGTGTGCCACTCACCTTCTGAAGGGGGATGCAGCTCTCTGGTGGGAGAATTACCTGAAGGCAAGCTGCACTGGTTTTCAGCCTACTTGGGGACAGTTCACTGCAGCTTTCAAAGAGCAATACCTGTCAGAAATTGTCATGGAGAAGACGAAGGAAGTGTTTCTCAACCTCAAGCAGGGTAATGACAATGTCAACACCTACATCAGGAACTTCATGAAACTCTCTCGTTATGGTGGCGATGAAATCTCTGATGACAAGAAGAAGCAAAAGAGGTTCCGGCAAGGGCTCAATGCATCCATTAAATATGCAATCACACATGCAAGGCCGGCATCTTTTCTGGAACTTCAGCATACAGCTCTGCAGGAAGAAGCAAGTCGGCAAGTGTTTGAGGAGTCAAAGAAACACAACCGTGATGCAGCAAGCTCTTCAGCTATGGCAACGCCTTCTAAGCATCGTGTCTGGGTTCCTAACACCCCACCGTCGCTCCCGGCTCCACCAAGACCTTCAAGCTTCGCGGCAAGGCCACCAAACTTCCTCACTGCTGCTCCCAGGAGCTACAACCACCACTACCCTGGAGCGCCTGGCGGAGTCCCTGGCTACGTTGCTCCACGTCCACCTGGTGCTTGTTACATATGTGGAGACACTGGGCATCAAAACTGGAACTGTCCAATGAAAAACAAAGCTCTTCCTCCACCACCTCCAAGATCTGCGGCAAGCTCTCCTATGGTTCGCGCACCACCACCTCGGGCTCTCAACATCAACACCAAGCCCGGGTCTACTGTTGCTCGTGCCAACTGTGTCAACGCCGCTCAAGCTGAGCATACACGTGGAGTTGTGATGGGTATGCTTTGCGTTAACTCGGTCCCTGCACGAGTTTTGTTTGATTCTGGTGCTTCGCATTCTTTTGTTTCGCATAAGTTTGCAAAAGAGCATGACCTGGCTAGGGTTCCTTTATCACGTCGTCTGGTGGTACAATCTCCTGGTTCAAACATGAGGGCTGCTCATATCAGCCATGGCAATCAAATTGAGATTGGTGGCTCTTCGTTCTCGGCGTCCTTAATTCTTCTGGGCAATTATGACATTGATGTCATCTTGGGCATGGATTGGTTGACAACAAATGCAGTTGTGATTGATTGTGCTGAACGCTCGGTTTCTCTGAAGATTCCTGAAGGCTATATAGTCTATTCTCCAAGTCTGACTCCTGCTATCCAGCTTTTCTCTTTGGCGGCTTTGAATGATGATGCTATGGAAGCTATTCAGAGTGTTCCGGTGGTCTGTGAGTTCCCAGATGTCTTTCTTGAAGAGTTGCCAGGTATGCCTCCGGATCGCGAGGTTGAGTTTGTAATTGAGCTTGAACCTGGAACCGCTCCTATCTCCAAGCGGCCTTATAAAATGGGTCCTGCTGAGTTGGCTGAAGTCAAACGTCAGCTTGATGAACAAGAGAAGTTGGGTTTCATTCAACACAGTACTTCTTCTTGGGGTAGCCCAACAATCTTTGTGAAGAAGCGGGACAGAACTGATAGACTTTGTGTTGACTATCGGGCTCTCAATGCTAAAACCATCAAGAATAAATATCCCCTTCCGCGGATTAATGATCTCTTCGATCAGCTAGCTGGAGCTGTGGTATTCTCTAAGCTTGACCTGAGAAGTGGTTATCATCAAATCAAGATTCGCAAGGAAGATGTTCCTAAAACAGCTTTCACCACCCGCTATGGCCTGTATGAGTACACGGTCATGTCCTTCGGTCTCACCAACGCACCTGCCACCTTCTCGAGGCTTATGAACTCGGTTTTCATGGAGTATCTTGATAAGTTCGTTGTGGTCTATCTGGATGACATCCTAGTCTATTCTAAGTCAAAGGAAGACCATGAAGAACACCTTCGGTGTGTCCTAAACATGCTTCGTGAGAACCGCCTGTATGCAAAGTTCTCCAAGTGTGAGTTTTGGCTGCCTCAAGTCACCTATCTTGGTCACGTCATCTCTGCCAAGGGCATTGCAGTCAACCCGGAAACTGTGAAGACAATTGTTGAATGGCTTCCTCCTGTTAATGTCAAAGAAGTGCGGAGTTTCCTTGGCTTGGCTAGTTATTGCCGTCGCTTCGTTCAGAATTTTTCGAAGATAGCGAAGCCTCTTACCGATCTTCTCAAGAAAGGCAAGAAATACCTTTGGACTCCTGCATGTGAAGCAAGATTTGAGACACTCAAAGAGAAGCTCACTTCCACACCAGTCTTGGTTCCTCCAGATACATCCAAGCCTTTCCAGATTTTCTGTGACGCCTCTTTGCAAGGATTGGGTGCGGTCCTTATGCAAGAAAAACAAGTTGTTGCTTATGCCTCTCGACAGTTGAAGACGCATGAGATCAACTATCCTACACATGATCTCGAGCTCGCAGCAGTTGTCTTTGCTTTGAAATTATGGAGGCATTACTTGTTGGGCAACCGTTGTGAAATCTTTTCTGATCACAAGAGTCTGAAGTATATCTTCACTCAGCCTGATCTCAACCTTCGGCAGAGGAGGTGGATTGAAGCAATCAATGACTTCGATTTGACCATCAATTACACTCCGGGCAAAGCTAATGTCATGGCAGATGCTCTCAGCCGCAAAGCTTATGTCAACAACCTCATGATGGAAGAACAACAGCCTCTCTTGTGCGAGGAATTCCGTCAGCTCAACCTTGAAATTGTGGAACAAGGGTATCTCCTGAACCTTCTGGCTACTCCTCTCTTGGAAGAAAAGGTTCGCTCCCGTCAGCTTGGTGATCCGCACACCAGAAAGGTCATCTCCGAACTTCAGCTTCCGAAGTATGAGTCCTACCACGTCGATGATCAAGGCACGCTTTTCTTTGAACACCGGATGTTTGTTCCGAACTACCCGGGTTTGAGAGAGCAAGTTTTCAAGGATGCGCACGATTCTGTTCTTTCTATCCACCCTGGCAGCACAAAGATGTACATGGACTTGAAAACACAATATTGGTGGCCGGGTTTGAAACGATATTGTGCCAAGTATGTATCTGAGTGTGATGTCTGCCATAGAGTTAAAGCTGTCCATCAGAAACCTTCCGGTCTTCTACAGCCATTGAAACCCCCGGAATGGAAATGGGAGAAAGTAGAGATGGACTTCATCACTGGTTTTCCAAGGTCGCAGAAGGGCAACAATGCAATCTTTGTTGTCATTGACAGGCTTTCTAAAGTGGCTCATTTCTTCCCCGTCAAGGAAACAATTTCTGGAATTCAGTTGGCTGAGCTCTATATCAATAGAATTGTCTCTCTGTATGGGGTTCCTCTTGAGATCAGTTCAGACCGTGGAAGCATCTTCACTTCCAAGTTCTGGGAAAGTTTCCAAAAAGCTTTGGGAACAAAGTTGAACTTCAGCACAGCTTACCACCCATAGTCGCAAGGGCAAGTTGAAAGGATCAATCAGATTCTGGAGGATATGCTCCGAGCTTGCGTCATCTCTTTTGGCATGAAGTGGGAAGAATGTCTTCCTTATGCTGAATTCTCTTACAACAATAGCTTCCAGAAAAGTCTAAAGATGGCACCATTTGAGGCTCTCTATGGTCGCAAATGTAGAACTCCGATTGGTTGGTCGGGTGCAGGAGAAAGATTATTGTTTGGCCCTGACATTGTAACTCAAGCGGAGCAGAAGGTGCACATTATTCTTGAAAATCTGAAGATTGCTCAAAGTCGCCAGAAGAGCAATTATGACAGAAAGCACACGGACATGCAGTATGCCCCTGGTGATCTCGTTTCTCTTCGTGTCACTCCAATGAGAGGCACGCACCGCTTTGGTATCAAAGGAAAGCTGGCTCCTAGATACATCGGTCCATTCAAAATTCGTGGAAGAAGGGGAGAAGTTGCTTATGCTCTTCATCTCCCGGAAAAACTCAAGGTCCATGATGTTTTTCACATCTCTCAACTCAAGAAGTGCTTCAAGGATCCCGGCAGGACCGTGGACCATGAGCTTATCAATCTCCAAGAAGACCTGTCTTATCAAGAACACCCCACAAGAATCCTTGAAGTCGCAGAAAGAAGGACTCGCAACAAGTCCATCAAGTTCTGCAAGGTGCAGTGGTCGCACCATTTTGTTGATGAAGCCACTTGGGAACGTGAAGATGAGCTCCGTGCCAATTATCCTACCCTCTTTGTGTCTTCTTCTTCTTCCTAGAATCTCGGGGCGAGATTCCTGTTTAGTGGGGGAGAGTTGTAGCATCCCATTTGTCTAACAATTGTAATGCTACTTGGTCTAGTAATATAATGGCTACTTCCTACATATAATTGTTGCATCATAATTATATCATGCTCATGTCATCATGCCACCTTGCATTTGAGCATCATATTAAACCCTTTTGATTGGGTTCTTCTCCCATATGCATTGTAAATTGCATTTGCCTCTTGATATTGTATTTGGTTCTTGATATATTGTTTAAATGCCCAAGTTGAGTTGGGGGCATATCTCTTATTTAACTCCACCACCTTTCTTGTCATCACCCATCATTCCACCATCCAACTAAATATGGGCTTTGCACTTTATTGGGTTTTATCTCTAGCTCATGTAGGTTGGGTGGATCCAATTCTATTTTCTTTTGCTTGGCTTTATTCCATATTTTGGAATGCATATGTATAAATTCCAGGAATAAGTATTTTGTTTTCACAAGATTAAAACATGGCATTTAATGCTTATGCATGGCCCATGCAAGCTTGCACCAACCTCTTAGGGAGTGCATTAAATGTAATGCATGTCCCATGCAACCACCTTTATTTTGTCCTCCTTTGTTTTATTTGATCTTTTGAGTGGATCATCCATCTTCCTCTCTACCTCTCCTTTTGCTTGATCTTGTATGATCTTGCTAATTAACCATCCACCACCTTTATCCCTCTCTACACTCCTTCTTGTTGGTTATTGTTGGAGCTTGCTAAAAACCCTACACCATCCCCATCCATGCAACCATCACCCCATTTGCTCTCTTTTGGACTTTCTTTGGTTTGTGAGTGAATCATATCTCTCTCCACTCCTCACCACCATCTCTCTCTCTACCCCCCTTCATGTATGATCTAGATTATTCTCTATCCTCACACCACCTCTCTTAAATCCTCACCACCCCTCCCTATTCACTCAATCCCTAACCTTATCTCCAAAACCATCTCTAAACCCTAAACCTAACCCTCATCTAACCTAGTTGCACCCATCTCCCTCTCACCTCTCCTCCCCTTCCACCAAAACCGAGCCACCCCTAATCTAAACAAACCCTAGCCGAGCCTACCCTCTCTCTCTTAATCCTCTCTCTAAACCCTAACCCTAGCCACCCTTTCCCTAACCCTAGGCCGAGTCATCCTCTTTTCTCTCTCTCGGCCCCTCTCCCTGCCATGCAGGCCCCACCTAGCCACTCTACCCTCCATGCCGAAGCATCTACCCAAACCTAGCTACACCCGAGCCTCCCCTTCTCCTAACCTAGTCCCTGGCCCAAGCCTAGCTCCCTCCTACCCGAGCCTCCCTCTCTCTTCTCCCTGCCATATGGGCCCCAGCCAAGTCTCCCCACCGTCCTTGCTCCCTGCCCCGTACCGTGCACGTGAGGAGGAGGAAGAAAAAGGTGGCCGAAGCCACCTCTAACTCTGCCCCACTCCCCACGGCACCCCCTCTCCTCTCCGTCCTTATCTACTCCCTCCCGGCTCTCCTCTGTCTCCCAGATCCGCCCCAGGGCCCTGCCCTCTTCCCTCTCTCTCTCCCTCGCCACCGTCTACACCTCGCCGACCACCGTCGGTCTCCTTCTTCCCCGGCGATCCAGGAGGTGCAGGCGGGCAGCAGCTTGTCGGCAAGGTCGTGGAGAGCCCCTGCGTCGCCCCCGTACTCAGCAGCGAGGAGGAGGAGGCCCAGAGCCGAGGAACACCGACGCGTCGACCCCGAAACCCTAGCTTCGCCGGCCTCTGCATCGTCGGCGATCGTCTGCTCCTCTGCCTGATCCATCCACACCAACGCACCCGCGGTGAGCAGTACTCCCTCCCAGACAACCTCTCTCCGTTCACCGCTTCCTAGACACGCCGGTCACTTCGTCGAACGGTCTCGGTGCGCGGCGGCCGACATCGATCTCGCGTTGCTGCGTCGCGCAGCGACTTACCTAGCCGCGTCACCACTCCCTGTCAACTCCCCCCACCTTAGCCCAGCGATAGTCGCCTCCGCTCGCGCCCGCGCGGTCGCTGGATCGAACCCCCTCAACGCCAGCGTCGCGCGTTCGTCTGTCAGTAGGTTCAGTGGAAGAAAAACAGTGCGCGTGGCCACTTTGCACTTAGCCCCCAACCTTTTTGCCTGCTCAACCCGCAGTCCTCCTAAGCCCCACCTGTCAGCCACCCAACCAATTTGCAAAAAGGCTCCTCAACTTTCCGCCCCTCAACCCGCAGTCCACCCCCGCTGTGTCGCGTGGCGCCCCTTGGGCTCTCGCTGCCACGTGGGCCCGCTCTAGCCTGACCCCACCTGGCAGTCTCTGTGGTTAGCTGAGCCGCGGGGACAGAAAGATTTTCTGTGCGCTGGGGCGCCCAGTCAGCCTGGCCCACTTGTCACTGGCTGTGGTTAGGACTTAGTCGAGTGACAAAAGTATTCCTGTTTGTCTGTTTTTTTTTATTCAAACCTATTTTCAAATTAATTCCAAATTCAAATTTAAATCTGATTTTAAAATAACTTTTAATTCATAAACCCAAATAATACAAATAATATATGTTTTTGAATCAGAAAAATGTGAGGATTTCAAATATGCCATTCAAAATATTGTTTGAGCACTTTAAATTTCAAGTTGAATTAAATACATAAAATGCCCCTTTTCTTAATTAATTAATAACTTTTGTTTTATAACTCCAAATTCAACAAATGATATGTCTAAAATGATTAGCTCGACGAGACCTTTCTGTTTATGCATTCCATGTTTTGAATTGCAGCATGCATCATATAAATATAAAGTATACAGCAACTATTTGGAGTATAAAATGTGACCAAAAACTCAATAAAATGTTATTTCTTGTATTCTACACCTCACCCATGCCATGCTACATTATTGCCATGCAAATTGTGCATCATTCATCATGGCATGATTGTTTGCTTGTAGCATTTAATTCATATGCTTGTGCACTTTATTTATGTTGGCCCTTGTTTGTTTGGTTCTTCTCCGAATAGACGCTGAGCAGGGGATATATCAGGAAATCCAGGAGCACCACCCAGATCCTTCTCTCGCTTCAACTGAGCTGCCAGGCAAGCACTACCACATGCTTCCATACATACAGTACCTATTGCCTCTATCTTATTCTTGCATCATCGAGTCGCGATTGCATTAAACTGAATCCCAAGTATTGCATAGCCTTTACTTTTAAACCCCACTGAAGCTTGTTCCTCCATCCCATGAGCCATTACTACAGGAGTTGTTTGAGCCATGCGAGTCGTAGAACAGCATGCGTAGGGTATGTGAGTGTCTGATGGATAACGAGGTACCTAAACAACTTAACCTGAGTAGTAATGGGATAACTAATGAAAGCGGCATCGTTGAGCAATATCTGCTATTTGGTTTTTCCTGCTCACTTGTGTCTCGTAGGACCCCGAGTACTTGATTCCTGTTCCTTGATTATTCGCGCTATCCACATCCGGGAGGCTTATGGACCCCCCTCAGCCAGAGCTTGATTCATTCTTATTTCTTGGGGCCACAAACTAGTTTGAGGATTTATTTACTATCCTATACCTATGCCATGCTTTACTGCTATATTTAAATTGTGCGATGGATAGTACACTGTACTGTTTAGGTTCGTGACACGTTTTCGCTGTATCGACAAGCTCAGTTTTGGGTTCCCAGTCGTTTACAGCCGTCCCCACAAACCTTGAGTCCGTCTCGGAGTCAGCTAACTTTGTTGCGGGTGTACTCAATGGGGTGGCCCCCTGAAATATTTCTGAATCTTGTGATTGCTTTGTCGTGAAGGCCTTGTTGGGTTTTGATTTGGTTTTTCCGAGGTTGATCGAGTGTGTGTTGCTATTTGTGCACCCCTGCAGGGTAAAACTTTCTGAAAGCCGTGTCCGCGGTTATGGACGACTTGGAGCACAGTTTCTCGATCATAGACAAGTATAACTAAAGTACCACTTTTAATTTGACTAGACTAGGTAACTGACTAGTAAATAGTGCAACACTCATGGAATGGATAATAAAACTGCCTACGGAAGGGGGTTGTTCGTCCGCTTCCTCGTCGGTAAGCGAGGAGGAGGATGGATCTGTTGAAATTACCATTATAACTGTTGTTATTAATTCACGGACATCCGTCTATCTTTGGTTAGGCGGATGGTTAGCGAGTATCTATAGAACTGCTATGGTTTATCTTTTGCTGCAATTGCGTCACCCCAGGTTGTGTCCCCTTTAGAGGCATAAAGACTTGCTGAGTACCCCTAGGGTCTCACACGATAAATTGTTTGATTCAGATGAACAGGTAAACCCGCAGGATGGATACTGGGTGGAGGAGACGGATGATGTTGGCAACGATCACTTGGTGTAGAGATTCCGGGAACGGGGATCCGTGAGATCTGTGGGCGGGATGTGTTTATTTATGGGGCATCTTATGCCGATTTGCTTCTTATCCGTACTCGGATCTTGTTGCCGCTTCCGCCTGATACTCTGATGTGTGATGTATGAGGAGATATCCTAAACTATTAGATCTATCTAGGATATTTGGATCTTGCCGTATGGCGTTGCAATATTTCTATTTCTTTTAGATGGTATGGCTCTGATGTACTGTTGTATGGTGGCTTGCATACATACTCACTTGTGTATGTAGTTGATCCCTTCGCCTGCCGATTACGCCGCCCGTTCTTGTCCCGATGTTTGGAAATGGTTGGGACGGCCGAAAGGTCTACCTGTGAGTGGCATTTGGGCCCCACCATACTATTTCAACCATTTCCGTTCATCCAGGCTTGTAACTAGAAGCGTAGTTCACCGAGGTAGTTACAATTGTGTGACTAGTTCTGTGCGTAAAGTCGAGCTCAGAACACATGTGCATGATGTAATTATGAGTATTCGCTTTATGTTGCAGGACTAGAGGGTCATGGATACGGGTGTAGAAATCAAAGCTGAACATCAGCGGATGGAACGTGAGGCCAAAGAGAAGGCCGATGCAGATGCAGCAAATCAGGGAGCATTGCCACCACCACCAATGAGGACGTTAATGGAGCAGAATTATATGCAGTGTATGCAAATGATGCAGGAGACCCATAACAAGTTCATGGAAGTGTTGCTGGGACGATCAAATCGGAGGGCACCTGAAGGTGGAGGAGTGAGTCTATCTGACTTCCAGAATGCAAGGCCGTTACCTTTTGCATCAGCCCCTGAACCAATGGATGCAGAAGATTGGTTAACAATTACAGAAAGAAAACTGAAGACTGTAGGTTGCAATGATGAGGAGAAATTGAGGTATGCAACTCATCTTCTGACTGGACCTGCAGCATCATGGTGGGAGAATCAGTTGGCCATGCAACAACCATGAAGGGAGTTCACCTGGGAGGAGTTCAAGAAGAGATTCCATGAATATCATGTTCCGGAAAGTGTTATGGAGTTGAAGCGGAGAGAATTTGAGGAGCTTCAATAGGGATATACTAGTGGCATGAAGTATATCCGGGAGTTTAGTCAACTGTCTCGTTATGCTGAGGAGGATGTTAACACGGAAGAGAAGCGGAAGAAGCGTTTCCTATGTGGGTTAAATCCATTTGTGAAAATGCAGCTAAGGTTAGCTAATAAACAAACTTATCAGCAGTTGTTGGATGCAGCTATTACTTTCGAAGATGACTACAAGAATGTCGAGGATATGAGGAAGAGAGCCAAGAAGGAATCCAAGAGAATTCAGGCAAGTAAACCTAAACCCAATCTGGAGTTCAAACCTCGGAACAAGAACTATGGTAATAATAACAATAACAAGGGTAGTGGTGGAAATCAATCCAATCCTAGAAGGAATGTTATTTGTAACAATTGTGGAATTCCAGGGCTATTCCAGAGGGAATGCAAAAAGCCTGTAGTGATCTGTTACGGTTGTGGTAAGAATGGGCATATCACGCCCGATTGTCCGAGCAAGCCACCAGGAGGTTGGCCTACCAAGGGAGGAGGACAAGGCAGTGGAGGAAATGGACACCCCAATTGAGGAGGAAATAATGTCAAGAACAACAATGGCAAGAGGAACAGACCTACTGGGAAACTGAACTATGCAACCCTCGAGGAGGTGGATAATTCGGAGCATGTAGTGATAGGTACGCTCAATATCCTTACCAATCCCGTCAAAGTTCTATTTGATACTGGTGCAACTACTTCATTCATTTTTGAAGAATTATGTGATAAGTTCGGGATTAGAAGGGCAACATTAGAAAACCCTATGACTGTAGTTACGGCAGGGGTAAATGTGATTGTACGCCACATTAAACAAGATCAGGTTATCTTGAACTGTGGTTGTACATACTTTGTAGACCTTTATGTGATTCCTTTAAAGGGAATTGTAGTAGTGCTGGGTATGGACTGGATGATGGAGCATGGGGCTCAGATAAATTGTGAGGAGAAAACTGTCTCAATCAAAACTCCAAGAGGAGCAAGGATAGTGTACCAAGAAGATAAGCACAGTCATATCATGGTGGATCTGTAGTTGAACTCGATGAAAGAGGTCAAATTGGAAGATATTCCTGTAGTAAATGAATTTCAAGATGTTTTTCCAGCAGATCTACCAGGAATGCCACCAGACCGGAAGATAGAGTTCACTATTTATTTAATTCCTGGTACAGCACCAATAGCTCAAGCACCATATAAGATGGGACCAAAAGAATTAAAAGAACTCAAAGAGCAAATTGATGAGTTAGACAAAAAAGGATTTATTCAGGAAAGTGTATCTCCATGGGGAACACCAGTAATCTTTGTGGATAAGAGACATGGTGGAAGAAGGATGTGTGGATATTATAGAAATATGTACAACGTTACTATCTAGAATAAGTATCCTTTACTAAGGATCCAAGATTTGTTTGATCAAGTGAAAGGAGCTGGAGTATTTTCAAAGATCAACCTAAGATCTGGATACCATCAAATAAAAATCAAGCCCGAGGATGTTCCCAAGACAACATTTGTCTCAAGATATGGGCACCATGAGTATCTAGTAGTACCATTTGGTTTGACCAATGCACCAGCAATATTCATGAACTTGATGAACAAAATCTTCATGCTATATTTGGATAAGTTCGTCATAGTCTTTAGTGATGATATTTTGATATATTCCAAGGATAAGGAAGAGCATGCTGATCATTTGAGAATAGCATTGTAGACTCTAAGGGAACACAAACTTTATGCTAAGTTTAGTAAGTGTGAATTTTGGCTAGATGAGGTAGAATTCCTCGGTCATGTGATCAGTAAAGATGGAATTGCTGTAAATCCATCTAAAGTTCAGTCAGTACTAGAGTGGACTGCACCAACCAATGTGAAGCAAATTCGAGGTTTCTTAGGAATGGCTGGTTATTACCAGAGATTCATTGAAGGTTTCTCCAAAATAGCTAGACCAATGACCAAATTGCTAAGAAATAATACACCATTCAATTGGGATGAGAAGTGTGAAGCAAGTTTTCAGGAGTTGAAGACCAGGTTAACCACAGCTCCAATCTTAGTAGTTCTTGAAACAGGGAAGGACTTCACAGTATACTGTGATGCATCTAAAGAAGGTTTGGGATGTGTGTTAATGCAAGATCGGAAGGTGATTTCTTATGGTTCAAGACAACTGAAACCACATGATGTCAACTATATAACTCATGATTTAGAGATAGAAGCGGTAGTTTTTCGCTAAAAGGATGGAGGCATTTTCTTTATGGAGCCAGATGTGAGTTATACACTGATCATAAAAGTCTCAAATATTTCTTCACCCAAAAGGAATTGAATATGAGACATAAGCGTTGGTTGGAACTAATCAAAGATTATGATTTAACAATCAACTATACTCCAGGGAAAGCAAATGTTGTAGCTGATGCCTTAAGCAGAAAGAGTGCAGACATTAAACCTAGAAATAGGGAGCTACCAAAAGAGTTACAAATGGACTTGGAAAGATTAGAGATGCAATTCATTAGAATAGAGGTTCTTGGAGGATTAGCTACTATGCAGGTTCATTAGAATAGAGGTTCTTGCAGAGAAGGACAATGATCTTAAGCACGGAATTTTCAGACATCAAGCAGAAGATCCTTTTATTGCTGAGGAAATTCGAAGGATATCTCAAGGGAAAAAATTAGTTTTTCGCCTTGGAGATTATGAGTCTTTATGGTTTCAAGACCGTCTATGTGTTCCAGATGTGACTGAGATTCGTGATGTCATACTCAGGGAAGCACATGAAACACCATATTCTATACATCCAGGAAGTACTAAGATGTATATGGATTTCAAAGAACTATTCTGGTGGAATAACATGAAAAGGGACATTGCTAAATATGTATCAGAATGCCATACTTGCCAAAGGGTGAAGGATGAACATCGAAGTCCAGCAGGACCGTTACAACCTTTGGAAATTCCCGAATGGAAGTGGGAGGAAATAGCTATGGACTTCATCACAGGATTGCCCATGAGACCTAAACGGAAGGATATGATATGGGTAATTGTGGATAGACTTACTAAAAGTGCACATTTTATTCCGGTAAATCATAAAGATAATGCCGAGAAGTTAGTAGAAGTTTATGTCAAAGAAATAGTAAGTAAGCATGGAGTGCCCAAAAAGATCGTAACTGATAGGGGATCAGTGTTTACTTCAGCATTTTGGAAGCAATTGCATGAAGCACTTGGTTCAAAGTTAGATTTCAGCACAGCCTACCATCCTGCGACAGGAGGTCAAACTGAAAGAACAAATCAGATACTAGAAGACATGTTAAGAGCTTGTGCATTAGATTTTGGAGGTACATGGGAAGACCATCTACCGTTGGTAGAATTTTCCTACAATAATAGCTATCAGAGTAGTCTAAAGGCGGCTCCATATCAGGTTCTGTATGGAAGGAAGTGTAGATCACCAATATGTTGGTATGAGCCTGGAAGTAGCAAGGAGTTTGCACCAGACTATATCAAGGAAAGACAAGATATCATTGATAAGATCAGGGATAGACTGAAGATAGCTCAAAGTAGGCAGAAAAGTTATGTTGATCAAAGTCAAAGATCATGGCATCCAGAAGTGGGAGATATGGTATATTTGAAAGTAAGTCCAATGAAAGGGGTAAAAAGGTTCGGATTTAAAGGAAAATTGAGTCCAAGATACATCGTACCATTCAATATATTGAGTCGGAACAGGACTATAGCTTATGTTTAGAGTTACCATCAAGATTGGCTCAGGTGCATAATGTTTTACATGTGTCACAACTTCGTAAATGTTTGAAAGTTCTGGATGATGCAATCACACATCAAGAGATAGAACCACGAGAAGACTTGACCTATGTTGAAAAGCCCTGTAAAATTTTGGAAGAAAACTGGAAACGGTTGAGGAATAGGGCAATCAAATATTGCAAGGTACAGTGGCAACATCACCCTGGAAGGGAAGCCACTTGGGAGAAAGAAGAGGATTTAAGAAAGGCCTATCTAGAACTATTCAGGTACATCTTAATTTAAGGGGGGAAGTCTGTAACATCCCATCATTTAGGAACTAACGAATGGTAGATTTAAGAATTTGAATTGTTGCATGCATTCATCTCTGAAAATGTGGGTAAATTTTTCGCCAAATAAAACCCTAAAGTGATCAAAGTTTCTTTCATGCTTTGAGCTTAGGTATAGTCTTGAAGGATGATTGTTATAGACTTTGATATGATCTTCATGGACTTATGTGTTTTGGGAAATGAAATTTGAATTTAAAACTTGAGTGTTTGAATTATAATTCAAAGGATTTTGAATAATGTTTGAGTATTTGATTTAATTTGAGAGTTAATCAATAATAACTCAAACTTTAAATAAAGAAGATAATCAATAATATGAATATTTCAAAACTTCATGCAATAATGAGTTACAAAATGTAACTTAGGAAATGAGAAACAATCTTTACAATAGTAAATAAATAGAAGAATAATATTTCTTTATTGAATAATAGTACAATATTTATTACAAAAGAATAAAAAATAAAGAGTACAAAAGAATAAATTAAAGATTACAATTGAACATGAGAGTTATTACAAGTGACTAATCTATAAAGAAAAATAAAAACCTAAACTAAAGTCTCGATCTTCAAATATGGTACCTGAAAAATAAACATAAACTTAAGAGAAAAAGAAAATTAGGATTAGAATTAATTTTACTCTCAGAGTTGACAGTGAAGTGCACTGTTCACTTTTTCATCATTGAGTATCTAAGGGGCAATTTTCACCAATATGAAAGAATGTATCTTTTATAATTTTAAGCCATAAGTCAAATAAATAGCAAGGAGGGGCAAGTTTCACCAGCCAGGTAAAAAGTAACCTATTGAAAGTAACTTTCAAATTCAGAACATATCCATAACTGTGCAGCAGGCACATTAACACCATTGCATGGGTGTCCACAAGACCACAACAACAACACAATCAAACAAAACGATCAACACAGCCATGGGAATCCAATCCCCACACCATTCCATTGTTCTTACACACCAAGCACAACAACCAATAGCTAAACCAAGCCAAAGCCAAGCTAGATCACACCAACCAAAGCACAGGATCACATCACCAGGATGCTGACATAAGGAGGGGGTGGATCAGGTGGATAGCAAGACCAAGATCAAGCCATCAGGATCAGGAGATGAAGGGCTAGATCAAGGACAAACTAGGAGTTGTAAATACCAAGAGATCATCAGATCAAGCTACCACAAGATCAACCACTAGCAACCACAACATCAAATAAGTGTGGTGAGTAAAATAGACCATCACATTCTCTATCTATCTAGGATTAGACAAGCATTCATGATCTGTCTATTACTCAAATTCTCAGAAAGCACCCAAGTGGGGTGAATCCATCACTGAAGTTTTTAAAACACTAAAGGCAATCAAAAAAGCAAGAGGATCCAACTAGATCTCAGAACAATATCATTGTCCTAGCTATCAAGCTATATTTCAATTCCAGAAAGAATATAGCTAACATTTAAACTTCTAGGCACATTTCTAAGACAAGAGTAGCACCTTAGAATTTAATATTATGGGTATATATAAGTAATCAAGCCTACCATCATTTTTCCCAAATTTGATTCAAGAAACAGTAGCTGGTATCACTACCAGAACCCATCCATGTGAATCAACAAGATAAAGGCTTAATCCCTAAACCTCAGACCAACATCATGGGTCTTAGGGATTTAAGAAAGGAAAATTTCTACTTATTTTTAATACCAAACTCATCTTAAGCTTGAACCAACCCAAACAAAGAAATATAATCTAATCGTGTGTGCCATACAAAGATGGTGTCACAAGAACAGTTCTACCTTAATCAGGTTAAGCATTCAATCTTTACAGATTCAACCAACCAACTATAAATCATTTTCCTGTCATCACATCAATCATAATTAAGAAAATCCCTAAGTATATCTTCACTGTTTGAAACCATTTGATCTCAAACTACATATGAATTCTTAAGCCAACAAGTGCTAATACAGTGACTTCATCACACAACACTCACTATCATTAACCAAGTAATGACAATGGTGTGTTATTAAACCACTAGATTTCCAAGTATTGCTTGTAGAGCAACTTTACCATCTGAACATATCAAAATTAATCCATAGAATCATCTGATAAACCACTAGCATCACCACAGCTAATCATCAGCAGTAAACCCCATCTAGTCACCACTTAACAGGTTCAAGGATCATCAACACATGATCCAATTCATCAGTTACTTAATCAACAGCAGGGTATGAACCCTAAGCAGAACCAAGAATCCTAATCAAGACAGGACAATAACCAGGAAGGTCACTACCAACATCTAGCATAGGATGGCCTAGCACAGAAAGCATGAGAGGGAGAGGAACCACTCACCGAAAGTCCTCGCTGTAGATTAGAAGAGGAAGTAGAGGAGGCCGACGACCATGGCGGCACGGGGAGCACCCCAAGGGGGCGCTGCAACCACACGATGCTACGGCAGCGACCATAGACACGCCTGGGGGAGAGGAGCAACCCCACGGCACACGACAGCAGCGGCGACGTTAGCATCAACGCTAACCCCAAACCCTAAGGTTCGGGACGACATCGATCTGGTCGCAGGAGGGCTCCAGGTCCAAATCCAACTGGATAGGAGGGAAGAGCGGGGCCGAAAACCTCATCTTGCACCACGGCGGCGGCCAGGAAGGTCCACAGCGGCACAAATCACCGGCGGCGACACCGCTGACCACGGGGTCGGGTGAGGAGAAGAAGAGGGGTGAGCTCGAGAGTGAGACAGAGAGTAATGGGCTGGAATGGGCCAATACCCATTCGGGGTGTTTTTTTGACTTTTGCCTACAGGGCCACTAGGGACCAATAAAACCAAATAGCTAGACCAAATCATTTAGAGCTTGTTTTAATAACTGGAAAAGACCAAAATGCCCCTAAACTTTAATAAATTATAGAAAATAAAATAAAAGTCCAAAAATTATAAATAAAATATTTTTGGATTCGCAATAATCCAAACTATCCAAATAAATTAAGAGATAAAATTTTATACATATAAATTTTATTACGAATTTTGTAATTTATATATACCTTATGGAATTTTAAAAATTTATTGAAAGTTGATAAAAATAAATAAAAATCACTTTCATTATATATTAATATTTTAGTATTTTAGAAAAATACTAAACAAATTTTTAATGTCAAATTTTGGTAATTAATGATTATTCTTAAAAGAATTATTAATTAAATAAGAGGAAAATAAAATAAAATAAAATAAAAAGAATACAATATTCAATAAATATTAAAAAAATTATATTTATAAATTCTTTCTCATTAAAAGAATTGTTATAATTTAAATAAATGGGGAGGAGTACATATAAAGCTAAATAATGCATTACATTACTTTGCATAATCATTTTGCTTCTTTAAATATTTTCCTTACCGGTCAATAATGATGTTTTTGTAGACATAGAAGCTTAAGTTCCAGTTTAAGCATCAGACTTCACTACCTTGCCATCACAAGGCAAGTTCATCTCTTGCTCATATCCTTTGAAGAGTCTTTACCAAAGTATTTGCAAATTGTGTGTTATCATATATACTCCAAAGAAAGAAAATATTATTTTTACAAATAAAGAAATCATAGATATCATCCTAAGTGATGATATAATTAAGCAATAGAACTTAGGGTTCTATTTGCAACAATGATGATCAATTAGGGACTTAATAACCAATGACATCAGTGATTCTAGCGCCGTATATGACGTGTTAGCCATGAGATTTGGAATGGGACAGAGAAGTCAACTGTATCTTCTTCCTATCGCATGAAGCTGGATGTGCAGGTCGTGGTTGTTATCCACATAGTGTGCATATTAATTGGTAATTCATAGAGGATATGAAGCATATGGGTGGGAACCCTCATCGTCCCGTGATAGTTTTGGCATCTAACAACTTGTACAAACCATTGCCGTAATTCATTATGTGGGCATGGTGTACACCAAGGAGGCATGTGAGGTCGCGAAGGGGGCAGTGATTGGCTTGGACCAACTACTGGGACCCAAATCATGGAATTGTGGACGGGAAAGTACGCCCGTTTGTGCAACAAGGAGTTGATCTCTCATGGGTAAAGTAAAGCACCTTTGTAGAGTGTAAGAATTGTAACTTGTTACTCCCTGTTCTGGGAAGGAGCTATGAATGCGGCAGGAAAGGAACTCCATGAAAGTTCTAGTCAACCTGTGAAGGCTGATGGTCATAGATTTTCATAATAAAACCAATATTTGAAGAAATATTTACGAAAAATGCATAGTACCAAGGACTTAAAGACCAAGGTGGTAGTTAGAGAATCAAACATCCCACCTTGCATATAATGAACTTGTTGGGTAACTCTGTTACTCATCCTTTCCTTTGATCCCTTGCTTAGACTCTGAGGATCCCAAAGAAGTACCAATGTATGCAGCTGTATGTCAAGAAGATGTGTTCTATGAGGAGCCTGACCTGTCAAGAGGTGTTGAAGGGGTGGATTACGAAATCCGCTATGGTGTTGATGATAACGAGTCCAACTAAGAATACTAGTTAGTAGTAACCAACGGAGCCGAGCGACACGAACTCTATAGAATAAGCTGCTGAGCTCAACTCCTAGTTGGAGTTGCTACTTTTAAATTCCACTGAAACACTTTATATTTTGGTTTGTAAGTTGAAATCTTTTGAAGTCTTGAACTTCTGGTATTGTAATGATAATAATGTGTGAATGTTTGTAATATGGACCCGCAATGTTTCTGCTGTACCACTTTGAGGGATTTGATATTTACGGAATGGTGTTCTGTGTGTTTCATGTGAACGACTATAGTGTCATGCAGTGGTATGCTAGGTCACCGCAATCATGATGTCATGTACATGCATTGTTATGCATTCTCTATTTGTCAATTGCCCCGCTGTAATTTGTTCACCCAACATGTTATTTATCTTATAGAGAAAACACCTCTAGTGAACTGTGGACCCTGGTCCATTCCTTCCCATTGATATTCTATCTACTATTTACTTTCTGCAATTACCACAAGCAATTACTTTCTTCCACACAATACATTTAATCCTTTGTTTTCAGCAAAACCAGTGAGCTTTGGCAACCTCATTGATGAGTTGGGGCAAAGTATTTTAGTTGTGTTGTGTGCAGGTTCCACGTTGCTACCAACACCTTCAGAAGTGGCTTCTCTCTCCTACTAGTTCGATAACCTTGGTTCTATAAATGAGGAAAAACTTGCTGCTGTGCTCATCATACCTTGCTCTTGGGGTTCCCAATAGGCTCTACATCAACTGAGCCAACATCAATCCTAGCGCACCTTTCAACGATCTCCAAATTCTGCACATAAAATGTGCAGCCAACAAGTTGGGTCAATACTTTGAATGTATTGGCAAATTACAACAAGGAAAGAATAAGGATGACTCTACATGCAAGGCTTGAGTAGGCTTTGGGTTTCATTTGCATAAAGCCAATTTTATCTAAGAAAGAAGAGAAGAGGAAGAGTTTTATCCTACTTTGTAAACATCTCCTTAAGTAAAATAGGGTCGAATGGAACACGAGGATATTACTCACCAACTGTCCAAACAACCAAACACGTGGATATTACTCACCAAGTACAAAAATCCCACCCATTGGAAATATTACTCAAGCCATGGGGTTTCAAAACTTTGTTTAGAAAAGAGAGGAAGATCCTTCAGAGGCTCCATCCTTCATATGCTCAATGTTGTTCTATTTCCATTAAAATGGCTGATCGATCTGATTAAAGTACTATCGAGAGTTTGTGCACTTTATCCGTAATCCATGATCAAGTAATTTTACAAACAAGACCATGTTGAGGCTTTCCCTTATTAGCCCCTCTACCTTCTAGATCCAACCGTGCCAAGAACCTCCAAATGTTGGTACCCAGGTGAGGTTTTCCACTAAGTACTAGGCCAAGACAAAGCCCATATGTATTATTGTTGAACTAGAAGCTTCTGAATTATGAAACATGGAAGACTTCTTTGATTCCTGGGCAGCCATCCTCCACCCAATTCCACTCGTTGACCCAAGAGAGAGCCTTCATACTTAGAAAATTTCTTATCTTTCGAACCCGCCAACGGTACTTTACATATATATAGCATAGCAAGTACTTATCAAAAAAGGGGTAACATATTAGGAGGGAAAATCCTAAGTATAGAGCTACTCATGGCATACTACAAAATCATCGCACTTGCAAAATAATACTTCAGAAAATTCTACCAGAACATCCTACACATGCATACTAAAGAATTTGATCACATGCATAGAATAAAAAACTGGGACAAAAATATGAACAAGTGGTGTAACTCGCCTTTTTTTTATTATGAGTGATGATTAAATTTCTTCTGCAGCAATTGCACTCCCCGAACAATCTATCGCGAGGACAAAATAATTTCCAATCAAAACAATTGCAAACTTAGCAACAATACAAACATACAACAAAACAATGGTGATCATATGCATGCATGATGATTTAAAATTGTCACACTGGTTGTATTTAGTATTTTGAAGACTATTATAACACATGATGCATATTAAAAGCATTTAATGCATAAAACAATTTTATAATGAACTATATTGATTTAAATAGGGTTTAAATCATTTTAACTCAAATTATGGTGTTTTCATATTATTAAATCGTGAATTAAATAACACTTTATAGGTATCTCAACTTAGAGCCAGTAGCAATTGGAATCACGCAAAAAAGATCTATAAATCTTTTTGTATGATTTAATTACTATAACAATGAAATTTAGTCTTTCTGCAAGATCATCTGATATAACAACGCTAAATAATTTTGTGTATATTCTTACTGGATAGATATGATCAGAACTGAACAGTACACATTGGTTTTACTAAATTTGGAGTTATAAATCATTTTCTATGATGTAATTACTATTTAATAGAGTTTAAATAATTCAAAATTTTACTTCATCATAAATTATATCTAAGACCAGATCTGTATTCCACATGAAATTTTGAATCCAAATACATATTATTTATATTTTTCCAATCTAAAAATAATATATTATGAATTTAATAATCTAAATTTCCATTAAAAATAATTAAATCGCTATAGTAATTATACGCTACAAAATTATATCTAACGGGATTATAATTTTTAATATGAAATTAGAAAACCACAGATACTTTATTTGTATTTTTTGGATATACGAGTAATTTATTATGCTTTACTAATTATAAAATATCCATTAAACCATTTAATTTATTACAGTAAAACTATACAGTAAAAGTTAGATCTAATCTTGTACTAATACTCTACATAATTTTCTGAATCCGTAGATATATTATTTGAATTTTTTTGGAGCAGTAGTTATTATTATACAATTTAAATACCATAAAATGACTATTTAACCAATTAAATAAATACAGAAAAACTATACCTCGAAAAATAGATCTAATGACGAAATAATGTTCTAGGCTAAATTATTTTTCCAACGATATATTCTTTGCTGAATTTGGACATACAAATATTTTTCTATGAATTTCCTAAGTTCTAAATAATTTATGCAAATATTAAATATGTATATTCCGTTGGCACTGACCTGGCTGCTGACGAGGCCCGACATGGCGCAGACGTGTGTCACGGACCGGACTTCCACATGGCAAGATCAGATTAGCTGGTACCGGTTCACTGTTGTGTGTAATCTCTGCGTCAGATGGGATTCCAACGGCTAGGAAAGGAAGTTTCCTGGGCTGCAATGGATTGAAGCTGGCCACGGCAGGGAACGGTGGCGGTGACTCAGACATCGGTAGTGGAGGTTCTTCCAGTGGTCTCCACTGCCGTCTAGGTATCCCAAGAGATGTAGTAGAGGATGGGGATCATGGCGGAAGGTACGGTGGCTTCTGTTGCTTCCTACAGAGATGAGCGCGGTCGGTCGAAATGGGGCGGCGTCGGTGAGATCTGACGAGGAATTGCAGCTCCTCCGGTGATCCTACAAAAGGGAGAAAGAGGTGAGGTGTTGCAGTGGTCCAAGGGGAGGAGCATGGAGGGGAAAGAAGGGTCACGGGGCGACATATGAGAGCTTGACCTCGAGTTCAGATTTCAGGAACAACGAGCTCCGGCAGCGAGATCGGAATCGATCTAAAGCTCGGGTTTTCATGAAATTTCTAAAGGGACAATGCGTGGGATTGTGTAGGGTATTATAAGGAGGGGTTTGGGATGCGGAAGGGGTTCTGATTTGTATCAATTTAACCGGAATTGCCGGGATTCCGTTCGGAAGACGCGTGCCTTCCGTGTCATGAGGAAGAAGGAGACTGGCGGGTGGGGTCTACCCTTCAGTGGGAGCAGTGAGATGGGATGCGCTGGGCTGCGCTATGCAATGGACCGGCTCGCTGTTGTGCACCGCTCGCTCATGGGAAGCTGGCGGTAGATAGGCTGTGGGCCGCTTGGCTATTCTGTCGGTTATCTTAGGGTTTTTTTGCTTTGTCTTTTATATTTTCTGTTTTAGTATTTATCTAATAACTTTTTCATATTAACTCCAAATGGAGTGAATTTTATTTCTAAATTTTTGTAAATTCAAAATACACACCATGAGCTTCATACAGACTATTTTTGATCAAAAGAAGATTCATCATTATGCCATGATGCATATAGGTTATTAGATGGCTATATGTAGAGGTCCCAACCTTTAATAAGGTATAGATCCTTGTGTTTACAATGCTAGTCCCTAGATCAATAGTTAGCATCCATAATTAAGATGTAATATAAAGAAACGAAGGTCATAATACAACTTTATAACCAGGAATAAAATAATTCATTACATCTTACATAGCTCATTTGGCTATCTCAATACAATGTAGCAGAAATAACTATGTAGCATGGATTCCTTCATCTTCAAAGTGCCACAGGCAATCATGTTGGTTGTATACTTGTAATCCTAATCAACACACTTCACTAACATCAAAACAAACCTACAACATAATAAGTTACAACCACAAGGGTCAATACATTTGAATTGTATTGGCAAGTGATACTATGGTAGTATAGTGCAGTCTATCATCTATAAGCATTTAGCTAAGTGGAGCTTAGGCTTGCTTTGCTCAAAATAGATTTTCCTTATAAGTTGAAAACACTAAGTTTTTGTTTGTCAACATTACCCAAGGCATCTACCAATAAAAATTGGTGATCCTTTAACCCTTCTTCAACCACAAGTTTTTAACTTAGAAATTGGGATGAGGAGATTCTTATAGCTTCCATGTCTTGATGCTCAAATTGTCCATTGCCGGGGACATGGCTAAGTACTTAGATTTTACTCTCTCGAGAGGTGGTGCACTTTCCCCATAAGACTCTACATGTATCGAGACAAGATCTTTTATAAGTCTTCCCTTAGACCATAATGGACGCGTTCCCAAACCTATCACCCTCTACCACCAACTGTCCATCTATCTAAGTTATTGCAACCTATATGATCCAGGCAGAGCCCATAATGCAAAGTGGCTGCACTTGAAGCTTCTCAACAGTTGACATCTCAAATCTCTTTGTTCCTGGGTGGGTTTCCACAAGTGATATACACTAGGGTAGTCCATAGATATGGGCCCTGTGTAACCACTCAACATAACCCATTCACACCATTCCACCTAGGTGATTCATTCACATAGTAGTTTTATTAATCAAAACACAAGTCATAGACATAGGAATATTTCATAGCATGAATATAATCCACCCTTGTTTTCTACTAGCTAGGCTAAGCATAACCGTAGTAGGAATCTTAACTTAGGAAAATTCTACTAAGGCATCAACTACTAGGATTTCCCATGGCATAGCACACTTAGTAAAATTCCATGCAAGTCCTACTTTGAAATATCACTAATGCATAGTGAAAATAATGGGACAAAAGTATGAAGCACCACTTGCCTTTTTGGTAGAGAATATAAGTTCACTCCTTGATCTTGCAATAGTCACACTCTTCAAATTTCAATACAATTCAATCAAGGAACAAATTCAATCTAGCATTCAAAACAATTCATCACATAAAATAATAAAAACAACGCAATGCATGAAAGCATGCCAAAGATTGTTTTATTTGGAAAGGTGGTTTCTAATAGGTTATACACATTTTAAAACACCTATTGGTCATTTATAAAGGTGGCAAAACCATTTGATATTAAGTTAGTGAAAATGGCCACTTTAAATCCCTTTTGCTTTGCTAGAACTGATTTTATTCAAAAAAACAATTTCTAGTGTTAGCCAAAATGTTTTTAAACACCATTATTAATGTTTATGGTCATAATGTTTTGAAAAAATTCCATTTGCAAAGGGTTTCATCCATAATCCATTTTTAAATCAAAGCAACATTTTATTTTGTTGGAAATGTCTTTAAACAAAATAATAATTTTCTAGGGTTCACAAAATATATTTTTAAATCCAAAACATGGTATTTAGGGTCAGAGAGTTTAATTCAAACCATTTTAAAAACGTTTTACTCAAAAAACATTTTTAAATCATAATCAATTTTTTATTTAACTAGAAATACTTTTAATCAAAGGAATAATTCTTTAGCATCACAAATTATACTTTTAAATCTACAAGTTGGTTTTTATGGTCAGTAGGTTCAAAACAAACCTTTTACAAAAGATTTTACCCTAAAAACATTTTTAGAATAAATTTTATACTCAAAATATGCCTATACATGTTTCTGCAAAAACAACCAATTTTACAGAAGCAAACCATTAAACAAAGGGCATGGTTGGATAGAATTATTTTTCCTGATTCCAATGATACAAAGTTTGCAAAATTTGGAAATGTATATTTAAAGTTATGATTTTTGCAAAATCTAACATCTAATAGAAATGTTTATGTTTTTAAAACAAAGTCGGTGCCACGCGTTGCAGAGATCATGCTACGCGGTGTGTTGGATCTAATTAGAATCGTGCGACACAGATGCAAACTTATCCCTTCGCTTAAGTTCTAATATCACGCCTTCGATCAAGATCTAACGTGTAACATCCCAAAACTTTAATCCATGTTGATCAAGATCCAAATCATTAAAATTAAGGTTAACAAAAACTTTTCCATCTCAAAATATGAAAGCATTCATGTTTATGTGCATTTAAATTAGGAGTTCATTTGAATTTCCATGGTTCTGTGTTTCATTGCTTGTAAAAATGACTCTTAGGTGAAATAAACATCATCTAAATCATTCCCAAACTTTTCCCAAAGAAAAACAACTCAAAATAAATAAATGAAGTGAATGGTCATTTTTTCCAAATTAACTATCATGCCTACTTTGGCTATTCCTAGTACTCAAAACTTAACAGAAATAATTGTGGATGTTTGCACCCCTTGCTAGTACACATAATGAGGTACCAAGGCCCACCTTGTGATCTTCCAAAAACATTCAAATGCTAAGTTTAAATGACAGTATAAAATTGAATCTATCTCATATGGGAAGATACCACTATTTCAAAAACCACTCAAACAAGCTCAATTTTCAAAACCCAAGAAACCACAGTCTCAAGCTTATGCCTAGCACACCTAGCAAAAATCTTTTAAAAATTCAAAAAGAATTTTCTTGCGGCCATTTCATCAAACACTTGGCAGGCAGAATTCAAACAAAACCAAATTCACTATTTTGAATAGTGTAATGGCCAAACTTGTCTCCCATTTGACCTCCATTTGCTCACATTGTTCCCTCTGGATCAAACCAGGGCATAACTACCCCATCCCCTACCTCCTAGCAGCGTGGCCATGCCAAGCCGAGCCACACCTTGCCGGCCAACTTGGTCGCCGCTGCAGAAGACCGCCTCCCCCTCTCTCGCCATGTCTAGGAGATAGACAGCACCTCACCGCCTCCCATTGTCCCTTCCCCGAGCCAGGCCCCGCTGTGGACCACCAAGAAATCTCCGTGCCTAGTGCCACCACACCTTGCCGAGAACGCGTCAGAGCGCCGCACCCGGCACACGTGCACAAGCCGCCACTCGACTGCAGCCCGTGCCCACCGCGTCGCCACGACCCAGGGAGAACAACAGACACCCCCATTCGTGGTCCAATGCCTCACAGCCACCGCTCGCCGTCGAAGCCGCCGCCTCTGCCGCTCAGAGCGCCAGCTCTGCTCGACTGCTTACCACTGCCCCTATGCCCACATTAAAATCCTAGGGCACCGCCAGGAGACCACGCGTCGATCGCCATCCTCATCCTTGACTCTAGCAGCCCGTAGCCATGTCGCCATCGTCGCCTGCCGAGCCTATAAATGGAGGGCACCCCCAGCTGTTTGCATCACACCACTCCACTCCCCTCACCTCACTCATCGTCCCACACCTGTAGCCGGAGCACGGGGAGCAGCAGCTCACCAGAATTGTATCGGAGCAGTCCGCCTCTGGAGGAGAAGGGCGCCGCTGATTGCGACCACCCCCAGAGTTGCCTCGACCGTCCCGGAGCTCGCCGACGACCACCAGTCCGTTTGCTCGCCTTGCCGTTGTCGCTGCAGCCCTTTTACGCCCCCTATGCACCCCCACCGAGCCGCTAGGGTTAGAGCTCGTCGGCGACAGGTCCATCGTCGACGACGATCCACATTCGTTGATCCCCACTCTAATCCAACGTCCCACACTGCCCCGTACAGCTTCGCGCGTTATGAGCCACTGACTGGTGGATCCCCCTGTCAGCTGAGCCCCGCGTTGCGGAGTGACATTGGGCCAGCCCGTTAGTGTCTCTCGCGCGACCTAACAGTTTAAATTTAGATTTTCCATTTAACTTCAAACACAGTTCTGTACATAGATTCAAAAATCAAACCATCTCGACTCACTGAACCAAAATGCATGAAACTAATTTTGTTATAAAGGTACTGAAATGCTTAATCCAAGCCCGTTGGATTCAAACCCTTTGGAATTATAGATCAACCATGGTAAAAATAATAAGGCAGAAGCTTTTCTGCATTCAAACATTTTTAAAAATTCAACCATAAAAGATTTTAAGTTGATTCCAACTCTCAGAAATCACATTTGATCATATATTTTAGAATATGTAAAAAAATATGGGTTTACTTACAGAAATAATGTTCAAGTAATAAAAGAATGCTACATAGTCATTTCTAGTCACTTTATTTATTTAAAACAAAAAGATTAAACCTTATTAAATTGTGACACCACTTTAAATCACATTCTCATGTACTGAAATATGTGGTGATGACATGTGTCAACATGATCCCATGTTTGAGATGAAGAATACTAAATCTTAAGTAGTTTTTCAATGAGTAGAAATTACTTTTCTCAAATTAAAATAAATAAGACAAATGCTTTAATTCTTGTAATGTTAGTGATGATGCTAGATCATCTATAGTGCACCTTTCTGTGATGATTGAAAATAGTTAAGTATTGTTTGGTGATTGTGTACCTCGTATTTGTTTATAGACGCTAGTATCGACCAAGGATACGAGGAGGAAGGAGGATACTACGAGGAAGAAGCCGAGGAGAACTTCAACCACTGCTCTACACAAGGCAAGCTAACACTTGCCACTATGAAAGTTAGATAACCTATGCAATGCATTAAGCATGCTTGGTTGGACACATTTGATGATACCCAATCCTTGTTTTACTTACAAGTTTAATACTTTATTTCTTTATCAAAGCTTTCTCTTAGAGTTTACATAGTGAATTGTAGATAGTAGAAAGATATTGGAAGGTAGCATAAAGAGCATAAAATTTGGCCTAAGTTAGATAATCTTGATGTCATCCTAAGGCATGAGATTGAACTTAGCAAATCTCCACTTGTTTACCACCCCTCATTAGTAGTTACCACCACTTGTAGATACTAGTGCCACATAAAACTAAATCAACTTTAGATGGGAATACTTGGTGAAAATGGTTATGAAAATGGTTATGAAAGTCATTCTACTAAAATGTTTTGACATGTGTTTCTGAACCCCAGATGATTTTGATGATGAAAATGTTGAGGCATGAGCCTTAACCCTTTATAAAACTGATGGTTGTCTGGATGCGATACCATTCAAATTTTACCGTACAACCACAATACCCGAAAATTGGGTAGGGCTTGACTGGAAATTTATATACCTTAGTATGGGTTCCCTCGCGGCCAAGGTCTGAGCTAAGGCTACCTTGTGAAGATTGTCCACCTATGCAGTACCCAAGATGGCATTCGGTCATGGTTGGGAGGCCAAACTCATAGGAGAGGTGCCTACACTAGGGCGTGTAATTGAAAGGTTAGGATTGATTATCCGCATACTGAGTATGGTGAATTCAGGATTTGTTCCTGACGGATGTATTGAATGTTGTGGTGAAAGTGTAAAATCTCTGCCGAGTGTCAAACTATTCGAATAGCCGCGTCCGTGGTTATGGACAGTTAGAGTGGCCATACTGTTCCCCCGTTAGATGTTTTCAAACTGACTTATGAAATGAATTGAGACTTTGACTTGACCACAACAGAGTTTGTATATGAAATTCAAATTCCCACTTAGGTGTTATAAAACTTTCAACTAGTTTTCTTTGCTTCTAAACTTAGTAGAGGTAAATCTGGCTTTTTGCAAAACAACCTTAGATCGTAGTATCCTACTACAAAAACCCTCTTAACTGTTAGTATTAGTTTGTGAGTACTTAAAGGGTACTCATGGCTTTGTCCCTGGCTATTCCCGTGGCCATACTATGAAGAGGAGTACCCGGATGATGGACTGCAGGAAGGTTACGACAACTAGGATCATCTCCCATCGTCAACATTGCCTGTGACCCTGAAGATGGAGCTTCGCCTACGCTATCATTACTATTACATTATTCCGCTGCTTGAGTTGTATTAAGAACTGGATCATGAGATCCTTATTTGTGTAAGACCTTATGTATGGTTTGTAATGGATGATGTACTATGATATCCAAATCTGTTATGTCTCGCAAAAATGGTAATCCTGGGATTGCGATGTATGGCATAACAGGCATCTGGGATTAAAAATCCGGGTGTTGACAAGTTCGTATCAGAGCCATCGTGACCATAGGAGACCCTAGTTAGAAAGGACGTTTGAATCAAAAACTTAGTTTCAAAACCAAAGGAAGTGAGTATTTACAAAAACTTATTCTCATTCTTATCACTTGGATTCTTTCATGAAAATTTATGTTCCTCAAAAATTCTTGCAAAATACATAAAATTTGACACACTTGATCCCTCTACTAACTTACTCATCCTATATTCTTATAGATGGACGTAAAGTAGAGAAAGTTTTATCAGTTGGGGAATGGAGGAGACCTCATCTTTGAACATGACTTGGACCAGCTTTCAGAACTTCTGGAGCGTCCGCACCCCGAGTTCTTCGGATCCCAGCTCAATGATCAGGAAGGAGAAGATCTACAGTGGGTAGTTGTTGCAAGTCTCCGAGGAAAGATTGAACCTCCCACTGGCAAGGGAATTCAGTTCACCTTAGGAGAAAACAACTGGCTCGATGGACTGGCTAGGCAATGCAGGAAGCTCTTGCCCATCTATGTGGGTACTGTATCAATCAGATCAAGGGTACCCACTTTTAGTTATACGCAAGGTGTGATGTTATGGGACAACCACTAGAGGCCCCACATCATCCCGAGCTGAAGAGTCAAGTGGACCACCTCAGCTTCATGATGTATGATCGTCAGCAGGAGTTGCACAACGCCCATGCCTACGCCAACCACAAGTACGCCATAGCCAAGAAGAAGGATCATACCCTCTCCATGCTAGTGAAGAATCGCAAGTCTTGTTGCCGTCAGCTCGATAAGAAGGAGCGCATCATTGCCCGTCTTCGCCACCGGATCACGGATTTGGAGGGGACTATCCACGAGAGAGACATGTAGTTGGAGGAAAGGGAGAATGCCGGAGAAGACCTTCGTGGAGATCCCTACTCCTATCTCAGCGATGATGATGACTTTCGGGAGGATTAGGCCATGGACTTCTTCACCGATGAGGAGGATTTTTCCTTCATCGATGACGATGATGATGATGAGGATGATGAGTACACCGACTCCAAGGAGTAGTAGCACTTGAGCATTAGCATAGTGAGTTGTATTCGGTCCCACTATATCGTAGTTTCTAGAATGGTTCTTAAAATCTTCAGTTTTCCTTTGTTGTGGTGTGTGTTTGTATCGTGTGCTATGAATGAATGAAAAGCAAGTTGCTAGAAAAATCTGAGTCAAACTTAAAAAAATTCAACTACCTCTGAATCTTAGAAATTTCCCTCTTTTCTCATGATCTATCTGAATCTTCAGATGCCTCGTGGAGGAAGCGGATCATCCCCGGACCCAATGTTACATATCTTGCAAATTTTGGTTTATGACCGGGAAGATGAAAGAGCCGAACGCCAAGCCAACCTAGCCACCCTTCAACACAAAGCTCAGATGTCCAACAACAATCAAGGCCAAGGAAATCAGGAAAACCATGGATCTAAGCTTAAGAATTTCTAGAACACCAATCCACCTATTTTCACTAAGTCAGAGGAACCACTAGATGCAGATGATTGGCTGCAAACAATGGAGAACAATCTGGAAGTCGCCGGAGTGGAAGCTAACGAGAAAGTTCTATTCACCACCCACTATATAGCCGGAGATGCAAGAGTATGGTGGAACAACGTTCGTGCAATGACCGGAGGTCAGATGATGACCTGGGATGAATTCAAGGTCAAGTTTAGCAGAACCCATGTGCCACCGGGTTTGATGAAGAGGATGAGAGATGAATTCAGAGAACTGAAGCAAGGAAGGATGATCGTAGTGGAATACCGTGACAAATTCTTGTCATTAGCTAGGTATGCCCCAGATGAGATCGACACTGAAGCCAAGAAGAAAGAGAGATTCTTGAATGGTCTGCACGATGATGCAGACGGTGTTGGCCAATATCCCCTTTGCTAATATTGAAGCCCTTGTCGACTCTACCATTCAGATGGAAGGAAAGATCAACCAAGCCAATGAGAACCGCAAGTGCCGCATGATGCATCAACCAGGAACCCACCAGAACCCAAAGTATAGCCCCAACCCATCTCCAGGATTTTCCCCGAGAACCAACAGACCCCCGATGAACCGTCCGACCTATCCCAACCGTGGAAACCCAAGGCCCGGAGGAAACCACAACAACCCCGACAACTCTAGCAATTTCAACCGTGCACCACCCAGGTTCAACAATAACAATGCCGCTAACCAACTCCAACACTACCCCAAGGACTGGAAGCAATGATGTGCCTGTTGTGGCGAAGGACAAGTCGCAAGTGACTTGTTATGAATGTGGAACCAAGGGTCACTACTCCAGTGAGTGCCCCAAGAAGAATGTCGCAGCCCCCAATGCAAATTCCCCAGCTCAGCAACAACGTCGTGTTCAGCCCGGAAGAAGGTTTTCCCCAGGGAACTCGCTTAACCGCAACAGCCATCTTTTTATCATGCATGCTGAAGAAGCCCAGGAAGCGCCAGACGTCGTGATGGGTATGTTCTCTGTTAACTCCATACTCGCGAGAGTGTTGTTTGATTCGGGAGCATCGCACTCATTTGTCACTGAAGAATTTGCATGCACTAGTAAGATTCAACCAACCAAACTGAAGCATGTTATGATTATTCAAATCCTCGGTTCAACCACCAAAGCTAGGCAAATTTGCAAAGCTGTCCCTATCTGAATCCATGGCATAGATTTTTATGCTAATCTAATAGTACTCAGAACTAAAGGTTTGGAAGTAGTACTAGGAATGGATTGGGTGTCCAAACATAAAGGATTAATTGACTGTGCCAACAAAGCCATAACCATGACCAGTATAGATGAAGTATCAGTCGAGCATGTATCTGAAACCTTACCTCGTCAATTCAAGTGCAACAATAGTATAGACCAACCTACCATTGACCAAGTCGGGATAGTCTGTCAATACCCCGAGGTATTTCCAGATGTTTTTTCTAGTATGCCCCCAGATCGGGATATCGAGTTTATCATTGAACTAATCCCTGGAACAGGACCCATTGCCCAGATACCATATAGTATGAACCCGTCTGAACTAGCAGAACTGAAGAAGCAACTGGATGCCATGCTGGAAATTGGATTGATTCAACCAAGTGTGTCACCATGGAGATCACCTGTTTTGTTCATGGACAAGAAAGATGGAGGTAACCGTTTGTGTACGGATTATCGGACGTTGAATGATGTCACCATCAAGAACAAGTACTCATTGACAAATATAGAAGATCTTTTTGACCAGTTGACTGGTGCTAAGGTGTTTCTCTAAGATTGATCTTAGAACTAGCTATCATCAACTCAAGATTCGTGTAGAGGATATTCCAAAGACTGCCTTTACCACCAGATATGGATTATACGAGTATACTGTCATGTCTTTTGGATTAACCAATGCCCCCGCTTATTTCATGAATCTCATGAATAAGATTTTTATGGACTTCCTGTATAAGTTTGTCATTGTTTTCATCGATGACATTCTGATTTATTCCAAATCAGAAGAAGAACATGAGCTACACCTAAGGACCATTCTTGGAACCCTTAGAGAGCATCAGTTGTATGCTAAGTTTAGCAAATGTGAATTCTGGTTACAGGAGGTAGGATTCCTCGGACACATTGTATCAGCCGGAGGGATTGCCGTTGACCCTGTAAAGGAGAAAGATGTCGAAGATTGGAAAGCCCCGACCACTCAAACCCAAGTTCATGCATTTCTCGGATTAGTGGGATACTACCGCAAGTTCGTAGAAGGATTCTCGAGTATCGCTAGACCCATGACCCAATTGCTGAAGAAGGACAAGAAGATTGAATGGAAGGACAAATGTGAAGCGAGTTTTCAAGAACTCAAGAGAAGATTGATTTCAGCCCCCATCTTGATATTGCCGGATATCACAAAGCCCTATGACGTGTATTGTGATGCATCCAAGATCGGCCTAGGATGTGTGCTAATGCAAGAAGGAAAAGTTATATCCCATCTATCTCAACAACAGAAGCAGCATGAACAGAATTACCCAACCTATGACCTCGAGCTCGCAGCCGTAGTTCTAGCCCTGAAGACATGGAGGCATTATCTCACGGGAAACCATTATGAGATGTATTCAGATCACAAGAGCCTAAAGTATATATTCACTCAGAAGGAGCTGAATATGAGACAGAGAAGATGGATTGAGCTAATTAAGGATTACGACGAGGACATTCACTATCACCTCGGTAAAGCCAATGTGGTAGAAGATGCCCTTAGCAGATTTCCGTGCCGCTTGAACTCCATGATTTTGAAGGAGCAACCAAGTTTGCACAAAGAGATGGAAGATTTCCAAATGGAATTTGTGAGCGAAGGATTTTTGGCTAGCATAGAACTTCAACCCACTTTGATCAGCCAGATCAAAGAGGTGCAGAAAGGAAATGCTAGTATCGACGAAATCAAGCGTCCTATCGGTACAGGCAAAGTAACCGGATTCACCGAAGACGAAGAAGGAGTTCTATGGTACAAAGGACGTCATTGTGTACCCGCAGATTTAGAGTTGAAAGAAGTTATTATGAAGGAAGATCATGATACTCTTTATTCTATCCACCCCGGAGGAACGAAGATCTATGAGGATTTCAAAGAACAATTCTGGTGGCATAAGATGAAGAGAGAAATCGGAAGCTATATCGCCAAGTGTGATATATGTCAGAGAGTCAACGCAGGACATCAAAGACCCGCAGGACAGTTGTAACCATTGCAGATTCCGGAATGGAAATGGGATTCAGTTGGAATGGACTTTATCAACGGATTGCCTACTTCTAGTAGGGGAAATGACTCTATCTGGGTCATAGTTGATAGATTGTCCAAAGTAGCCCATTTCTTACCAGTCAAGAACACCTATCAGAGTTCGAAGTTAGCAGAGTTATACATCGCTAGAATCGTTAGTTTGCACGGAGTCCCCAAGAACATCGTATCGGATCAAGGAATGCAGTTTACCTCGAGATTCTGGAAGAAAGTCCAAGAAAGTTTAGGAACCCGACTTGATTTCAGCACAGCTTATCACCCTCAGACCAATGGACAGACGGAGCGAGTAAATCAAATACTCGAAGATATGTTGAGAGCATGTGTGTTAGAGTATGGATCTAAATGGGAAGACTGTCTACCGTTCGCAGAATTTTCATACAACAACAGTTATGAAGCAAGTTTGCAAATGGCCCCATTTCAATTCATGTATGGAAGGAAGTGTCGCACCCCTTTGAATTGGTCGGAAGTAGGAGAAGGTCAGATTTTCGGACCCGACGTCCTACGAGAAGTACAAGAGAAAGTTCACAAGATTCGTGAGCACCTCAAGACCGCCCAGTCAAGACAGAAGAGTTACGCTGACAAGAGACGTCGAGACCTCGCTTTCAATATCGGAGAGTTCGTGTATCTGAAAGTGTCGCCATTGAAAGGAATGCAGCGTTTCCAGCTGAAGGGAAAGTTAGCCCCCCGATATATCAGACCCTTCAAGATTCTGAATCGTCGAGGAGAAGTATATCAATTGGAACTGCCAGAAGAAATGTCAGTCGTGCACAATGTGTTCCATATCTTGTTACTTCGTAAATGCCTCGAAGTTCCGGAGAAGACTGAAGTTTTCAAGAATATTGATCACCGGACCATAGAAATCAATAATGACCTGACCTATCCCGAAGTACCCATTCGTAGTTTGGAAGAAGCTTTCAAAACTACCAGAACCCTAAGCATCAATTTTCTCAAGATTCAGTGGAGCAACCACACGGAAGAAGAAGCTACCTGGGAGCGCGAAGATCACATCAGGACGGAGTTCCCTGATCTCTTTAAATCCTAGGTAATCTTTGTTCTTCTTTCTCAAATCTTGGGACGAGATTTTGTTTAAGGAGGGAAGGTTTGTAAAACCCCAAAACTTTAATCCATGTTGATCAAGATCCAAATCATCAAAATTAGGGTTAACAAAAACTTTCCCATCTCAAAATATGAAAGCATTCATGTGTATGTGCATTTAAATTAGGAGTTCATTTCAATTGCCATGGTTCTGTGATTCATTGCTTGTAAAATGATTCTTAGGTGAAATAAACATCATCTAAATCATTCCCAAACTTTTGCCAAAGAAAAACAACTCAAAATAAATAAATGAAGTGAATGGTCATTTTTGCCAAATTAACTATCATGCCTACTTTGGCTATTCCTAGTACTCAAAACTTAACAGAAACAATTGTGGATCTTTGCACCCCTTGCTAGTACACATAATGAGGTACCAAGGCCTACTTTGTGATCTGCCAAAAACATTGAAATGCTAAGTTTAAATGACAGTTTAAAATTGAATCTATCTCATATGGGAAGATCCCACTATTTCAAAAACCACTCAAAAAAGCTCAATTTTCAAAACCCAAGCAACCACAGAGTCTCAAGCTTATGCCTAGCACACCCAGCAATGATCTTTTCAAAATTCAAAAAGAATTTTCTTGCGGCCATTTCATCAAACACTTGGAAGGCAGAATTCAAACAAAACCAAATTCACTATTTTGAATAGTGTTCTGGCCAAACTTGTCTCCCATTTGACCCCCATTTGCTCACATTGTTCCCTCTGGATCAAACCAGTGCATAACTACCCCATCCCCTACCTCCTAGCAGCATGGCCATGCCAAGCCGAGCCCCACCTCGCCGGCCAACTTGCTCGCCGCCGCAGCAGACTGCCTCCCCCTATATCGCCATGTCTAGGAGATAGCCAGCACCTCACCGACACCCACTATCCCCACCCCGAGCCAGGCCCAGTCGTGGACAATCGAGAAATCCCCATGCCCATTGCCACCGCGCCATACCGAGCACGCGCCAGAGCGCCGCACCCGGCACACGTGCACAAGCCGCCTCTCGACCGCAGCCCACGCCCACCGCGTCGTCACGACCCAGGAAGCACGCCAGACACCCCCATTCATCGTCTAGTGCCTCACAGCCACCGCTCGCCGTTGAAGCCGCCGCCTCTGCCGCTCAGAGCGCCAACTCCGCCCGACCGCTTACCACCGCCCCTAAGCCCGCAGTAAAATCCTAGAGCACCGCCAGGATACCGTGTGTCGATCGCCACCCTTAGCCATGCCGCTAGCAGCCCATAGCCATGTCGCCACCATCGCCTGCCCATTCCTCTCAGTCTCGCCGTCGAGCCTATAAAAGAAGGGCACCCCTAGCCGTTTGCAGCACACCACTCCACTCCCCTCACCTCACTAATCGTCCCACACCTCTAGCCGGAGAATGGGGAGCAGCAGCTCGCCAGAATTGTACCGGAGCAGGCCGCCTCTGGAGGAGAAGGGCGCCGCTGATTGCGACCACCCCCGGAGCTGCCTCAACCGTCCCGGAGCTCGCCGTCGACCATCAGTCCGTTTTCCCGCCTCATCGTCGTTGCTGGAGATCTGATACGCCCCCTATGCACCCCCACTGAGCCGCTAGGGATAGAGCTCGCCGACGACAGGTCCGTCGTCGACGACGATCCGCAACCGTTGATCCCCACTCTAATCCAATGTCCCACACCGCCCCGTACCACTTCACGCGTTATGAGCCACTGACTGGTGGATCCCCCTGTCAGCTGAGCCCCGCGCTGTGGAGAGACACTGGGCCGGCCCGTTAGCGTCTCCCACGCGACCCAACAATTTAAATTTAGATTTACCATTTAATTTCAAACACAGTTCTGTACATAGATTCAAAAATCAAACCAGCTCGACTCATTGAACCAAAATGCATGAAACTAATTTTGTTAGAAAGGTACTTAAATTCTTAATCCAAGCCCGTTGGATTCAAACCCTTTGGAATTACAGATCAACCATGGTAAAAATAACAAGGCAGAAGCTTTTCTGCATTCAAACACTTTTCAAAATCCAACCATAAAAGATTTTGAGTTGATTCCAACTCTCAAAAATCACATTTGATCATACCTTTAAGAATAAAAAACATATGGGTTTACTTACAGAAATAATGTTCAAGTACGAAAAGAATGCCACATAGGCATTTCTAGTCACTTTATTTATTTAAAATAAAAAGGTTAAACCTTATTAAGATGTGACACCACTTTAAATCACATTCCCATGTACTGAAATATGTGGTGATGACATGTGTCATCATGATCCCATGTTTGAGTTGGAGAATATTAAAACTTAAGTAGTTTTTCAATGAGTAGAAATTACTTTTCTCAAATTAAAGTAAATAAGACAAATGCTTTAATTCTTGTAATGTTAGTGATGATGCTAGATCATCTATAGTGCACCTTTGTGTGATGATTGAAAATAGTTAAGTATTGTTTGGTGATTGTGTACCTCGTATTTGTTTATAGATGCTAGTACCGACCAAGGATACGAGGAGGAAGGAGGATACTACGAGGAAGAAGCCGAGGAGAACTTCAACCACTGCTCTGCACAAGGCAAGCTAACACTTGCCACTATGAAAGTTAGATAACCTATGCAATGCATTAAGCATGCTTGGTTGGACACATTTGATGATACCAAATCCTAGTTTTACTTACAAGTTTAATACTTTATTTCTTTATCAAAGCTTTCTCTTAGAGTTTACATAGTGAATTGTAGATACTAGAAAGATATTGGAAGGTAGCATAAAGAGCATAAAATTTGGCCTAAATTAGATAATCTTGATGTCATCCTAAGGCATGAGATTGGACTTAGCAAATGTCCACTTGTTTACCACCCCTCATTAGTAGTTACCACCACTTGTAGATGCTAGTGTTGAGCACAAAACTTGATCAACATTAGATGGGAATACTTGGTGAAAATGGTTATGAAAACCTTAGAATGAAATGTTTTGACATGTGTTTCTGAACCCCAGATGATTTTGATGATGAAAATGTTGAAGCATGAGCCTTAACCCTTTATAAAAATGATGGTTGTTTGGAAGCGATACCATTCCAATTTACCGTACAACCACAATACCCGAAAATTGGGTAGGGCTTGACTGGAAATTTATATACCTTAGTATGGGTTCCCTCGCGGCCAAGGTCTGAGCTGAGGCTACCTTGTGAAGATTGTTCACCTGTGTAGTACCCAAGATGGCAGTTGGTCATGGTTGGGAGGTCAAACTTACAGGAGAGGTTCCTATACTAGGGCGTGTAATTGAAAGGTTAGGATTGATTATCTGCATACTGAGTATGGTGAATTCAGGATTTTTTCCTGATAGATGTATCAAATGTTGTGGTGAAAGTGTACAATCTCTGCCGAGTGTCAAACTATTCGAATAGCCACGTCCACGGTTATGGACAGTTGGAGTGGCCATACTGTTCCCCGTCAGATATTTTCAAACTAACTTATGAAATGAATTGAGACTTTGACTTGACCACAACAGAGTTGTGATATGAAATTCAAATTCCCACTTAGGTGTTATAAAACTTTCAACTAGTTTTCTTTGCTTCTAAACTTAGTAGAAGTAAATCTGGCTTTTTGCAAAACAACCTTAGAGCTTAGTATCCTATGAAGAGGTGTACCCGGATGATGGACCGCAGGAAGGTTACGACAATTAGGATCATCTCCCATCGTCAGCATTGCCTGTGACCCTGAAGATGGAGCTTCGCCTACGCTATCGTTACTATTACGTTATTCCACTGCTTGAGTTGTATTAAGAACTGGATCATGAGATCCTTATTTGTGTAAGACATTATGTATGGTTTGTAATGGATGATGTACTGTGATATCCAAATCTATTATGTCTTGCAAAAATGGTAATCCTGGGATTGCGATGTATAGCATAACAGGCATCTAGGATTAAAAATCTGGGTGTTGACATAACGGCTCGCATCTACTGGTCAAATACTGGCGCCGCTGGTGGTGGTGAACGGTGTCGGCGCGCTCTGTCAGTGACCTTGCCGGCGATACATGAAGCGAGGGAGAGGGAGGAGATGCTTACCAGGTTCGTCATGACATGGGGAAACTCAACGTACGCGTAGGAGGGAAGGGGGCGCACGGGAGCGAAGGGATTACTCGCCGTAGTTATCGTCGGTGTAGGGTGTCTCTGTTCGTCGACGGGGGCGAGGCTATAGACCACGAGAAGGCAAATGGGAGGAGGCGTTAGGAGCGGGTGGAATCAGAGGTCATATGTGCGTCATCGCGCGAGAGAGAGGGGTCAGGGTTCACCTGGAATGCTCGTCGGAGTGGAGGCAGACGGTGGCGACGATCAGTCGAAATCGTTGCCGATGCTGTTGAGCATGCGCGGGCGAGCCGAGGGTGCTGACGGGTTCGCAAGATGATGGGAAGTAGGCTCGTGGAGGCCAAGGACGGTGGGGGTGACTGGGGTAGTCATATTCGTCGGAGGAGGTCACCAGAGCAGTGGTGCTTGCCGCGAAAAATTCGACCAGCCTATGGGCAGCAAGTGGATGGCTGTCAACACCTGGATTTTAATCCCAAATGCCTGTTATGCCATACATCACAATCCCAGGATTACCATTTCTGCGAGTCATAACAGATTTGGATATCGCAGTACATCACCATTACAAACCATACATAAGGTTTTACACAAATAAGGATCTCATGATGTCGTTCTTAATACAACTCAAGCAGCGGAATAACGTAATAATAAAGGTAGCTAGGCGAAGCTCCATCTTCGGGGTCATAGGCAATGCCGACGATGGGAGATGATCCTAGTTGTCGTAACCTTCCTGCAGTCCATCATCCTGGTACTCCTCTTCATAGTCTGGCCACATGAATAGCCAGGGACAAAGACATGAGTACTCTTTAAGTACTTGCAAACTAATACTACAAGTTAAGGGGGGTTTTTGTAGTAGGACACTAAGCTCTAGGGTTGTTTTGCAAAAAGCCAGATTTACCTCAACTAAGTTCAGAAGCAAAGAAAGCTAGTTGAAGTTTTATAACACCTAAGTGGGAACTTGAATTTCATATCACAACCCTGTTGTGGTCAAGTCAAAGTCTCAATTCATTTCATAAGTCATTTTGAAAATATCTGACGGGGGAACAGTATGGCCACTCCAACTGTCCATAACCACGGACGCGGCTATTCGAATAGTTTGACACTCTACAGAGATTGTACACTTTCACCACAACATTCGATACATCCGGCAGGAACAAATCCTAAATTCACCATACTCTGTATGCGGATAATCAATCCTAACCTTTCAATTACACGCCCTAGTATAGGCATGTCTCCTATGAGTTTGGCCTCCCAACCATGACCAACTATCATCTTGGGTACTGCACAGGTGGACAATCTTCACAAGGTAGCCTCAGCTCAAACCTTGGACGTGAGGGAACCCATACTAAGGCATATAAGTTTCCAGTCAAGCCCTACCCAATTTTCGGGTATTGTGGTTGTACGGTAAAATTGGAATGGTATCGCATCCAGACAACCATCAGTTTTATAAAGGGCTAAGGCTCATGCCTCAACATTTTCATCATCAAAATCATCTGATGTTCGGAAAGACATCTCAAAACATTTCAGTGGAATGCCTCATCATTCCAAGGTTTTCATAACCATTTTCACCAAGTATTCCCATCTAAATTTGATCAAGTTTTATGCTTAGCACTAGAATCTACAAGTGGGGTAAGTACTAATGAGGGGTAGTAAACAAGTGGAGATTAATTAAGTTCAATCTCATGCCTTAGGATGACATCAAGATTATCTAGCTTAGGCCAAATTTAATGCTCTTTATGCAACCTTCAATTATCTTAGTAGAATCTACAAGTCACTTAAGTAAACTCTAAGAGAAAGCTTTGATAAAGAAATAAAGTATAAAGCTTGCAAGTAAAACTAGGATTGGGTATCATCAAATGTGTCCAACCAAGCATGCTTAGTGCATTGCATAGGTTATCCATCTTTGATAATTGCAAGTGTTAGCTTGTAAAGTTTTAAGTATTGGCTTGCATAAGTATCAATATAAGCTTGCCTTGAGCAGAGCAGTGGTTGAAGTTTTCCTGGGCTTCTTCTTCCTAGTATCATCCTTCCTCCTCGTATCCTTGGTCGGTAGTAGCGTCTATAAATAAATACGAGGTACACAATCACCAAACAATACTTAACTATTTTCAATCATCACACAAAGGTGTACTATAGATGATCTAGCATCATCACTAACCTTACAAGATTAAAGCTTTTGTCTTATTTATTTTATTTTTAGAAAAGTAATTTCTACTCATTGAAAAACTACTTAAGATTTAATAATCTCCAACTCAAACATGGTATCATATTGACACATGCCATCACCACATATTTCAGTACATGGGAATGTGATTTAAAGTGGTGTCACAATTTAATAAGGTTTAACCTTTTTATTTTAAATAATTAAAGTGACTAGAAATGCCTATGTGGCATTCTTTTATTACTTGGACATTATTTCTGTAAGTAAACCCATATGTTTTTATATATTGTGAAAGGTATGATCAAATGAGATTTGTGAGAGTTGGAATCAACTCAAAAGCTATTATGGTTGAATTTTGAAAAATGTTTGAATGCTAAAAAAATTCTGACTTATTATTTTTACCAAGGTTTGATCTACAGATCCAAATGATTTGAATCCAACGGGCTTGGGTTAAGCATTTCAGTACCTTTCTAGCAAAATTAGTTTCATGTATTTTGGTTCACAGAATCGAGCTGGGTTGATTTTTGAATATAGGTATAGAACTGAGTTTGAAATAAAATAAAACAAACTAAATTCAAACGGTTGGGCTGCGCGGGAAAGGTTAATGGGTCGGCCCAGTGTCACTCTGCAACACGGGGCTGAGCTGACAGGGGGGTTCCACCAGTCAGTGGCTCATAACACGTGAAGCGGTACGGGGCTGTGTGGTTCGTTGGATTAGAAGGGAGATCAATAGCTGGGGATCGTCGTCGATGATGAACATGTCACCGGTGAGATCAAACCCTAAAGGCTTAGTGGGGGTGCATAGGGGGCATACCAGGGCTCAGGGATGGTCGAGGAAGCTCTGGGGTTGGTCGAAATCAACGGCTCCCTTCTTCCCCAGAGGAGGCCTCCTCCGGCGCAATTCTGGCGAGCTGCTGCTCCTCGTGCTCCGGCTAGAGGGTGGAATGATCAGTGAGGTGAGGGTAGTGGAATGGTGTGCTTCAAACGGCTGGGGGTGGAATCCTTTTATAGTCTCGACGGCGATACCGAGAGGGATGGGCATGCGACGGTGGCGACATGGCTACGAGCGGCTAGAGGCATGGCTGAGGTTGGTGATCGACGCGTTGTCTCCTGGCGATGCTCTAGGACTTGAATGCGCGCTTAGGGGCGTTGGCAAACTATCAGGAACGTGCGGTGCTCTGAGCGGTACCGACGGTGAACTCCGCGGCATGTAGTGGCTACAGGGTACTGGCGAGGAAACGATCATGTATAGTGGTCTCCTGGGACGGTGGGGTTCATGCTGGCGGGCGGCAAGGGCTCGAGGTGGTCGGGTTGAGTGGGAATGGTGCGTGCACGGTGGTGCGTGTTGGCAAGGTCGACAGCATCGCGGGCATGGCGTTCCTGGCGGTTCTTGTCTGTGTCTTTGATCTAGGGCTGGTAGAGAGGGGGCGGTGATGTGCTGGCTACCTCCCAGACAAGGTTGGCAAGGCTAGGGTGGCTGCTAGCTGGCCGGCGACAATGGGTTGGCATGGTGAGGCTCGTCCTGCTCACCATTGATGGCAAGGCAAGCTCATAGTGATGCTAGATGTTTAAGAATGAGCTAGATGATCTACTAAAGACTAGTTGCAACCAGAGAGGGAACAAGTTAGGCCAAATTTACTGCACACTATAGGGTTTGTGATTTGTTTGATTTGAATCTACAAGCTGTTTGATGAAATGGCTGCAAGAAACTTACTTTTGAATTTTGAAAAGATTTTTGGTGGGTGTACTAGGCATGTGTTGAGGATTCTATGGGTGCTTGGGTTTTCAAAATTGAACTTGTTTGAGTGGTTTTTTAAATAGTGGGATCTTCCCATATGAGATAGATTCAATTTTAAACTGTCATTTAAACTTAGCATTTGAATGTTTTTGGATGATCCCAAGGTGGGACTTGGTACCTTATTATGAGTACTAACAAGGGGTGCAAATATCCACAAATGTTTCTGTTGAGTTTTGAAAATTAGAGATAGCAAAAGTAGGCAGGAGAGTTAATTTGGCAAAAGTGACCATTCACTTCATTTGTTTAATTTGAGTTGTTTGTCTTTGGGAAAAGTTTGGGGATTGTTTAGATGATGTTTATTTCACCTAAGAATCCTTTTACAAGCAAATAAACACATAACCATGGGAATTCAAAACAATCCAAATTTTGAATACACACACATATGAATGCTTTCATATTTTTAGTTGGAAAAGTTTTTGTTAGCCCTAATTTTGATGATTAGAGTTTGATGATCCAAGTTTAATATTTTTTATATGTTACAAACCTTCCCCCCTTAAACAAAAGGACGAAAAAGATTACCTAGGATTTGAAGAGATCGGGAAACTCCGTCCTGATGTGATCTTCGCGCTCCTAGGTAGCTTCTTCTTCTGTGTGGTTGCTCCATTGAATCTTGAGAAACTTGATGCTTCGGGTTCTGGTAGTTCTGAAAGATTCTTACAAAATACGGATGGGTACTTCGGGATAGGTTAGGTCATCGTTGATCTCTATGGTCCAGTGGTCAATGTTCTTGAACACTTCAGTCTTCTCCGGAACTTCGAGGCACTTGCAAAGTAATGAGATATGGAAAACATTGTGCACAGCTGACATTTCTTCTGGCAGTTCCAATTGATACAAAACTTCTCCTCAACGGTTCAGAATCTTGAAGGGGCCGATATATCTGGGGGCTAACTTTCCTTTCAGTTGGAAACATTGCATTCCCTTCAATGGTGACACTTTCGGATACACGAACTCTCCGATGTTAAAGGCGAGATCTCGACGTCTCTTGTCGGTGTAAATCTTCTGTCTTCACTGGGCTATCTTGAGGTGCTCACGAATCTTGTGAACCTTCTCTTCTGCTTCTCGTAGGATGTCGGGTCCGAAAATCTGACTCTCTCCTACTTCTGACCAGTTCAAAGGGATGCGACACTTCCTTCCATACATGAATTCAAATGGGGCCATTTGCAAACTAGCTTGATAACTGTTGTTGTATGAAAATTCTGCGAACGGCAGAGAGTCTTCCCATTTAGATCCATACTCTAACACGCATGCTCTCAACATGTCTTCGAGTATTTGATTTACTCGCTCTGTTTGTCCGTCGGTCTAAAGGTGATAAGCCGTGCTGAAATCTAGTCGGGTTCCTAAACCTTCTTGGACTTTGTTCTAGAATATCGAGGTAAACTGAGTTCCTCGATCCTATACGATGTTCTTGGGGACTCCGTGCAAACTGACGATTCTAGCGATGTATAACTCCGCTAGCTTCAAACTCTGATACATGGTCTTGACTGGTAAGAAATGGGCGACTTTGGACAATCTGTCCACTATGACCCAGATAGAGTCATTTCCCCTACTAGAAGTAGGCAATCCGGTGATAAAGTCCATTCCAACGGAATCCTATTTCCATTACGGAATCTTCAATGGTTGCAACAATCCTGCAGGTCTTTGATGTCCTGCCTGGACTCTCTGACATATATCACACTTGGCGATATAGCTTCCGATTTCTCTCTTCATCTTATGCCACCAAAATTGCTCTATCAAATTTTGATACATCTTCGTTCCTCCGGGGTGGATAGAATAAAGAGTATCATGGGATTCCTTCAGAATAACTTCTTTCAACTCAGAATCTGCTGTTACACAAAGGCGTCCTTTGTACCACAGAACTCCTTCTTCATCTCTGGTAAATCCGGGTACTTTGCCTGTACCGATACGACGCTTCATTCCTTCGATACTAGCATTTCCTTTTTGCGCCTCCTTGATCTAGCTGATCAAAGTAGGTTGAGGTTCTATGCTAGACAAAAATCCTTCACTCACTAATTCCATTCAGAAATCTTTCATCTCCTTGTGCAAGCTTGGTTGCTCCTTCAAAATCATGGAGTTCAAGCTGCACGACAATCTGCTAAGGGCATCGGCTACCATATTGGCTTTACTGGGGTGATAGTGAATGTCCAGGTCGTAATCCTTGATTAGCTCAATCCATCTTCTCTGTATCATATTCAGCTCCTTCTGAGTGAATATATACTTCAGGCTCTTGGGATCCTAATAAATCTCACAACGGTTTCCCATCAGGTAGTGCCTCCATGTCTTTAGGGCTAATACTACGGCTGCGAGCTCGAGGTCATCGGTTGGATAGTTCTGCTCATGTTGTTTCAGTTGTCGGGATAGATAAGATATAACTTTGCCTTCTTGCATTAGCACACATCCGAGACCAATCTTGGATGCATCAGAATACACGTCAAAGGGCTTCGTGATATCCGGCATGATTAAGATTGGGGCTGAAATCAATCTTCTCTTGAGTTCTTGAAAACTCGCTTCACATTTGTCCGTCCATTCAAACTTGTTGTCCTTCTTCAGCAATTGGGTCATGGGTCTGGCGATACTCGAGAATCCTTATACGAACTTGCGGTAGTATCCCGCTAATCTGAGAAATGCATGAACTTGGGTTTGAGTGGTTGGGGCTTGCCAATCTTTGATGTCTTTCACCTTTGCAGGGTCAACGGAAATTCCTCTGGCTGATACAATGTGACCGAGGAATCCTACCTCCTGTAACCAGAATTCACATTTGCTAAACTTGACATACAATTGATGCTCTCTAAGGGTCCAAGAATGGTCCTTAGGTGTAGCTCATGTTCTTCTTCTTATTTGGAATAAATCAGAATGTCATCGATGAAAACAACGACAAACTTATCCAGGAAGTCCATAAAAATCTTATTCATGAGATTCATGAAATAAGCGGGAGCATTGGTTAATCCAAAAGACATGACAGTATACTCATATAATCCATATCTGGTGGTAAAGGAAGTCTTGGGAATATCCTCTGCGCGAATCTTGAGTTGATGATAGCCAGTTCTAAGATCAATCTTAGAAAACACCTTGGCACCAGTCAACTGATCAAACAAATATTCTATCTTGGGAATGGGTACTTGTTCTTGATAGTGACATCATTCAACTTCTGATAATCTATACACAAACGGTTACCTCCATCTTTATTGTCCACAAACAAAAAAGGTGATCTCCATGGTGACGCATTTGGTTGAATCAATCCAATTTCCATCATGGCATCCATTTGCTTCTTTAGTTCCGCTAGCTCAGACGGGTTCAAACTATATGGTCTCTAGGCTATGGGTCCTGTTCCAGGGATTAGTTCAATGATAAACTCGATATCCCGATCTGGGGGCATACCAGGCAAAACATCTGGAAGTACATCAGGGTATTCACAGACTATCCGGACTTGGTCAGTGGTAGGTTGGGCTATACTCTTGTTGCACTTGAATTGATGAGGTAAGGTTTCGGATACATGCTCGACTGATACTCCAGCTATACCGGTCATGGTTATGGCTTTCTTGGCACAGTCAATTAATCCTTTATGTTTGGACATCCAATCCATTCCTAGTAGTACTTCCAAACCTTTAGCTCCGAGAACTATCAGATTAGCATAAAAATCTATGCCACGGATTCAGATAGGGACAGCTTTGCAAATTTGCCTAGCTTTGGTGGTTGAACCGGGGATTTGAACAATCATAACATGTTCTAGTTTGGTTGGTTGAATCTTACTAGTGCATGCAAATTCTTCGGTGACAAATGAGTGCGATGCACCAGAATCAAACAACACTCTAGCAAGTACTGAATTAATAGAAAACATACCTAGCACGACATCTGGCGCTTCCTGGGCTTCTTCAGCATGCATGAGAAAAAGACAGCCGTTGCGGTTGAGCGAATTCCCTGGGGCAAACCTTCTTCCGGGCTGAACACGACGCTGCTGCTGAGCTAGGGAATTTTCATTGGGGGCTGCGGCATTCTTCTTGGGGCAGTCATTGGAGTAGTGACCCTTATTTCCACAGTCATAACAAGTCACTTGTGACTTGTCCTTTGCTGCAACAGGCACAACATTGCTTCTAGTCCTCGGGGCAGTGTTGGTGTTGGCGGCAGCATTGTTGTTGTTGAACTTGGGTGGTGCACGGTTGAAATTGCCAGATTTGCCGGGGTTGTTGTGATTTCCTTCGAGCCTTGTGTTTCCACGGTTGGGATAGGTCGGACGGTTCATCGAGGGTATGTTGGTTCTGGGGGCAAATCCTGGAAATGGGTTGGGGCGATACTTTGGGGTATGATGGCGCTTGCGGTTCTCATTGGCTTGGTTGATCTTTCCTTCCATTTGAATGGCAGAGTCGACGAGGGCTTCAATATCCGCAAAGGGGATATTGACCAACACCGTCTGCATCTCATCGTGCAGACCATTCAAGAATATTTCTTTCTTCTTGGCTTCAGTGTTGATCTCATCCGGGGCATACCTAGATAATGACAAGAATTTGTCACGGTATTCCACTACGGTCATCCTTCCTTGTTTCAGTTCTCTGAAATCATCTCTCATTCTCTTGATCAAACCTGGTGGCACATGGGTTCTGCTGAACTTGACCTTGAATTCCTCCCAGATCATCATCTGTCCTCCGGTCATTGCACAAACGCTGTTCCACCATGCTCTTGATTCTCCGGCTAGATAGTGGGTGGCGAACAGAACTTTCTCGTTAGCTTCTACCCTAGCGACTTCCAGGTTTTTCTCCATGGTTTGTATCCAATCATTTGCGTCTAAGGGCTCTTCCGACTTAGTGAAAACAGGTGGGTTGGTGTTCAGAAAATTCTTGAGCTTAGATCCATGGTTGTCCCGATTTCCTTGGCCTTGATTGTTGTGGGCCAGCTGAGCTATCTGTTGAAGGGTGGCTAAGTTGGCTTGACGTTCGGCACATTCAGCTTCGCAGTTAAAAACCAACATTTGCAGGATCTTCAACATTGGGTCTGGGGATGAAACACTTCCTCCGTGAGGCATCTGAAGATTGAGATAGATCATGAGAAAAGAGGGAAAATTCTAAGGTTCGGGTACTTTGAAAAGTTTTTAAAGTTTAGCTCAGATTTTCTAGCAACATGCTTTTCATTCATTCATGGCACAGGATACAACACACACACAACAAAGGAAAAATAGATGGTTTTAAGAACCATTCTGGAAACTACGATACAGTGGGACCGAATACAACTCACTACGCTAGCAAGTGCTACTACTCCTTGGATTCGGTGTAATTGTCATCCTCATCATCCTCCTCATCATTGATGAAGGCGAAATCCTCCTCATCGGTGAAGAAGTCCATGGCCTGATCCTGCAGAAAATCATCATCATCGCTGAGATAGGAGTAGGGGTCTCCACGAAGATCTTCTCTGGCATTCTCTCTTTCCTCCAACTGCATGTCTCTCTCGTGGATGGTTTCCTCCAAATCCGAGATACGGTGGCGAAGACGGGCAATGATGCGCTCCTTCTTGTCAATCTGACGGCGGCGAGACATGCGGTCCTTCGCTAGCATGGCGATGGTCTGATCCTTCGTCCTGATGATGGCGGACTTGTGGTTGGAGTAGTCACGAGCATTGTCCAGTTCTTGCTGACGATCATATATCATGAAGCTGAGGTGGTCCAACTGAGTCTTCATCTCGTGGTGGTATGGGGATTCCAGTGGCTGTCCCATAACATCACGCCTTGGACAAAACTCAAATCGAGTACCCTTGATCTGGTTGATACTCTGCCCACACAGATGGGCAAGAGATTCCTGCATGGCCCTGGAAAGTCCATCGAGCCAGTTGTTCTCTCTTAAGGTGAACTAAATTCCCTCGGCAGTGGGAGGTTCAATCTTTCCTCTTTAGACTTGCAACAACTAGCCATTGCCGATCTTCTCCTTCCTGATCATTGAGCTGAGCTCCGAAGAACTCAGGGTGCGGACGCTCCAGAAGTTCCGAAAGCTGGTCCAAATCCCGCTCAAAGATGAGGTCTTCTCCATTCCCTAGCTGATAAAACTTGCTGTACTTCACGTCCATCTATAAGAATATAGGATGATTAAGTTAGTAGAGTGATCAAGTGTGTCAAATTTTATGTATTTTGCAAGAGTTTTTGAGGAACATGAATTTTATTGAAAGAAACAAAGTGATAAGAATGGGAATAAGTTTTTGTAAATATTTGCTTCCTTTGGTTTTGAAACTAAGTTTTTGATTCAAACGTCCAGTCTAACTAGGGTCTCCTATGGTCAGGATGGCTCTGATACCAACTTGTCAACACCCAGATTTTTAATCCCAGATGCCTGTTATGCCATACATCGCAATCCTAGGATTACCATTTTTGCGAGACATAACATATTTGGATATCACAGTACATCATCCATTACAAACCATACATAAGGTTTTACACAAATAAGGATCTCATGATCCCGTTCTTAATACAACTCAACTAGCGGAATAACGTAATAATAAAGGTAGCGTAGGCGAAGATCCATCTTCGGGGTCACAGGCAATGCTGATGATGGGAGATGATCCTAGTTGTCGTAACCTTCCTGCGGTCCATCATCCTGGTACTCCTCTTCATAGTCTGGCCACGGGAATAGCCAGGGACAAAGACACGAGTACTCTTTAAGTACTCGCAAACTAATACTACAAGTTAAGGGTTTTTTTTTTGTAGGACACTAAGCTCCAGGGTTGTTTTGCAAAACCGTCATCCTAAGGCATGATATTGAACTTAATTAATCTCCACTTGTTTACTACCCCTCATTAGTACTTACCCCACTTGTAGATTCTAGTGCTAAGCATAAAACTTGATCAACTTTAGATGGGAATACTTAGGGAAAATGGTTATGAAAACCTTGGAATGATGAGGCATTCCACTGAAATGTTTTGAGATGTCTTTCCGAACACCAGATGATTTTGATGATGAAAATGTTGAGGCATGAGCCTTAGCCCTTTATAAAACTAATGGTTGTCTGGATGCGATACCATTCCAATTTTACCGTACAACCACAATACCCGAAAATTGGGTAGGGCTTAACTGGAAACTTATATGCCTTAGTATGGGTTCCCTCACGGACAAGGTTTGAGCTGAGGCTACCTTGTGAAGATTGTCCACCTGTGCAGTACCCAAGATGACAGTTGGTCATGGTTGGGAGGCCAAACTCATAGGAGAGATGCCTATACTAGGGCGTGTAATTGAAAGCGACGGTTTATCATGGGTAGTCTTTAAGTGCTCTACCGCAAGCGACGATGGCGACATGGCTACGGGCGGCTATAGGCATGGCTGAGGTTGGCGATCGACGCGCTGTCTCCTGGCGATGTTCTAGGACTTGAATGCACGCTTAGGGGCGGTGGCAACGGCGGTGCGAACGTCACGGTGCACTGACGGCGAACTCCACGGCGTGCGGTGGCTACGGGGTACGGGCGAGGAAACGATCATGTCTAGTGGTATCCTGGGACGGTGGGGTTCATGCTGGCGGGCGGCAAGGGCTCGAGGTGGTCGGGTTGAGTGGGAACAGTGCGTGCACGGTGGTGCGCGTCAGCATAGTCGAAAGCGGCGCGGGCACAGCGTTCCTGGCGGTTCTTGTCTCTGTCTTTCAGCTAGGGCTGGTCGAGAGGGGTCGGTGAGGTGCTGGCTACCTCCCAGTCAAGGTTGGCAAGGCTAGGGTGGCTACTAGCTGGCCGACAACAATGGGGTGGCATGGTGAGGCTCGGCCTACTCACCATTGATGGAAAGGCAAGCTCACAGTGGTGCTAGATGTTTACAAATGAGCTAGATGATCTACTAAAGACTAGTTGCAACCAGAGAGGGAACAAGTTAGGCCAAATTTACTGCACACTATAGGGTTTGTGTTTGATTTGAATCTGCAAGCTGTTTGATTAAATGGCTGCAAGAAGCTTACTTTTGAATTATGAAAAGGTTTTTGGTGGGTGTGCTAGGCATATGTTGAGGATTCTGTGGGTGCTTGGGTTTTGAAGATCGAACATGTTTGAGTTCTTTTTTAAATAGTGGGATCATCCCATATGAGATAGATTCAATTTTAAACTATCATTTAATCTTAGCATTTGAATGTTTTTGGATGATCACAAGGTGGGCCTTGGTACCTTACTATGAGTACTAACAAGGGGTGCAAAGATCCACAAATGTTTCTGTTGAGTTTTGAAAACTAGAGATAGCCAAAGTTGGCACGAGAGTTAATTTTGGCAAAAGTGACCATTCACTTCATTTGTTTAATTTGAGTTGTTTGTGTTTGCGAAAAGTTTGGGGATTGTTTAGATGCTGTTTATTTCACCTAAGAATCCTTTTACAATCAAAGAAACATAGAACCTTTGCAATTCAAAAGTATCCAAATTTTAAATACAGACACATATGAATGCTTTCATATTTTTAGTTTGAAAAGTTTTTGTTAGCCCTAATTTTGATGATTAGAGTTTGATGATCCAAGTTTAATAATTTTGGGATGTTACAGTCGCATCTGGGGGGAAAGGTAGAGGAGACCCGGGCGATTAAGAGTGCGTTTTTAGGGGGCTAAATCAACGTCGGCAATCAAAGCGTGAAACAATCGGGGAGGGCGTGGTCGTCATTGAGGTTGAAGAGTGACTTGCACTGTAAGCGATGTTGTCGGCGAGAGAGAGGAGTACGGTAGGGTCTTACATTCGATGACAGAGGTGGACGTTTGAGTAGAAAAACATTTCGGGAGGGGGAAGAGGAGGTGGGCTTGCTAGGCCAGTTGGGCTTTGCTAGGCTGGGCTGATTCGTTTTCTTATTTTTTTCTTTCTAATTCTTTTTCCTTTTTATTTTCTATTTTTCTTTTTTGATTTTTGTTCAAATAATTCAAACATCATTTGAATTCAGATCTTTATCAAACTTTCAGTAGGTTTTTAATCTGTTCATTTATGGAATTAAACAATCCATTTTAGAATATTTATTTTATTCTCTTTATGGTTTGTTATTTATATAAAATAGACATTTTGTCTCTGTTCAAATAATATTTTATTTGAATTTCCAATTTTTATCAAACCTTTTTTTCAATAGGTTTTATTTAGTTCACTTTGAATTATTTAAAAATATTTTAATATGATTTATTAATCATTTAAATTGGGCAATTGTGTTTATTTAAATCAAATATTGTTTTAATTCCATTTAAATTTTATTCAAATGATTCTTTTATTCCTATTTGAGTTAACTAAGTAACTTTTATTCCACTTGGGAAAATTCCAATTTATTATTTGCTCATGATTTAATTAATCATTTTCATTAGAGATTTTGTCTTCATTCAAATATAATTATAATATGGTTTAGTCCCATATATTTTTATATGAATATTGTTTGTCCCTTTATTTTATTTGGATTTGGATTATCTTTATTCCATTAGTTTATGGATTTGGCCAAGATTTAATTTGGCTTTTAAATACTCCTTATTTATTTCTTTCTTGGTCTCATAAAATCCATATCTTTTGATTTATAGATCAAAACTTGGTGATTCCAATTTTGTATAATTTTATTTAATATTTGTTTATCCTTTTAAATCTCTTTAGGATTATTTTTCTCACAATTTGGTATGGATTTTAGATAGGATCTTTATTAGCTTTGGAAATTATTTCCTTTTATCTTATTAACATCATATGTTTTTATCTATGGTTCCAAATTGAATGAAATCAATTTCTATGGTTTTATAATATTTTTATTTGTTATTATTGATCATTTAAAAAATGTTTGTTGCTAAATTTTATATGGATCAAATCCATAGTCTAGAGAGATCTTGGAAATGATTTTCTTCCATTAGAGTTTTAGGGTTTTGGTTTAACTTTTCCAAGCATTTAATTTTCAAGGTACATTCATTGATGAATGCATTTCACTTGATTGAAATTTGTTGGATTCCATTTTATTCAAATTTGTTCAAGATGGGTTTTGATGTTTTTATTTAGAAGCAAAAAGTTTCTTTTCACCCTAAATTTCAACAATTATTTCTTTTGTTTATTTATTTTTCACATTTCAAAATTTGGAAAATTTTGTGATATGACAGGCTACCACCCTTAAAAGAAATCTCGTCCCGAGATTTGGGAAGGCTAGAGGTTACAAATTGGCTTCAAGGCAACTAGGGTACTACCACCCTTAAAAAAGTTTTCAATTAGATTACATCTTGGGTTACTTGGGATCTTGATGTAGTTTCTCTGGGCACTTTTTTGCATAATGGCCTAGCTCTTTGCATTGGAAACACATCTGTTGGCTAATATCTTTCTTCTTTTCAGGACAATGTGATGCATAGTGTCCCATCTCTCTACAATTGTTGCATTGCACTTGGCTATTGTCCTTCTTGTTGGAATTAGGGCATTTCTTCTTCTTCTTCTTCTTCTTCTTCTTCTTCTTCTTGGGTCTGTCACATCCCAAAATTTTCCAAATTTTGAAATGTGAAAAATAAATAAACAAAATAAATAATTGTTGAAATTTAGGGTGAAAAGAAACTTTTGTTTCTAAATGGAAACTTAAAAACCCATCTTGAACAAACTCTGAATAAAGTTTAAATCCAACTAAATTCAAATCAGGTGAAATGCATTCTTCATAAATGCATCTTGAAATTTAAACAATTGGAAAATAAACCAAAACCCTAAAACTCTATTGGGAGATTTCCAAGATATCTCTAATACTATGGATTTGATCCATATAAAATTTGTCAACAAACATTTATAAATGATCAAGAATGACAAATTGAAATATTATAAAACCATAGAAATTGATTTCACTTAAATTGGAGCCATAGATAAAATCTTATGAATTTAATAAGATAAGGAAATTGAATTCCCAATGCTAATAAAGCACCTATCTAAAATCCCTACTAATTTGTGAGCAATTAATCCTAAAGAGATTTAAAAGGATAAATAAATATTAAATAAGATTTTACAAATTGGAATCACCAACTTTGGATCTATAAATAAAAAAACATGGATTTTATAAAGTAAAGGAAGGAATAAATAAACAAGGACTATTTTAAAAATCCAAATCAAAACTTGGCCATGCAAATAAAATAAAATATTTTTGTTTAATAAAAAGAGTAAAGGATTATTTACATAAAATCACGAGGATTTAATTATTATCCAAATTCATTTAGGTAAAGACATTTCCCATTTTAAATGAACATTGAAGTATTTTAAATAATAATTCAAAGTGATTATTTTTAAAGTAAAACCTACTGAAAAGATTTGGTAAAATTTAGATTTCAAATGGAGTTTGAAAAGATTAATAAATCTTATTTGGATTAAGACAAGGGCCTATTTTAAATAATTAATATACCGTAAAAAGAATAAAAGAGATATTATAAATTTGACTTTAGAATATATTAATAAATGGTATTAGAATGTACACCAATTTTGGCCAAGGTTTGAATTCAATTCGTGTTTGAAATATGTGAATAAAAATGAAAACAAAAAATGAAAACAGAAAAAGAAAAGGATTCAGAACAAAAAAAAAATTAGTTGGACCCAGCCCAACTAACCCCAGACCCAGTCCAGCCCATCAGCAACCCACCTCTCTCTCGCCCAACCATTTTTCTTTACTCGCAATCGAACCCGCATAGTCACTGACCGCTGGCCCCCACCTTTCCTTACCCTCTCTCGCTGACTAGCCAGGCCCACTTGACAGTCATCTTCCTCACCCCCCTCCCCCGCGGTGACCATGCCTCGCCGGCCGTTTCCGCCGATTAAAAACTTGATTCAATTCGTGTCAATGCGGCGTTGATTCCTCCCAGTGATTATTCCCTCTTAATCGCCTGTCAATACCCGGATTTTTAATCCCAGATGCCTGTTATGCCATACATCACAATCCCAGGATTACCATTTTTTGCGAGACATAACTGATTTGGATATCAAAATACATCATCCATTACAAACCATACATAAGGTCTTACACAAATAAGGATCTCATGATCCAGTTCTTAATACAACTCAAGCAGCGGAAATACGTAATAATAACTGTAGCGTAGGCGAAGCGCCATCTTTGGGGTCACAGGCAATGCTAACGATGGGAGATGATCCTAGTTGTCGTAACCTTCCTGGGGTCCTTTGTCCTGGTACTCCTCTTAATAGTCTGGCCACGGGAATATCCAGGGACAAAGCCATGAGTACTCTTCAAGTACTCGCAAACTAATACTAACAAGTGAAGGGGGTTATAGTAGGACACTAAGCTCTAGGGTTGTTTTGGAAAAACCCAGATTTACCTCTACTAAGTTCAGAAGCAAGAAAGCTGGTTGAAGTTTTATATCACCTAATTGGGAACTTCAATTTCATATCACAACTCTGTTGTGGTCAAGTCAAATTCTCAATTCATATCACAACTCATTTTGAAAACATCTGACGGGCGGAAAGTATGTCCACTCCAACTGTCCATAACCGTGGATGCGGCTATTTGAATAGTTTGACACTCTGCAGAGATTGTACACTTTCACCCACAACATTCGATACATCCGTCAGGAACAAATCCTAAATTCACCATACTCAGTATGCGGATAATCAATCCTAACCTTTCAATTACACGCCCTAGTATAAGCACCTCTCCTATGAGTTTGGCCTCCCAACCATGACCAACTGTCATCTTGGGTACTACACAGGTGTACAATCTTCACAAGGTAGCCTCAGCTCAGACCTTGGCCGTGAGGGAACCCATACTGAAGTATATAAGTTTCCAGTCAAGCCCTACCCAATTTTCTGGTATTGTGGTTGTACGGTAAAATTGGAATGGTATCGCATCCAGACAACCATCAGTTTTACAAAGGGCTAAGGTTCATGCCTCAACATTTTCATCAACAAAATCATCTGGTGTTCGGAAACACATGTCAAAACATTTCAGTAGAATGACTCATCATTCCAAGGTTTTCATAACCATTTTCACCAAGTATTCCCATCTAAAGTTGATTAGGTTTTATGCTTAGCACTAGCATCTACAATTTGTGGTAAGTACTAATGAGGGGTGGTAAACAAGTGGAGTTTAACTAAGTTCAATCTCATGCCTTAGGATGACATCAAGATTATCTAGCTTAGGCCAAATTTAATGCTCTTTATGCAACCTTCAATTATCTTTCTAATATCTACAATTCACTATGTAACTCCAAGAGAAAGCTATGATATAGAAATAAAGTATAAAGCTTGCAATTAAAACTAGGATGGTTTATCAAGTGGGTGTGATCACATGTGCTTAAGGCATATAGTTGGCATAGTAACAAGCAAGTGTTTGCTTGCATAGGTAAAGTATCTTGCAAGTTTTAGCTTGCTCAATCAACTAGTAGCATTAGGCTTGCCTTGTGCAGAGTAGTGGTTGAAGTTCTCCTCGGCTTCTTCTTCGTAGTATCCTCCTTCCTCCTTGTATCCTTGGTCGGTACTAGCGTCTATGAATAAATACGAGGTACACAATCACCAAACAATACTTAACTACTTTCAATCATCACACAAAGGGGTTCTATAGATGATCTAGCATTATCACTAACATTCAAGATTAAAGCCTTTGTCTTATTTATTTTATTTTTAGAAAAGTAATTTCTACTCATTGAAAAACTACTTAAGATTTAATATTCTCCAACTCAAACATGGGATCATGTTAACACATGTCATCACCACATATTTTAGTACATGGGAATGTGATTTAAAGTGGTGTCACAATTTAATAAGGTTTAACCTTTTATTTCAATTAAATAAAGTGACTAGAAATGCCTATGTGGAAATCTTTTATTACTTGAAGATTATTTATGTAATTACACCCATATGTTTTTATATATTCTGAAAGGTATGATCAAATGTGATTTTTGAGAGTTGGAATCAACTCAAAAGATATTATGGTTGAAATTTGAAAAATGTTTGAATTCAGAAAAGCTTTTGACTTGTTATTTTTACCAAGGTTGATCTACAGATAATAATGATTTGAATCCAATGGACTTGGATTAAGCATTTTAATATCTTTCTAAGAAAATTGGTTTCATGCAACTTGGTTCACTGAATCGAGCTGGGATGATTTTTGGAAACTAGGTACAGAACTGAGTTTGAATTAAATAGAAACATCTAAATTCAAATGGTTGGGCTGTGCGGGAACTGCTAATGGGCCGGCCCAGTGTCACTCCGCAGCACGGGGCGCAACTGACAGGGGGGGTCTACCGGTCAGTGGCTCATAACACGCGAAGCGGTATGGGGCGATGTGGTGCGTTGGATCAGAAGTGAGATCAACGGCTGAGGGTCGTCGTCGATGATGAACAAGTCACCGGTGAGCTCGAACCCTAGCCGCTCGGTGGGGGTGCATAGGGGGCATACCGGGGCTCCAGTGATGACGGCGAGGCGGGCAAACGACAAAGTAGACAACGGCGAACTCAGGGGTGGTCGCGGCAGCTCCGGGGGTGGTCGAAATCAACGGCTCCCTTCTTCTCTAGAGGCGGCCTGCTCCAGCGCAATTCCGGTGATGCGCTGCTCCTCGTGATTTGGCTAAGGGATGGAATGATGAGTTAGGTGATGGGAGTGAGATGGTGTGAAGAAATCGAGCGGGGGTCGTCTCCTTTTATAGTGGCGAGAGGGGACTGACGGGCGCGAGCTGAGCTTGTCGTGGTCGACGACACAGGCAGCTATCGGCGTGGACGACGGTAGGGGCGGTGCTGTGCTCCCTGGCGAAGTTCAACGGCGTGTAGGCAAGGCGTGGGGCGGTGCTGATCGGTCGGAATGCTTTGGTGCTCCGCGCTGGTCCAATGGAGGTTTTGATGGCGCACAACGCGCGTGGTTTGCACGACGGTGAACGAGCGTGTCTGTTGGGTTGCTGGGGTGGTGGTGATCACGCGTGCACGCGGCAAGGGTGGCGCGTGGTCTGTGGGCGTGTGTCGAGGGTGGCGCTCTGGCGCGCTCTCGGCATGCTCGCAAAGAAGTTTGGCATGGCTGGGGCATGTGGTCCAGTGGCTGGCATTGCTCGAGGATGGGAAAGGGAATGGCGGTAGGGTGCAGGCTAGCTCCCAGACAAGGTTGGAGAGGCTGGTGTGGCCTCTAGCTCGCCGGCGACAACAGGGTGGCAAGTTTGCTCTCGGCATTCTCACCATTGATGGCTAGGGATAGTTAAATGAGCTAGATGATCTATTAAGGACTAGTTCTATTCAGAGAGGGGACAAGGTTGGCCCAAAACACTTCTCAACATAGTGTTTTTTATTTTGTTGATTTGAATCTGCAACCTGTTTGATGAAATGGCCGCATGAACTTGAGTTTTGAATTTTGAAAAAAGTGTTGGTGGGTGTGCTAGGCATGTGTTGAGGATTCTGTGGGTGCTTGGGTTTTGAAAATTGAGCTTGTTTGAGTGGTTTTTGAAATAGTGGGATCTTCCCATATGAAATAGATTCAATTTTAAACTGTCATTTAAACTAAGCATTTAAATGTTTTTTGGATGATCACAAAGTGGGCCTTGGTACCTTATTATGAGTACTATCAAGGGGTGCAAAGATCCATACATGTTTTTGTTAAGTTCTGAAAGTTAGGGGTAGCCAAAGTAGGCATGGGAGTTAATTTGGCCAAAGTGACCATTCACTTAATTTATTTGTTTTGACTTGTTTGTCTTTTGGAAAAGTTTGGGGATTGTTTAGATGATGTTTATTTCACCTAAGAATCATTTTACAATCAAAGAAACACAGAACCATGGCAATTCAAAAGAATCCAAATTTTAATACACACACATGTGAATGCTTTAATACTTTTAATTGGAAAAGTTTTTCTTAACCCTAATTTTGATGATTAGAGTTTGATGATCCAACTTTAATATTTTTGGGATGTTACAAACCTTCCTCCGTTAAACAAAATCTCATCCCAAGATTTGAAAAAGGACGACAAAGATTACCTAGGATTTGAAGAGATCGGGAAACTCCGTCCTGATGTGATCTTCGCGCTCCCAGGTAGCTTCTTCTTTCGTGTGGTTGCTCCCTTGAATCTTGAGAAACTTCATGCTTCGGGTGCTGGTATTTCTGAAGGATTCTTCCAAAATAAAGATGGGTACTTCGGGATAGGTCAGGTCATCGTTGATCTCTATGGTCCGGTGATCAATATTCTTGAACACTTCAGTCTTCTCCGGGACTTTGAGGCACCTGCGAAGTAATGAGATATGGAACACATTATACACAGCGGACATCTCTTAGGGTAGTTCCAATTGATACGACACTTCTCCTCGACGGTTCAGAATCTTGAAGGGGCCGATATATCTGGGGGCTAACTTTCCGTTGAGTTGGAAACGCTGCATTCCTTTCAATGGCGACACTTTCATATACACAAAATCTCCTATGTTGAAGGCGAGGTCTCGACGTCTCTTGTCGGTGTAACTCTTCTGCCTTGACTGGGCTGTCTTGAGGTGCTCACGGATCTTGCGAACCTCTCCTACTTCCGACCAGTTCAAAGGGGTGCGATACTTCCTTCCATACATGAATTCAAATGGGGCCATTTGCAAACTAGCTTGATAACTGTTGTATGAAAATTCTGCGAACGGCAGAAAGTCTTCCCATTTTGATCCATACTCTAACACTCATGCTCTCAACATGTCTTCGAGTATTTGATTTACTCGCTCCATTTGTCCATCGGTATGAGGGTCATATGCGATGCTGAAATCTAGTCGGGTTCCTAAACCTTCTTGGACTTTCTTCCAGAATCTCGAGGTAAACTGAGTTCCTCGATCCGATACGATGTTCTTGGGGACTCCATGCAAACTAAAGATTCTAGTCATGTATAACTCCGCTAGCTTCAAACTCTGATATGTAGTCTTGACTGGTAAGAAATGGGCGACTTTGGACAATCTGTCCACTATGACCCAAATAGAGTCATTTCCCCTACTAGAAGTAGGCAATCCGGTGATAAAGTCCATTCCAACGGAATCCCATTTCCATTTCGGAATCTGCAATGGTTGCAACAATCCTGTGGGTCTTTGATGTCTAGCCTTGACTCTCTGACATATATCACACTTGGCGATATAGCTTCCGATTTCTCTCTTCATCTTATGCCACCAAAATTGCTCTTTTAAATCTTGATACATCTTCGTTCCTCCAGGATGGATAGAATAAAGAGTATCATGAGCCTCCTTCTAAATAACTTCTTTCAACTCAGAATCTGCTGGTGCACAAAGGCGTCCTTTGTACCACAGAACTCCTTCTTCGTCTTCGGTAAATACGGGTACTTTGCCTATACCGATACGATGCTTAATTCCATCGATACTAGCATTTCCTTTATGCGCCTCTTTGATCTGGCTGATCAAAGTGGGTTGAAGTTCTATGCTAGCCAAAAATCCTTCACTCACTAATTCCATTCGAAAATCTTCCATCTCTTTGTGCAAGCTTGGTTGCTCCTTTAAAATCATGGAGTTCAAGCGGCACGGCAATCTGCTAAGGGTATCTTCTACCACGTTGGCTTTACCAGGGTGATAGTGAATGTCCAGATCATAGTCCTTGATTAACTCAATCCATCTTCTCTGCCTCATATTCAGCTCCTTCTGAGTGAATATATACTTCAGGCTCTTGTGATCCGAATATTTCTCACAATGGTTTCCCATCAGGTAATGCCTCCATGTCTTCAGGGCTAGAACTACGGATGCGAGTTCGAGGTCATGGAGTGGGTAATTTTTCTCATGTTGTTTTAGTTGTCGAGATAGATAAGATATAACTTTTCCTTCTTGCATTAGCACACATCCGAGACCGATCTTGGATGCATCACAATACACATCAAAGGGCTTCGTGATATCTGGGATGATTAAGATTGGGGTTGAAATCAATCTCCTCTTGAGTTCTTGAAAACTTGCTTCACATTTGTCCGTCCATTCAAACTTCTTGTCCTTCTTCAGTAATTGGGTCATGGGTCTGGCGATACTCGAGAATCCTTCTACGAGCTTGGGTTTGAGTGGTTGGGGCTTGCCAATCTTCGACATCTTTCACTTTTGTAGGGTCAATGTCAATTCCTCCGGCTGATACAATGTGACCGAGGAATCCTACTTCCTGTAACCAGAATCCACACTCGCTAAACTTGGCATACAACTGATGCTCTCTACGGGTTCCAAGAATGGTCCTTAGGTGTAGCTCAAGTTCTTCTTCTGATTTCGAATAAATCAGAATGTCATCGATGAAAACAATAACAAACTTATCCAGGAAGTCCATAAAAATCTTATTCATGAGATTCATGAAATAAGCGGGGGCATTGGTTAATCCAAAAGACATGACAGTATACTCATATAATCCATATCTGGTGGTAAAGGCAGTCTTTGGAATATCCTCTGCGTGAATCTTGAGTTGATGATAGCCTGTTCTAAGATTAATCTTAGAAAACACTTTGGCACCGGTCAACTAATCAAACAGATCTTCTATCTTGGGTAATGGGTACTTGTTCTTGATAGTGACATCATTCAACTTCTGATAATCCGTACACAAACGATTAACTCCATCCTTCTTGTCCACAAACAAAATAGGTGATCTCCATGGTGACGCACTTGGTTGAATCAATCCAATTTCCAGCACGGCATCCAGTTGCTTCTTCAGTTCTGCTAGTTCAAACGGGTTCATACTATATGGTCTCTGGGCTATGGGTTCGGTTCCGGGGATTAGTTCAATGATAAACTCGATATCCCGATCTAGGGGCATACCGGGCAAAACATCTGGAAATACATCGGGTTATTCATAGACTATCCGGACTTGGTCAATGGTAGGTTGGGCTATACTCTTGTTGCACTTGAATTGACGATGTAAGGTTTCAGATATATGCTCGACTGATATTCTGGTTGTACTGGTCATGGTTATGGCTTTCTTGGCACAGTCAATCAATCCTTTATGTTTGGACATCCAATCCATTCCTAGTACTACTTCCAAACCTTTAGTTCCGAGTACTATCAGATTAGCATAAAAATCTATGCCATGGATTCGGATAGGGACGTCTTTGCAAATTTGTCTACCTTTGGTGGTTGAACCGGGGATTTGAACAATCATAACATGATTCAGTTTGGTTGGTTGAATCTTACTAGTGCATGCAAATTCTTCGGTGACAAATGAATGCAATGCACCAGAATCAAACAACACTCTAGCAAGTACTGAATTAACAAAAAACATACCTAGCACGACGTCTGGCGCTTCCTGAGCTTCTTCATCATGCATGAGAAAAAGATGGCCGTTGCGGTTAAGAGAGTTCCCTGGGGCAAACCTTCTTCTGGGCTGAACACGACGCTGCTGTTGAGCTGGGGCATTTGCATTGGGGGCTGCGGCATTCTTCTTGGGGAACTCGTTGGAGTAGTGACCCTTATTTCCACAGTCATAACAAGTCACTTGGGACTTATCCTTTGCGGCAACAGGCACAGCATTGCTTCCAGTCCTCAGGGCAGTGTTGGTGTTGGCGGTAGCATTGTTGTTGTTGAACTTGGGTGGTGCATGGTTGAAATTGTTATAGTTGCCGGGGTTGTTGTGATTTCCTCCGGGCCTTGGGTTTCCACGGTTGGGATAGGTCGGACGGTTCATCGGTGGTCTGTTGGTTCTAGGGGCAAATCGTGGAGATGGGTTAGGGCGATACTTTGGGGTCTGATGGGTTCCTGGCTGATGCATCATGCGATGCTTGCGGTTCTCATTGGCCTGGTTGATCTTTCCTTCCATCTGGATGGCAGAGTCGACAAGAGCTTCAATATTAGCAAAGGGGATATTGACCAATACCGTCTGCATCTCATCGTGCAGACCATTCAAGAATATCTCTTTCTTCTTGCCTTCAGTGTCGATCTCATCCGGGGAATACCTAGCTAATGAAAATAATTTGTCGCGGTATTCCACTATGGTCATCCTTCCTTGCTTCAGTTCTCTGAACTCATCTCTCATCCTCTTGATCAAACCCGATGGCACATTGGTTCGGCTGAACTTGACCTTGAGTTCCTCCCAGGTCATCATCTGTCCTCCCGTTATTGCACGAACGATGTTCCACCATGCTCTTGCATCTCCGGCTAGATAGTGGGTGGCGAACAGAACTTTCTTGTTGGCTTCCACTCTGGCGACTTCCAGGTTGTTTTCCATGGTTTGCAGCCAATCATCGGTGTCTAAGGGCTCTTCTGACTTAGTGAAAACGGGTGGGTCGGTGTTCTGGAAATTCTTGAGCTAGCTGGGCTTGTCCTGATTTCCTTGGCCTTAATTGGTGTGGGCTATCTGGGCTATCTGCTGAAGGGTGGCTAGGTTGGCTTGATGTTCGGATCTTTCAGCTTTGCGGTCAGAAACCAACATTTGCAGGATCTGCAACATCGGGCCGGGGATGAACCACTTCCTCCGCGTGGCATCTAAAGATTGAGATAGATCATGAGAAAAGAGGGAAATTTCTAAGGTTCAGGGACTTTGAAAAGATCTTAAAATTTGACTCAGTTTTTCCAGCAACTTGCTTTTCATTCATTCATTCATAGCACACGATATAACACACACCACAACAAAGGTAAGCAGATGGTTTTAAGAACCATTCTGGAAACTACGTTACAGTGGGACCGAATATAACTCACTACGCTAGTGATCAAGTGCTACTACTCCTTGGAGTCGGTGTAGTCGTCATCCTCATCATCCTCATTGTCTTTGGTGAAGGCAAAATCATCCTCATCGGTGAAGAAGTCCATGGCCTGATCCTCCAGAAAATCATCGTCAGCGCTGAGATATGAGTAGGGGTCTCCATGAAGATCCTCTCCGGCATTCTCCCTTTCCTCCAACTGCATGTCTCTCTCTTGGATGGTCTCCTCCAAATCCGAGATACGATGGCGAAGACGTGCAATGATGCGCTCCTTCTTGTCGAGCTGACGGCAGCGAGACTTGCGATCCTTTGCTACCATGGTGATGGTTTGATCCTTTGTCTTGATGATGGCGGACTTGTGGTTAGAGTAGCCACAGCAATTGTCCAATTCCTTCTGATGATCGTACATCATGAAGCTAAGGTGGTCCAACTGAGTCTTCAGCTCAGGGTGGTATGGGGCTTCCAGTGGCTGTCCCATAGCATCACGCCTTGGACAAAACTGAAAGCAGGTACCCTTGATCTGGTTGATACTCTGCCCACACAGACGAGCAAGAGCTTCCTTCATGGCCCTGGCAAGTCCATCGAGCCAGTTTTTTCTCTTAAGTTGAACTGAATTCCCTCGGCAGTGGGAGGTTCAATCTTTCCTCGAAGACTTGCAACAATTAGCCACTACATATCTTCTCATGCTTGATCATTGAGCTGATTCGAAGAACTCGGGGTGCGGACGCTCCAGAAGTTCTGAAAGCTGGTCCAAATCCCGCTAAAAAAGAAGGTCTCCTCCATTCCCCAACTGATAAAACTTTCTGTACTTCATGTCCATCTATAAGAATATAGGATGAGTAAGTTAGTAGAGTGATCAAGTGTGTCAAATTTTAGGTATTTTGCAAGAGTTTTTGAGGATCATGAATTTTTATGAAAGAAACAAGGTGATAAGAATGGGAATAAGTTTTTGTAAATAATTGCTTCTTTTGGTTTTGAAACTAAGTTTTTGATTCAAACTCTCTGACCCTAAACACCAAGTTTTAGGATTTAAAAATATATTTGATGAACCCTATAAATTATTACCTTGCTAAAAAGCATTTTTAACAACATAAAATAATTTTTTGGTATAAAAATGGGTTATAGGTGAAACCTTTTGCAAATGGTTTTAATATGAAACACTTTACTATAAAATACTAACATTTGTGTTTAAAAATGTATTTGTCAAACACCAAAAAAATATTACTTTGATTTGAATCAATTCTAGCAAAACAAAAATGATTTAAATGGACTTTTTCACTAGCTTGTTATCAAATGGTTTTACTACTTTTATAAATGACCAATATAATGTTTATAACCTATTAGGAACCACTTTTCCAAATAAAACAATCTTTGGCATGCTTGGATGCATTGCTTTGTTTTTATTATTTTATGTGATGATTGCTTGAATGGTAGATTGAATATTTGCTTGCTTGGTTGAATTGTAGTGGTATTTGAAGAGTGTGACTATTGCAAGATCAAGGAGTGAACTTATATTATCTACCAAAAAGGCAAGTGGTGCTCCATACATTTGTCCCATTATTTTTCACTATGCATTAGTGATATTTCTAAGTAGGACTTGCATGGAATTTTTGCTAAGTATAAACTATGCCATGGGAAATCCTAGTAGATGAAACCTTAGTAGAATTTTCCTAAGACAAGATTCCTACTACTATCATGCTTAGCCTAGCTAGTAGAAAACAAGGGTGGATTATATTCATGCTATGGAATACTTCTAAGTCAAGGACTTGTGTTTTGTTTAATAAAACAACCAAGTGAATGAATCACCTGGGTGGAAAGGGACTTGCTTGGTGGTTTTTGGTTGAGTGGTTACACAAGGCCCATTTCTATGGTTTACCTTGTGTATCTCACTTGTCGATTTCCACCCAGGAACAAAGAGATTTGAGATGTCAAATGTTGAGAAGCTTCAAGTGCAGCCACTTGGCATTATGGGCTCTGGCTGGATCATATAGGTTGCAATAACTTAGCCAAATGGACAGTTGGTGGTAGGGGTTTGATAGGTTGGAGCGCGTCCATTCTGGTCTAAGGGAAGGATTCTGAAAGATCTTGTCTTGGTGAAACCAATTCTTGTGGGGAAAGTGCACCACTTCTTCAGAGTGTAAAATCTAAGTAGTTAGCCATGTCCCTGGCAAAGGACATTTTGAGCATCAAGACATGGAAGCTATCAAGAATCTCCTCATCCCAATTTCTAAGTTAAAAACTTGTGGTTGAACAAGGGTTGAAGGATCACCAATTTCTATTGGGGGATGCCTTGGGTGATTTTGACAAACAAAAACTTAGTGTTTTTAAATTATAAGGAAAATCTATTTTGAGCAAAGCAAGCCTAAGCTCCACCTATCCAAAAGCATATAGATGATAGACTCCACTTGTAACATCCCAAAAATATTAAACTAGAATCAGCAAACTCTAATCACTAAATTTAGGGTTAACAAAAACTTTTCCAATTAAAATATGAAAGCATTCATATGAGTGTGCATTAAAATTTGGATTCTTTTGAATTGCCATGATTCTGTGTTTCTTTTCTTATAAAGCGATTCTTCGGTGAAATAAACATCATCTAAACAATACCCAAACTTTTCCCAAAGACAAACCAATCAAAACAAACAAATTAAGTGAATGGTTACTTTGGCCAAATTAACTCCCATGCCTACTTTGGCTATCTCTAACTTTCAGAACTTAACGGAAACATGTTTGGATCTTTGCACCCCTTGATAGTACTCAAAACAAGGTACCAAGGCCCACTTTGTGATCATCCATAAACATGTAAAAGCATAGTTTAAATGATAGTTTAAAATTGAATCTATTTCATATGGGAAGATCCCACTTTTTCAAAAACCACTCAAAGATGCTCAATTTTCAAAACCAAAGCATCCACAGTATCACCATCACATGCCTAGCACACCCACCAAAAATCTTTTCAAAATTCAAAAATTGAAGTCATGCGTCCATTTCATCAAATAGGTTGCAGATGCAAATCAAACAAAATCAAAACACTATTGGAAGCAGTGTTTTGGGCCTAACTAGTTCCCTCTCTAGCTCACAGCAACCTCAGTAGATCATCTAGCTAACTTAACTAAGCCCTAGCCCCACTGTAAGCTTGCCAATATCATCAATGGTGAACAGCCCAAGAGCACCCATGTCACCCCAGTGTGGACAGCAAGCTAGGGGAAGAACTAGCCGTGCCAACCTTGTCTGGGAGGTAGCCCATGCTTCACCGCCCCCTCTCGACCAGCCCCCGCTCACAGCATGAACCAGATCTGCCAGAATGCTACCAAGGCCGTTGTCGACTATGTCGATGCGCACCACAGAGCATGCTCTGTTCCCATGCAACCCGACCACCTCGAGCGCTCGCCGCCCGCTCGCATGCACCCCACCGTCCCAGGAGACCGCTAGACATGCCCATTTCACCACCCGTACCCTGTAGCCACCCCTTGCCATAGAGTTCGCCGCCTCTGCCTCGCAGAGCATCGAGCGTTCCCGACCATTTGCCACCGCCCCTACAAGCACATTTAATCCTTAGAGCATCGCCAGGAGACCACCGATCGATCGCCACCCTCAGCCATGCCTCTAGCAGCCCGTAGCCATGTCGCCACCGTCGCCTGCCCATCCCTCTCAGTCACGCCGTCGAGCCTATAAAAGGAGGCCACCCCTAGCCGATTGAAGCACACCATCTCACTCCCCTCACCTCACTAATCGTTCCACCCCTTAGCCGGAGCAAGGCTAGAAGCGCATCGCCGGAATTGCGCCGGAGCAGGCCGCCTCTAGAGAAGAAGGGAGTCGTCCATTTCGTCCATCCGAGGAGCTGCCACGACCACCCCTGAGTTCGCCGTCGTCAACTTTGTCGTTCCCCCGCATCGCCGACCTTCGCCTGAGCCCTGGTGAGCCTCCCACGACCCCCACTGAGCAAATCAAACAAAATCAAAACACTGTTGGGAGCAGTGTTTTGGGACTAACTGGTTCCCTCTCTAGCTCATAGCAACCTTAGTAGATCATCTAGCAAACTTAACTAACCGCTAGCCCATGCTTCACTGCCCCCTCTCGACCAGCCCTGCCTCGCAGACAGCAACCAGAACCGCCAGGAACACCGCGCCTGCGCCGCTGTGGACCATGCCGACGTGCACCACAGAGCACGCTCTGTTCCCACGCAACCCGACCACCTCGAGCCCTTGTTGCCCGCCAGCATGCACCCCACCATCATAGGAGACCGCCAGACATGCCCATTTCACCGCCCGTACCCCGTAGCCACCGCTCGGCGCAGAGTTCGCCGCCTTTTCCTCGTAGAGCATCGAGCGTTCCTGACCATTTTCCACCGCCCCTACAAGCACATTTAATCCTTAGAGCATCTCCAGGAGACCACCGATCGATCGCCACCCTCCGCCATGCCTCTAGCAGCCCGTAGCCATGTCGCCACCATCGCCTGCCCATCCCTCTCGGTCTCGCCGTCGAGCCTATAAAAGAAGGCCACCCCCAGCCGATTGAAGCACACCATCTCACTCCTCTCACGTCACTGATCGTTCCACCCCTTAGCCGGAGCAAGGCGAGCAGCGCATCGCCGGAATTGTGCCGGAGCAGGCCGCCTCTGGAGAAGAAGGGCGCCGTCGATTTCGTCCACCCTAGGAGCTGCCGCGACCACCCCTGAGTTCGCCGTCGTTGACTTTGTCGTTCGCCCGCATCGCCGACCTTCGCCTCAGCCTCGGTGATCCTCTTATGACCCCCACTGAGCCGCTAGGGTTCGAGCTCGTCGGTGACTAGTTCATCGTCGACGACGACCCTCATCCGTCGATCTTCATTCTAATCCAACGCACCACATCACCTCGTACCGCTTCGCGTTTAAAGAGTCACTGACCAGTAGACCCCCTGTCAGTTGCTCCCCGTGCCGTGGAGTGACACTGGGCCGGCCCGTTAACCTTTCCCGTGCAGCCCACTCGTTTGAATTTAGCTTTTTCTATTTATATTCAAACTCAGTTATGTACCTAGTTTCAAAAATCAACCCAGCTCGATTCAGTGAACCAAATTGAATGAAATCAACTTTGCTAGAAAGATATTGAAATGCTTAATCCAAGCCCGTTGGATTTAAATCATTTGAATCTATAGATCAACCTTGGTAAAAATAACAAGGCATAAACTTTTCTGCATTCAAACATTTTTCAAATTTAAACCATACTAGCTTTTGAGTTTATTCCAACTCTCAAAAATCATATTTGATCATACCTTTCATATAAATAAAAATATATGGGGTTACTTACAGAAATAATGTTCAAGTAATAAAAGAATGCCACATAGGCATTTCTAGTCACTTTATTTGATTTAAAATAAAAAGGTTAAACCTTATTAAATTGTGACACCACTTTAAATCACATTCCATTGTACTGAAATATGTGGTGATGACATGTGTCAACATGATCCCATGTTTGGTTTGGAGAATATTAAATCTTAAGTAGTTTTTCAATGAGTAGAAATTACTTTTCTAAAAATAAATAAATAATGCAAGTGCTTTAATCTTGTGATATTAGTGATGATGCTAGATCATCTATAGAACCCTTGTGTGTGATGATTGAAAGTAGTTAAGTATTGTTTGGTGATTGTGTACCTCGTATTTATTCATAGACGCTAGTACCGACCAAGGATACAAGGAGGAAGGAGGATACTACGAAGAAGAAGCCGAGGAGAACTTCAACCACTGATCTGCATAAGGCAAGCTTATACTGATACTGGTGCAAGCTAACACTTGCAATTATGAAAGGTATATAACCTATGCAATGCACTAAGCATGCTTGGTTGGACACATTTGATGATACCCAATCCTAGTTTTACTTGCAAGCTTTCTACTTTATTTCTTTATCAAAGCTATTACTTAGAGCTTACTTAAGTGAATTGTAGATTCTAGAAAGATAATCGAAGGTTGCATAAAGAGCATAAAATTTGGCCTAAGCTAGATAATCTTGATGTCATCCTAAGGCATGATATTGAACTTAGCTAAACTCCACTAGTTTACCACCCCTCATTAGTACCTACCCCCACATGTAGATGCTAGTGCTAAGCATAAAACTGGATCAACTTTAGATGGGAATACTTGGTGGAAAATGGTTATGAAAACCTTGGAATGATGGATCATTCTATTGAGATGTTTTGACATGTGTTTCCGAACACCAGATGATTTGTATGATGAAAATGTCAAGGCATGAGCCTTATCCCTTTATAAAACTGATGGTTGTCTGGATGGGATACCATTCCAATTTTATCGTACAACCACAATACCAGAGAATTGGGTAGGGCTTGACTGGAAACTTATATACCTTAGTATTGGTTCCCTTACGGCCAAGGTTGATCTGAGGCTATGTTGTGAAGATTGTCCACCTGTGCAGTACCCAAGATGACAGTTGGTCATGGTTGGGAGGCCAAACTCACAGGAGAGGTGCTTATACTAGGGCGTGTAATTGAAAGGTTAGGATTGATTATCCGCACACTGAGTATGGTGAATTCAGGATTAGTTCCTGACGGATGTATCGAATGTTGTGCTGAAAGTGTACAATCTCTGCAGGGTGTCAAACTATTCGAATAGCCGTGTCCGCGGTTATGGACAGTTGGAGTGGACATACTGTTCCCCCGTCATGACTTGTGAAATGGATTGAGAATTTTGACTTGACCACAACAGAGTTGTGATATGAAATACAAGTTCCCACTTAGGTGTTATAAAATTTCAACTAACTTTTCTTGCTTCTGAACTTAGTAGACGTAAATCTGGCTTTTTGCAAAAAAACCCTAGAGCTTATTGTCCTATTACAAAAACTCCCTTCACTTGTTACTTAAAGAGTACTCATGGCTTTGTCCCTGGCTATTCCTGTGGCCAGACTATGAAGAGGAGTATCAGGAGGAAGGACCCCAGGAAGGTTACGACAACTAGGATCATCTCCCATCGTCATCATTGCCTTTGACCCTGAAGATGGAGCTTCGCCTATGCTACCTTTATTATTACGTATTCCGCTGCTTGAGTTGTATTAAGAACTGGATCATGAGATCCTTATATGTGTAAGACCTTATGTATGGTTTGTAATGGATGATGTACTATGGTATCCAATTCTGTTATGTCTTGCAAAAATGGTAATCCTGGGATTGCGATGTATGGCATAACAGGCATCCAGGATTAAATATCCGGGTGTTGACAAGTTGGTATCAGAGCCATCCTGACCATAGGAGACCCTAGTTAGACTCGACGTTTGAATCAAAAACTTAGTTTCAAAACCAAAGGAAGCAAATATTTACAAAAACTTATTCCCATTCTTATCAACTTGTTTCTTTCATAAAAATTCATGTTCCTAAAAAAACTCTTGCAAAATACATAAAAATTGACACACTTGATCACTCTACTAACTTACTCATCCTATATTCTTTTAGATGGACGTGAAGTACAACAAGTTTTATCAGTTGGGGAATGGAGGAGACGTTATCTTTGAGCGGGATTTGGACCAGCTTTCGGAACTTCTGGAGCTTCCGTACCCCGAGTTCTTCGGAGCTCAGATCAATGACCAAGGAGGAGAAGATCTACAGTGGCTAATTGTTGCAAGTCTCCGAGGAAAGATTGAACCCCGCATTCCTGAGGGAATTCAGTTCACCTTAAGAGAGAACAACTAGCTCGATGGACTTGCCAGGGCCATGCAGGAATCTCTTGCCCGTCTGTGTGGGCAGAGTATCAACAAGATCAAGGGTACCCGCTTTGAGTTTTGTACAAGGCTTGATGCTATGGGACAGCCACTGGAAGCCCCATACCACCACGAGCTGAAGACTCAGTTGGACCACCTCTGCTTCATGATGTACGATCGTCAGCAGGAATTGGACAATTGTCGTGACTACTCCAATCACAAGTCCGCCATCATCAAGACAAAGGATGAGACCATCGCCATGCTAGCGAAGGATCGCAAGTCTCGCCGCCGTCAGCTCGACACTAAGGAGCACATCATTGCCCGTCTTCGCCACCGTATCTCGGATTTGGAGGAGACCATCCCCGAGAGAGACATGCAGTTTGAAGAAAGGGAGAATGCCGAGGAAGATTTTTGTGGAGACCCCTACTCCTATCTCAGCGATGATGATGATTTTCTGGAGGATCTGGCTATGGACTTCTTCACCGATGAGGATGATTTTTCCTTCATCAACGATGACGATGAGGATGATGATGACGACTACACCGATTCCAAGGAGTAGTAGCACTTAAGCACTAGCGTAGTGATTTGTATTCGGTCCCACTGTATCTTAGTTTCCAGAATGGTTCTTAAAACCATCTGTTGTTCTTGTTTTGTGGTGTGTGTTTGTATCGTGTGCTATATATGAATTAATGAAAAGCAAGTTGCTAGAAAATCTGAATCAAACTTTAAAAACTTTTCAAAGTCCCGGAACCTTAGCAATTTCCCTCTTTTCTCATGATCTATCTCAATCTTCATATGCCACGCGGAGGAAGTGATTCATCCCCGGACCCGATGTTGCAGATCCTGCAAATGTTGGTTTCTGACCGCGAAACTGAAAGAGCTGAACGTCAAGCCAACCTAGCCACCCTTCAACATATAGCTCAGCTATCCCACAACAATCAGGGCCAAGGAAATCAGGACAACCATGGATCTAAGCTCAAAAATTTCCAGAACACCAACCCACATGTTTTCACTAAGTCAGAAGAGCCCTTAGACACTGGTGATTGGCTGCAAACCATGGAAAATAACCTAGAAGTCGCCAGAGTGGAAGCTAACGAGAAAGTTTTGTTCGCCACCCACTATCTAGTGGAGATGCAAGAGCATGGTGGAACAGAGTTCGTGCAATGACCAGAGGACAGATGATGACATGGGAGGAATTCAGGGTCAAGTTCAGCAGAACCCATGTGCCATCGGGATTGATCAAGAGAATGAGAGACGAGTTTAGAGAACTGAAGCAAGGAAGGATGACCGTAGTGGAATACCGTGACAAATTCTTGTCATTAGCTAGGTATGCCCCGGATGAGATCAACACCGAAGCTAAGAAGGAGAGATTCTTGAATGGTCTGCATGATGAGATACCGATTGTGTTGGTTACTATCCCTTTTGCTGATATTGAAGCCCTTGTCGACTCTGCCATCCAAATGGAAGGAAAGATCAACCAAGCCAATGAGAATCGCAAGCGTCGCATGATGCATCATCCAAGAACCCATCAGACCCCAAAGTATCGCCCAAACCCAACTCCAGGATTTGCCCCAAGAACCAACAGACCCCCGATGAACCGTTCGACCTATCCCAACCGTGGAAACCAGAGGCCCGGAGGAAATCACAACAACCCCGACAACTCTAACAATTTCAACCGTGCCCCACCCAAGTTCAACAACAACAATGTTGCCGCCAACACCAACACTGCCCCTAGGACTGGAAGCAATGATGTGCCTGTTGCAGCAAAGGACAAGTCGCAAGTGACTTGTTATGACTATGGAAATAAGGGTCACTACTCCAACGAGTGCCCCAACAAGAAGAATGCCGCAGCCCCCAATACAAATGCCCCATCTTAGCAGCAGCGTCGTGTTCAGCCCGTAAGAAGATTTTCCAAAGGGAATTCACTCAACCGCAACGGCCGTCTTTTTCTCATGCATGCTGAAGAAGCTCAGGAAGCGCTAGACGTCGTGTTGGGTATGTTTTCTGTTAATTCAGTACTTGCTCGAGTGTTGTTTGATTCTGGTGCATCGCACTCATTTGTCACCGAAGAATTTGCATGCACTAGTAAGATTCAACCAACAAAACTGAAGCATGTTATGATTGTTCAAATCCCCGGTTCAACCACCAAAGCTAGGCAAATTTGCAAAGCCGTCCCTATCCGAATCCATGGCATAGATTTTTATGGTAATCTGTTAGTACTCGGAACTAAAGGTTTGGAAGTAGTACTAGGAATGGATTGGATGTCCAAACATAAAGGACTAATTGACTGTGCCAAGAAAGCCATAACCATGGCCAGTACAGCCGGAATATCAGTCGAGCATATATCTGAAACCTTACCTCGTCAATTCATGTGCAACAAGAGTATAGCCCAACCTACCATTGACCAAGTCCAGATAGTCTGTGAATACCCTGATGTATTTCTAGATGTTTTGCCCGGTATGCCCCCAGATCGGGATATCGAGTTTATCATTGAACTAATCTCCGGAACAGGACCCATAGCTCAGAGACCATATAGTATGAACCCGTCTGAGCTAGCAGAACTGAAGAAGCAACTGGATTCCATGTTGGAAATTGGATTGATTCAACCAAGTGCGTCACCATGGAGATCACCTGTCTTATTTGTGGACAAGAAGTATGGAGGTAACCGTTTGTGTACGAATTATCGGAAGTTGAATGATGTCACTATCAAGAACATGTACCCATTGCCCAAGATAGAAGATTTGTTTGATCAGTTGACCAGTGGCAAAGTGTTTTCTAAGATTGATCTTAGAACAGGCTCTCATCAACTCAAGATTCGTGCAGAGGATATTCCAAAGACTACCTTTACCACCAGATATGGATTATACGAGTATACTGTCATGTCTTTTGGATTAACCAATGCCCCCGCTTATTTCATGAATCTCATGAATAATATTTTTATGGACTTCCTGGATAAGTTTGTCGTTGTTTTCATCGATGACATTCTGATTTATTCCAAATCGGAAGACGAACATGAGAAACACCTAAGGACCATTCTTGGAACCCTTAGAGAGCATCAGTTGTATGCCAAGTTTAGCAAATGTGAATTCTGGTTACAGGCGGTAGGATTCCTCGGCCACATTGTATCAAGCGGAGGAATTGCCGTTGACCCTGCAAAGGTGAAAGATGTCGAAGATTGGCAAGCCCCAACCACTCAAACCCAAGTTCATGCATTTTTCGGATTGGCGGGATATTACCGCAAGTTCGTAGAAGGATTCTCGAGTATCGCCAGACCCATGACCCAATTGCCGAAGAAGGACAAGAAGTTTGAATGGACCGAAAAATGTGAAGCGAGTTTTCAAGAACTCAATAGAAGATTGATTTCAGCCCCAATCCTAATCATGCCAGATATCACGAAGCCCTTCGACATGTGTTGTGATGCATCCAAGATCGGTCTCGGATGTGTGCTAATGTAAGAAGGCAAAGTTATATCTTATCTATCTCGACAACTGAAACAACATGATCAAAATTACCCAACCCATGACCTCGAACTCACAGCCGTAGTTCTAGCCCTGAAGACATGGAGGCATTACCTGATGGGAAATCGTTGTGAGATTTATTCGGATCACAAGAGTCTGAAGTATATATTCACTCAGAGGGATCTGAATATGAGACAGATAAGATGGATTGAGCTCATCAAGGATTACGATCTAGAGATTCACTATCACCCTGGTAAAGCCAACGTGGTAGCAGATTGCCGCGCCACTTGAACTCCATGATTTTGAAGGAGCAACCAAGCTTGCACAAAGAGATGGAAGATTTTAGAATGGAATTAGTGAGTGAAGGATTTTTGGCTAGCATAGAACTTCAACCCACTTTGATCAGCCAGATCAAACAGGCGTAGAAAGGAAATGCTAGTATCGACGGAATCAAGCTTCATATCGGTACAGGCAAAGTACCCGGATTCATCGAAGACGAAGAAGGAGTTCTTTGGTATAAAGGACGCCTTTGTGTACCAGCAGATTCGAAATTGAAAGAAATTATTCTGAAGGAAGCTCATGATACTCTTTATTCTATCCACCCCGGAGGAACTAAGATGTATCAAGATTTGAAAGAGCAATTTTGGTGGCATAAGATGAAGAGAGAAATCGGAAGCTATATCGCCAAGTGTGATATATGTCAGCCAGTCAAGGCAGGACATCAAAGACCCGCTGGATTGTTGCAACCATTGTAGATTCCGGAATGGAAATGGGATTCCGTTGGAATAGACTTTATCACCGGATTGCCTACTTCTAGTAGGGGAAATGACTCTATCTGGTTCATAGTGGATAGATTGTCCAAAGTCGCCCATTTCTTACCCATCAAGACCACATATCAGAGTTCAAAGCTAGCGAATTATACATCTCTAGAATCGTCAGTTTGCATGGAGTCCCCAAGAACATCATATCGAATCGAGGAACTCAGTTTACCTCGAGATTCTGGAAGAAAGTCCAAGAAGGTTTAGGAACCTGCCTAGATTTCAGCACCGCTTATCACCCTCAGACCGATGGACAAACGGAGCGAGTAAATCAAATACTCTAAGATATGCTGAGAGCATGTGTGTTAGAATATGGATCTAAGTGGGAAGACTGTCTGCCGTTTGCAGAATTTTCATACAACAACAGTTATAAAGCCAGTTTGCAAACTGCCCCATTTGAATTCATGTATGGAAGAAAGTGTCGCACCCCTTTGAACTGGTCGGAAGTAGGAGAGAGTCAGATTTTCGGACCCGATATCCTACGAGAAACAGAAGAGAAGGTTCAAAAGATTCGTGAGCACCTCAAGACAGCCTAGTTAAGGCAGAATAGTTACACCGACAAGAGACGACGAGACCTCGCCTTCAACATAGGAGATTTTTTGTATCTGAAAGTGTCGCCATTGAAGGGAATGCAGCGTTTCCAACTCAAAGGAAAGTTATCCCCTAGATATATCGGCCCCTTCAAGATTCTGAACCATCGAGGAGAAGTGTCGTATCAATTGGAACTACCCGAAGAGATGTCAGCCGTGCAAAATGTGTTTCATATCTCATTACTTTGAAAGTGTCTCGAAGTCCCGGAGAAGACTGAAGTGTTCAAGAATATTGATCACCGGACCATAGAAATCAACGATGACCTGACCTATCCCGAAGTACCGATCCGTATTTTGGAAGAAGCTTTCAGAACTACCAGAACCTGAAGCATCAAGTTTCGCAAGATTCAGTGGAGCAACCACATATAAGAGGAAGCTACCTGGGAGCACGAAGATCACATCAGGACGGAGTTTCCCGATCTCTTCAAATCCTAAGTAATCTTTTCGTCCTTTTTCAAAACTCGGGACGTAATTTTGTTTAAGGGGAGAAGGTTTGTAACATCCCAAAAATATTAAACTAGAATCATCAAACTCTAATCACTAAATTTAGGGTTAACGAAAACTTTTCCAATTAAAATATGAAAGCATTCATATGAGTGTGCATTAAAATTTGGATTCTTTTGAATTTCCATGATTCTGTGTTTCTTTGATTGTAAAATAATTCTTAGGTGAAATAAATGTCATCTAAACAATCCCCAAACTTTTCCCAAAGACAAACCAATCAAAACAAACAAATTAAGTGAATGGTCACTTTGGCCAAATTAACTCCCATGCCTACTTTGGTTATCTCTATCTTTCAGAACTTAACAGAAACACTTTTGGATCTTTGCACCCCTTGATAGTACTCATAACAAGGTACCAAGGCCCACTTTGTGATCATCCAGAAACATTCAAATGCATAGTTTAAATGATAGTTTAAAATTTAATCTATTTCATATGGGAAGATCCCATTTTTTCAAAAACCACTCAAACAAGATCAGTTTTCAAAACCCAAGCATCCACAGTATCACCAGCACATGCCTAGCACACCCACCAAAAATCTTTGAAAAATTCAAAAATTGAATTCATGCGGCCATTTCATCAAACAGGTTGCAGATGCAAATCAAAAAAAATCAAAACACTATTGGAAGCAGTGTTTTGGGCCTAACTGGTTCCCTCTCTAGCTCACAGCAACCTCAGTAGATCATCTGGCTAACTTAACTAAGCCCTAGCCCCACTGTAAGCTTGCCAATATCATCAATGGTGAACAGCCCAAGAGCACCCATGTCACCCCAGTGTGGACAACAAGCTAGGGTAAGAACTAGCCGTGCCAACCTTGTCTGGGAGGTAGCCCATGCTTCACCGCCCCCTCTCGACCAGCCCTGCCTCACAGACAGCAACCAGATCTGCCAGGAACGCCGCGCCCGCGCCGCTGTCGACTATGTCGATGCGCACCGCAGAGCACGCTCCGTTACCATGCAACCCGACCACCTCGAGCGCTTGCCGCCGACTCGCATGCACCCCACCGTCCCAGGAGACCGCTAGACATGCCCATTTCACCGCCCGTACCCTGTAGCCACCCCTTGCCACAGAGTTTGCCGCCTCTGCCTCGCAGAGCATCGAGCGTTCCCGACCATTTGCCACCGCCCCTACAAGCACATTTAATCCTTAGAGCATCGCCAGGAGACCACCGATCGATCGCCACCCTTGGCCATGCCTCTAGCAGCCCGTAGCCATGTCGCCACTGCCATCCCATCCCTCTCGCTCGGCCACGAGCCTATAAAAGGAGGCCACCCCCAGCCGATTGAAGCACACCATCTCACTCCCCTCACCTCACTAATCGTTCTACCCCTTAGCCGGAGCAAGGCTAGCAGCGCATCGCCGGAATTGCGCCGGAGCAGGCCGCCTCTGGAGAAGAAGGGCGTCGTCCATTTCGTCCATCCCAGGAGCTGCCGCGACCACCCCTGAGATCGCCGTCATCGACTTTGTCGTTCGCCCGCATCGCCGACCTTCGCCTGAGCCCCGGTGAGCCTCTCACGACCCCCACTGAGCCGCTAGGGTTCGAGCTCGCCGGTGACTAGTTCATCATCGACGACGACCCTCAGCCGCCGATTTTCATTCTAATCCAACGCACCACATCACCCCGTACCGCTTCGCGTTTAAAGAGTCACTGACCAGTAGACACCCCCTGTTAGTTGTGCCCCGCGCCACGGAGTGACACTGGGCCGGCCCGTTAACCTTTCCCGCGCAGCCCACTCGTTTGAATTTAGCTTTTTCTATTTATATTCAAACTCAGTTCTGTACCTAGTTTCAAAAATCAACCCAGCTCGATTCAGTGAACCAAACTGAATGAAACCAATTTTGCTAGAAATATATTGAAATGCTCAATACAAGCCTGTTGGATTTAAATCATTTGAATCTATAGATCAACCTTGGTAAAAATAACTAGGCAGAAGCTTTTCTGCATTCAAACATTTTTCAAATTTAAACCATAATAGCTTTTGAGTTTATTCCAACTCTGAAAAATCATATTTGATCATACCTTTCATAATATATAAAAATATATGGGTTTACTTACAGAAATAATGTTCAAGTAATAAAAGAATGCCACATAGGCATTTCTAGTCACTTTATTTGATTTAAAATAAAAAGGTTAAATCACATTCTCATGTACTGAAATATGTGGTGATGACATGTGTCAACATGATCCCATGTTTGGTTTGGAGAATATTTAATCTTAAGTAGTTTTTCAATGAGTAGAAATTACTTTTCTTAAAATAAATAAATAATGCAAGTGCTTTAATCTTGTGATATTAGTGATGATGCTAGATCATCTATAGAACCCTTGTGTGTGATGATTGAAAGTAGTTAAGTATTGTTTGGTGATTGTGTACCTCGTATTTATTCATAGATGCTAGTACCGACCAAGGATACGAGGAGGAAGGAGGATACTACGAAGAACAAGCCGAGGAGAACTTCAACCAATGCTCTGCACAAGGCAAGCTTATACTGATACTGGTGCAAGTTAACACTTGCAATTATGAAAGTTATATAACCTATGCAATGCACTAAGCATTCTTGGTTGGACACATTTGATGATACCCAATCCTAGTTTTAGTTGCAAGCTTTCTACTTTATTTCTTTATCAAAGCTATTACTTAGAGCTTACTTAAGTGAATTGTAGATTCTAGAAAGATGATTGAAGGTTGCATAAAGAGCATAAAAGTTGGCCTAAGCTAGATAATCTTGATGTCATCCTAAGGCATGAGATTGAACTTAGCTAAACTCCACTAGTTTACCACCCCTCACTAGTACTCACCCCCACATGTAGATGCTAGTGCTCAGCATAAAACTGGATCAACTTTAGATGGGAATACTTGGTCGAAAATGGTTATGAAAACCTTGGAATGATGGATCATTCTATTGAGATGTTTTGCCATGTGTTTCCGAACACCAAATGATTTGGATGATGAAAATGTTAAGGCATGAGCCTTAGCCCTTTATAAAATTGATTGTTGTCTGGATGCGATACCATTCCAATTTTATCGTAGAACCAAAATACCTGAGAATTGGGTAGGGCTTGACTAGAAACTTATATACCTTAGTATTGGTTCCCTCACGGCCAAGGTTGAGCTGAGGCTACCTTGTGAAGATTTTCCACCTGTGCAGTACGCAAGATGACAGTTGGTCATGGTTGGGAGGCCAAACTCATAGGAGAGGTCCTTATACTGTGGCGTGTAATTGAAAGGTTAGGATTGAGTATCCGCATACTGAGTATGGTGAATTCATGATTTGTTCCCGATGGATGTATCGAATGTTGTGGTGAAAGTGTACAATCTCTGCAGAGTGTCAAACTATTCGAATAGCCGCGTCCGCGGTTATGGACAGTTGGAGTGGCCATACTGTTCCCCCGTCAGATGTTTTCAAAATGACTTGTGAATGGATTGAGAATTTTGACTTGACCACAACAGAGTTGTGATATGAAATTCAAGTTCCCACTTAGGTGTTATAAAATTTCAACTAGCTTTTCTTGCTTCTGAACTTAGTAGAGGTAAATCTAGCTTTTTGCAAAACAACCCTAGAGCTTAGTGTCCTACTACAAAAACCCCCTTAACTTGTTAGTATGTGTTTGCGAGTACTTAAAGAGTACTCATGGCTTTGTCCCTGGCTATTACCATGGCCAGACTATGAATAGGAGTATCAGGAGGAAGGACCCCAGGAAGGTTACGACAACTAGGATCATCTCCCATCGTCAGCATTGCCTGTGACCCCGAAGATGGAGCTTTGCCTACGCTACCTTTATTATTACGTATTCCGCTGCTTGAGTTGTATCAAGAACTGGATCATGAGATCCTTATTTGTGTAAGACCTTATGTATGGTTTATAATGGATGATGTACTATGGTATCCAATTCTGTTATGTCTCGCAAAAATGGTAATCATGGGATGCGATGTATGGCATAACAGGCATCCAGGATTAAAAATCTGGGTGTTGACACCACTATACTACCATAGTATCACTTGCCAATACAATTCAAATGTATTGACCCTTGTGATTGTAACTTATTATGTTCCAGGTTTGTTTGATGTTAGTGAAATGTGTTGATTAGGATTACAAGTGTACAACCAACATGATTGCCTGTGGCACCTGGAAGATGAAGGACTCCATGCTATAGTTATTTCTGCTGCATTGTAATGTGATAGTCAAATGAGCTATGTAAGATGTAATGAATTATTTTATTCCTGGTTAGAAAGTTGTATTATGACCTTTGTTTCTTGATATTACATCTTAACTGTGGATGCTAGCTATTGATCCAGAGACTAGCATTGTAAACACATGATCTCTAACTTATTAAAGGTTGGGACCTCTACAGGGTCTCTCCAAAGCTAGGAGTTCTTCTAGTTCATGCTCTTCATATCTCACCTCAAAGGTGGGAAATCTTTCTCTCTTCTTGGGGCAGTTACTAGAGATATGACCTTCTTCTCCACCAGAGTAGCAACACTTTGTGGTCACTTTGGATTTGGCCTTATGAGGCATGGTTCTGACTTTGACTTCATCCTTCTTGGTAGAAGTTGTTTCCTCATGGGGGTTTCCAAACTTTTGATGCATTTCTCCTTATTTCATTTGTTGAACTACTAGGATAGATGGGGCATTGGATAGGGACATGATTATTTCCTTCACATAGGAAACAAGTAACTTGAGATGTGGGGCATTGTTTAGTTGGATGTTTCTCTTCACAATTAGGGCATTGATCCTCATGCTCTTTGGAAGTGTGAAACATGTCTCCACAAATATTGCAAGCTTGAGTTCCCCCTATAATATCATCCTTGACATCATTGTTGTCACAATCTCCTTGGGAAGAGTTTCTTATCATGTTGATCATTTGATTGGTCATCCCTTGCAACAATTGAGATTGGGTCTGCAAAAACTTTTGCATGGTTGGGTCTAACTCATTGTTGTTGGCTAAAAACAGAGTTGTCACTTGATTCAACTGGGCTTGGGTTGCTAGAAGCATCTCTTGTTTGTTGTTGTCATCAATATTCACACAAGCAATGTGCAAGCAATCACAAACAAACATTCCACTCAAACAACAAGTTCAAGCACATTTTTAGGCAACAAAATATTTTTCCTACACCACATAAGTTGGTGTGATTGGTCTAACTAAGAACTAATATGATGGTCCAACTATATGGTTCTCTTGAGATCATTTCATTCTTCTTAGTTGTTTCTTCATGAATGAGATCATGGCTTCCTTGGAAAAAAAATCTTGTGTGTTGGTCACAAAATTTCAAAGTTGATGATCGTTCCTTCTAAGTTGTGTTTCCGTAGTCTTCAAGTCTTGAGTATTACTTGTAGTCCTTAGTGATATCTAGGTTGAAGTCCTTGGTGATGTTGAAGTTGCAGTCATTTGAGTTGGTGAAGTCCTTTGTCATATTGAATTCTTTGTCCTTGTTGAAGTCTTTGCTCATCTTGAGGCTTTGTCCATTAAGTTGAAATAGAAGAGATGTATATTCAAAACAAAAAGGTTGAGGAAAGAATTTACAAGATTGTTTGTAAAAAAGTTTTGGAACAAATACAACTCCTATATTTTCTAAGGGGTTTTGTCCAATCCTAGGGTTACAATCCTACAGGCAACATAGTGCTCTGATATCATCTGTAGAGGTCTCAACCTTTAATAAGGTAGAGATCCATGTGTTTACAATGCTAGTCCCTGGATCAATAGCTAGCATCCATAGTTCAGATGTAATATCAAGAAACAAAGGTCATAATACAACTTTATAACCAGGAATAAAATAATTCATTACATCTTACATAGCTCATTTGGCTATCGCATTACAATGCAGCAGAAATAACTATGTAGCATGGAGTCCTTCATCTTCAAAGTGCCACAGGAAATCATGTTGGTTGTAGACTTGTAATCCTAATCAACACACTTCACTAACATCAAAACAAACCTACAACATAATAAGTTACAACCACAAGGGTCAATACATTTGAATTGTATTGGCAAGTGATACTATGGTAGTATAGTGGAGTATACCATCTATATGCATTTGGCTAAGTGGAGCTTAGGCTTGCTTTGCTCAAAATAGATTTTCCTTATAAGTTGAAAACACTAAGTTTTTGTTTTTCAACATCACCCGAGGCATCTACCAATAGAAATTGGTGATCCTTTAACCCTTGTTCAACCACAAGTTTTTAACTTAGAAATTGGGATGAGGAGATTCTTGATAGATTCCATGTCTTGATGCTCAAATTGTCCATTGCTGGGGACACGGCTAAGTACTTAGATTTTACTCTCTCATGAGGTGGTGCACTTTCCCCACAAGACTCGACATGCATCGAGACAACATCTTTAAGAATCCTTCCCTTAGACCATAATGGACGTGTTCCCAAAACTATCACCCTCTACCACCAACTGTCCATCTGGCTAAGTTATTGAAACCTATATGATCCAGGCAGAGCCCATAATGCAAAGTGGCTGCACTTGAAGCTTCTCAACATTTGACATCTCAAATATCTTTGTTCCTGGGTGGCTTTCCACAAGTGAGATACACAAGGGTAGTCCATAGATATGGGCCCTGTGTAACCACTCAACATAACCCATTCACACCATTCCACCCAGGTGATTCATTCACATAGTTGTTTTATTAATCAAAACACAAGTCATAGACTTAGGAATATTTCATAGCATGAATATAATCCACCCTTGTTTTCTACTAGCTAGGATAAGCATGATAGTAGTAGGAATCTGAACTTAGGAAAATTCTACTAAGGCATCAACAACTAGGATTTCCCATGGCATAGCACACTTAGTAAAAATCCATGCAAGTCCTACTTAGAAATATCACTAATGCATAGTGAAAATAATGGGACAAAAGTATGAAGCACCACTTGACTTTTTGGTAGAGAATATAATTTCACTCATTGATCTTGCAATAGTCACACTCTTAAAATTTCACTACAATTCAATCAAGGCACAAATTCAATCTAGCATTCAAAACAATTCATCACATAAAATAATAAAAACAAAGCAATGCATGCAAGCATGCCAAAGATTGTTTTATTTGGAAAGGTGGTTTCTAATAGGTTATAAAAATTTTAAAACACCTATTGGTCATTTATAAAGGTGGCAAAACCATTTGATATTAAGTTAGTGAAAATGGCCACTTTAAATCCCTTTTGCTTTGCTAGAATTGGTTTTTTAAAAAAAAACAATTTCTAGTGTTAGCAAAATGTTTTTAAACACCATTATTAATGTTTATGGTCATAATTTTTTAAAACAATTCCATTTGCAAAGGGTTTCATCCAAAATCCATTTCTAAATCAAATCAACATTTTATTTTGTTGGAAATGTCTTTAAACAAAGTAATAATTTTATAGGGTTCACCAAATATATTTTTAAATCTAAAACTTGGTGTTTAGTGTCAGAGAGTTTAATTCAAACCATTTTCAAAAGGAATAATTCTTTATTTAACTATAAATGCTTTTAATCAAAGGAATAATTCTTTAGCATCACAAAATATAATTTTAAAACTACAAGTTGGTTTTTATGGTCAGTAGGTTCAAAAAAAATATTTTAAAGAAGATTTTACCTTAAAAACATTTTTAGAATAAATTTTATACTTAAAAATGCCTATACATGTTTCTGCAAAAACAACCAATTTTACAGAAGCATACCATTAAACAAAAGGCATGGTTGCATAGAATTATTTTTCCTGATTCCAATTGTCGTGGGAATGACCATGGCAGATGCTGCAATCGGTAGCGAGTAGTAGAACGAAGGGCAAGGGCGGCCAGCCATCTGCGGTGCAAGATGAGGGCGAAGACACAGGGTTTTACCCAGGTTCGGCCCCTCGAAGGGTAAAGACCTACTCCTGCTAGATTGTATTATGATGGAGGTACAATAGGGCGAGCTCGACGGCTAGGCGGCGAGTCGCTTGGGTGGATGATGGAACGTACGTTTACACGCCCTGTAGGGAGGTTTATATAGACTCACCCTCCCTAGGGTTTACAAATCTCAACCGAATCTGTTAAGGTTTCGGTACTTGTTTAACCTAATCCGATTGGGCCTATCTACTCTCCTGGGCCTTCAGCTCCCAATCGCTTGGATCCACGCCAGGTCTTGATCCAGTCGCCGTCTTGCAGGCCCACTCGCCAGGTCGTGGGCCAGTCGGAAACGTCCTGCTGGGTATACCCCGGTAGGCATATCCCCATCAGTAGTCCCCAAGGCCGTCGTCGATTGGGCGCAGGTGGTTGCTGGCAGTCAGAGCATACGGGTCCAATGCGGGCACCCAGTCGAATCGGTGGCGGGCTCCTGAATAAAGGAAAAAACTAGTCATTCTGGTCGCAGCTCGGCGAATGGGTCGGCGAAGTACTTAGTCACTGTTGTAGTGATTGGGTCGGCGAGCCGAGTGGCTGAAGTTGGACCGTCAAGCACAGTCAAAACTAGCCGTTGGGGTAATCCAACGGTAAATTTTGGCGTAATCTCTGTGTAGTAACGGCTCCCTGATTTGGCGGGTAACAACCGCTATATAAAGGGAATGGTAGGCGATCGGAGAACCATCTCCTCCTCATTTCCTCTGATTGCGCACACCTCCGTTCTCCTTCGCATCGCGATCCAGCTGATCCAAAATCCTCCGACCCCCACGAACCTTCCCGCCAATGGCTCCCTTCACCGAACCATGGGGCAGGTCCAAGTGCACGAGAGCGCTACTGGAGTCTTTCGAGGAGGCTGGGATCCTGCGCGCCGGTTGATGGCGCATCCCTGTGGCCAGAGAGGTGACTCCGGACCCGCGCGAGGGGGAATTCGTTTGCTTCACCAGCCACCTGGAACGGGGGTTGGGATTCCCCACATCTCTTTTCTTCCGGCGCTTCTGCGCCTTCTACGGGATCCAGCCATCGGACCTGGGACCGCACAGCATCGAGCAGCTCACCATTTTCGTGGCATTCTACGAGTGCTACCTGGGCTGCAGGCCCTATTTCCCCCTGTGGCAAGATCTATTCCACGGGCGGATCAGTCGCGAAGAAGCAGGCGGCCCAATGCTTGTTGCGGGCGGCTTGACGTTTCAATTGAAATCGAAGGCCTCCTTTTTTGATCTGATGCTACCTGCCAAGGTGGCAAGCGAATGGAAGAAGTCTTGGTTTTATGTCACCGAAGTGACTCCAGACGGCGAGGTGGCGATCCCAAGGTACTCCGCCGACCGGCCCGAACCGTGCCGACTCCAAGTCGGCAAGCTTCCAACAGACCAGCGGATGGTTGTGGATGAGATGCTTCAGACCATCCACGGCCTAAAGAAGAAAGGCCTCCAGACCATCAATTTGTACAACTGCTGGCTCGGGCGGTGACTCGTCCCCATGGCCTGCCGTGACCATTATATGTACGAGTACACGGGCCGGGAGGACTCGACGAAATCCTGCCTCGCCGAGTGGCAACTCGAGGATTACCTCCCAGCGTTGAAGAAGATCACCCAGGCGGCATACCTGGACGCGAAGGCTGGGGTCGCCCCCTACACCGCGAAGCATCCAGCCCCGACGGTAAGTCATTTTCTATCATTCGCAGTCGCAGTTAGTGCTATCGCGGTTATACTGATACTGTCTCATGCCTATTGCAGTTATTTCAGGTGGTGGAAGGGTGGCTTCCGCCCGCGGACGACGAGAGTTCGAGCTCGTCCTTCTAGGACGGGGGCGAGTCACCTCCTGCGAGGGGTCCGTGGAAGAGGTTGCCCCGCTGGTTCGCAAAACTCGCGGACAGCGTCAGCGTGAGATCGAAGCGAGCAAAAGCCTCGAACGTCATGACGATGATGACGACGAGCTTCCCGAGCACACCTCGCGTCGCGAGGCTACTCCATCGAAAAAGAAGAAGAAGAAAGAAGTGAAGGACCCTCCAAAGAGGAAGACGGCTGCGAGACAGTCATCTCGCATATTCGAAGCCCCCGGTGGTGGGCATCTCTCGTTCCCGAGCAGCTCCGACGCCACCAGCCTGGCCAGGGGTGAAGCGCCGCAGACAACGGCGGCGCAGGATGTCACCGCCGTCCTGAGTGAGGTGCCTCTGGCCTCGATGCCTCCCCCGTTCGCCCTAGTCTCTGGGTGGGGGGATGCTCCGGTCGCGGCAGCTTCGTCTCCCAGGGAAGCCCTGCCGAAAATGTTTCGGAAGCTCCTGTCGCGGCCTCGACAACAAAGAAGACGTCCGTGTCCTGGGCGCATGATGTCCTGGAGATGGGTCTCAGTCATAAACTGCGCCTCGAACTGGAGAAGCTGGCTGGCATCTGCACGGGACTACGATTCATACCTGCCGCCAAGTGAGTTTTATTCACCTGTCTTGTTTTTCGTTGTACTCGAATCACTTTGCTTATGTAACCAATTTGCAGGACTGGAGTTAAAAAGATAGGCCATCCGTCCGTGGCCAAGGTGCCGCCAGTCGTTGCCGAGGAAGACCCCTCTCAAAAGAGGAAGGTTGATTAGGTCGTTGCCCCCACAGACAGTGCCAAGAAGGCCAAGAGCGATGAGGTCGTCACGGTGTCTGACGACACGATGGTGGCTTCCAATGATCCTGCGGCGGTGGCGGCCTCGGCAATCAAGGAGGGTGCTCCCTCGCCTGGGGTGACCGAGCCGGCCTCTTTTGGTGCCGGCGCATCCATCGCGACCTTCCCGCGCTTCATGGCCAGAGCAGCCACGGCGAGTGGTACCATGCCATCGAGCCGCACACCTAGGGTCGCCGAGACGGAGGTCGAGCAACATCGCGGGCATACTCCCGCTCTTCTCACCTCCGTGGATGCACTACAACTTCATGGCATGCTGGGCGCAGCCATCCAGGTATGTCCAGTCCCCGAGGATCGGGCCACTGAATTGCAGTGGTCGGATTCTTTTGGTGTTGTGCTTTTATTTCTTGCGCCAAGTCCCTGAGTGCGCATTCGCTGAGTTTCAGCGGTGGGCGCTCAGGATTTTTGATCGCCAGTCCCCGAGTGTCCAGCCGCTGAATTTCAGCGGGTGGGCACTTAGGTTTTTTGATCTCTAGTCCCCGAGTGTCCAGTCTCTGAATTTCAGCGAGTGGGCACTTTAGGATTTCGTTTTTGCTAACTGTTTGACTTTTGCACAGGGTTTGCAGCGTGAATCAGCCGACCGGCTGGCTGCGAAGTGTCACGCGGAGAAGGAACTTGTCGCCGTTCAAGAGGTGAACAAGGGACTCCAAGCGATTGCTACGAAGGCAGAAAAGGTTCGCCAGGGCCTTGTCCCGGCAAGTGAGCTGACGGCGGCGCAATCGGCGTTGAGTTTGGCGGAGAAGCGGATCGCCGATCTTGAGCGCGAGCTTGTGGACGCGAAGGAGGAAGCGACCTTGGTGGATGGGTGAGCCAAGGCTGCTGTTACGGCCGCCGCTGAGGAGCGTAAGGTCTCTGACGCCCTTGTTGCTGGGCTTCAAGACAATTACTCCTCTCTTCAAAACTTCATCACGGAGCTCTCCCGCCCTTTGATTGGTATGTGTGCTGCCTCTGCCTATAATGTTTCCGTTGTGTGATATTTGATGTGCTCACTACCCCTCCTATCCACAGGTCGGATTATTGATAGCGCGGAAGAGGCGCAGTCATTCGACGCGCGGCAGTGTGTGGCCACTCTGGTCGACTCGGCCACGCTGTCCGCGACTTTTATTCGGGTGTATCTTCAAGAGATGTCGCCCAAGTAAGTGATTCCCAGCGACCTCGTCGAAGTGTGGAGGTACTTGGAGAAGGCGCCATCAGTCGTCGAGTTCATGACGCGGTCGGTGTTTCGGCGCGGGGCGGCAACGGCGCTTAGTCTTGGGCTCGCCCACTTCCCGGAGGACTTCGACCTGGACTACGTGACGAGTGGCTACCCATCGTCGACTGGCTCAGTGGAGATCGCGGAGGTGCTGAAGCTGACGGACCGCGCCGCGGTATACTTCGAGCGCGTCTGGGCGATGGGCGATCTCCTTCCGTATCAGGAGACGATCGTCGCACCCAACGACCCCGAGCCGCAGCACCGGGACTTCAAGATCGAGCAGCCCTTCCGTGCGGCGATGGCAGGTGAGCTGACGACGTACCCGTCAAACCTGTACACTCCCTTCATTCGCAACCGCAAGGGTGGCGGCGAGTCGTCGTCGAAGCTTGCGGAGAAAACATTGTGCCCTGGGGCGTTTAGTAGCAGTTCTGCCATTGAGCATACTTTGTATTTTGTGATAATTGTGACATGCTATAATGATATATCGTGTTGTTTTGTACTTTTATTTGCGTTTGAGATTGAGGGTTGAACGAGTCCCCGAGCGCGTCCGCCCTTTTTATGGGGTTTAACTCGTTTGTTATGTGTTTGCGATTTTGGATGTTTTGTTATTGAGGTCGACTCGCCCGAACTCGGAAAGCCAGTCGCAAGGTGACTCCCATGAGTGCTCTGTACTTCACCGTTTTCCCTTGCACGAACGAGGTCGGGTAGCGAGTCCCCGAGCGTGGTACTTGGTTGTTCTAGGCGCGACTCTAGGGTGGGTGAGGACTTGGCGCGTTAGGGTGAGCGCATCACTCCTGCCTGGCCCGTCGGGTCAGTCGCATGGCGAGTCCTAGGCATGCTCTCATACTTGGCGTTTTCCCTAGCTGCTCGCACTGAACTGGTCGTCAGTCCCCGGGCGTGGTACTTGGTCGTTCGAGTCGCTGTGTCGAGGATGCGGAGGATCATGGTCGCTGTGAGGAGCGAGGCAGTTGTCTTGGCTCGTTAAGACAGTCGAGCTAGGCGACTCCAATGGGGCTCCGGGTAGGTGTTTTTCGTGGACGTTACAAGACCTGGGGTACCCTAGTGCCCTTGTAGCGCACTACTTGGCTGTGCCGATAGCTGTACCAGAGGTTGACTCCTGCAGTTAGCTTGGTGCTGTTACTACGAGTGCGAGTGGAACAAGACACGGAGAGTGGACGCAATTTGCGGTAACCAATATTTTTATTTCATAGCGACTGGGGGATAGATATGTGGAGTTCTAGGAGTAGAACTTCCGTAGGAGGTTTACAGTCCATGGTCGCTTGACGTCAAGCTCGCCGTCCCCGCGGACATCGATGAGGTAGTAGGCGTTGTTGCCGAGTACTCGCCCGATGGCGAATGGTCCCTCCCATGGGGGTGAGAGCTTGTGCATGCCCTTCTTGTCCTGGATGAGGCGCAACACCAGGTCGCCTTCTTGGAAGGTGCGAGTTTTCACCCGCCGGCTGTGGTAGCGGCAGAGTCCTTGCTGGTAGATTGCAGTGCGTGAGCGAGCCAGGTCGCGTGCCTCGTCGAGTTGATCGACTCCGTCCTGACGTGCGAGTTCGTTCGTAGCCTCCATGTAGTGGACGACCCTTGGCGAGTCGTGCTCGAGGTCGGTGGGCCTGACTGCCTCGGCGCCATACACCATGAAGAAGGGGGTGAACCCTGTCGACCTGTTGACCGAGGTGCGGATGCCCCAGATGACGGAGGGTAGATCCTCGACCCAGCACCCGGCGGTGCGCTCGAGTGGTACTTGGAGCCACGACTTCAGGCCGTGGAGGATGCTCTGGTTGGCCCGTTCCGCCTGGCCGTTGGACTCCGGGTGGGCGACTGACGCGAGGTCGAGTCGGATGTGATGTTCCTCGCAGAACTTGGCCGTGGCTCCTTTGGCGAAGTTGGTGCTGTTGTCCGTGATGATGCTGTTTGGGAACCCGTAGCGATATATGAGCTCGCGTAGGAATTTTGTGGCGGTCTTCCTGTCGCATTTCCGGACTGGCTTGTCCTCCACCCACTTGGTGAATTTGTCGACCGCCACCAGGAGGTGGGTGAAGCCGGAGGGGGCCTTTTTGAAGGGGCCTACCATGTCCCGGCGGTGTGTCTCGGAGGTGTGTTTGGTTGGTGTACTTCTGGCACCCGGCGCACTGCTGGACGATGTCGACGGCGTCGGCGTGTGCGGTGGGCCAATAAAAGCCGTGCCGCATAGCCTTAGCGACCAGAGAGCAGGCTCCGACGTGGTGGCCGCAGTCGCCGGAGTGGATGTCGTGTAGGATCTTGCATCCTTCGGTGGGTTGGACGCAGCGTTGGAACATGCCGGTCACGCTACGCTTATGGAGCTCGTCATCGATGATGGTGAAGGATTTGCATCACCGTGCAAGCATCCGGGCGTCTGTCTCGTCTGCGGGCAAGGTGCCAGCCTCCAGTTAGGCGATGTACGGCTTGGTCCAGTCGTCTGGCTCGGCGATGAGTGTGACTAGGGCTGCCTATGGCTGCAGCGGGACTCCGATGTCGATCTCCCGTGGGGGAGAGACTGACGGCTTGGTGATCGTGTCGAGGAAGACGCCGGCGGGGGGTGCGAGTCGAGCCGACCCGATGCGAGAGAGTGCATCGGCCTCCTCGTTCTTCCGTCGGTCGATCAATTCGACGGAGTAGCCTGTGAAGTGTCCGCCCATCATGTCCACCGCTTGGCGGTACGCCGCCATGGTGGGGGAGAGGGCGTCGCAGGTGCCAGCGACTTGTCCAGCGATGAGGTCGGAGTCTACGTAGCAGCGTAGGCGGTTGACGTTCGTTTCCTTGCAGCTCGCATGCCGTGGAGTAGTGCCTCGTACTCGGCCATGTTGTTGGTGCAGGGGGTGAAGTCGAGGCAGAGGACGTAGCGGAGCTTGTCGCCCTTCGGGGAAGTCAACATGATCCCTGCTCCTGCGCCGTCTGCTTTCTTGGAGCCGTCGAAGTGCAGGCTCCAGTAGTGGAGGTATGGCAGTTTTTCCGGCTGTTGGGCCTCTTCCCAGTCAGCAATGAAGTCCGCGAGAGCCCGCGACTTGATCGCTTTTCGTGGCTCGTACTTGATGTTGTGGACGCCGATTTTGACGGCCCACTTGGCGACTCGCCCGGTCGCCTCACGGTTGCGGATGATGTCCTACAACGGTGCTGAGGAGACGACCGTGATCGGATGCTCCTGGAAGTACGCCGCCCTGTCGCGGCGCTTTTAAGACTGCGATACAGTTTCGTATTATGCGGGTATTGTGGCGCGACTCGGTGAGGACCTCGCTGATGTAGTACACCGGTCGCTGTACCGGCCGCTCCTTTCCTTCCTCTGGCCGCTCGACGACCATGACGGCGCTGACGACGCGCTCAGAAGCCGCAACGTAGACCAGCTTGGGTTCTTTGTCGATGGGGGCGGCGAGTAGCGGTGCTGTGAGTAACACCTTCTTGAGGTCGCGGAGCGTGTCGTCCGCCTCCTTGTCCCACTGGAAGGTGGGGTTCTTGCGCATCAGGCGGTATAGGGGCATCGCCGCCAGCGGGGATGAAGCGATCGAGAGCCGCGACTCGCCCGCCAGCTTCGACGCCGCGAGCACTCGGGTTTGCCGAGTCGAGCGATCGTGTCGATCTTGGTGGGGTTCGCCTCGATCCTGCGCTTGGATACGACGTACCCCAGTAGTTGCCCTGTTGGTACAACGAAGGTGAATTTGCCTGGGTTTAGCTTTATCTTGTATTTCCGCAGGTTGGTGAATGTTTCCGCCAGGTCCGCGAGTAGGTCACCCTGGCGAGCAGATTTCACTACCACCTCGTCGATGTAGACGTGCATATTGCAGCCAATTTGGCTGGCAAGGCATTCCTGCATGCACCGCTGGTAGGTCGCCCCAGCGTTCTTGAGACCGAAGCTCATGGCAGTGTAGCAGAAGGCTCCGAATGGCGTGATGAACGCCGTTTTTTCCTCATCCTCGACAGCCATTTTGATCTGGTTGTACCCAGAGTAGGCGTCAGGGAAACACAGCGACTCCGAGCCTGCGGTGGAATCGATTATTTGGTCGATCCGCGGGAGGACGAATTGCTCCTTCGGGTAGGCGCTGTTTAAGTTTGTGTAGTCGATACACATCCTCCAGGTCCCATTTTCTTCTCGACCAGGACTGGGTTTGCCAGCCACTTGGAGTACTTTATTGGCCGGATGAAGCCTGCAGCGAGTAGAAGCTTCACCTCCTCGGCGATGGCTCGGCGGCGCTCTTTATTGAAGGGCCACAGTGACTGCTTGACAGGTCGCACTTTGGGGTCAGCGTTAAGTTTGTGCTCAGCGAGTTCCCTAGGGACACCAGGCATGTCAGAGGGCTTCCATGCAAAAATGTCCCTGTTCTCACGGAGGAACTCGATGAGCGCGCCTTCCTATGCTGGTCTCATGCCCGTCCCGATCGTCACCGTCTGGCTGGAGTCGCCTGGGACCAGCTCGACGGTGCGGGTGTGCGTCGTTGCCTCGAAGGCTGAGGTGTTGGCGCCCTCCGAATTGGGCTTCTTGAGTATGGTGGGGTCGTCGTTGTTGACCCCGCTCGCGTATTTAGCAAGCTCGTCGGCGTGGTTGGTCTCTGCCGCGATGACGGCGTCGGCAAGTTTGGCTCCTTTGGCCTCGCACTCGGCGGCCATGTCGGGTTCGCCGTTGACGGTGATGACGCCGCACGGCCCGGGGAGCTTCGTCGCGTTGTACGCGTAGTGGGGCGCTGCCATGAACTTGGCGAACGCCTGGCGCCCAGGACGCAGTGGTAGGGGCTGTCGAAGGGTACCATCTCGAAGACGATCCGCTCGGTGCAGAAGTTTGCTAGTGTGACGAAGCTGACTGGCAGCGTGACCTTGCCGATCGGATACGCCTTCCGAGCAGGGACGATGCCGTGGAACGTGGTGTAGGTCATTTCGACCATCGACTGCGGGAGACGTAGTCGCCTGAAGGTGTCCAGGTACAGGATTTTGATGGAGCTGCCGCCGTCCATCAATGTCTTGGGGAGCCAGTAGTCTCCCACCTTGGGCTTGACCACCAGGGCGACTCGGCCCGGATACTCTATGTGTGGCGAGTGGTCTTGGCGACTCCAGGTGATGGGCTGCTCCGACCAGTTGAGGAACTGGGGAACGTCCACCTGGGCCACCGCGTTGACGGCAATGGCGCGGGCGATGACCTTCTTCTCGCGCTTCGTGTTGAAGCCTGTGAAGGTGTGGAGCGAGCCGGCCACACTGCCGAATTTTCCGCCACTTGGTCGGTTGTTGTCGGGGTCCTCCCGCGCTCACCACGCTTTCTCAATCTCCTCGAGAGAGTGGCAGGCGGCGGTAGTGTGCGTGGCGGGCTTCCCTTCCTGCTGTGAAACACACAAGGTTGGTTAAGGACGGTCGCGGGGTCGAACCTTGGTTTCGCCTTGTAATTGCCGTCGTCGCGGCGTTGCCCTCCATCGCGGCGGAAGCTCTTGGGCTCGCGCTGCACGTGCCCAGCGTTGGCGACGAAGTCGACTCGCCTGTCACTACGGCGCTTGCCGGTGAGGCGAGTGTTGCTGTAGCGTAGATCGGACCGTCATCCATTGTTGTTGCTGCTCGTGCAGCGTTGGCCTCCCGACTCGTTGTCAGTTTCCTGGTTTGGGTCTTCCTCCGCGTACCACTTGGCGATCTCGAGGAGATCCGGTATGTTGTCGAGTGAGCGGGAGTGTCGTTTGAGCTTGGCGACCAGGGGCTCGTAGCGGCACGAGGTCTTGAAGTAGTGGATTGCGGTGTCCGGGTGGATGCCGACCGCGTTGTACCATAGTTCTTTCCACCGCTGGACCTAGTTGCGGGTCGACTTGCGGGGTCCCTGGACGCATCATTCCAGGTCCTCGATGGTGGTGGCGCGCGTGTAGGAGCACTCGAAGTGCCTGACGAAGGCATCTCGCATCTCTTCCCAGGAGTCGATGCTATCCTGGGGAAGGGTGTCGATCCACTTCCTGCACATTCCCTCCATCATCAGGGGGAGGTAACGGGCGGCTAGCAGGTCGGTGTGGCCAGCGATCCCCATTTCCATGAGGTAGGTGTCTAGCCACACAGAGGGGTCGTACGAGGGGTCATACTTCTCTATTTCCTTCGGCACTTTGAAGTTCGCCGGATATTTTTCGCCTCGGATCATCGGTCAGAAGCACCGGGGCCCGAGTCGGCTTAGCGACCCCATTGGCTCACCGTCGCGGCGATTCGTTAGGGTGTGTCGCAGGTCGTCGGGCTGGCGTGCGCGCCAGCTTTGGTTGTTGATGATGTGGGTGCGGGCATCGACGGGCTGACCGTTGGCGGCGACAAAGTTGGTCGCTGTCCTGGGGTCGTTGGTGGAGAGTGCCACGTTCGCGGGTCGGTGTGGGAGCTGCAGCGGTTCGGGTGGCGGGCAATTGAGGGTGTTTGCCGCCAATGGGCGGCCGCTTGAGGCCGCTCTGCTGCCCGAAGAACGCGAGTACACCCGACCCTGCGAGTCGGCGCCTGCGTTTTGTGGCTCGACCGCCTTTGCGAGTAGGGCCCTGACGTACTGGATCTGTAGGGCGCCGTCACCGGTGGCCGTGATGTTATCGGCTGCTGCTCGACCTGCCACGAGGTTGTCCATCGGGGTGGAGAACAGTGGTAGGCCGTTCGCGTCTCGCTCCCGTGAGGAGACCACTATCCGCGGCTGATCCCTGGGAGGTGTGCGGTTGGGTGGAGGTGGGGCGCCGTTCGCCGTCGACCCTGGTGGGGGCCGGGCGCTTCCTCCTGGTGGCGCGTTCTCGCAGATCACGCGCTCGGCCACGCGGGCCGGGTCATTCTCGTCGTCGAAGTTCAGGGCACGCCCCTGGACGGTGGGGTTCAAGCGCGACCTGATTCGCTGGTGGTGGTAGCGCGACAGCTCCTGCGCCGTCACCTGCTCGAGGCGAAATTTTTCGCGCTCGGCTTGCTCCTAGTGGACTACCTCTGCCAGCTTCAGGCAGAGTTCCTTGACCTCCGTTGCCGTGGCGTTAGGAGGGATCGGGGTGGAGAAGGGATCCTCCAGCGGATCGGTGCTAGTCTCCATGTAGGTCGCGGCGTGGCGACCGGTCCCGTCATGGAGATCGGCGGAATTTTCCGATCTGGAGTCGAAGTCGAAGATCCCAAGGATGGAGGGATCCTCAAAGTCTCCCACATTGGAGACCTGGGTGATGGAGCCTGCGGGCGAAGCCGCGGTGATGGATCCGGCGAGTGACGCCGGGGTCGCCGAGTCGGCGTCGTTGTTGAGGGCTGCGTCTTCCGCGGCCGCAGAGTTTTCGGCCACGTTGCTGTGCGCCGAGTTGTACTCGGAGGCGAGGCGATGGATCGTGCGGACCTGGCTCTCGGAGAGCCGGTCGCGTGGTGGCGACTCGCAGAGCCGAGTCCTTCGAGACGATGACGTCGGTGAGGCCGACGAAGAGGCTGATCGTGCCGACCGGCAAGATCATGCTGTGCGTGACGGGTCGCGCCGCTGGGACGTAGCTGCTCGGCAAGATCTGGAGCATCTCGCTGATCACTATCATGCGTCCGGTGGAGACCGACTTGTTGATGGGCAGATTGGATCTCGCCGCAGAACACCGGCCAGACCGGCCAGGCCCCACGATGGGCGCCACTGTCGTGGGAATGACCATGGCAGATGCTGCAATCGGCAGCGAGTAGTAGAACGAAGGGCAAGGGCGGCCAGCCATCTGCGGTGCGAGATGAGGGCGAAGACACAGGGTTTTACCCAGGATCGGCCCCCGGAGGGTAAAGACCTACTCTTGCTAGATTGTATTATGATGGAGGTACAATGGGGCGAGCTCAACGGCTAGGCGGCGAGTCGCTTGGGTGGATGGTGGAACGTACGTTTACACGCCATGTAGGGAGGTTTATATAGACTCACCGTCCCTAGGGTTTACAAATCTCAGCCGAATCTGTTAAGGTTTCGGTACTTGTTTAACCTAATCCGACTGGGCCTATCTACTCTCCTGGGCCTTCAGCTCCCAGTCGCTTGGATCCACGCCAGGTCTTGATCCAGTCGCCGTCTTGTAGGCCCACTCGCCAGGTCGTGGGCCAGTCGGAAACGTCCTCTTGGGTATACCCCGGTAGGCATATCCCCATCATCAATGATATAAAGTTTGCAAAATTTGGACGTGTAGATTTAAAGTTCTGATTTTTGCAAAATCTAACATCTAATAGATATGTTTCTGTTTTTAAAAGTCGTGTTTTCATTTGTTGGTACCGGTTCGCATAGATCGAGCTACGCGGTGCGTTGGATCTAATTATAATCGTGCGGCACAGATGCAAACTTACCCCTTCGCTTAAGTTCTAATCTCACGCCTTTGATCAAGATCTAACGGCTCGCATCTACTCGTCAAATACTGACGGTGCTGGCGGTGGTGAACGGCGGCAGCGCACTCTCAGTGACCTTGCTGGTGATACATGAAGATAGGGAGAGGGAGGAGATGCTCACCAGGCTCGTCGTGACGTGGGGAAACTCAACGTACGCATAGGAGGGAAGGGGGCGCACGGGAGCGAAGGGGATTGCTCATCGTAGTTGTCATCGGCGTCAGGTGGCTCTGTTCGTCATCGGGGGTGAGGCTACAGACCACTAGAAGGAAAATGGGAGGAGGCGTTAGACCGCAGAGCACGCTCCGTTCCCACGCAACCTGACCACCTCGAGCCCTCTCCGCCCGCCAGCATGCACGCCACCGTCCCAGGAGACCGCCAGACATGCCCATTTCACTGCCCGTACCCCGTAGCCACCGCTCGCCGCAGAGTTCGTCGCCTCTGCCTCTTAGAGCATCGAGCGTTCCTAACCATTTGCCACCGCCCCTACAAGCACATTTAATCCTTAGAGCATCGTCAGGAGACCACCGATCGATCGCCACCCTCGGCCATGCCTCTAGCAGCCCGTAGCCGTGTCACCACCATCGCCTGCCCATCCCTCTTGGTCTCACCGTCGAGCCTATAAAAGGTGGCCAGCCCCAGCCAATTGAAGCACACCATCTCACTCCCCTCACCTCACTGATCATTCCACCCCTTAGCCGGAGCAAGGCGAGCAGTGCATCGCCGGAATTGCACCGGAGCAGGCCGCCTCTAGAGAAGAAGGGCGCCGTCGATTTCGTCCACCCTAGGAGCTGCCGCGACCACCCCTGAGTCCGTCGTCGTCGACTTCGTCGTTCGCCCACATCGCCGACCTTCACCTAAGCCCCGGTGAGCCTCCCACGACCCCCACTGTGCCGCTAGGGTTCGAGCTCGCCGGTGACTAGTTCATCATCGACGACGACCCTCAGCCATCGATCTTCATTCTAATCCAACGCACCACATCGCCCCGTACCGCTTCACGTTTAAAGAGCCACTGACCAGTATACCCCCTATCAGTTGCGCCTCGCGCCGCAGAGTGACATTGGGCCGGCCCGTTAACCTTTCCCGCGCAGCCCACTCGTTTGAATTTAGCCTTTTCTATTTATATTCAAACTCAGTTATGTACCTAGTTTAAAAAATCAACCCAGCTCAATTCAGTGAACCAAATTGAATGAAACCAATTTTTCTAGAAAGATATTGAAATTCTTAATCCAAGCCTGTTGGATTTAAATCATTTGAATCTATAAATCAGCCTTGGTAAAAATAACAAGGAAGAAGCTTTTCTGCATTCAAACATTTTTAAAATTTAAACCATGATAGCTTTTGAGTCTATTCCAACTCTCAAAAATCATATTTGATCATACCTTTCATAATATGTAAAAATATATGGGTTTGCTTACAAAAATAATGTTCAAATAATAAAAGAATGCCACATAGGCATTTCTATTCACTTTATTTGATTTAAAATAAAAAGGTTAAACCTTATTAAATCGTGACACCACTTTAAATCACATTCTCATGTACTGAAATATGTAGTTTTAAATCATATTTAATCTTAACTAGTTTTTCAATGAGTAGAAATTACTTTTCTAAAAATAAATAAATAATGCAAGTGCTTTAATCTTGTGATATTAGTGATGATGCTAGATCATCTATAGAACCCTTGTGTGTGACGATTGACAGTAGTTAAGTATTGTTTGGTGATTGTGTACCTCGTATTTATTCATAGACGCTAGTACCGATCAAGGATACGAGGAGGAAGGAGGATACTACGAAGAAGAAGCCGAGGAGAATTTCAACCACTTCTCTGCACAAGGAAAGCTTATACTGATACTGGTGCAAGCTAACACTTGCAATTATGAAAGTTATATAACCTATGCAATGCACTAAGCATGCTTGGTTGGACACATTTGATGATACCCAATCCTAGTTTTACTTGCAAGTTTTCTATTTTATTTCTTTATCAAAGCTATTACTTAGAGCTTACTTAAGTGAATTGTAGATTCTAGAAAGATAATTGAATGTTGCATAAAGAGCATAAAATTTGGCCTAAGCTAGATAATCCTGATGTCATCCTAAGGCATGAGATTGAAATTAGCTAAACTCCACTAGTTTACCACCCCTCATTAGTACTTACCCCCACATGTAGATGCTAGTGCTAAGCATAAAACTGGATCAACTTTAGAAGGGAAAACTTGGTGGAAAATGGTTATGAAAACCTTGGAATGATGGATCATTCTATTGAGATGTTTTGACATGTGTTCTCGAACACAAGATGATTTGGATGATGAAAATGTTAAGGCATGAGCCTTAGCCCTTTATAAAACTGATGGTTGTCTGGATGCGATACCATTCCAATTTTATCGTACAACCAAAATACCCGAGAATTGGGTAGGGCTTGACTGGAAACTTATATACCTTAGTATTGGTTCCCTCACGGCCAAGGTTGAGCTGAGGCTACCTTGTGAAGATTGTCCACCTGTGCAGTACCCAAGATGACAGTTGGTCATGGTTGGGAGGCCAAACTCACAGGAGAGGTGCTTATACTAGGGCATGTAATTGAAAGGTTAGGATTGATTATCCGCATACTGAGTATGGTGAATTCAAGATTTGTTCCTGACGGATGTATCGAATGTTGTGGTAAAAGTGTACAATCTCTGCAGAGTATCAAACTATTCGAATAGCCGCGTCCGCGGTTATGGACAGTTGGAGTGGCCATACTGTTCCCCCGTCAGATGTTTACAAAATGACTTGTGAAATGGATTGAGAATTTTGACTTGACCACAACAGAGTTGTGATATGAAATACAAGTTCCCACTTAGGTGTTATAAAATTTCAACTACCTTTTCTTGCTTCTGAACTTAGTAGAGGTAAATCTGGCTTTTTGCAAAACAACCCTAGAGCTTAGTGTCCTATTACAAAAACCCCCCTTCACCTGTTAGTATTAGTTTGCGAGTACTTAAAGAGTACTCATGGCTTTGTCCCTGGCTATTCCTGTGGCCAGACTATGAAGAGGAGTATTAGGAGGAAGGACCCCAGGAAGGTTAAGACAACTAGGATCATCTCCCATCGTCAACATTGCCTGTGACCCCGAAGATGGAGCTTCGCCTACGCTACCTTTATTATTACGTATTCTGCTGCTTGAGTTGTATTAAGAACTGGATCATGAGATCCTTATGTGTGTAAGACCTTATGTATGGTTTGTAATGGATGATGTAATGTGGTATCCAATTCTGTTATGTCTCGCAAAAATGTTAATCCTAGGATTGCGATGTATGGCATAAGAGGCATCCATGATTAAAAATCCAGGTGTTGACACCACTATACTACCATAGTATCACTTGCCAATACAATTCAAATGTATTGACCCTTGTGGCTGTAACTTATTATGTTGAAGGTTTGTTTGATGTTAGTGAAGTGTGTTGATTAGGATTACAAGTGTACAACCAACATGATTGCCTGTGGCACTTGGAAGTTGAAGGACTCCATGCTATAGTTATTTCTGCTGCATTGTAATATGATAGTCAAATGAGCTATGTAAGATGTAATGAATTATTTTATTCCTGGTTATAAAGTTGTATTATGACCTTTGTTTCTTGATATTACATCTTAACTGTGGATTCTAGCTATTGATCCAGGGAATAGCATTGTAAACAGAGGGATCTCTAACTTATTAAAGGTTGGGACCTCTACAGGGTCTCTCCAAAGCTAGGAGTTCTTCTAGTTCATGCTCTTCATATCTCACCTTAAAGGTGGGAAATCTTTCTCTCTTCTTGGGGAAGTTACTAGAGATATGACCTTCTTCTCCACAAGAGTAGCAACACTTTGTGGTCACTTTGGATTTGGCCTTATGAGGCATCGTTCTGACTTTGACTTCATCCTTCTTGGTAGAAGTTGTTTCCTCATGGGGGTTTCCAAACTTTTGATGCATTCCTCCTTGTTTCATTTGTTGAACTATAGGATAGATGGGGCATTGGATAGGGACATGATTATTTCCGTCACATAGGAAACAAGTAACTTGAGATGTGGGGCATTGTTTAGTTGGATGTTTCTCTTCACAATTAGGGCATTGATCCTCATGCTCTTTGGAAGTGTGATCCATGTCTCCACAAATATTGCAAGCTTGAGTTCCCCCTATACTATCATCCTTCACATCATTGTTGTCACAATCTCCTTGGGAAGAGTTGCTTATCATGTTGATCATTTGATTGGTCATCCCTTGCAACAATTGAGATTGGGTCTGCAAAAACTTTTGCATGGTTGGGTCTAACTCATTGTTGTTGGCTAAAAACTGAGTTGTCACTTGATTCAACTAGGCTTGGGTTGCTAGAAGCATCTCTTGTTTGTTGTTGTCACCATTCTTGATGTTGGAGTCTCTTGGAGAAGTCATCTATTTGGGTTGGATTGGGATTAGAGTAGGCAAAAGATTTCTAGGGAAAAAGTCTAATCACACACATCAAAATTCACACAAGCAATGTGTAAGCAATCACAAACAAACATTCCACTCAAACAACAAGTTCAAGCACATTTTTAGGCAACAAAATATTTTTCCTACACCACATAAGTTGGTGTGATTGGTCTAACTAAGCACTAATATGGTGGTCCAACTATATGGTTCTCTTGAGATCATTTAATTCTTCTTAGTTGTTTCTTCATGAATGAGATCATGGCTTCCTTGGAAAAAAATCTTGTGTGTTGGTCACAAAATTTCAAAGTTGATGATGGTTCCTTCTAAGTTGTGTTTCCTTAGTCTTCAAGTCTTGAGTATTACTTGTAGTCCTTAGTGATATCTAGGTTGATGTCCTTGGTGATGTTGAAGTTGAAGTCATTTGAGTTGGTGAAGTCCTTTGTCATATTGAATTCTTTGTCCTTGTTGAAGTCTTTGCTCATCTTGAGGCTTTGTCCATTAAGTTGAAATAGAAGAGATGTATATTCAAAACAAAAGGTTCAGGAAAGAATTTACAAGATTGTTTGTAAAAAAGTTTTGGAACAAATACAACTCCTATATTTTCTAAGGGGTTTTGTCCAATCATAGGGTTACAATCCTACAGGCAACACAGTGCTCTGATATCATCTGTAGAGGTCCCAACCTTTAATAAGGTAGATATCCATGTGTTTACAATGCTAGTCCCTGGATCAATAGCTAGCATCCATAGTTCAGATGTAATATCAAGAAACAAAGGTCATAATACAACTTTATAACCAGGAATAAAATAATTCATTACATCTTACAAAGCTCATTTGGCTATCGACATTACAATGCAGAAATAACTATGTAGCATGGAGTCCTTCATCTTCAAAGTGCCATAGGAAATCATGTTGGTTGTAGACTTGTAATCCTAATCAACACACTTCACTAACATCAAAACAAACCTACAACATAATAAGTTACAACCACAAGGGTCAATACATTTGAATTGTATTGGCAAGTGATACTATGGTAGTATAGTAGAGTCTATCATCTATATGCATTTGGCTAAGTGGAGCCTAGGCTTGCTTTGCTCAAAATAGATTTTCCTTATAAGTTGAAAACACTAAGTTTTAGTTTGTCAACATCACCCGAGGCATCTACCAATAGAAATTGGTGATCCTTTAACCCTTGTTCAACCCTAAGTTTTTAACTTAGAAATTGGGATGAGGAGATTCTTGATAGCTTCCATGTCTTGATGCTCAAATTGTCCATTGCCGGGGACAAGGCTAAGTACTTAGATTTTACTCTCTCGTGAGGTGGTGCACTTTCCCCACAAGACTCGACATGCATCAAGACAACATCTTTAAGAATCCTTCCCTTAGACCATAATGGACGTGTTCCCAAAACTATCACCCTCTACCACCAACTGTCCATCTGGCTAAGTTATTGCAACCTATATGATCCAGGCAGAGCCCATAATGCCAAGTGGCTACACTTGAAGCTTCTCAACATTTGACATCTCAAATCTCTTTGTTCCTGGGTGGCTTTCCACAAGTGAGATACACTAGGGTAGTCGATAGATATGGGCCTTATGTAACCACTCAACATAACCCATTCACACCATTCCACCTAGGTGATTCATTCACATAGTTGTTTTATTAATCAAAACACAAGTCATAGACTTAGGAATATTTCATAGCATGAATATAATCCACCCTTGTTTTCTACTAGCTAGGCTAAGCACGACAGTAGTAGGAATCTTAACTTAGGAAAATTCTACTAAGGCATCAACTACTAGGATTTCCCATGGCATAGCACACTTAGTAAAAATCCATGCAAGTCCTACTTTGAAATATCACTAATACATAGTGAAAATAATGGGAAAAAAGTATGAAGCACCACTTGACTTTTTGGTAGAGAATATAAGTTCACTCCTTGATCTTGCAATAGTCACACTCTTCAAATTTCACTACAATTCAATCAAGGCACAAATTCAATCTAGCATTCAAAACAATTCATCACATAAAATAATAAATACGAAGCAATGCATGCAATCATGACAAAGATTGTTTTATTTGGAAAGGTGGTTTCCAATAGGTTATAAACATTTTAAAACACCTATTGGTCATTTATAAAGGTGGCAAAACCATTTGATATTAAGTTAGTGAAAATGGCCACTTTAAATCCCTTTTGCTTTGCTAGAATTGATTTTTTCAAAAAAAACAATTTCTAGTGTTAGCCAAAATGTTTTTAAACACCATTATTAATGTTTATGGTCATAATGTTTTAAAAAAAATTCCATTTGCAAAGGGTTTCATCCAAAATCCATTTCTAAATCAAAGAAACATTTTATTTTGTTGGAAATTTCTTTAAACAAAGTAATAATTTTCTAGGGTTCACCAAATATATTTTTAAATCTAAAACTTGGTGTTTAGTGTCAAAGAGTTTAATTCAAACCATTTTCAAAAGGGTTTACTGAAAAAACATTTTTAAATCATAATCAATATGTTTATTTAACTAGAAATGATTTTAATCAAAGGAATAATTCTTTAGCATCACAAAATATAATTTTAAATATACAAGTTGGTTTTTATGGTCAGTAGGTTCAAAAAAAATCTTTTAAAGAAGATTTTACCCTAAAAACATTTTTAGAATAAATTTTATACTTAAAAATGCCTATAAATGTTTCTGCAAAAACAACCAATTTTACAGAAGCATACAATTAAAAAAAAGGCATGGTTGGATAGAATTATTTCTCTTGATTCCAATGGTATAAAGTTTGCAAAATTTGGACGTGTAGATTTAAAGTTATGATTTTTGCAAAATCTAACATCTAATAGATATGTTTCTGTTTTTAAAACAGTCTGTGCCACGCATCGTGTTTTCATTTGCTGGTACCGGTTCGCACGGATCGAGCTACGCGGTGCGTTGGATATAATTATAATCATGCGGCACAGATGCAAACTTACCCCTTCGCTTAAGTTCTAATCTCACGCATTCGATCAAGATCTAACGGCTCGCATCTACTACTCAAATACTGGCGGCGCTGTCGGTGGTGAACAGCGGCGACGCTCTTTCAGTGACCTTGCCGGTGATACAGAAAGCGGGGGAGAGGGAGGAGATGCTCACCAGGCTCATCGTGACGTGGGAAAGCTCAACGTACGCGTAGGAGGGAAGGGGGCGCACGAGAGAGAAGGGGATTGCTCGCCGTAGTTGTCGTCGACGTCAGGTGGCTCTATTCATCGATGGGGGCGAGGCTACAGACCACCAGAAGGCAAATGGGAGGAGGAGTTAGAAGCGCGTGGAATCAGAGGTCATTTGTGCGACATTGTGAGAGAGAGGGGGGTCAAGGTTCACCTGGAATGCTCGTCGGAGTGGAGGCAGACGGTGGCGACGTTCAGTCGAAGTCGTTGTCAATGTTGTGGAGCATGCGCGGGCGAGCCGAGGGTGTTGATGGGTTCTCAAGACGATGGGGAGTAGGCTCGTGGAGGCCAGGGACGGGGGGTGACTGGGGTAGTCGGATTCGTTGGAGGAGGTCGCCGGAGCAATGGTGCTTGCCGCGAAAAATTAGAGCAGCCTATGGGCAGCGAGTGGATGGCATCTGGGGGAAGGTAGAGGAGACGCAGGCAATTAAGAGTGCGTTGTCAGGGGGATGAATCAACGCGGCATTTATGATTATTGACGCCGGCAATGAAAGGCAGGAAACGGTCAGGGAGGGGGCGTGGTCGTCGCGCGAGGTTGAAGACGGTGACTTGGCTATGGGGCAGTGTTGTCAGCGAGAGAGAGGGAGCACGCGGTGGGGTATTTTGTTCAGTGACCGCGTAGGTGAACGTTTGATTAGAAAAACGTTTCGGGAGGGGGAAGAGGAGGTGGGCTTGCTGGGCTAGTTGGGTTTTGCTGGGCTGGGCTCATTCATTTTCTTATTTTTTATTTCTAATTCTTTTTCCTTTTTCTTTTCTATTTTTCTGTTTTGATTTTTGTTCAACTAATTCAAACATCATTTGAATTCAGATCTTTATCAAACTTTTAGTAGGTTTTTAATCTGTTCATTTATGTAATTAAACAATCCATTTTAGAATATTTATTTTATTCTCTTTATGGTTTGTTATTTATTTAAAATAGACATTTTGTCTCTATTCTAATAAGATTTTAAATACATTTCCATACTTCTATTTGAATTTCCAATTTTTATCAAACCTTTTTTTAGTAGGTTTTATTTAGTGCAAATAATTCACTTTGAATTATTTAAAAATATTTTAATATGATTTATTAATAATTTAAATTGGGCAATTGTCTTTATTTAAATCAAATATGGTTTTAGTTCCATTTAAATTTTATTCAAATGACTCTTTTATTCCTATTTGAGTTAACTAACTAACTTTTATTCCATTTGGGCAAATTCCAAATTATTATTTTCTCATGATTTAATTAATCTTTTTCATTAGGGATTTTGTCTTCATTCAAATATAATTAGAATATGGTTTAGTCCCATATATTTTTATTTGACTATTCTTTGTCCCTTTATTTTATTTGGATTTGGATTATGTTTATTCCATTAGTTTATGGATTTGGCTTTTAAATACTCCTTATTTATTTCTTTCTTGGTCTCATAAAATCCATATCTTTTTATTTATAGATCCAAACTTGGTGATTCAAATTTTGTATAATTTTATTTAATATTTGTTTATCCTTTTAAATCTCCTTAGGATTATTTTGCTCACAATTTGGTATGGATTTTAGATAGGAGCTTTATTAGCTTTGGAAATTATTTCCTTTTATTTTAATAACATCAAAAGTTTTTATCTATGGTTCCAAATTGAATAAAATCAATTTTTATGGTTTTATAATATTTTTATTTGTTATTATTGATCATTTAAAAAATGTTTGTTGCTAAATTTTATATTGATCAAATCCATAGTAAAACCTTAAAGCCTGATTTGTGGATTGCAAATAGGGTCTTAGGGTTTTAACTTACGAATTTATATTTATGAAAGGATCATGAATGCAAGGCAAACACAAATTCCTTGCAATTGTTCAAATCTTCCCAACCAATGTGGTAGTCATATTAATCCACTTCTTTTAATGTGGCATAGTAAAATTTAAAAAGAACAACTAAAGTTTCTTTTCATTCAAAATTTTAACAAGATCAACAATTCAATCAACTTATTATTATTTTTATTTATTTAACATTCCAATATAGGAAAATTTTGGGATGTTACAGTTGTAAAACACTTTCGATGGGAGAAATCCCAAAAGATGGGAGAAATCTTCACAGATTATATAAAACTGTCACATCGATGTATTGATGAAAAGGTGTATTTGATTTGCATATTCTCTATTGCAAAAACAAGGAAAACAAAGGGACCTATCCTCTTGCAAATAGAACACCAACTTTCCAACTAAATGAGACACATTTAGATGATACATAACCATTCAATTAATATTTGATAATGCAGTGTGTTCTTCACAACAGAATCCAGTGTTTGAATAAATGACAAAAAATAGGTGGGCAATAAATGAAAAATAAAAGCTTGACATGTATAATTGCTGGCAAGATTCTACTTAGATCAGGCCCTCTTTCAGTCTGTACATCTGTCAAAAAACTTACTGACTCATCTCTGTCGAAGGAGTACCCAAGGTGCACCTTCCTATTGTGCCCACCTTCTGCTAGCTCCCCTTCCTGTTTAAATATGTAAACAACTCTTTAGCTCACAGCAGCAAGAGTATAACAAGTTTTAAAAGAGGTACTCCCTCCATCCAGAAATAAATGATTATGGATTAAGGCAATGGAAGGAAATGAAATCATCTATGATGAAAATAAACTGTCAATTTATAATTGTCATGTATATCTAAAGACTACTCATCTCTGTATGCGTGTCAAGGTTCGACCTACACAATCTCGTAATTCAAATAAAACTCAGTTTTGTAATGTTAACACATCAGACAGATTACAAAAGGTTGTTAAACACTTTAAAGAACATAAAGAATCCCAAAAGAGGGGAGCAATGTTCACATATTATTACTGTCACCTCTATGTACTAATGACAAGGTGTCTTTTATTTGCATATTTTATATTGCAAAAACACGCAAAACAAATGGCCTATCCTCTTGCCAATGCAACACCAGTTTTCCATCTAAATGAGACACACCTAGTAGATAACCATTAAATTAACTGGATAAAATCCAATGCCTTCTTCACAAAAGATGCCAGTTTTTGAATAAATGACTATGTAAAGCTGGGCAATAAATGAAAAATAAAAGCTTGGCATGTATAATTGCTGGCAAGATTATACTTAGATCAAGGTCTATTTCAGTCTATTCATCTATCATAAAACTCACAGACTCGTCTCTATCAGAGGAGTACCCAATGTGCACCTTTCTCTTCTTCCCATCTTCTACTGGTTCCCCTTCTTGTTTGAATAAATAAACAACACTTCAGCTCACATGATCAAAATTGAAAAGAGGTAATTATGGAAAGCAAAATAATTGGTAGGTTATAATAGAAAGAATAACGGAAAAAAAACTTCTAAGTTCAAATACTATCTGAAATTATGGATAAGGCAATGGAAGGAAATGAAATACTCATCTCTCAATGCATTGTCAGGTTCCACTAGACCAGCAACAATTCAATTTAAAGCCCTGATCTGAAAGTATTAGATTTTACTTCAGATTCCATAGCACATGACAATAGGTTCTGATGTTATCATTAGGATTCTACCAGATAATAGGGTATTGTAAAACAAAATAAAGTTTTCTAATTTTCTGCGTATGATTATCAAGTTTAAACCTACACAACCTTGTAATGCAATATTGTAATTTTAACACATCAGACATATTATAAAAGGTTGTAAAACACTTTCAAGAACATAAAGAACCCCAAAAGAGGGGAGCAATCTTCACATATTACATACTACTGTCACATCTATGTACTAATTACAAGGTGTCTTAGATTTGCATATGTCTATTGCAAAAAAAAAGCAAAACAAAGGGCCCTATCCTTCAGCAAATGCAACACCAACTTTTCATCTAAATGAGACACACTTAGAAGGTACATGGCCATTCAATTAGTATTCATGCACAGTTTAAGGTTCACAAAAACTTAAAAGGAACTCACTATGGCCCACTTGGCAAATGACCAATAGAGAAAAGATATATGACAACATATAACATGAAAATGCCAACCTATTCCATGATGCCAAAGTTCAAACTCAATACTATAAATAATGGGAGAAATTTGATAAATTCCAGTGCATAGTTAACAATAGATACCAGTGTTTGAATAAATGACAAATAAAAGCTTGGCATCTATAATTGTTGGCAAGAATCATTATATAGTAGATCAGCCACAAGATTATAAAAAATAAATCTATTTGTTTGTGGTCAAGGTCTCTTATAGTCTATTTGTTGGTGGTCAGAAGTAATAATTATATAGTTGTAACATCTAAAAATATTAATGAGGATATCAATTTCTAATCACCCAAAATTAGAGTTAACAAAAGCTTTTATTAATAAACACTATCTTAATGCTTGTGTGTTATGAATGTGTATGAATGTTTGAAATGCCATATGTGATTGTTGTAAATGATGAGAAATGGTTTAAAGATCAAAACCATATCATCTTGGTCAAATCCAAACTAGAACAAAACAAAATAAAATTTAAATATGAAGCATATGACCTAATGGTCATTTTTGGAACGGAATTCACTTAGCTCACTATGAGCATCTCTAGCAAAGGAATTCAAACAGAAAAAATTCCCTTTAGTTTATCACCTTGCTAGACCAAGTAACACTGAACACAAGGGAGCTTTCAAATCTTGTAGAAACATTTTCAAATGCATTTGAGAGGCACTTCAAAATTGAATCTATTTTATGCATCAAGATAGTCATTTTTGGAAAATCATTAAAACCTTCACCACTTAGCAAACCCTTGCATCCAAAGACTACCAAGCTTATGACCAGCACACCCACCAAAAATAACTTGAAAGTATGAAAGTTTAGTTCTTGCGGCCATTTAATCAAACACTTGGTGATCACAGTACAACCTCACCAACTATATACTGTTGAGATCAAACTTGTGATCATATTTGTGACCTCACTGAGCCTCCACGGCGTGCCCTTAACTCTCCTAGTACCAGCCCGTGCAATGGAGCTCCTTTCACCCTCCATATTGACTAGTGCACTTTGTACCCTTGCTCACCCTTGCAACTTCGACGCGGACACGCTTTCACAGACCGCACCGCCCTCACCCACGATGTCTAGGAGGTAGCAGTGACCTCACCGCCCCTGCCTGTGCACGCCTCGACCAACGATCGCCTGCGGATATGCCAGCGCAGCCGTGCCCATTTAACACCCGACCATGCGGATCGCCGTGCTAGAGCGCCGAGCAACCCCATGCGCACACGCCGCGCCTCGCTCTCTCCTTACGCCCATAAGTTTTCCGCTACTCCAGCAAGCTCCCAAACATGTTCGTTTGACCCCGCAAGCACCGTGACCACCATACGCCGTGACGAATGCCGACGGTAGCACCGCAGATCAGGGATGTTATAGAATGATGGAGACCGCGCCCTCGCTGTGCCAATGTGCGCATGATGACCGCCATGAAGCCCTGGGTTGACCTACACCCTTGGCCATGCCGATAGCTCCTTGTAACAACGTCACCGACGATCCCGAGCCATGCCGTCGTTCCCCCTTCGCCGCAGTATATATAGATCCCTCCCCTGCCTCAAAACACACACCATTCCACTCCCTTCTCACCCAACAATCTATCTGACCCATCCCTAGAGAAAGGCGAGCACCACATCTCCGGAATTTCACCGGAGCCCGCCGCTTAGTGGAGAAGAGAAACCAGCGCTAGGAGCCGCCCCCGGAGCTTCTGCGACCACCAGTCGAATCGCCATCGTCGACTCGTTCATTCGCCACCTCGCCGAACCTAGTTGGAGCCCTGGTAAGTGTTGGGGGGATACCCCCCTGGTAGGGAAAGCCAGGCACAAGTAGGCTCCGAAGGCACAGCCGCCTGGCCATCAAGAACAACTCCAGCCGGTCGGTTAATACCTCCCGGCTGGGCTTAAAGATTCCTCGGCTGGCCCGTCTAGCCCGGTAGCCAGAAGAACCGGTCGGGTGGCTGCCTCCACCCGGCATACCTTGGATTCGATGAAGAGCGAAGAGGGGGAGATGCTCCTTGCAGGGTACGCCTCTAGCTCCGTTCATCATCAGACGGGGTGGCGTGTCGTCACGACCGGCGCTACCCGACGAGGATAAAGAAAAGTGGTTGGCTGACCGCCAAAGCAGTCCGAGTGACTGTTAAAGCGAGGGTGACGCCCCAAAGGAAACCCTTGGTGACCTCTAAAGGATAGGATGATGCTAAAAGAAGGGCGTACTAGGTCATGGCCCACCGGCTGGACCCTGTAGTCGGCCCTGTCCTGTAAACCCATATCCAAATAGTAAACCCTAGAGCCCAAATTTTAATCTTCCCCCTGACTAGTATATAAGGGAGGGTAGAGCTGGGGTTTTAGGTAAGTAAGATCCATAGTAGAAAGAGCTACCTTCTAGCTTCATCTTCCGCTAGCCTTTGATAATATCTAAGGAAACAACTCAAGGAGCATCTGTACTGGGCAACCGCCCCCAATATAGTTCATCTTGCAGGAGTAGGGGTGTTACCTCGCCGAGAGGGCCCCGAACCTGGGTACGTCGCTATGTCTGTAGTTCACCATGCCCAACCCATTGCGTGAGCCACCGATTGCATATGAGTGTCCCTCTTTAGCCATCCCCGATGGAACTGTCGTGTTCCACACCACGACAGTTGGCGCCCACCATGGGGCACAGCGCTTCGGCTGGGATCATCTTCCGCACGATACTTTCGCTCGTCGCTAGTGAACGCGTGGCATCTGGCCTCATCCTCACACTGGGCGCTTTCGATTGCGTCGTCGACAATGCAGCATGCTTCGCCGGGAACACCTTCCCTGCCAACGGCTCTATCATGCACTTCGGTGACCACCGTGTCTATGTTGCCACCGTCGCCGAGGGTTTTCCCAGCATGGTCACCACCATCACCGACATGCCTCTCAGCCGCCTTGCCCGCGGCCCGACCGCGATGAACGGCTACGTCGAGGTCATGGTGGTAAACTCCTGCGAAAGTCATGTCCCGCCTCAGGAGAGCTGAGCGGGAGGAGAGGGTTCCACGCTCGAGTAGGAGCAGGATAGGCTCACCGCCTCCATCCAGCACGTTCGCGATCTAGTCGTCGTCGAAGCGGACCTAGCGGCCACTGCGGCCGCACTTGAGGCCACATGCCAGAAGATCCTGGAGGAAGCCACCAAGGTCACCGCTAACCAGCGCCGACTGAACGCTACCGTACACGAATACAACTCTGCCCACGGGTTTGTCAGGAAAGTTCAACACCGGGGGCACGACCTTGCGTTGGAGTTGAGCCGCGCCATCGACTCATGCGCGGGTGTGGCACAACCCGTTTACAGCACCCCCGCCAAAAACATGAGAGAGGAAAAAGCGACGGCCGCAGAGCTAAAACACCTCGAGGTGGACGAGCTCCATCGCCAGCAGGAACATGTCCAGCTCCTCGTTGCCACCGACAACAACCAACAGGTCGAAGGTACCCCCAGCCAGGCAGGCAATACCCGGGACATAGTCCTCCGCAAAGGCATGGACCAGACGGCACACAGAGAAAGCAAGCACCAGCAGGCGTCTTCCCTAGGAGGAGTTGACTAGAACAGCCGCCTGCCTGGTGAGTCTAGAAATCGTGGCTGCCATAACTGCGATGCCGCCGCCTCCAGCATGAGCCAGGCCAAGTGCAGGAGATTCCTAATGAAAGAAACCACGCGCCCCGGAGGAACGAGCTGATGCAAACAAGGACCCACCCACGTAGCGATTGAAGGGGCGACTCGGCCCCCAAGAACCAGCTGACGTATTGGTTCCCTCACGGCCAAGGTTGAGCTGAGGCTACCTTGTGAAGATTGTCCACCTGTGCAGTACCCAAGATGACAGTTGGTCATGGTTGGGAGGCCAAACTCACAGGAGAGGTGCTTATACTAGGGCATGTAATTGAAAGGTTAGGATTGATTATCCGCATACTGAGTATGGTGAATTCAAGATTTGTTCCTGACGGATGTATCGAATGTTGTGGTAAAAGTGTACAATCTCTGCAGAGTATCAAACTATTCGAATAGCCGTCATGATTATGGACATTAGATGGCTTATCTGTTCCCCCGTCAGATGTTTACAAAATGACTTGTGAAATGGATTGAGAATTTTGACTTGACCACAACAGAGTTGTGATATGAAATACAAGTTCCCACTTAGGTGTTATAAAATTTCAACTACCTTTTCTTGCTTCTGAACTTAGTAGAGGTAAATCTGGCTTTTTGCAAAACAACCCTAGAGCTTAGTGTCCTATTACAAAAACCCCCCTTCACTTGTTAGTATTAGTTTGCGAGTACTTAAAGAGTACTCATGGCTTTGTCCCTGGCTATTCCTGTGGCCAGACTATGAAGAGGAGTATTAGGAGGAAGGACCCCAGGAAGGTTAAGACAACTAGGATCATCTCCCATCGTCAACATTGCCTGTGACCCCGAAGATGGAGCTTCGCCTACGCTACCTTTATTATTACGTATTCTGCTTCTTGAGTTGTATTAAGAACTGGATCATGAGATCCTTATGTGTGTAAGACCTTATGTATGGTTTGTAATGGATGATGTAATGTGGTATCCAATTCTGTTATGTCTCGCAAAAATGTTAATCCTAGGATTGCGATGTATGGCATAAGAGGCATCCATGATTAAAAATCCAGGTGTTGACACCACTATACTACCATAGTATCACTTGCCAATACAATTCAAATGTATTGACCCTTGTGGCTGTAACTTATTATGTTGAAGGTTTGTTCGATGTTAGTGAAGTGTGTTGATTAGGATTACAAGTGTACAACCAACATGATTGCCTGTGGCACTTGGAAGTTGAAGGACTCCATGCTATAGTTATTTCTGCTGCATTGTAATATGATAGTCAAATGAGCTATGTAAGATGTAATGAATTATTTTATTCCTGGTTATAAAGTTGTATTATGACCTTTGTTTCTTGATATTACATCTTAACTTTGGATTCTAGCTATTGATCCAGGGAATAGCATTGTAAACAGAGGGATCTCTAACTTATTAAAGGTTGGGACCTCTACAGGGTCTCTCCAAAGCTAGGAGTTCTTCTAGTTCATGCTCTTCATATCTCTCCTCAAAGGTGGGAAATCTTTCTCTCTTCTTGGGGAAGTTACTAGAGATATGACCTTCTTCTCCACAAGAGTAGCAACACTTTGTGGTCACTTTGGATTTGGCCTTATGAGGCATCGTTCTGACTTTGACTTCATCCTTCTTGGTAGAAGTTGTTTCCTCATGGGGGTTTCCAAACTTTTGATGCATTCCTCCTTGTTTCATTTGTTGAACTATAGGATAGATGGGGCATTGGATAGGGACATGATTATTTCCGTCACATAGGAAACAAGTAACTTGAGATGTGGGGCATTGTTTAGTTGGATGTTTCTCTTCACAATTAGGGCATTGATCCTCATGCTCTTTGGAAGTGTGATCCATGTCTCCACAAATATTGCAAGCTTGAGTTCCCCCTATAATATCATCCTTCACATCATTGTTGTCACAATCTCCTTGGGAAGAGTTGCTTATCATGTTGATCATTTGATTGGTCATCCCTTGCAACAATTGAGATTGGGTCTCCAAAAACTTTTGCATGGTTGGGTCTAACTCATTGTTGTTGGCTAAAAACTGAGTTGTCACTTGATTCAACTAGGCTTGGGTTGCTAGAAGCATCTCTTGTTTGTTGTTGTCACCATTCTTGATGTTGGAGTCTCTTGGAGAAGTCATCTATTTGGGTTGGATTGGGATTAGAGTAGGCAAAAGATTTCTAGGGAAAAAGTCTAATCACACACATAAAAATTCACACAAGCAATGTGCAAGCAATCACAAACAAACATTCCACTCAAACAACAAGTTCAAGCACATTTTTAGGCAACAAAATATTTTTCCTACACCACATAAGTTGGTGTGATTGGTCTAACTAAGCACTAATATGGTGGTCCAACTATATGGTTCTCTTGAGATCATTTAATTCTTCTTAGTTGTTTCTTCATGAATGAGATCATGGCTTCCTTGGAAAAAAAATCTTGTGTGTTGGTCACAAAATTTCAAAGTTGATGATGGTTCCTTCTAAGTTGTGTTTCCTTAGTCTTCAAGTCTTGAGTATTACTTGTAGTCCTTAGTGATATCTAGGTTGATGTCCTTGGTGATGTTGAAGTTGCAGTCATTTGAGTTGGTGAAGTCCTTTGTCATATTGAATTCTTTGTCCTTGTTGAAGTCTTTGCTCATCTTGAGGCTTTGTCCATTAAGTTGAAATAGAAGAGATGTATATTCAAAACAAAAGGTTCAGGAAAGAATTTACAAGATTGTTTGTAAAAAAGTTTTGGAACAAATACAACTCCTATATTTTCTAAGGGGTTTTGTCCAATCATAGGGTTACAATCCTACAGGCAACACAGTGCTCTGATATCATCTGTAGAGGTCCCAACCTTTAATAAGGTAGATATCCATGTGTTTACAATGCTAGTCCCTGGATCAATAGCTAGCATCCATAGTTCAGATGTAATATCAAGAAACAAAGGTCATAATACAACTTTATAACCAGGAATAAAATAATTCATTACATCTTACATAGCTCATTTGGCTATCGTATTACAATGCAGCAGAAATAACTATGTAGCATGGAGTCCTTCATCTTCAAAGTGCCATAGGAAATCATGTTGGTTGTAGACTTGTAATCCTAATCAACACACTTCACTAACATCAAAACAAACCTACAACATAATAAGTTACAACCACAAGGGTCAATACATTTGAATTGTATTGGCAAGTGATACTATGGTAGTATAGTAGAGTCTATCATCTATATGCATTTGGCTAAGTGGAGCCTAGGCTTGCTTTGCTCAAAATAGATTTTCCTTATAAGTTGAAAACACTAAGTTTTAGTTTGTCAACATCACCCGAGGCATCTACCAATAGAAATTGGTGATCCTTTAACCCTTGTTCAACCCTAAGTTTTTAACTTAGAAATTGGGATGAGGAGATTCTTGATAGCTTCCATGTCTTGATGCTCAAATTGTCCATTGCCGGGGACAAGGCTAAGTACTTAGATTTTACTCTCTCGTGAGGTGGTGCACTTTCCCCACAAGACTCGACATGCATCGAGACAACATCTTTAAGAATCCTTCGCTTAGACCATAATGGACGTGTTCCCAAAACTATCACCCTCTACCACCAACTGTCCATCTGGCTAAGTTATTGCAACCTATATGATCCAGGCAGAGCCCATAATGCCAAGTGGCTACACTTGAAGCTTCTCAACATTTGACATCTCAAATCTCTTTGTTCCTGGGTGGCTTATGTTTATTTGAATATTCTTTGTCCCTTTATTTTATTTGGATTTGGATTATGTTTATTCCATTAGTTTATGGATTTGGCTTTTAAATACTCCTTATTTATTTCTTTCTTGGTCTCATAAAATCCATATCTTTTTATTTATAGATCCAAACTTGGTGATTCAAATTTTGTATAATTTTATTTAATATTTGTTTATCCTTTTAAATCTCCTTAGGATTATTTTGCTCACAATTTGGTATGGATTTTAGATAGGAGCTTTATTAGCTTTGGAAATTATTTCCTTTTATTTTAATAACATCATAAGTTTTTATCTATGGTTCCAAATTGAATAAAATCAATTTTTATGGTTTTATAATATTTTTATTTGTTATTATTGATCATTTAAAAAATGTTTTTTGCTAAATTTTATATTGATCAAATCCATAGTAAAACCTTAAAGCTTGATTTGTGGATTGCAAATAGGGTCTTAGGGTTTTAACTTACGAATTTATATTTATGAAAGGATCATGAATGCAAGGCAAACACAAATTCCTTGCAATTGTTCAAATCTTCCCAACCAATGTGGTAGTCATATTAATCCACTTCTTTTAATGTGGCATAGTAAAATTTAAAAAGAACAACTAAAGTTTCTTTTCATTCAAAATTTTAACAAGATCAACAATTCAATCAACTTATTATTATTTTTATTTATTTAACATTCCAATATAGGAAAATTTTGGGATGTTACAGTTGTAAAACACTTTCAAGAACATAAACAACCCCAAAAGATGGGAGAAATCTTCACAGATTATATAAAACTGTCACATCTATGTATTGATGAAAAGGTGTATTTGATTTGCATATTCTCTATTGCAAAAACAAGGAAAACAAAGGGACCTATCCTCTTGCAAATAGAACACCAACTTTCCAACTAAATGAGACACATTTAGATGATACATAACCATTCAATTAATATTTGATAATGCAGTGTGTTCTTCACAACAGAATCCAGTGTTTGAATAAATGACAAAAAATAGGTGGGCAATAAATGAAAAATAAAAGCTTGACATGTATAATTGCTGGCAAGATTCTACTTAGATCAGGCCCTCTTTCAGTCTGTACATCTGTCAAAAAACTTACTGACTCATCTCTGTCGAAGGAGTACCCAAGGTGCACCTTCCTATTGTGCCCACCTTCTACTAGATCCCCTTCCTGTTTAAATATGTAAACAACTCTTTAGCTCACAGCAGCAAGAGTATAACAAGTTTTAAAAGAGGTACTCCCTCCATCCAGAAATAAATGATTATGGATTAAGGCAATTGAAGGAAATGAAATCATCTATGATGAAAATGAACTGTCAATTTATAATTGTCATGTATATCTAAAGACTACTCATCTCTGTATGCGTGTCAAGGTTCGACCTACACAATCTCGTAATTCAAATAAAACTCAGTTTTGTAATGTTAACACATCAGACAGATTACAAAAGGTTGTTAAACACTTTAAAGAACATAAAGAATCCCAAAAGAGGGGAGCAATGTTCACATATTATTACTGTCACCTCTATGTACTAATGACAAGGTGCCTTTTATTTGCATATTTTCTATTGCAAAAACACGCAAAACAAATGGCCTATCCTCTTGCCAATGCAACACCAGTTTTCCATCTAAATGAGACACACCTAGTAGATAACCATTAAATTAACTGGATAAAATCCAATGCCTTCTTCACAAAAGATGCCAGTTTTTGAATAAATGGCTATGTAAAGCTGGGCAATAAATGAAAAATAAAAGCTTGGCATGTATAATTGCTGGCAAGATTATACTTAGATCAAGGTCTATTTCAGTCTATTCATCTATCATAAAACTCACAGACTCGTCTCTATCAGAGGAGTACCCAATGTGCACCTTTCTCTTCTTCCCATCTTCTACTGGTTCCCCTTCTTGTTTGAATAAATAAACAACACTTCAGCTCACATGATCAAAATTGAAAAGAGGTAATTATGGAAAGCAAAATAATTGGTAGGTTATAATAGAAAGAATAACGGAAAAAAAACTTCTAAGTTCAAATACTATCTGAAATTATGGATAAGGCAATGGAAGGAAATGAAATACTCATCTCTCAATGCATTGTCAGGTTCCACTAGACCAGCAACAATTCAATTTAAAGCGCTGATCTGAAAGTATTAGATTTTACTTCAGATTCCATAGCACATGACAATAGGTTCTGATGTTATCATTAGGATTCTACCAGATAATAGGGTATTGTAAAACAAAATAAAGTTTTCTAATTTTCTGCGTATGATTATCAAGTTTAAACCTACACAACCTTGTAATGCAATATTGTAATTTTAACACATCAGACATATTACAAAAGGTTGTAAAACACTTTCAAGAACATAAAGAACCCCAAAAGAGGGGAGCAATCTTCACATATTACATACTACTGTCACATCTATGTACTAATTACAAGGTGTCTTAGATTTGCATATGTCTATTGCAAAAAAAAAAGCAAAACAAAGGGCCCTATCCTTCAGCAAATGCAACACCAACTTTCCATCTAAATGAGACACACTTAGAAGGTACATGGCCATTCAATTAGTATTCATGCACAGTTTAAGGTTCACAAAAACTTAAAAGGAACTCACTATGGTCCACTTGGCAAATGACCAATAGAGAAAAGATATATGACAACATATAACATGAAAATGCCAACCTATTCCATGATGCCAAAGTTCAAACTCAATACTATAAATAATGGGAGAAATTTGATAAATTCCAGTGCATAGTTAACAATAGATACCAGTGTTTGAATAAATGACAAATAAAAGCTTGGCATCTATAATTGTTGGCAAGTAACATTATATAGTAGATCAGCCACAAGATTATAAAAAATAAATCTATTTGTTTGTGGTCAAGGTCTCTTATAGTCTATTTGTTGGTGGTCAGAAGTAATAATTATATAGTTGTAACATCTAAAAATATTAATGAGGATATCAATTTCTAATCACCCAAAATTAGAGTTAACAAAAGCTTTTATTAATAAACACTATCTTAATGCTTGTGTGTTATGAATGTGTATGAATGTTTGAAATGCCATATGTGATTGTTGTAAATGATGAGAAATGGTTTAAAGATCAAAACCATATCATCTTGGTCAAATCCAAACTAGATCAAAACAAAATAAAATTTAAATATGAAGCATATGACCTAATGGTCATTTTTGGAACGGAATTCACTTAGCTCACTATGAGCATCTCTAGCAAAGGAATTCAAACAGAAACAATTCCCTTTAGTTTATCACCTTGCTAGACCAAGTAACACTGAACACAAGGGAGCTTTCAAATCTTGTAGAAACATTTTCAAATGCATTTGACAGGCACTTCAAAATTGAATCTATTTTTATGCATCAAGATAGTCATTTTTGGAAAACCATTAAAACCTTCACCACTTAGCAAACCCTTGCATCCAAAGACTACCAAGCTTATGACCAGCACACCCACCAAAAATAACTTGAAAGTATGAAAGTTTAGTTCTTGCGGCCATTTAATCAAACACTTGGTGATCACAGTACAACCTCACCAACTATATACTGTTGAGATCAAACTTGTGATCATATTTGTGACCTCACTGAGCCTCCACGGCGTGCCCTTAACTCTCCTAGTACCAGCCCGTGCAATGGAGCTCCTTTCACCCTCCATATTGACTAGTGCACTTTGTACCCTTGCTCACCCTTGCAACTTCGACGCGGACACGCTTCCACAGACCGCACCGCCCTCACCCACGATGTCTAGGAGGTAGCAGTGACCTCACCGCCCCTGCCTGTGCACGCCTCGACCAACGATCGCCTGCGGATATGCCAGCGCAGCCGTGCCCATTTAACACCCGACCATGCGGATCGCCGTGCTAGAGCGCCGAGCAACCCCATGCGCACACGCCGCGCCTCGCTCTCTCCTTACGCCCATAAGTTCGCCGCTACTCCAGCAAGCTCCCAAACATGTTCGTTTGACCCCGCAAGCACCGTGACCACCATACGCCGTGACGAATGCCGACGGTAGCACCGCAGATCAGGGATGTTATAGAATGATGGAGACCGCGCCCTCGCTGTGCCAATGTGCGCATGATGACCGCCATGAAGCCCTGGGTTGACCTACACCCTTGGCCATGCCGATAGCTCCTTGTAACAACGTCACCGACGATCCCGAGCCATGCCGTCGTTCCCCCTTCGCCGCAGTATATATAGATCCCTCCCCTGCCTCAAAACACACACCATTCCACTCCCTTCTCACCCAACAATCTATCTGACCCATCCCTAGAGAAAGGCGAGCACCACATCTCCGGAATTTCACCGGAGCCCGCCGCTGTAGTGGAGAAGAGAAACCAGCGCTAGGAGCCGCCCCCGGAGCTTCTGCGACCACCAGTCGAATCGCCATCGTCGACTCGTTCATTCGCCACCTCGCCGAACCTAGTTGGAGCCCTGGTAAGTGTTGGGGGATACCCCCCTGGTAGGGAAAGCCAGGCACAAGTAGGCCGGCTCCAGAAGGCACAGGCCGCCTGGCCATCAAGCAGGACAACTCCAGCCGGTCGGTTAATACCTCCCGGCTGGGCTTAAAGATTCCTCGGCTGGCCCGTCTAGCCCGGTAGCCAGAAGAACCGGTCGGGTGGCTGCCTCCACCCGGCATACCTTGGATTCGATGAAGAGCGAAGAGGGGGAGATGCTCCTTGCAGGGTACGCCTCTAGCTCCGTTCATCATCAGACGGGGTGGCGTGTCGTCACGACCGGCGCTACCCGACGAGGATAAAGAAAAGTGGTTGGCTGACCGCCAAAGCAGTCCGAGTGACTGTTAAAGCGAGGGTGACGCCCCAAAGGAAACCCTTGGTGACCTCTAAAGGATAGGATGATGCTAAAAGAAGGGCGTACTAGGTCATGGCCCACCGGCTGGACCACGAGTCGGCCACATCTGTAAACCCATATCCAAATAGTAAACCCTAGAGCCCAAATTTTAATCTTCCCCTTGACTAGTATATAAGGGAGGGTAGAGCTGGGGTTTTAGGTAAGTAAGATCCATAGTAGAAAGAGCTACCTTCTAGCTTCATCTTCCGCTAGCCTTTGATAATATCTAAGGAAACAACTCAAGGAGCATCTGTACTGGGCAACCGCCCCCCATATAGTTCATCTTGCAGGAGTAGGGGTGTTACCTCGCCGAGAGGGCCCCGAACCTGGGTACGTCGCTATGTCTGTAGTTCACCATGCCCAACCCATTGCGTGAGCCACCGATTGCATATGAGTGTCCCTCTTTAGCCATCCCCGATGGCACTGTCGTGTTCCACACCACGACAGTTGGCGCCCACCATGGGGCACAGCGCTTAGGCTGGGGTCATCTTCCGCACGATACTTTCGCTTGTCGCTAGTGAACGCGTGGCATCTGGCCTCATCCTCACACTGGGTGCTTTCGATTGCGTCGTCGACAATGCAGCATGCTTCGCCGGGAACACCTTCCCTGCCAACGGCTCTATCATGCACTTCGGTGACCACCGTGTCTATGTTGCCACCGTCGCCGAGGGTTTTCCCAGCATGGTCACCACCATCACCGACATGCCTCTCAGCCGCCTTGCCCGCGGCCCGACCGCGATGAACGGCTACGTGGAGGTCATGGTGGTAAACTCCTGCGAAAGTCATGTCCCGCCTCAGGAGAGCCGAGCGGGAGGAGAGGGTTCCACGCTCGAGCAGGAGCAGGATAGGCTCACCGCCTCCATCCAGCACGTTCGCGATCTAGTCGTCGTCGAAGCGGACCTAGCGGCCACTGCGGCCGCACTTGAGGCCACATGCCAGAAGATCCTGGAGGAAGCCACCAAGGTCACCGCTAACCAGCGCCGACTGAACGCTACCGTACACGAATACAACTCTGCCCACGGGTTTGTCAGGAAAGTCCAACACCGGGGCACGACCTTGCGTCGGAGTTGAGCCGCGCCATCGACTCATGCGCGGGTGTGGCACAACCCGTTTACACCACCCCCGCCAAAAACATGAGAGAGGAAAAAGCGACGGCCGCAGAGCTAAAACACCTCGAGGTGGACGAGCTCCATCGCCAGCAGGAACATGTCCAGCTCCTCGTTGCCACCGACAACAACCAACAGGTCGAAGGTACCCCCAGCCAGGCAGGCAATACCCGGGACATAGTCCTCCGCAAAGGCATGGACCAGACGGCACACAGAGAAAGCAAGCACCAGCAGGCGTCTTCCCTAGGAGGAGCTGACTAGAATAGCCGCCTGCCTGGTGAGTCTAGAAATCGTGGCTGCCATAACTGCGATGCCGCCGCCTCCAGCATGAGCCCCGCGCCGGGTGCAGGAGATTCCTAATGAAAGAAACCACGCGCCCCGGAGGAACGAGCTGATGCAAACAAGGACCCACCCGCGTAGCGATTGAAGGGGCGACTCGGCCCCCAAGAACCAGCTGACGTGCGTGAGCGCATCGACCTCTTGGTACAGTCACGCACACTGTAGGAAGAAAGCCAGGATAGACCAAAACATTTCGGCCGACGCATCCGGAACGAGCCATTTCCGAAAGGTTTCTCGCTTCCAAGGGACACGCCAAAATACAACGGCACGGTCAAGCCTGAGGATTGGCTAGTGTACTACACCACCTCTATGGGAATCGCCAATGGAAACCTCCGACTGGCCATCCATTATGCCCCACTCATGCTCGTCGACTCGACAATAACGTGGCTCAATAGCCTCCCCGACAACACCATCAACGCCTGGCTGGATTTTGAGGAAGCGTTTATTCGCAATTTCATCAGAACATACAAGTGGCAGGGTCGACCTCGTGAGCTTTCCCTCTACGTGCAAGGAAAATAGGAGTCCGACCGCGCGTACCTCACCCGGTGGAACAGAATGCACAACGCATGTGAAGGGGTGCGCGACCACCAGCAAATCGACTTCTTCACCAACAGTTGCCAAGACGGCACTACGTTGAAAATACGCTCAGCTAGGCAGACCCTCAAACCATGGCCCAGGTCATGGCCATTGCAGACAAGTACGCCACCGCTGATGCAACTATGAAGAAGCCCATCAATGGTGGATGACCAAGGAAAAATCATAACGGATGAGCAGGCGGAACGCCGCCAGCCGGGTGACCATCACTCCAGGTGGCACGGTCATGATAACCGCCATGGAAAGAGGAAAGACAACCAGCCGGATAGCCGGTACGAGACCAAGCAAGTAGTTACAGTACATGAGGACCCGGCTGCGGGCGGCAGCCAGAGACAGAGGATAGATGATAGGCCGCCACGGCCCAAGTACACCATGGAGTCCATGCTCGATGGGTCGTGCAAGTTCCACAGCGGCGGCGGCAAGCCCGCGAACCACACGACGCGCCAGTGTAGCTGGACGAAGAAGATGGATGAAGCCGGCGGTCTCCCACCACTACCACCTCCACCGCCAGCTGAAGGCCCGCCGGACAATAGGTAGCGATGCAACCGTCGCGAGGATGATGAAGATGGTTAACCGCGCCAAGTGGGCAATTACCAAATTTTCCTTGCGGAGCCGGAGACCAAGCACACCAAAAGGAGTTGCGAGGTGGAGGTGAACACAATCGTTCCCCCCATTCCCCAATACCTACATTGGTCGGACTAGGCAATTACCTGGAGCAAAGAAGACCAGCCGGCTATGCTGCCAAGCCCTGGCATCTACGCGTTGGTCCTCAACCCCATCATCGTCTCCAAGAAGAACTCATGCTGCTTTTCTCGTGTGCTCATCGATGGAGGCAGTAGCATCAACCTCCTGTACCGCGGCAGCCTCGAGCGTCTCGGTATCAGCGAGTCCCAGCTACAGCCCTCAAGCACTTTGTTTCACTGGGTAGTCCTAGTCCCATTGCACTCGCCCATCGTCAAGATCCGGCTGGACGTCATCTTCGGCAACGAGAACAACTTTCATCACGAGCCGATCAGGTTCGAGGTGGTGAACCTCTTGAGCGCCTACCAAGCCATCCTAGGGCGCACAGCCCTCACCAAGTTCATGGGAGTGCTGCACTATGCGTACCTCAAGATGAAGATGCCAGGCCCGAAAGGAGTGATCATCGTTGATGGCTGCTACAAGCGTTCAATCGAGTGCGCCACAGACGACTCTAAGCTAGTCGAGGCAATGATCATTGTAGAAGAGAAGCACGTCATAATGCAGAACATGGCGTCCCTACAGGCGGATATGCTGACTGGAGAGCTCAAGCCGGCTGGAGAATCGTAGTTCAAGCCATGAAAGGGCACAAGGAAAATCCTGTTGAACGAGGAGGACCCAAGAAAGTTCATCCTGGTCCAAGACGGCCTGGATAACAAATAGGAAGTGCGCTCGTCAACTTCCTCCGTGAGAATCGGGACATTTTCGCATGGTGCCCCGAAGACATGCCAGGTGTCCCAAGAGAGCTAGCCGAGCACTCTCTCCATGTTCGACCGGATGCAAAGCCGGTCAAACAATCTTTATGCCTCTTCGCAGAAGAGAAAAGAAGAACCATTGATGAGGAGATCACGCGGCTGCTCGCAGCCGGCTTCATCATGGAAGTGTTCCACACATAGTGTCTAGCCAACACGGCGCTAGTACTGAAGAAGAACAAGATGTGGCGCATGTGTGTCGACTACACCATCCTCAACAAGGCATGCCCCCAAGGATCCTTTCGCTCTGCAGCGGATAGATCAGGTCATCGACTCCACTGCTGGATGTGATTTGTTGTCTTTCCTAGACGCTTAATCGGGCTACCAGCAGATTAAGCTCAATGTAACCGATCAAATAAAGAAATCATTTATAACCCCGTATGGGGCTTACTGCTACACCACCATGCCTTTTGGTCTAAAGAACACAAGAGCGACCTACCAGCGCTGCATGAAATGTTTGTAGACATAGATCGGTAGAAACGTGCACGCCTATGTTTACGACATCGTCATCAAGACCAAGGAGCAACACACGCTGCTTGAGGACCTAAAGGAAACGTTCGACAACCTCCGCCATTTCTAGATCAAGCTAAACCTGGAGAAGTGCGTCTTCGGCGTCCCAGCCGGTAAGCTCCTCGGCTTCCTCGTCTCCGAGCGAGGGATCAAGGCGAACCCGGAGAAGATCGGATACATTAAGCGCATGGAGCTGCCACACAGCCTGCACGACATGCAGAAGTTCACCGAGTGCCTGCTTCCCTCAGCCGGTACGTGAGCCGGCTGGGCGAGAAGGCCGACCCCTTGTACCAACTCATGAAGAATCCGAACATGTTCGTATGGACAGATCAGGCAAACAAAGCTTTCCGGGACCTCAAGCGCATGCTCACTTCACCGCCTATCCTAGCGGTGCCGGTTGCGAAGGAGCCAATGCTGATGTACATCGTGGCTATGAATAGAGTCGTCAGCATGGTACTGGTGGTGCAAATGCCAGAAGAGGGGAAGACCCACCCGGTCCAGTGCCCCGTGTACTATCTGAGTGAGGTGTTGTCGCTCTCCAAGAAGAACTACCCCCACTACCAGAAGCTAGTATATGGCGTGTACATGGACGCCAAGAAGATCAAGCACTATTTCCAAGAACATTCCATCCAGGTGGTGGCATTGGCTCCGCTCGCAAAGATAGTCGGGAACAAGGATGCCACTGGACGCATAGTGAAGTGGGCCATAGAGCTCGCTGCACACAACATTCAGTACGAGCCAAGGACGGCAATCAAGTCCCAGGCGCTGGCCAACTTCATCGTCGACTAGGAAGAGACACAGTACATGTCGCCGGTCCTCGACTCAACTTACTCGAAGCTGCACTTTGACGGCTATAAGATGCGAGGAGGACTTGTATCCTAAGGGCGACCAGCTGGAGTACGTCCTCCAGATACACTTCAAGGCATCCAACAACATCGCCGAGTACGAAGCACACATCCATGGGCTCAAGATGGCCAAGCAGATAGACATTCAGAGAGTGCTCTATTTTGGAAACTCAGATCTGGTGGCACAGGAAGTCTCAGGCGAGTGGGATGCGACGGATGCCAACATGGCCCTCTATCGTTTCTTCGTCCAGCAGCTATGCGCTTGTTTCGAAGGGTGCGAGTTCCACCATGTGCCCAGGGCCAACAACAAAGACGTCGATGCCCTGGCCAGAGTCGGCTCAACAAGACATGCCATACTGCCTGGAGTCTCCCTCGAGCACCTGCGCAAGCCCTTCATCACCCCGTCACCGGAGTCCGACTCCATAGTACTCAACGCAGACCTAGGAATAGCCGGGGAGGCGCACCCCGCGGACTGCTCCACTGCACCCGGGGACTGCTGCGCCGCAACCAGTGGTTGTCACTTGCGAGCTTCCACCCGGTGAACCTCCCGACTCTTCGGTGCCAGCTGCCCGTGAGGAGATCACACTACTAGGAAAATGGCCATTGGTGGCGCACCTAAAAAGGGCATCCATGGCGCACTAGCTGTGCGCCACTGTCATCGTGCTACGGCTATCTTTTACCCGTAGCGCACTGCCTGGTGCACTACGGTTATCTCAAGATAGGCGTGGCGCACTACCAGTTGCACCACGGGTAGGGGTACACGGTGCGCCATGGATGTGTTTTTTAAAAAACAAAACAAAAATGCAAAAAACACCCTCGTTTTGAATTGCAAAAGAAATTGGGTCCGTGCATCGCCGCCGTCGTGTCACCTCGTCGGAGCATGGCCGTGGCCACGACCTACCACCGCATGGAGTAGCGGGAGGCCGTGGCCGCTCTAGTCCTCGCTGGCGTCGAGGTGGTACGAAGGGTGTGGTTGGAGAAAGGAAGGTAGGAAGAGAGGGAGGTAGGAAGAGAGGGAGGTAGGAAGAGATGGAGGAAGAGAGGGAGGAAGGGAGGTCGGTGAGGAGAAGGATATCGCCATCGCCCGTTGTCACTGCGAGGAGGAGAAGGCCGCCGTCACGCCGCCATCACTGCAAGGAGAGGAGGAGGCCTCCGTCGCACTATCACTGCAAGGAGAGGAGAAGGGGAAGGATGAGAAGGAAAAGGAGAAGGAGAAGGAAGAAGTAAGAAGGAGAAGGGAAAGGAAAAGGGAGAGGGAAAAGGGGGAGGGAAAAGGGGGAAGGAAAAGGTAGGAGGGCGGAGTGCGGATTCAAATTTTGAATCCCGCCCAACTTACTCGTAGCGCACTAGGTGGTGGTGTGCTACGGGTAAGTTGCCCTCTGTTTTTTCCTGCAGGAAACAATGGTCTTTTGACCGTAACGTTTTAATCTTTTCGAATTTTGAAAATCTAAATAATCGCTAAACGACCAGAGGTTGCTGCGAACGGATGTGAAATCTCGTTCTCGTCTAAGTTTGTTAATTTTCCTAGAAACTATACCACATTAACTACCTAAATATGAAAGGATTTTATTTTTTGAAGTGTTTATTATTTTAGTTTTTTTTGCAAAACCTAAAAAAGCGATCCACGAGGGGGGGTGGAGTTGGTGTAGGCCACCTAGCCGTAGGGCACTAGGGCAGAGTGCCCTTCGGCTAAGTTGACCCAGCTGCTGCAGCACACATACCCGTAGCGCACTAGGTCAAGGTGCGCTACGGCTAAGTGACACATCCGTAGCGCACCTTGACCTAGTGCGCTACAGGTATGTCTGCTGTGGCCACATGTGCTCTGGACCACACATAGCCGTGGCGCACCACCCCCATGTGCGCCACGCTTACGACAGTTAGCCGTAGGGCAACTATGCGCAGTGTGCCATGCCTATTTTACCCGTGGGGCACCACTAGCCTGTGTGCCACAGAAGTGTGGATTACCTATATCCGTTTTCATGAATGGCTTCTATTGGCCAACATCGTTAAAGTATGCTCAAGAACTGGTCAGGGCATGGAACGGCTTCCAGCGATTCGGCCAGCTGAAGCACACGCCATCTGCAGCACTCAAGACGATACCAATTACCTGGCCATTCGCAGTCTGCGGGCTGGACATGGTTGGGCCGTTCAAAACATCTCGATCCGGCATGACACACCTGCTCGTAGTCGTAGACAAATTCACCAAGTGGACCGAGGCAAAGCCCATAAAGAAGCTGGTCGGAGCAACGGTGATCACGTTCTTCACGGACAACATCATTCGATTCGGTTACCCACACAACATCATCATGGACAATGGCACCAATTTCGCCAAGGGTGCTTTTGCTCGTTTCTTTGGAGACAAGGGCATCCACTCGGAACTAGCCTCGGTCACGCAGCCCCAATCAAATGGGAAGTGTGATCGTGCAAACGGCCTAGTTCTAGTCAGAATCAAACCAAGACTGATTGAACTACTCATCAGGTCACCCGAATGCTAGAGAGAGGAACTGCCAGTTGTGCTCTGGAGCCTTCGCACCACCTCGAACAGATCAACCGGCTTCATGCCATTCTTCCTCGTCTATGGAGCAAAGGCAGTCCTCCCCACTGACATCCAGTTCGATGCACCCCGCAAATAGCTCTACATGGAGCAGGAATACAAGGAAGCACGGGAGGACAGCATAGACCTGCTCGAGGAGACGCACGAGCTGACCTTATCCAGGTCAGCAATTTATCAGCAGGATTTGTGCCGCTACCACGCCAGCCGAATCCAGCCCACCTCTTTCCGTGAGGGGGATCTAGTGCTGTGCTTGGTCTAGTGCACAAAGGGAATGCTCAAGTTGTCCCCGCCATGGGAAGTCCCATTCATCATCAGCCGGGCGCTGCACAACGACTCATACTACCTGATCGATGCCAAGTAGGTGGTGAAGAATAAGGCGAATCACTCAAACGAGGAAACCGAATGCCCATGGAACGTGAACCTACTCAAGCCATTTTACACTTGAACCATAAGTGTATGTATGTTCCTTTTATGTAATAAATGAACAAGTTTGGAAGCCTCGGCGCAACCCCGAGGACTTCGCGCACCACATATGTAGGGTTTGCAGCATAGAAAACAAAAAATTTCCTACGATGTGAACTATGTACCAATATCTATGTATTAGATACAAACAACGGGCGGATGTATATCCGTAGAGAACATACCCTTGAAGACCGACAAAACTTAACAAGTTCAACTCGTGGTTAATGTAGACGATCTCTTGCAGATCTCAAGATCGAGAGGAAGTCCTAAGCCAAGAAAACAGCATCCGTGCTCGCACACACGTTCGAGGCACTGAGCAACCTCCGCCTCCTCGCTCCAGCGATGCAGCGGAAGCACAACTTTTTCTTCCCGAATAGCCACCGGGAACATGTATCTCGCTAGTCCAAGACCATGGGGGATAAATTCTAGAGGGGGAGAGAGATCCTTCACGAGGAGGTGTGAGTGAGAAGTGAGGAGAGGGGTGCCTTTTATGGTAGAAGGGGGAACCCCAAGGGGGTGGCCGGCGCATGGGGGCTTCCCCCTTGCCCTCCCCTCTTCATGTGGGTGGACACTCCACTCACAAAAATCCGTTCATATCCCTCCACTCAAAATCCCACTCAAACTTGCCATTAAATTTCCACCAAATTTAATGCAAACTCTCATTAAATAAAACTCTTTTATTTTCTTCAGAATTTTGTCAATTACTTTAATGACAAACATTCAAAAATAACCCCTTGCTAGAATTCCATTTCACATGCATAACCACTTTATGCAATTTCACCCGAAAACCTGTTTCGGTATCTAGTGAAATAAATTCCTGCGCTTATTCATTCTTTCGGCATGAAAATTTTGCTCCAATTGGATGTCGGTGTCTCTTAAGTGTGTCACCCTACGGTTCGTGAATAATGCGGACATGATCGAGACCCCTCTCGGATCAATAATCAGAAGCGGGATCTGGAGACCCATACTAACTCCCACACATTCAACGATGACTTTCTTGTGATCGTCGGAACCTTTTACGCTAGTATCTTAATCCCTTTGTTTCACGATATATTACATGTCCGAGATTCGATCATCGGTATCTCCATACCTAGTTTGATCTCGTTACTGACATGCTCTCTTTTCTCGTTCCCGTGATATAACATTCTAGTGATCAAATCACTTGCTTGCAAGCTAATCAATGTGATATCATCGAGAGGGCCAAGAGTATATCTATCCGTCATCGGGATGAACAAATTCCACTCTCAATCCATGAGCCTCAACATAACACTTTATTAGTTTTGAATCCATCTTTATAATCACCCTGTTATGGTGTGATGTTTGATGTTATCAAGAAACTCTTTCGGTGTTAGTGATTGACATGATCTTCATCACACCATTACACTAATGTTGTGATCCCGTTATTAACAACATCCAATGTTCATGATCAGGAAACCTTGATCATCTTGTTAATCAACGAGCTAGTTTATGTGAGAGGAATAACTAGGAACTTTCTGTTTGTTTATTAAACACACATGTATTAATGTTTCTGTATTAATACAATTATAGCATGCAAAATAAACATCTATCATATACTTGGAATACACATAATAAACACTTTATTATTTTCTCTTAGGGCATATTCCCTTCAGTCTCCCACTTTCACTAGAGACAATAATCTAGTTACATAGTGATAAATCTAACACCCATCGAGTTCTGGTGTTGATCATGTTTTGCTCTAGGGAGAGTTTTAGTCAACGTATCTGCTACATTGAGATCCGTATGTACTTTACAAATCTTTATATCTCCATCCTTGACATGCTCGCGGATGGAGTGAAACCGGCGCTTAATATGCTTGGAATGCTTGTGAGACCTTGGTTCTTTGGCATTGGCAATGGCACCATTGTTGTCACAATAGATCACCATTGGGTCCAACGCGTTTGCAACCACTCCTAGTTCGGATATGAACTCCTTCATCCAAACTGCTTCCTGAGCCGCTTCTGAAGCAGCAACATATTCGGCCTCCGTTTTTGATCCAGCCACCACAGGTTGTTTGGAGCTCCTCGAACTAACCACTCCGCCATTCATGAGAAATACGTATCCGGATTGAGACTTAGAGTCATCCGGATCGGTGTCAAAGCTAACGTCAACATAACACTTAGCGACGATCTCTTCTTCACCTCCGTATACATGAAACATATCCTTAGTTCTTCATAAGTACTTAAGGATATTCTTGACCGCTATCCAGTGTTCCGAACCTGGATCCGATTGGTACCTACTAGTCAAACTAATAGCATGTGCCACATACGGTCTTGTACATAGCATGGCGTACATTATATAGCCTATCGCTGAAGCATAGGGAAATTTGTCCATTATCTCTCTTTCTTCCGCCGAAGCCGGACTTTGAGTCTTACTCAATGTCTTGCCTTGCAACATAGGTAAGAACCCCTTCTTACTTCCGTCCATTTTAAACTTCTTTAAAATCTTATCAAGGTATGTACTTTGCGATAGCCCTATTAGGAGTCTAGATCTATCTCTATAGATCTTTATGCCTAATATGTATGACGCTTCACCTAGGTCCTTCATTGAAAATTTGCTGTTTAGATAACTTTTAACACTGTTTAAAAGATCTATATCATTTACGATCAATAATATGTCATCCACATATAATATCAGAAATGCCACATTGCTCCCACTCACTTGCTTGTAAATACAAGCTTCTCCATAAGTTTGGACAAATCCAAACTCTTTGATCACCTCATCAAAGCGGAGATTCCAACTTCGTGATGCTTGCTTCAATCCATAGATGGATCGCTGAAGTTTGCACACCTTGTTAGCATCCTTAGGATCGACAAAACCCTTTGGTTGTATCATATACAACTCTTCTTCAATATTACCATTGAGAAACGCGGTTTTGACATCCATCAGCCATATCTCATAATCGAAATATGCAGCAATTGCTAACATAATCCTAAATGACTTTAGCATCGCTACGGGAGAGAATGTCTCGTAGTAGTCAACTCCTTGAATTTGTCGAAACCCCTTTGCGACAAGTAGAGCTTTATAGACGGTCACATTACCATCAGCATCAGTTTTTATATTGAAAATCCATTTGTTCTCCACGACCTTTCAGTCGTGAGGTAATTCCACCAAGTTCCAAACTTGATTTTCATACATGGATTCCATCTCGGATTTCATGGCTTCTAACCATTTGTTGGAATCCGGGCTCATCATCGCTTCTTCATATGTTGCAGGGTCATCATTTTCATCAACCATGAAATTCATGATAGGATTTCCGTATAGCTCGGGAGCTGCACGCGTCCTGCTAGACCTGCGAGGTTCGGTAGTACTCTCTTTCGGAGTTTCATGATCATTATCATTAGTTCCTTCTTCAACAGGTGAAGCCAACTCCGGAACAACTTCCAGCGCTGCGCTACTCGCCATACTTTGGATAGAAGGTTCAATAACCTCTTCGAGTTCTACCTTCCGACTACTCACACCTTTCGTGAGAAACTCTTTCTCTAGAAAGGATCCATTCTTGGCAACAAAAACCTCGCTCTCGGATATGCGATAGAAGGAATACCCAATAGTTTCCTCAGGGTATCCTATGAAGACGCATTTTTCCGCTTTGGGTTCGAGTTTATCTGGTTGAAGTTTCTTCACGTAAACATCGCATCCTCAAATTTTAAGAAATGACAGCTTAGGTTTGTTTCCAAACCACAATTCATACGGTGTCTTTTCAACGGATTTAGATGGTGCCCGATTTAAAGTGAATGCAGCAGTTTCTAGTGCATAACCCCAAAATGACAACGGCAAGTCCGTCAGAGACATCATAGATCGAACCATATCTAATAAAGTACGATTACGACGTTTCGACACACCATTTCTCTATGGTATTCCGGCAGGCGTGAGTTGTGAAACAATTCCACACTCTTTCATGTGAGTGCTAAACTCGTAACTAATATACTGACCTCCACGGTCGGACCGTAGAAATTTGTTCTTTCTATTACGATGATTTTCCACTTCATTCTGAAATTCCTTGAACTTTTCAAAGGTTTCAGACTTGTGTTTCATCAAGTAGATATAACCGTATCTACTCAAATCATCCGTGAACGTAACAAAATAACGATATCCACCTCGCGCCGACACACTCATTGGACCACATACATCAGAATGTATGATTTCCAATAAATCTGTCGCCTGTTCCATTGAACCGGAAAACGACGTTCTAGTCATCTTGCCCATAAGGCATGGCTCACATGTATCAAATGATTCAAAATCAAGTGATTCCAAAAGTCCATCTGAATGGAGCTTCTTCATTCGTTTAACGCCAATATGACCTAGACGGCAGTGCCACATATATGCGGATATATCATCATTAAGTTTAATCCTTTTAGCATCAACATTATGAATATGTGTAACATTATCATCGAGATCTAATAGAAATAAACCATTCATCATTGGTGCATGACCATAAAATATTTCATTCATATAAATGGAACAACCATTGTTCTCGGATTTAAATGAATAACCACTTCGCATCAAACACGATCCAGATACAATGTTCATGCTCAGTGCAGGCACCAGATAACAATTATTCAAGTTTATAACTAATCCCGACGGCAAATGGAGAGGCAGCGTTCCGACGGCGATCACATCAACGCTTGATCCATTGCCGACACGCATCTTGACCTCACCCCTTGCTAGCGGTCGCTTGTTCCGCAGCCCCTGATTCGAGTTACAAATATTAGCAACTGAACCGGTATCAAATACCCAGGTGCTACTACGAGCACTAGTCAAGTACACATCAATAACATGTATATCATATATACCTTTGTTTGCCTTGCCGGTCTTCTTGTTTGCCAAATACTCGGGGCAGTTGCGCTTCCAATGGCCAGTCCCCTTACAATAGTAGCACTCGGTATCAGACTTAGGTCCAACTCGGGGTTTATTTTCAGGCACGGCAACAGGCTAGCCGCCCTTACTTCCCTTCCGTTTTCCCTTCTTGTCTTTCTTGAAACCAGTGTTCTTATTGATCATTAACACTTGATGTTCCTTTTTGATCTCCACTTCCGCAGTTTTAAGCATTGATAGAAGCTCGAGGATAGACTTCTTCATGCCTTGCATATTATAGTTCATCACAAATCTCTTATAGCTAGGTGGGAGAGACTGCATAACACGATGGATGCCTAAGTCAATGGGAATCGTAATTCCCAAGGACACAAGCTTATCGGCATAACCCGACATCTTGAGTACATGCTCACTAACAGAGTTGTGCTCTTCCATCATGCAGCTAAAGAACTTTTCTAAAGCGGTGTAGCTCTCTACAGCAACATGTGTGTCGAAAATCAGTTTCAACTCACCCATTGTATCAAATGCATTGCTGTTTTCGAAACGCTTTTGAAGTTCCGGCTCTAGCCCATACAATATGCCGCAATGAACTAAGTTGTGGTCCTCTTGACGAGTCTGATAGACATTCTTCTCCTTGTCAGGGGCATCCTCAAAAGGTGGGGGGCCTAGTGGCGCTTCTAGCACGTATTGATTTTGTGCAGCAGAGAGGAGAATCCTCAAATTCATGGACCATTCGGTAAAGTTGCTACCGTTCGTTGCAAGTTTCTCTTTCTACATGAACACATTGAAATTAAAAGGAGGTGGTGCCATCTACAACAGAATTTGTAAAGTTTAGACTAAGTGTATGATAGATTGAGTTCAACTAATCCATATTACGAATGAACTCCCACTCAAAAACGACATCCCTCGTGCCTTTTTGGTGATTACATGAACCAAATCCACTATACCAAGTCCGATCATCACGTGAGTCGGTATAGCTTCAAAGGCGAGCATCAAATGGGCATCATATCTACTATATGACTCATGCTTAACCTTTCGGTCCGTGTTCCGAGGCCATGTCTGTACATGCTAGGCTCGCCAAGTTAGAACCTTAGTATTCGCGTGTGTAACTGTTTTACACCCGAAATATGGTCGTGGATCCAAGAACACCCGATCATCACGTGATGTCTTGGAGCGATGAAAACATAATCGGTGCATACTAAAGGAAGAACACATTCTTATCTTGATATTTAAATGAGGGATCACCTTATTGTGCTAACAAAGCGCTAAACAAGCAATATAAGATGCTATCAAACATCACATGTTTATTAGTGAAATGATATGGTTCTCGCATATGATCTCTATCATGTGCATCGTGGTATGATCACTATCATACCTATATGTGTAAGTCCAAGGTCTATGGAGATTACACGTTATGTATGTTGTAAGAGTATCATCTCATACTTCTACTTACAACATCACCATATCATAACACTAGCCCAGCAACAATCTAAACTAGACGCCTCTAATTTATCCATTGGAAGTTTTACGTGGATTAGGGCTTTCGAGATAGAACCGTTCTTACCTACGAACATGAACCACAACGAGGATAACCAAATTGTTGATAACTCATTGCAAAATAGATATTGACTATAGTAGGAGAGACAGACACCCGCTAGCCACTTATGCAAACTAGTTGCATGTCAAGCGTGGAACAGGTCTCATGTGCGAGGACATGTAAAGTTTGTCCGAGCCGCTTCATCCCACTATGCCACCAATATCCAAAATTACAACTAAGGAGCAACAACATGATCAACATCGCCCACATACTCATATGTGTACTACCCGTGTAAAGCATCTACGCATAGATCCGGCTCTGATGCCACTGTAGGGTTCGCAGCATAGAAAACCAAAAATTTCCTACGATGTGAACTATGTACCAAGATCTATCTATTATATACAAACAACGGGCGGATGTATATCCGTAGAGAACATACCCTTGAAGACCGACAAAGCTTAAAGAGTTCAACTCGTGGTTGATGTAGACGATCTCTTGCCGATCTCAAGATCGAGAGGAAGTCCTAGCGCCGCAAAACAGCAGCGCATCCATGCTTGCACACACGTTCGAGGCACCGAGCAACCTCCGCCTCCTTGCTCCAGCGATGCAGCGGAAGCACAAGTCTTTCTTGCCGAATAGCCACCGGGAACATGTATCTCACTAGTCCGAGACCATGGGGGATAATTCTAGAGGGGGAGAGAGATCCTTCACGAGGAGGTGTGAGTGAGAAGTGAGGAGAGGGGTGCCTTTTATAGGAGGAGGGGGGAACCCCAAGGGGGTGGCCGGCGCATGGGGGCTTCCCCCTTGCCCTCCCCTCTTCATGTGGGTGGACACTCCACTGACAAAAATCCATTCATATCCCTTCACTCAAAATCCAACTCAAACTTGCCATTAAATTTCCACCAAATTTAATGCAAACTCTCATTAAATAAAACTATTTTATTTTATTCAGAATTTTGTAAATTACTTTAATGACAAAAATTCACAAATAACCCCTTGCTAGAATTCCATTTCACATGCATAACCACTTTATGCAATTTCACCCAAAAACCTGTTTCGGTATCTAGTGAAATAAATTCCTGTGCTTATTCATTCTTTCGGCATGAAACTTTTGCTCCAATTGGATGTCGGTGTCTCTTAAGTGTGTCACCCTACGGTTCGTGAATAATGCGGACATGATCGAGACCCCTCTCGGAACAATAATCAGAAACAGGATCTGGAGACCCATACTGACTCCCACACATTCAACAATGACTTTCTTGTGATCGTCGGAACCTTTTACGCTAGTATCTTAATCCCTTTGTTTCACGATATATTACATGTCCGAGATTCGATCATCGGTATCTCCATACCTAGTTTGATCTCGTTACTAACATGCACTCTTTTCTCGTTCCCGTGATATAACATTCTAGTGATCAAATCACTTGCTTGCAAGCTAATCAATGTGATATCACCGAGAGGGCCCAGAGTATATATATCCATCATCGGGATGAACAAATTCCACTCTCGATCCATGATCCTCAACTGAACACTTTATTAGTTCTGAATCCATCTTTATAATCACCCTGTTACGGTGTGACATTTGATGTTATCAAGAAACTCTTTCCGGTGTTAGTGATTGACATGATCTCATGGTCTAAGGATTAGGATCACTTCGTAAGTTGTTATAGCAATATAAACTCAATGACTTTGATCGTAAAGCTATACTTCGGATGAATGTTCATCACACCATTACACTAATGTTTTGATCCCGTTATTAACAACATCCAATGTCCATGATCAGGAAACCTTGATCATCTTGTTAATCAACGAGCTAGTTTATGTGAGAGGCATAACTATGAACTTTCTTTTTGTTTATTAAACATACATGTATTAATGTTTCCGTATTAATACAATTATAGCATGCAAAATAAACATCTATCATATACTTGGAATACACATAATAAACACTTTATTATTGCCTCTCAAGGCATATTACCTTCAACATACGTCTCCATACCTGTGGGCCCGGACGCCCGTGATTTCTATAGGCGGTAGAGTATTGTATGGGGCGCCTAGAGCCTACTCTTAGGTTCTGGCTTCAGAACGCAAGACGGTTGTCGACCCGGCAAGAGCAAAAGCTCGAAGTACCTCCTACAAGAAAGTGCCTAGCAAGAAAACAAAGGCGCCTGGGAAAACCGGCTGCACCTGCCCGAGCTAAGCCAATAACAACAAACAGAAGTATTGCGAGGCACGCCAACCTAGCTACTCTTTCGGTTCTAGCTGCAGACCACAAACCGGCTGGCAGCCGACAAGGTCAATGCTCGAAAGGCCAATGCTTGCTGAGAAAAGGGAACTGTTAACGGCCTAGTTTGAAGGAGCACCATTTTCGTGTTCTATCTTAACTATGAACGAACGCACAAGTAATGAAACTAACTCAAGCGACGCTGTTTCTTGTACTGCACGAGCCACAACTTTGCAGGAAATAAGGTGGCAAAGAGCTTCGACCCGGCTGGCAAGCCCATCTGGCCCAAACCTCGGGGACTACACCCAGTGGGCGCTCTCTCGCGCACCCATCAACTCAAGAAAGGGTAGCAATGAGCTTCGACCCGGCTGGCTACCCCAGCCGGCCCGAACCTCGGGGACTACACCCAGTGGGCGCGCTCTCACGCAACTATCACCGCAAGCAAAGGCGTCAAGAGAGCTTCGAACAGGCTGGCAAGCCTAGCCGGCCCGAACCTCAAGGAATGCACCCGATAATCGCGTGGCCATGGACCCGCACAAAAACGCGAAGACAAAAAATAACAAAGACAAATTCAGCTCAAGCCAAAAGGAGCATCAAGCCAATAAGCAGAACACGAAGGTTCCGCACAGACTTCAAAGTTTGCATCAAGGTTCACCAACAGGCAGCACCGACAAAGGACAAGTTATAAAACAAATACACCCGGCATCCCGGGGGTCAAGGCGCAGGAGCTTGGCTTGTGGAAGGAGCATCGGTCCCTGGAGCACGAGTCAGACCAGAAGAAGGAGCACTGACGTTGGCCGCAGGCACTTGGCTGGAGGAGGCAATATTGGCGAAGTTTGTGGGAGACAAGATCCAGTGGAACGGCACCGGCTCCAGGTCCATGTAGGTGCCGATCTTCACCCCGCAGGTCCTGATTGCCGGAATGCTATCACGGAGGCCCTCGTAGCTAGTCCCAAGCTGGAAACCACAAGTAAGCACACTCAGGTCCGCCTCTAGATACCAAGACTTCACCAAGGCCAGAGCCATCTCCACGCTGCCGCCGCGCCGCCCACTCCTTGTGAATGTCCAGCACGTCGAGGCCACGGGATAGGACAACTGCCAAGTTGGAAATATCGTGCGGCTCGCACGTGTCCGGCCAAATGTACTGGAAGAAGTTGTTGGCCATGGCATGAAGACCATTGCTATCCTCCGCCAGCACCTTGACCAGATCCAAGGTGGTCAGATCGCGGCCAGCTTCCTCCACCGGCAGCTTCTCGAGAGCCATCTCGATCGACTGGGGGTAATAATCTACAGCCGAAGGCAGGAGTAAGCGGCACGACTCGGATCAGCTAGCCATAGTACAGAAGAGGCAAGGAGGAGAAAACTTACTAACGACCATCTTAGAGATTCTCTGGAGTTGCTGGGTCAGCTCATCCTCCTGGGAATGGAGAGTTTTGATCGTCTCCTCCCTTTGGGAGGAGATCGCTTCAAATTTCTTCAGCCCCTCCGCCCGAATATCAGCCGCCTTCTTGCCCCTCTCCACACCCACCTCCAGCTGTTGTTCGGCCTCGGCCAGTTGGTCGAACTGCGCCTGCCGCGTCTTGTTCGACTCCTCCAGCTGGGAAACCTCAGCTTTGAGGCGCTCCACTTCCCTCTCCTTGTCCAAGATCATGGTTGTAGGAGTATACCCGATGGTCAACAAAATACGGGTAAAGGGGGCCAACCGCCAAGATAGGTCATAATAAACACTCTTACGGCCTAGCTCCCGTGTGTTGCTCATGGACTCCGAAATCGCTCTCTACAAAGAGAAACGAGTAAGGAATGGAATGGCGATCCGTCCGCAATAACTGAGTGCAGTAAAAGAAAATGAGGAGAGACACCTACCTCCATCAAAACAGACAAATTTTTGGCCTTGCCAAGGCCCTTTTTCATTCCCTCAACCAGTTGTCGAACCTGGCTAAGTGTGACGGACGCCACGCCCTAGAGCTGGGCGAGGATCGCACGCGGCATCAGCACAACTGGAGCTAGCCTCGATCCGGTCACTACGACCTCGTCATCATCAGTGGTCACACCCGAAGATGCAGCCACCACCAACTCCCTCCCTGCCGAGACGGAGGCGCCCGGCTGGGCGCCGCCCGCTGCAGCCGTCTGCACCACTGCAGCCTCCTCCGTCACTTCCGTGATGACGGGCCTGGCAGAACTGGCGGGAGCATCCCTCCAGGCCGGGTTCACGCTATCCCTAGGACGGAGGAGGGGGGTCTCGGGGTCCTGTGCGGCCGCGAAGAGCTGCCCCACCCGCGAAGACGCAGGCGCTTGGTGCAGCATTCCCGTGGCCAGGGAACCCTGAGGAGCCTTAGGCGGGGACGACCCAGCAAGCACAGCCGGCACAGGTGAATCCGGAGACCTTGCCACCTCCTCAACCACCGGAGGCGGGAGAGAAGTGAGAACGGCAGCACCAGAGCCGCCAAGCGACATCGCCTCATTGAACGGGACAGAAGTGAGGAAGACCCCAACAGAACAACAAGGAAAACAGGGCGAAGGAAGAGACTAACCCGATGACGAATGGAGCGGCAACGACTTGGCACGCTCGGTGCGTCCTTTTTTTCTCAACCGGAGTCGGCGCGTCAACGAATGCCGCCTTCTTCCCCCGAGCTTTCGCCTCGGCCATCTCCCGATCGGCCTCATCGTCGGTGTCATCGACTGCAACAAAAGCAAATATCAACCACAACCCCATGGGCCAGGACAAAGGAAGAAGCGGCACCCGTCAATTACCATGAGGATCCGAGGGGCCTCATCCGACCAGACGGGAAACCTTCGGGATTTGTCTAGGGGTACTTCTTCGGCTTCCTGTCCGCCAAGGAGGGGAGCGTGAAGTCTCCCATGCCGTCAGCTAGTTGCGCCGTGAACAGCTACTCAAAAAGGGGAGCATAAGGCACCCAAGGAAAACTACCGAGAAGATAAACACAAAAAAGGAAAGAAAACCAGAGAGCCACTCACCCAGGGTGGCAGGAGGCCGTGGTACGACGGGAAGGATTACGCCCAGTTCGCCTCCACGCGGAACTTGGAGATCATGGATATCCAGTTCCACAGGTCCTGGTACGGCACATCCTTCCGCGACGTCCATGTCGGGTCATCGGCGGTCGACAGGTGGCACATATTGTGCGACCGCTTCTATAGTGGAAGAACGCGATGTGCCATCCACGATAGCGCGATGTCCCTGGCGGTAAGACGCTCCGTTCTCCACCATCGCCTCCACCCGGGCGTCCATCCGTTCAATATCCGCCTGCGCCCCCATACCCTTTGTCATCCAGGCCTTTTGCATCGAGGGCACGTTGACGAAGGGCGGCAAGCAGTTCCAGTCCACCTCCGTGGCATTGATCACATAAAAATATGAGCATTGCCACAGCTTGACGGTGTCGGGGAGCTCGAACCGTGGCATCGACGAAGAAGGACATGGGTAGATGGCGCAGCAGCCTGCCTGCGTCAGCGGGCCATCCTAGGCGGTGTTCTGGGCTTTGAAGTGGAAGAACTTGAGAAAGTTTGCCATCTCGGGCCACACACCAAGGTACGACTCGCAGCAGGCTGCATGATGCGACCGCTGCACGACGGCATTCGCGCCGAGGTGGTGGAGTTGGAGTTCGAAGAAGACAAAGAGCTGAAGAAGGAAGGGGCTGACGGGGAGGCCAAAGCTGCGGGAGAAGTGCGCGAGGAAGACGACGCGCTCCCCTGGCCAGGGTCAGGCACCCGTTCCCCCTCCGGTTTGAGCTAATGCTTCACCAGCATCGACGAGGTGATAAACCTACCCCACCGATACTTTTAAACAAGGTCGTTGGTCACGAAGGACCCGCACCAACCTCTGTGTTGCTCCGGCAGCATATCGGCATGAGGGGTGGCTATGGTGGATGGTGTATGGTGGCTCCGGCGACCACGCAGAGGAGGCGCAAGAAGCAAAGTGCGCGAGAGCACATAGAGGAAGGGAAGGAAGAGCTGAAGGAAGAGGAAGTGCGAGCCTCGTTCCCTTCTAGGGCCCTATTTATCCGTGCGCGGGGGGGGAACCGTCGCCTCCTCAGCTTCCACATGATGCGTGGCCACGAGACACCCCGGCCACATGACGCTACGTCTTTGGATCCTTTGTGTCGTCGCAACAAAGAACAGAAGATCCGCATGCTTTACCAAGAGACAAGGCATGCACGCTCGCCCCGAGAAACCGCTGTGGCAAGTGGCATGCGCAGTTACCAAAAACTGACGCAACGACGTGAAAGTCCAACTAACGCGACGTGCGCCAGAGCAACAGTCGTGGCTGACGACATCACCAACCTCATCAAACTGACGCTTCCTCTCCAGCTTCGCCAGCCGGTGGCTGCCTTCGTTGTTTACACCCAAAGGGAAGCCATCGATTCTGTAGCAGGTCGAATCCAGCCGGAATTCAAAAGCAAAAGCGGCAACCGGACGCGGTCAACAAACTACATCCATATGCAAAGGAGCACGCAAGACCTTACTCACCGGCCAAGTCCTTACGCGATCGGGGACTAGTGTCGGGGGGATAACCCCCGGGTAGGGAAAGCCAGGCACAAGTAGACCAGCTCCAGAAGGCACATGCCGCGTCTCCATCAAGCAGGACAACTCCAGCCGGTCGGTTAATACCGCCCGGTAACGCTTAAAGCTTCCCCGGCTGGCCCGTCTAGACCAGTATCTAGAAGAACCGGCCGGGTGGCCGCCTCCACCCGGCTTACCTCGGATTCGATGAAGAGCACAGAGGTGGAGATGCTCCTTGCAGGGTATTCCTCTGGCTCCCTTTGTCATCAGACAACCTGGCATGCCGTCACGACCGGCGCTACCCAACGAGTATAAAGCAGAGTGGTCGGATGACTGCCAAAGCAGTCTGAGTGATCGTTAAAGCGAGGGTGACGCCCCAAAGGAAGCCCGGGTGACCGCTAAAGGAGAGGATGATGCTAAAATAAGGGCGTACTGGGTCTTGGCCCACCGGCTGGACCGTGCAGTCGGCCCTGCCCTGTAACCCATATCCAAACAGTAAACCCTAGAGCCCAACTTGTAATCTGCCCCCATGACCATTATATAAGGGTGGGTAGAGCTGGGTTTCTAGGTATGTAAGATCCATAGTAGCAAGAGCTAGCTTCTAGCTTCATCTTCCTCTAGCCTTCGATAGTACCTAAGGAAACAACTCAAGGAGCATTTGTACTGGGCAACAACCCCCATATAGTTCATCTTGCTGGAGTAGGGGTGTTACCTCGCCGAGAGGGCCCCGAACCTGGGTACAACACTGTGTCTGCAGTTCACCGTGACCAACCTGTTGCGTGAGCCACCGATTGCATTCGAGTGTCCCTCTTTAGACATCCCTGATGGCACTGCCGTGTTCCACACCACGATAGTAAGCCCCCGACGACCCCCGCCGTAGCGCTAGGGTTTAGTCTCGCGCGCCACGGTTGATGGAGACAACGACGCGGAGCCGTCGATCATGCTCTAATCATGCGGCCTAGATTAGAGGATACCCTTTCGTTTTAACTCAGCTGTGCGCGCGTTGCGTAGTTGGGCCATCCCGTTAGCATTCCCGCGTGACCGCACAGATTCAAATTTAGGTTTTTCTTTTAATTCAAAGTCCTATATTGTAGGTAACTTTAAAAATCAATTTAGAAAGATTCACTAAACAAAATTGAATGTAACCAATTTCTTTAGAAAGTAGATGAAAATATGTAAACACTCCCGTTGGATTCAAACAGTTTGAAACTATAAATCACCCTCAGTAAAAATAACAAGACAGTAGCTTTTATCACTTCAAACATTTTTCTAAAATCAACCGTAAATGATTTTGAGTTAATTCCAACTCTAAAATATCACATTGGCCATGACCTATTTGAATATGTAAAAATATATAGATTTACATGCAGTAGACCTAGACCAAAATTAAAGAATGGCTTTATAGTCATTTCTAGTCACATAACTATTATTAAGTGGCATTGTTAAACTTTGCAATTTAGGACAATCACTTTAAATCACATACCTAAGTATTGGAATATGTGGTGATGACATGTGTTAATATTATCCCATATTTGAATTGGAGAATATTAAATCTTAAGTAACTTTTCAATGAGTAGAAATTACCTTTTCTTGTAATGACAGAGATGATGATAGATCATCTACTATGACACTTGGTGTGTTAAATAGAAGTAGTTAAGTATTATTTGGTGATTGTGTACCTCGTATTTATTTATAGACAAAGAAGAGGAAGAGGAGGAAGAGTGTAGCACCCCCCGGGGTTAGGGTTAAACTAACCTCAGATCACCATCTAAGATAAGTTCAACTCCAAAACACGGAAGATCACAGTATGATTCGGTAACATTACAGAACACATGGATTCAACAGCATAAGTTTAAACTCTTAACAGAGTAAGATATTAAAGTTATTACAAACCAGAGGTCATAGACCCAACATTTATCACACATCGAAAGCAAATTATGTTGTTCTACACAACAACTTAGCAAAAGGCCTAAGAGGCCATAAACAAAAGCGACGTCCATCCCATAGTCTTTAGGCTGCTAGCTGGGATCCCCAACTACTCGTCGATGTCAACATAGAAGCCACCTTCAGTTGCAACCAGATCCTATATAGAAAAACAACAATGGCGCAAGGCTGAGTACGAGAATGTACTCCACAAGACTTAGATAACCTAGTATCTACATGCTCTGGCTAGAAAGGCTTTCTCTGGATTTTCTTTTGTGGAAAGAAATCTTTATTTGTAAACAAGAGAGAGAAGAGGCTCGTCTACTCAGAATCTTTTAAAAGAGGATAAGATAGCGACTTGTTCATCTTGTTCATAACATCTTGATAACCACCATCTTCATTAGAACCTCATATCTAGGATCACCCCCTCAACCCCGAGGAAGCATCCTTAAGCACACGTGGATCAACAAGTTTTACTTAGGTTATAGTTCTCTATGATCATCACGTCCGTTCCCAAGTGATTCATAACCGTGAACACGGTTCGAAAAGATTAATACCCTGCATGGGTCTACAACTTTTCCCACACGCACCAACCGACTCTTAATGCGAAATTATTAGCCCTCTTCCTTGGAAGGCCGGCAGAGGGTGGTTGACCAAGACCTTTACCTTGCTTTCTCCGAGACCATGAGTCATGCCCTAGGGATGGTTCCGCAGTAATGGGTCAAGTCCTGAAGCCGTTCCCTAAAGATGTGAGGCAAGGTTGGTTCACCAGGGGCTCCATCGACCCCAAGCAACCGCGGCCACGCTTCCCTACCTGTTATGATGCACCTCCTTCACCTCCTCATTTCGAAAAGGTTTTCAATGCGTATGTCAGATGGAAAGCTTGAACTATGTGACTCATGGAATCTACTAGGAAAGTTAGTTGCTCGTGGGGATTTCCAGTCCCTGTGTGGTTGTACGCTCGTCTTGGTTCAAGAGGCAAGAACTCGGGTCCTAATGGTGGCGAGCATGGGACTACAAAAACCACACCCAACCTAGCCTCCCATACAAGCCATAGCATGATTAGTTAACTCCTTCGATGATGTCACTACCTCCTACCTTTCTAGATTCTCCGGCACCTCTGATTCATCATTCGGATAGATCAGACTTAAATACTATGCATGGCTAAGATGTCGACCTCAGAAGCTCTAGCAACGCTCATATGCCAGACCTAGGTATGCTAGGAGCAGTGGATCAGGAGTATAAGGCTACAAAAGGGAAACAGTGCAGCAGATAGGTAACACTAGCTACTGAAAAAAGACCACATTGGAATCGTGTGCATCATAGCGAGAAAGTAATATACTTTATAAAACATAGGTTCAGAATGAGAGGCTATGCTTTCCTTGTCCGTTAGTAGACATGTATGGATCTTTGGTGTTGTTGACTTCAGCTTCGGGTTCGGATCCTATCGCGAAGAACCAAATACCGAAAACAAAGGCGACAATCAAGACATGGCATCGATGCAATGCTCAAGTAAGGATGATGATATGACAAGTTGAATTGCATTGAAATGAAACCCTAAAACATGCTCGGTAATTTAAACGGGGTTCCGAGGGTTGAAAACCCTAACTCGGGAAACTCCAGAAACACATGAGAGGGGTTACTATGTTGTTCTAATTAAACTTGTCATTAAAGTTGTTGAACAATGCATGATTATAGGTTAGTTAGATAATTCTCATTTTTTTGAACATTTCGATATATTATTTGTATTTTCCTGACTTATAAATTTAAAGTTATAGAATTTACAATAGTCAAACAATTTCTGAAATTAATAAAACAATTTATTACATCAGGCTGACGTCATAAAACAACCCAGGGCTTTGCTACCAAATCTGAACCTACCCAAGGTATTGGTGGGGTGAGGTATCACATCAAAGCCCCACCATAAAGTGGTGGGCGTTCTCACGGGCTGCAGCTAGCTAGAGAGTGACCCGTGGGCTGACACGTGAGCAAGCCACTTGAACCTCGTGAACCGCAGACAGGCAGCAGGAGACAGGCGCTTAGAGGCGATCTAGGAGGTACGGTTGGGTGGGTTCGAACGAGCTCAGCGAGAGGGACCTAACCCTGGCGGCGCCTCTCCTTTGATCGCCAAGAAGAGGCAGCTCTGATGTGGCAGGCGGCACGCTGGCAGAACACGACGCTGAGACGAACCAGTGAGGGAGGGGGCTAGCGAGGTGGTCCAAGAGGACCATGGGCTCACCAGGAGGGTGTTGACGGTGACGGTGAGGCCTAGGGAGGACGGAGGCGAAGGAATCCACGGAGGCGGTGGTTGTCGGTGACGAAGAAGAACAAGTCGAGGGCGACGATTTACTGCGCCCCCCCCCCCTCGATTACTTCAGTGGGAAGGATCCTCAGAGTGCGGAGGAGCTCAAGGCATCATCAGCAAGGCACGGGAAGGCCGGAGACAGCGGGACGGCGACGAGGTCTGACGGTTGGCGGCAGACGGCATCGCCGGCGACAGCGAAGCAACACATCATCGTCGTCGAAGACGATGCTCTGCAAAGCGGTACGGGGCTGGCTCCTGGGCCCTAGGCGGGCTAGGCTGGGCTGTTGCAGGCTGCGTAGCGTGGCAGAGAGGGAGAAGAGAGGCTGGGCCGACCTGGGCTGCGGCCTGCTAGGGCTCTGGCTCTATTTTTTTCTGTAAAACTATTTTTCTTTCTTTTTTGCATTTTCTCTTTTGAATTTCATTTTGTAATCTGTTTTGAACAATTTCAAAATATGGAGACTTTTATAAAATATCTAAAAACAATAAGGTCCCTTGAAAACAATTTGGGCTCCACAAATTTTGGGGGTTTTCAAAATTCAAACCATTTGAGTGTGGTTTCAACGGGAGGGAAGGGAATTAGGGTTTAGGGTTTTGCACTTGTACTTTGGTTCACACACTTGGTCACATGCAATATTTTATTGAGTTTAACACATGCATGCAATGCTTAGGTACTAATTACATATATTACAAACATGGGCTGTTGCAGGGTACTCAGATCTAAGACGATCTTCTTGTTCCTAGGTTGCTTCATCCTCAGAGTGATGAGACCACTGAACTTTTAGGAACTTGATGTTTTGACAATGATTTTTGCGCTCGGTTTCATCAAGGATACGAACAGGATACTCACGGTAAGTCAGATCCTTCTAGAGATCAAGAGTTTGGTGATCAACACCACGGACAGGGTCTTTGAAGCAACGCTTGAGTTGAGACACATGAAAGACGTCATGCACCTCAGGGAAGTTTGCAGGCAACTCCAGTTTGTATGCGAGGTTTCCTTGCTTGGAAAGAACACGGAAAGGACCAACATAGCGAGGAGCCAGTTTGCCTTTAATACCAAAACGATGGACACCCTTTAAAGGAGTGACCCGAAGATAAGCTTGATCACCGGCTTCATATTCAATATGTTGATGGTGATGACCATGATAGATTTTCTGGTGAGACTGAGCAGTTTTCAAACGATCTCGAATGATACGAACTTGATCTTCTGCTTCCTGGATCATATCCGGACCAAAGAACTTTCTTTCGCCGGTTTCTGACCAGTTCAAAGGAGTGCGATAGGTTCTTCCATATAAGAATTGGAAAGGTGCCATACCAATACTGGACTGAAAACTGTTGTTGTAGGAGAATTTAACAAAAGGTAGGCATTTTTCCCAGTTCTTGCCAAAAGATATGACACACGCTCTAAGCATGTCTTCAAGGATTTTTTTCACTCTTTCGATTTGACCACCGGTACTAGGATGATAGGATGTGGTGAAGGAGAGGCGAATTCCCATAGAAGTTTGGAAACTTTCCCAGAACTTGGAGGTGAACAGACTTCCACGGTCAGATGTTATGTTCTTAGGAATACCATGAAGAACAACAATTTGAGAGATGTAAAGATCAGCCAATTCACTCGCTCGAATGCTTTCCTTGATGGGAAGAAACTGAGCGACCTTGGATAGATAGTCAACTATTACCTAGATGGCATCATTTCCTTTCTGAGTCTTAGGAAGACCAGTGATGAAATCCATACCAACTTCGTCCCATTTCCACTCAGGTATTTTATGTGGTTGCAGGAGACCAGCGGGTCTTTGATGCTCAGATTTGATGCGACGGCAAACGTCACATTCAGCAACAAAACAAGCGATATCCTTCTTCATACCAGACCACCAGAATCTTTGACGAAGATCCTGATACATCTTGGTACCTACAGGGTGGATAGAAACAGGTGATTCATGAGCCTCTTGGAGAATTAAATTCCTCCGTTTTGTTCTCTTCGGTACTACCAGACGGTTACCAAAGTAAAAAATACCTTCATTATCAACAGAGAAACACTTAGCAAATCCGCTAGCAATGTTCCCTTTGATCTCAGCAACTTCAAAGTCATTCTTCTGAGCGAGCTTGATTTCATCTTCTATAGAAGACTTCACTTCAAGGGTAGAAAGGAATCCACGAGGAACTACTTCAAGATTCAATCGAGCAAATTCCTCATGAAGGGAATGTTGAGATTGTTTGATCATCAAATTGTTGCAATAAGACTTACGACTTAGCGCATCAGTGACAACATTGGCTTTCCCAGGTTGATAGTAGAGACCCAGATCATAGTCCTTGATGAGTTCCAACCATCTTCTTTGACTGAGATTCAGATCATGTTGTGTGAAAAGGTACTTCAGACTCTAATGATCCGAGTATAACTCGCAACGACTACCGAGGAGGTAATTTCGCCATTGCTTAAGAGCATGAACAACAGCTGCAAGCTCAAGATCATGGGTTAGGTAGTTGTTCTCATGTGGTTTTAGCTGACGGGAAGCATAAGCCACCACATGCCCATCTTGCATCAACACACATCCAAGACCTTGGTGGGAAGCATCACAAAAGACAACAAAGTCTTTCCCAGTGTCTGGGAGAACTAACACCGGAGCAGTGGTTAACTTGGTTTTCAACATCTGGAAGATTTCTTCAGCCTTATCAGACCATTCAAACTTCTTATCCTTCTTAAGAAGATCAGTCATCGGCGTTGCAATCCTGGAGAAGTTCTTGATGAATCGACGGTAATAACCAGCCCGAGAAAACTTCGGACATCCTTGATGGATTTAGGAGACTCCCAGTCGAGGATAGTTTGAACCTTATCAGGGATAACAACAACCCCTTTGGCGGAAACAACATGACCAAGGAATACAAGCTCTTGTAACCAGAACTCACATTTTGAAAACTTGGCATAGAGACGATGTTCTCGGAGTTTTGTCAACACCAAACGGAGATGTTCAGCGTGCTCTTCTTTAGTCTTGGTGTAACACCCCGGTTCTGAAAAGACCGGTGCTTCTATGTGACATGCCAATCCCTGGATCGGTTCATTGGCCCACAATAGAATAAGATGAATAACATAGCAAATATCCGTGTATCATGAATAACGAAGATCCAGAGTACCATTATTAGAATAAAAGCTTAGCTCAAGGCTAGCTCAAATTATTCAGGTAGCAACATAAATAAAGTAAATCCTCCATTCTTCAAATTGCCCACAAGTGAACAAGTGCTGAGTGGAGTACCGTGACCTATATCGATTACTCAGAATCGGAATAACCTACAACATGAAACGTAGCAGCCCCGAAGGGTCAATACATGGAATGTATGGCAAGTAAAGCTAGTAAAGGAGAAAATAGTACTAACATCTACATGCATATTTGGCAAGTGGAGCTGTGTCTAGCTTGCATTTGCAAATACCTTTGTCCTACTTTCATAAACAATTTTTGATTTTTCTTTGAAAAGATCCCAATTAAGTTAACCCAACAATATTAAAACAATTATGAAACTAGAATGAGCGAGAAACATGTCATGGAATCAATATCAAGCAACTCATATGTCCATAACCGGGGACACGGCTAATCGATTAGATTATACATCCTGTAGGAGTTTGTACACTTTACCCATGTGACTTGGCCAGCCCAGCTCGTACCACCACTCTCATTTTGGGTGATGATAGGGAGAAGTCCAAGAAGAGACTGTTCGGGAAGTGGCTCCCCAATCCCGACGCGCACCGGTCCAACCTACCAAAATTCTACATCTCTGGATACGCGGGTTCGAGTTGCCACAACCTACTAAGTCCAACCAACCGCTCATTCCATTATTGGCACATGGTTATACACATAAGCTACAGAATAAAGAAGCCAAACAATTTCTCTAGATACCTGGGTGCCTTTCCGCAATCAAACCACCAAAATTTATCAATACCATCACACCCAAGGGATTCATTGATTAGGTTGTTTTAGTTTTCACAAACCAATACTTTTAGAAAACAAGTATCAATGATGTAACCCAGCCCTCGTATATCAAAGCAAGGCTAAGCACATCTACCAACGGTGGTTCATCTACAAGGAAGGTCCTACCACATAATAGGACATAGCATAGCGATAGTATCATCCTACACATGCATCTACAAAATACACGACAAATGCAATGAAAATACTAGGACGATATCATGAACAAAATAGCATCTACTTGCCTTGGTTGTAGCGGTCGGAAGAACAATCCACACACGAGCAAGCGTTGCACTCGTCACAATCTACACGATACAATTGCATTCATAAACAAACAATCCACAAGCATATGCAACAAATATGATGCATGAATGCATGTATGACAAGTGGGGTGACGCTACAGCAACACCACATAATAGAAATCAGTAGAGGTACTGATTGCATGCATGGAAAGTAGTTTTAGCGCAAGGAAAACTAATATGCAAAGTATAATGCTCAAAACTAGAGCTAGAACTCAAATAATTCGCTAACGGTAGGGTACTGTTCATAAAATCTTGGAAAAATTCTACCGCATAGGCATCGCTGATTAGAAACAGAACCAACTGGAATTACTCAAAAAGGAATTATAAAACTCCCTGAGTAATTAAAACACTGCAGAAAGCCACTAGACAGTTTGTGCAGAAGTTTTCACTGTAAGCCTATATTTTTAATTCACGATTAGATTCCACTCGTTCCACTAAATCCAGGGACATATCATACGCGATTTTTGGAGCTACGGATCTTTTTCTACGAATTTATTACTCCGAAAAGGCCAATAACTAGTTTGATTAAACTGTACTAAACCTTGCTGCAAAAGCCTGAACCAAAGGTACAGCGAGCTTCTACACGACTCACTGAATCTACACATATTTATTTGCAATTTTTTGCCAAGCGGTTTAATTTCTATGCAATTTACAAGATTCTACCGAAATCTGTCAACTAAACGAATTAACGAAATTGACCAGTCAATTGTGTCTGTTGACTGGTCAAAGCGTCTGCTGACTGGGCGCTGACTGGGCGTCTGACTAGTCAACACCTGAGTCTGACCGGTCAACTAACGATCTGAGCCGCTGATCTGAGATCTGACGGTGGCTGCTGTCTTACCGGAAACCAGCGACGAAACGGACTCCGGACGGTGAGGCGAGTTCCGGACGGCGGTGTCGATTGATTCCGGCGTCGGGGTTCTTCCTGCACGGACGTACACGGTCAACGAACGGGTTGAGAAAACATCACGCGCGCAAGGCGGCGCGCGTGTGTGTACGTGCATGCATGCATGCGTGTGCGTGTGTGCACGCGAAAGCAAAGCCTTGTGCGGCGGCGCAAGGCGCGGCGATGGCGGCGGTGGCGGGCGCTTGGTGTGGGCGTGGAGGGCGGCGACGGAGGCGGCTGGCGGCGGCGAGGCGGTGTGGCGTGGCGATGGCGCGTGGCGGCGCCGGCGGCGGCGTGGTCGCGGCGCAGGGAGGCGTATGGGCGGCGTGGCGCGGGAGGCATCGGGCGGCGGGATGGCGACGGCGGCGGCGTGGAGGAGGCGGCGGCGCGGGGGAGAGGCGGGGTCAGCGGCACGGGTACCGAGGCCGAGGTGGGGTCCCCTTTTGTGACCCTGCGCACGGAAATCCTACTCAGAATCGGTCCGGAGTTAGACTAGAACTCGGAAATCGGTCCAAATTTTCGGACCGTTTTCTGGCGGTTTACTAAAACTGCGACAACTTCTCCGTACGAGCTCTGATTCAAGCGATTCTTGCGCCTACGGGTTCGTATCGTCGAGGGTAACAATCTAGCGTCAAGGTTCGAGCGAAACCACTAATCTACAAGGGTGGCGACACTAGATCCTCTAAAGCCTCCCGCAGGAGCCTCGTAGAAGAAATAGAATAGGGTTTTGCTAATGGCGTTTCGCCGAACCTTTTCACTCGACGGTTTTGCATGGAAAAGCATGATGCAATGATATGAATGATATGCAGAACCAAATCTAAAATTTGGGATGTGACACTTGGAATAGACCAGAATATCATCGATGTAGACCACGACGAACTTGTCAAGATACTCCATGAAGACAGAGTTCATTAGCCGCATGAAAGTTGCTGGAGCATTGGTAAGACCAAAGGACATGACTGTATACTCGTAAAGACCATAACGAGTAGTGAAAGCAGTCTTTGGAATATCTTCCTTATGAATCTTTATCTGGTGATACCCTGACCTTAAATCATTTTGGAAAAGACAGTGGCACCACTTAACTGATCAAATAGATCGTTGATTCTAGGGAGAGGATACTTGTTCTTGATAGTCACAGCATTGAGTGGGCGGTAATCCACAACCAGACGCGGTATATTATTATCCCGCTTCTTGACAAAGATGGTAGGACATCCCCAAGAAGATGTGTTGGGCTAAATGTATCATTTTCCTTCTAACTCCTCTAATTGCTTCTTCAACTCCATAAGCTCATGAGGAGGCATACGATAGGATCTTTTAGAAACAGGAGCAGTTCCAGGAACTAACTCTATGACAAACTCCACACTTCGATCAGGTGGCATGCGAGGCAACTCCTCAGGAAATACATCCGGAAACTCGCAGACCACGGAAACAACTTGGATCTCTAATGGAGGTAAAACTTCAAGAGCATACAACTCTGCTTCAGGAATTGAAACAGCTGAAGGAGATAGTGACCCTACGGTCCAGTACTTGACTGTTATGCCAGCAGGACTAGTCAGAGTCACAGACTTGGTTGTACAATCGAGAATGGCTTGATAACGGGTCAACCAGTCCATGCCCAAAATGATGTCAATATCAGTTGACTTGAGGGCGATCAACGAAGAGGGAAAGAGTTGAAATGCAACTTCAATTATATACCCATGACTAACCATGGTGGAACGCCAACTAGAACCAGGAGACTGAACTAGCAGAGGAATAGATAACCGCTCAAAACTTATCCCATGCATTTGAGCAAAAGCTTGTGACAGGAATGAATGCGATGCTCCAGAATCAAACAAAACTTTAGCTAGAATTTGATTGATATGAAACGTACCCATTATGACACTTGGATCTTCCTGAGCCTCCTCAGCAGAGATATGGTTCAGGCGACCTTTTCCAGCACCTGGATACTTATCATTCTTCTTTGGTGGTGGTTCATTCACAGCAGCACTCTTTTGAGGACACTCCATTGCATAGTGGCCAGGCTAGTGACAATTGAAGCATATAAAACCTGATGCATTGCCAGCAGGAGAGTAGTTTGATCCACCAGCATTGTTTGAGGTAGAATTCGGACGAGGAGCATATCCAGAAGTCCTTGGGGTATAAGAAGCACGTGGCACAACACTATAAGGCATGAAGACACGACGCTTCTTATTACTGGAACCAGCCTTGTTATACCCACCTGAGGACGCTTACGAGTTTCTTCATGCTCCACTTTTCCACTTTCGGACTTCATAGCCTTGTTGACAATACCTTGGAAGTTACCAAAGTCCATGAGGTGGATATCACGATGAACCTCAGGATCCAGTCCCTTGCGGAACAGAGCTTGCTTCTTAACATTAGTGGAAACCTCTTCAGTAGCATAGCAGGAAAGACGGTTGAAGTTGCGCTGGTAATCACACACGGAACTAGTGCCCTGCTTCAGCTTGAGGAACTCCTCCCTCTTTTGATCCATTAGACCCTCCGGAATATGATAAGCTCGAAAGGCATCAGTGAACTCTTGCCATGTAACCACATGGTGATCTTCTTGCATAGCCAGGAAATTTTCCCACCATGAGTTGGCTACTCCCTCCAAATGATAGGCAGGAAAAGTCACCCAATCAGCTTGAGCAACATGACCAACCTGAAGTTTGTGCTCCATGGTGCGAAGCCAGTAGTCCGCATAAAGTGGCTCAGTGGAATAGCTGAAAACTGGCGGAGTGAGACGTGTGAAGTCCTTGATTCCAACTTGATTGTTCCGGTGTTGCGCTCAATCCTTTCAAGGAGCCTCATGTTGTCAGCATGGTTGGTTTCGTACATGGCGAGTTGAACCATGGACGGCGGTGGAGGAAGGTTGGAAGATTCACCCTCATTTGCGGCACCCCGAGCATGAGCACGTGTACGGGAACGAGAGGTATCACCCATCCTAAAAGAACAAAAAGAGATTAGATAAAGGATTCAAAGGAGCAAGATGGATGGATGAACAAAGAGTACTTGATATAAACGTATCATCTTATCAAGCATGGTAGTATCAAAGCATACTAATGTATACACTAACCAGCTGACTTACAAACCATGACAATGGAATGCTAAGATGTTACACACCAAGCAAAACTGAGATATCTTGGAACTCTGAGAATAGCAACCAAGTACGGAGTACTTTTAGAGAAACAACCCCAAAACCACGATCCTAAAAGTTTTGAGATATAATGTAGGAAATGAAAACCTTTTTCAAACCAAATAATGTAAGAGAAACTCCAGCATCAGAAACACACCAGAGAAGGAGTAAAATGAATCCTAGTCAGAGTTTCTGCAAATATTTTTTTTTAACTTTCAAATAGTTTTGTCAACTTCTGGACTCGACATCGACCAATAAAAGGGTTTCCTACAGGCAGTCCTGCTCTGATACCAAAACCCGTAGCACCCCCCGGGGTTAGGGTTAAACTAACCTCAGATCACCATCTAAGATAAGTTCAACTCCCAAACACGGAAGATCACGGTATGATTCGGTAACATTACAGAACACAGGGATTCAACAACATAAGTTTAAACTCTTAACATAGTAAGATATTAGAGTTATTACAAACCAGAGGTCATAGACCCAAAATTACATCACACAGCAAAAGAAAATTATGTTGTTCTACACAACAACTTAGCAAAAGGCCTAAGAGGCCATAAACAAAAGCGACATCCATCCCATAGTCCTTAGTCGATGTCAACGTAGAAGCCACCTTCAGTTGCAACCAGATCCTCTGTAGGAAAACAAAAATGGCGCAAGGCTGAGTACGAGAATGTACTCCGCAAGACTTAGATAACCTAGTATCTACATGCTCTGGCTAGAAAGGCTTTCTCTGGATTTTCATTTGAGGAAAGCAATCTTTATTTGTAAACAAGAGAGAGAAGAGGCTCGTCTACTCAGAATCTTTTAAAAGGGGATAAGATAGCGACTTCTTCATCTTGTTCATCACATCTTGATAACCACCAGCTTCATTAGAACCTCCTATCTAGGATCACCCCCTCAACCCCGAGGAAGCATCCTTAAGAACATGTGGATCAACAAGTTTTACTTAGTTTATAGTTCTCTATGATCATCACGTCTGTTCCCAGGTCGTTCATAACCGTGAACATGGCTTTTCGAAAAGATTAATACCCTTTAGGGGTGTAAAACTTTACCCACATGCACCAACCGACTCTTAATGCCAAATTATTAGCCCTCTTCCATGGAAGGCTGGTATAGGGTGGTTGACCATGACCTTTACCTTGCTTTCGCCGAGACCATGAGTCATGCCCTAGGGATGGTTCCGCCATAACGGGTCAAGTCCCTAAGCCGGTCCCTAAAGATGTGAGGCGAGGTTGGTTCACCAGGGGCTCCATCGACCCCAAGCAACCGCGGCCACGCTTCCCTACCTATTATGATACACCTCCTTCACCTCCTCATTTCAAAAAGGTTTTCAATGCGTATGCCAGATGGAAAGCCTGAACTATGTGACTCATGGAATCTACTAGGCAAGTTAGTTGCTCGTGGTGTTTTCCAGGCCCCGTGTCGTTTTACGCTCGTCTTGGTTCAAGAGGCAAGAACTTGGGTCCTAATGGTGGCGAGCATGGGACTACAAAAACCACACCCAACGTGGCCTACCATACAAGCCTTAGCATAATTAGTTAACTACTTCGATGATGTCACCACCTCCTACCTTTCTAGATTCTCCGGCACCTCTGATTCATCGTTCGGATAGATCAGACTTAAATACTATGCATGGCTAAGTTGTCGACCTCAGAAGCTCTAGAAACGCTCATATGCCAGACCTAGGTATGCTAGGAGCATTGGATCAGGAGTATAAGGCTACAAAAGGAAACAGTGCAGTAGATAGGTAACACTAGCTACTGACAAAAGACCATATTGGAATCGTGTGCATCATAGTGAAAAAGTAATATAATTTATAAAACATAGGTTCAGAATGAGAGGCTACGCTTGCCTTGTCCGTTAGTAGACTGGTACGGATCTTCGGTGTTGTTGACTTCAGCTTCGGGTTCGGATCCTATCGCGAAGAACCAAATACTGGAAACAAAGGCGACAATCAAGACATGGCATCGATGCAATGCTCAAGCAAGGATGATGATATGAAAAGTTGATTGCATTGAAATGAAACCCTAAAACATGCTCGGCAATTTAAACGGGGTTCCGAGGGTTGAAAACCCTAACTCGGGAAACTCCGGAAACACATGAGAGGGGTTACTATGTTGTTCTAATTAAACTTGTCATTAAAGTTGTTGAACAATGCATGATTATAGGTTAGTTAGATAGTTCTCATTTTTCTAAACATTTTGATATATTATTTGTATTTTCCTGACTTATAAATTAAAAGTTATTGAATTTACAATATTCAAACAATTTATGAAATTAATAAAACAATTTATTATATCAGGGTGACGTCATAAAACAACCCAGGGCTTTGTTACCAAATCTGAACCTACCCACGGTGACTGACTGGTGGGGCCAGAGCCACATTAGCAGCCCCACGCGCAAAGTGGGGGTCGGGCGTTCTCACCGGGCGCTCTAGCTGCCGAGAGGTGGGCACGCCACGCAGGCAAGCCACGTAGACCTCGCCGGAGCACGGCCAGACGGTGGCGAAAGGAAGCGCTAGGGGGCGATCTGGGAGGCGCGGTTGGGCGGGTTCGAACGAGCTCACCGAGAAGGACTTAACCCTGGCGGCATCGGCTCGTTTTGGTCGCCGGAGAGACGGCTACGGCGGTGACTGGCGGCGCACGGTGGCGGAACACGACGCTGAGACGAACCAGTGAGGAAGGGGGCTAGCGAGGTGTCAACACATGGATTTTTAATCCCAAATGCCTGTTATGCCATACATCGCAATCCCAGGATTACCATTTTTGCGAGACATAACATATTTCGATACCACAATAGATCATCCATTACAAACCGTACATAAAGTCTTACACAAATAAGGATCTCATGATCCAATTCTTAATACAACTCAAGAAGCGGAAATACGTAATAATAACGGTAGCGTACGCGAAGCTCCATCTTCGGGGTCACAGGCAATGCTGACAATGGGAGATGATCCTAGTTGTCGTAACCTTCATGGGGTCATTCATCCTGGTACTCCTCTTCATAGTATGGCCATGGGAATAGCCAGGGAAAAGCCATGAGTACTCTTTAAATACTCGCAAACTAATACTAACAAGTGAAGGGGTATTTGTATTAGGACACTAAGCTCTAGGGTTATTTTGCAAAAAGCCAGATTTACCTCTACTAAGTTCAGAAGAAAGAAAAGCTAGTTGAAATTTTATAACACCTAAGTGGGAACTTGTATTTTATATCACAACTCTATTGTGGTCAAGTCAAAATCTCAATTCATCTCATAAGTCGTTTTAAAAACATCTGACGTGGGAACAGTATGGCCACTCCAACTATCCATAACCGTGGACGCGGCTATTTGAATAGTTTGACACTCTACAAAGATTGTACACTTTCACCACAACATTCGATACATCCGTCAGCAACAAATCCTGAATTCACCATACTCAGTATGCGGATAATCAATCATAACCTTTCAATTACACGCCCTAGTATAAGCACCTCTCCTATGAGTTTCGCCTCCCAACCATGACCAACTATCATCTTGGGTACTGCACAGGTGGACAATCTTCACAAGGTAGCCTCAGCTCAGACCTTGGCCGTGAGGGAACCCATACTAAGGTATATAAGTTTCCAGTCAAGCCCTACCCAATTTTCGGGTATTGTGGTTGTATGGTAAAATTGGAATGGTATCGCATCCAGACAACCATTAGTTTTATAAAGGGCTAAGGCTCATGCCTCAACATTTTCATCATCCAAATCATCTGGTGTTCGGAAACACATGTCAAAACATCTCAGTAGAATGTCTCATCATTCTAAGGTTTTCATAACCATTTTCCACCAAGTATTCCCATCTAAAGTTGATCAGGTTTTATGCTTAGCACTAGCATCTACAAGTGGGGGTGAGTACTAATGAGGGGTGGTAAACAAGTGGTGTTTAACTAAGTTCAATCTCATGCCTTAGGGTGACATCAAGATTATCTAGCTTAGGCCAAATTTAATGCTCTCTATGCAACCTTCAATTATCTTCCTAAAATCTACAAGTTACTTAAGTAGACTCTAAGTAATAGCTTTGATAAAGAAATAAAGTATAAAGCTTGCAAGTAAAACTAGGAGGGGTATCAAGTGGGTATGATCACATATGCTTAAGGCATATAGTGTCATGGTAACAAGCAAGCGTTGACTTGCATAGGTAAAGTATATTGCAAGTGTTAGCTTGCTCAATCAACTAGTAGTATTAGGCTTGCCTTGTGCAGATTAGTGGTTGAAGTTCTCCTTGGCTTCTTCTTCGTAGTATCCTCCTTCCTCCTCGTATCCTTGGTCGATACTAGCGTCTATGAATAAATACAAGGTACACAATAACCAAACAATACATAACTATTTTCAATCATCACACAAAGGTTTTCTATAGATGATCTAGCATCATAACTAACCTTACAAGAATAAAGCATTTGCATTATTTATTTATTTTTAGAAAAGTAATTTCTACTCATTGAAAAACTACTTAAGATTTAATATTCTCCAACTCAAATATGGGATCATGTTGACACATGTCATCACCACATATTTGAGTACATGGGAATGTGATTTAAAGTAGTGTCACAATTTAATAAGGTTTAAATAAAGCGACTAGAAATGCCTATCTGGCATTCTTTTATTACTTGAACATTATTTCTTTAAGTAAACCCATATGTTTTTATATATTCTGAAAGTATGGTTAAATGTTATTTTTGAGAGTTGGAATTAACTCAAAAGCTATTATGGTTGAAATTTGAAAAATGTTTGAATGCATAAAAGCTTCTGACTTGTTATTTTTACCAGGGTTGATCTAGAGATCCAAATTATTTGAATCCAACGGGCTTGGATTGATCATGCAATTTGGTTCACTTAATCAAGCTGGGTTGATTTTTGAAACTAGGTACAGAACGGAGTTTGAATTAAAATAGAAAAAGCTAAATTCAATTGAGTGGGCTGCACGGGAAGGGTTATTGGGCCGGCCAAGTGTCACTCCGCAGCGCAGGGCGCAACTGACAGGGGGGTCTAATAGTCAGTAGCTCATAAACGCGAAGCGGTACGGGTTGATGTGGTGCGTTGGATTAGAAGTGAGATCGACGGCTGAGGGTCGTCGTCGACGATGAACAAGTCTCCGGCAAGCCCAAACACTTGCGGCTCGGTGGGGGTGCATAGGGAGCATACCGGGGCTCCAGTGACAACGGCGAGGCGGGCAAACGACAAAGTCGATGATGGCGAACTCAGGGGTGGTCGTGGCAGCTCCGGGGGTGGTCGAAATCAACGGCTCCCTTCTTCTCTAGAGGCGGCCTGCTCCGGCGCAATTCCAGCAAACTGCTGCTCCTCGTGCTCTGGCTAAGGGATGAAATGATCAGTGAGATGAGGGGAGTGAGATGGTGTGAAGAAATCGAGTGGGGTTCATCTCCTTTTATAGGCTCGATGGCGAGACCAAGAGGGATGGGCAGGCGACGGTGGCGACACGTCTACATGCGGCTAGAGGCATGGTCGAGGTTGGCGATCGACGGGCGGTCTCCTGGCGATGCTCTAGAGCTTAAATGCGCGTGTAGGGGCGATGGCAAATGGTCGGGAACGTTCGGTGCTCTGCAAGGCAGAGGCGGCGAACTCCACGGCAAGTGGTGGCTACAGGGTACGGGCGGTGAAACGAGCATGTCTGGTGGTCTCCTGGGACGGTGGGGTACATGCTGGCGGGCGGCAAGGGCTCGAGGTGGTCGGGTGGCGTGGAAACGATGCGTGCTCTGCGGTGCGCGTCGGGCGCGGCGTTCCTGGCGGTTCTGGGATCTGTTCTTGAGCTAGGGCTGGTTGAGAGGGGGCGGTGAGGCATGGGCTGCATGCTAGACAAGGTTGGCACGACTAGTTCTTCTCCTAGCTTGTTGTCCACACTAGGGTGACATGGGTGCAATCGGCTTGCTCACCATTGATTACAATGGCAAGCTCACAGTGGTGCTAGAGCTTAGTTAAAGTTTCTAGATGATCTACTAAGGCTAGTTGTAACCATAGAGGGAACAAGGTTGGCCAAAACACTGCTCAACATAGTGTTTTTGATTTTGTGGATTTCAATCTACAACCTGTTTGATGAAATGGCTGCATGAACTTAAGTTTTGAATTTTGAAAATATTTTTGGTGGGTGTGCTAGGCATGTGTTGAGGGTTCTATGGATGCTTGGGTTTTGAAAATTGAGCTTGTTTGAGTGTTTTTTGAAATAGTGGGATCTTCCCATATGAAATAGATTCAATTTTAAACTGTCATTTAAACTAAGCATTTAAATGTTTTTGGATGATCACAAAGTGGGACTTGGTACCTTATTATGAGTACTAATAAGGGGTGCAAAGATCCATACATGTTTCTGTTAAGTTCTGAAAGTTAGGGATAGCCAAAGTAGGCATGGGAGTTAATTTGGCCAAAGTGACCATTCACCTAATTTGTTTATTTTGACTTGTTTGTCTTTGGGAAAAGTTTGGGGATTGTTTAGATGATGTTTATTTCACCTAAGAATCATTTTACAAGCAAAGTAACACAGAACCATGGCAATTCAAAAGAATCCAAATTTTTAATACACACTCATATGAATGCTTTCATACTTTTAATTTGGAAAAGTTTTTGTTAACCCTAATTTTGATGATTAGAGTTTGATGATCCAAGTTTAGTATTTTTGGGATGTTACAGACCTTCCCCCCTTAAAAAAATCTCGTCCGAGATTTGAAAAAGGACGAAAAGATTACCTAGGATTTCAAGAGATCGACAAACTCCGTCTTGATGTGATCTTTGCGCTCCCAGGTAGCTTGTTCTTCTGTGTGGTTGCTCCACTGAATCTTGAGAAACTTGATGATTCGGGTTCTGGTAGTTCTGAAGGCTTCTTCCAAAATATGGATGGGTACTTCGGGATAGGTCAGGTCATCGTTGATTTCTATGGTCCGGTGATCAATATTCTTGAACACTTCAGTCTTCTCCGGGACTTCGAGGCACTTGCGAAGTAATGAGATATGGAACACATTGTGCACGGCTGACATCTCTTCAGGTAGTTCCAATTGATACGAAACTTCTCCTCGACGGTTCAGAATCTTGAAGGGGCCGATATATCTGGGGGCTAACTTTCTTTTGAGTTGGAAACGCTGCATTCCCTCCAATGCCGACACTTTCACATACACAAAATTTCCTATGTTGAAGGCGAGGTCTCGACGTCTCTTGTTGGTGTAACTCTTCTGCTTCTCGTAGGATGTCGGGTCCGAAAATCTGACTCTCTCCTACATATGACCAATTCAAAGGGGTGCGACACATCCTTCCATACATGAATTCGAATGGGCCCATTTGCAAACTAGCTTGATAACTGTTGTTGTATGAAAATTCTGCGAATGGCAGACAGTCTTCCCATTTTGATCCATACTCTAACACACATGCTCTCAACATGTCTTCGAGTATTTGATTTACTCGCTCCGTTTGTCCATCGGTCTGAGGGTGATAAGCGGTGCTGAAATCTAGTCGGGTTCCTAAACCTTCTTGGACTTTCTTCCAGAATCTCGAGGTAAACTGAGTTCCTTGATTCGATACGATGTTCTTGGGGACTCCATGCAAACTGACGATTCTAGCGATGTATAACTCCGCTAGCTTCGAACTCTGATATGTGGTCTTGACTGGTAAGAAATGGGCGACTTTGGACAATCTGTCCACTATCACTACTAGGAAAACAGCTATAGGTAATCAGCACATCCGTGGCTCACATGGTTGAAGTGCCCCACGGCTAAAACAGGCGTGGCTCACCTGTGGGCAGTGCCCTACTAGTAACTAGAACAACCGTGGCGCACATGACTATAGTGCGCCACAGATGTGTGTGGGCCAGGGCCCTGTTGGCCACACGCCAAACATCTGTAGCGCACTACAGTCATGTGCGCCACGGTTGTTAGGGTCATCTGTGGCGCACGTGTGCCTGGTGCGCTACGCCTAAGCGCATGCCCCCCTCTGCTCTGAAACGGCCACAAACTTCTGTGGCGCACTCGGCCTAGTGCGCCACAGGGAGTAGGAGCATCTGTGGCGCACGTGGCATAGTGCGCCACAGATGTTTGTACTCCCTGTGGCGCACTAGGGCCGTGTGCGCCACGGATGTGTCGATTCTTTTAGGACAGCACTTTATGTGCACATGTGTGCCCACACATCCACCACCCCACACTTCACTTTCCCCTTCTTCTTCCTCCTTAGATCTAGTCGGGATCTTCTCCTTCCCACCTCAATTTCTCCACACATTCACCATTTTTAGCATGTAAAACTTGCTTTGGATGTTACATAAGTAATAGAGGAGGTCTCCGGTCTCTCATCTATCCGTCTCCGGTCGACGCGCGCACCTCTCCTTTCCATCTTTCTCGCGATCGATCGGTCTCTCATCTCGGTATGTTGTCCATGTAAGGATGTGTTCATGTGTATATGGATGATGTGCTCATATGTATGTAGATGATCGATGCTCATGATGTGTGTATGTGTGGAGAGGATCGATGGTCATATGTGTGTGTATATGGAGAGTATCGATGATGCTCATGCATGTGTGTATGGAGAGGATAATGATATGTTCACGTGTGTATGGATCGGTCTCTCTCTCTCTTGTGTTTGTATGTGAACAAGTTGCCATTTGTTTTGCCAAAATGTTGATTCATTTCCATTTTGGCAAGACTTTGGCATTTCGCAAAGGTCCTAATTTTAGGATATGCCATGCCGAAATTTTCTATCGACCATTGCATGCATGCATTCATTATGTGGTTCTAATAGACTTCAAAATTGTACCGTGTACATCGTGCAGGCAAAAATGGTCCGCATAATGAGCGAAGGCATTGTGGCTAGATTTTTGAAATGTGCGACGGCCGACATGATACGAAATAACAAGAGAGATATAAGATGTCCGTGCAGAAGATGCAAACTCAACTGGGTGATCGACCCAGATTCCGGGAATCTGCAGACGCACCTGCTCCGCCATGGTTTCATGGATGGATACACTCGTTGGATAAGCGATGGCGTAGATGATGGAGACGGTGAAGAAGGTGGCCAACATGACGATGATCATCATCACGGCGAGAACGGGCGAGATGATGAAGAGTCTCCTGGAGATGGTGAAGGTGCGAGCGCATCGGGATGATGATGATCTAGATGCGGAGGAGCGGACGACGATGGAACAACGTCGGTGGGTGCGGGACCCTTATGTGCAAGAGCTTCTTCTCAAGCGGAGTAACGCCAGGGCTGCCGCTAGAGAAAGCCAAGCTTGCGCAACTTGAGAAAGACGCGTTACTCCATTGTATGAAGGATGCAGGCCCGATGATACCGGTTGAATGTAACGCCAAGGCTATGGAGATGAAGGCAAAGCACAAATTGAGCTAAGCAAGCTTCGTCGATATGATTGCATTCTGTCACTATCATCTCCCTGAGGGTAACACAGGTCCAACTAGTTTCGAGGATGCCAAGAAAATCGTGTGTCCTCTAGATCTACCGCACTTTAGATATCACGTATGCATCAACGATTGCATCATTTATCGGGCGAGGGCGGAGAAAACCACATGTCCGGTGTGCGGCGTGAGTCGATACAAGAAAGGGAAGAAAGCACCTCGAAAAGTGGTATGGTACTTTCCTATCACTCCTCGTAGCAGGGCTATTTCGTGGACCCTAAGGCGAAGCTCATGCGATGGCATGCGGAAAGGAGGAAGCCAGAGATGATGATGACCCGAAAAGGATGAGCTGCGACGCACCCTTGGATGCTAGCCAGTGGAAAGCATTGGACCTCGAATTCCTAGAATTCGTGGAGATTCGAGGAACATCAGGCTTGGTGCGAGCACCGATGGACTCAATCCGTTCGGTAGCCAGAGCAGCACGCACAACACTTGGCCCGTGTTTGTATGGATGTACAACTTCCCTCCATGGTTGTGCATGAAGAAGAAGTACATACAAATGAGTATGCTAATTCAAGGGCCGAAACAACCTGGTACCGACATCAATCTGTATCTCGGGCTGTTGAAAGAGGAGCTAGCCACGTTATGGGAATCTGGAGCCAATACTTACGACGCCGCACAAGATTATTTCACTATGAGAGCGTTGGTCACTACGGTGCAAGACTATCCAGGTTGGGTATATCTCGGGCAAAAGTTATCCAAGGATTCTGCGCATGCGTTAGGTGCATGGATAACACAAGCTATCTCCAACTAGAGAAAGATCCAGGGTCATCGAAAACCGTTTTCATGGAGCACCGGAGGTGGCTCGGCAAGAATGATCCATGGAGAAAACGTGGAGACCTGTTCGATGGCAAATCAGAGACCCGAGGAATCCCAGAGCGTAGGAGCAGCGAAGAAGTGGAAGAGTTGCTGAAAAACTGGAAAGATTGTCCTAACCCTGGAAAGAAGCGAAAGAGGCAGCAACAAGACAAGCCGCTAATGAAGGTATGGAAAACAAGGTCTGTTTTCTGGGAGTTGCCATACTGGAAGTTTCTCCGCACGCCTCATAGCCTCGACATCATGCATATCACGAAAAACGTGTGCGAGAGTCTGGTCACCACCATGATCAACATGCCAGATAGGACGAAAGATGGTCCGAAAGCAAGGCACGACCTGATATGCTTGGGTATCCGGAAGGAGATCCACGGAGGACGCACTACTCCTGATGATTAGGAAGATGACGATGATCATGAGTCGGAGACGACACAAGGTCGTCGGAAGGGTAAAAAGTTCAAGAAGAACGAATATTACTGCCCTCCTTCTTGCTTCACTCTAAGCCAGGATGAGATCAAACAGTTTTCAAGTGCCTTCTAGGAGTCAAATTTCCTTACGGCCACGGGCAAGATAAGCGAGATACCTAGGCGAAGGCGGTAGAGGTTCAGTGGCATGAAGTCTCACGACTGTGCCATGCTAATGACGCAGGTACTTCCGGTCGCACTAAGAGGGATAATGGACGAGCACGTCCGTGAAACGTTATTTGGCCTATGCAAGTTTTTCGACGTCATCTCTAGGAAGTCGATTGGCTTGAATCAGCTCGGAAGGCTACAGGAGGAGATCGTGGTGATACTATGTGAGCTTGAGGTCTACTTCCCACCCGCATTCTTCGACATTATGGTGCATCTGCTGGTCCATGTCGTGGAGGACATCGTACAACTCGGGCCGATAATCCCCCGCGCTCGCATTCTTCTGACACGGAAAAGATCATATTCACCTTGTCGCAGGGACCGATGCAAAACCTGGTGACCTATCAGGCGTATGATATCAACGGCTACACATTCTACATTCTACGGAGGAAAAGGACAACAAGTGTGATTATCGTAACTCGGCGTAACGTCGGAATTCTACACCGATGACAACGTGAAGGAAAGATTCTACGGATGAATCGAGGAGATCCGGAGCTCGACTCATGGAGAAAAGGTGCCGATGTTCCGTGTCGATGGGCAAAGAGCATCGAAGAGAAGACTGGTATTTCACAACCATGGTTATACCGAAGCAGCCAAATCCAAGGTCGCAACGTGGTGCAAGCTGAAAAATGAACCGTGGTACCGCTACCAAAGTGGACCAATGTTTTTTCATTACCGACCCGACAAAGCCTAGCCGTGTTGTCGTGAGGAGAGGAAAAAGAAACATCATCGGAATGGATGGAGTCGCCAACGAGCAAGACTTCGACCAGTACGGCGATCCAAAGATTGAAGATGACGACGACTACGATGCAGCAACATACATCACAAGAAGAAAAAGGACAACCCTACCCAAAAAAGGTAGCCCGTTCGAAAGAAGAAACATTAAAGTGCTAGGGCTAAATTATTCAACCGCGACAAAGAAGGGAAAAAAGATTGTAAAACGTTAGCTCAAAAAATATTGTAAACGCGTGGTCAAAAAAGATTGTAATATTCATGAACAAAGTATTATGAAATTTAGTTATACTTTAAATCATATTTTTGGGCATTTTTGGAATATTATTACTTTTGGGCATTTTTGGAATATTTAAAAGTATTTTAAAATCAAAATAAAACTTCTATGGCATATATCACCAATTTTGGGCATTTTTTGGAATATTTAAAAGTGTTTTTAAAATCAAAACAAAAAATTGGGACACCAGGATTCGAACCTGGGTGCTCTCAGGTTTAGAATAGAGTAGTGGGCAGAACCAGTGGGATAGGCTAGTATAGTTGTTAGCTAGTGGGACTATAGTTCTCTTATCCAGTAGTTAGAAGCCGATAGGCGTAGCGCACTAGCCCATAGTGCGCCATGAGATATCCGTAGCGCACTATGGCTCGGTCTATGCCTAAGTGGCTTTATCCACCGTGTGGCGCCCGACCCCTCTCTCATCCCCATCTCTCCATCTCTCAGCCCGGCGAAGGACCGCGCGCCCGCTCTCGATCCGCCCAGCTCGAGGAGGAGGAGGCCTGCCCGCGCCCGAGGAGGAGGAGGTCCGCCCGTACGTGTCCGAGGAGGAGGTCCGCCCGCATCTCAGGAGGAGGCCCGTGTCCGAGGAGGAGCAGCCGCCGCGCGCGTCTCAGGAGGTGGAGGCCGCCGTCGTCCGCCCGTCGTCCGCCCGTCAGAGGTGAGCATCTCCTCTCCCCTCTCTCCCTCTCTCCCTCTGTTTTGGGGGCATCCTAGGCTTTGCAACCCTAGTAGCGGGCATCCCCGCAAGCAGGGCTCTCTGCTAGCTAGTACCAGAAGCCCTGATGCTGCTATAGCTCCTCCCATAGAACAATGCTGTCGTCGTCTCACTCGAATCGGTTGCGGAGGAGGGGGCCGCTGCAGCCCGCTGGCGGTGCCTCCAATGTTGCAGGCTGCCTGCGATCTTCTTCGCGGTGTCCTAGCCTAGGTTCGTTACTGGTTCGTTACTGGTTCGCGGCGTCCTAGCCATAGATAGCCATCTCCTGAAAGCAAACTACCATCTTCTCCTTGCAGCAACAACCACAGTCCAATATTGTTCATTGCATATATCAAACAACTCAGGGAAAGTATCCTTCAAAGAATTCTGGCCACACCAAGAATTTTAACTTGCATTTTTCTGCCACAAAGATAAAGATCTTTGACCTGGAGCATTTCAGACCAAAGAGCATAGTATTTAGACCTATGTTTTGTACAAAAAAAATTCTAGAATCCCCCAAATATTTTCTCCTCATAAAATCTTGCCAATGGCCATTCCCTTTTTCCACCTTCCACCACCATTTGCACATTAGAGCTAGGTTAAATTTGGTAGGCTTCTCCATCTGGACAATATTTGTTTTATGTAGTATTTTCATTGACATTTGATATACAACATCGTTAGAGAGACAAGGATCAGTCTTAGTCACTCTTCCACCAATGGACATGGTGCTCCCCATCCAACCCCCCATATTCTGCTTGATCTTCTCCCCCAGGAAGCTCATCTTAGAGACATAGGTTTTTCTGAAATGCTCCTGCTGAAATCCTAGTTATGTTGTATGGTTTTAGTACTGATCCTGGTGATGGTCTAGTAGTGCTGAGAAGGCACTACTGCAAGCAATATAAACTTTTATGCTTGCTGCTGTGTGTACTATTTGTGAAACCTGTGTGTACTGGCCATATATATTTGCTATACTGGCCATATATTTGCTATGCTGTGTGTACTATTATATATGTTCCCTATTATATATGTTCCCTGTTATATCTGTGCTCTGTTATATACTGTTGTGTATATGTTATATACTGTATATTTTATATTCTTTATGTATCTGTGTATATGTTATATACTATAAACTATCTCAATGTATATGTTATATACTGTTGTGTATCTGTGTTAATCATTAATGATGGATGATGGAAGCGGAGGCGGCGATGATGGATGGGGCTATTTTCTTTGTGTGTGAATGATGGATGGGGTCAATGGGGTTATCACTGGGGCTGGGGCTGTTTTTTCTTTTAGGGATTTCAATTGAGTTGCCCATTTCTCCCGAAGTGTTGATTCACTTCCGTTTCGGTTGAGAAAATGGGCTCGTGGGTCCAAAATTAGCAAAGGTCATGCCGGATTTTTCCGTGCATTTAACCAATTATTTGTTTTTTATTAGTGCAAAGATGTGTGACAACGACGAGGCTGGATGTTCTAAGCGCATCAGCGCTGAAGGAGAACTCAGACCTCCGAATAAACAATTGACATTCTGGGAGGCGGCCCAGCGTCTAGAAGACGATGAAGAATACCATCCTTCGGAGAGCGAGGATGATGAGATGGAAGACTTGGAGGAAGAAGCCGAAGGAACGGCGGACGATGAAACCACTGATGGCGGCGAGGGCACAGGGAGTGGTAGCAACCCTCCTAAGAAGAAGAAGAAGAAGAAGAAGCCGAAGGACCGGCGCCCGAACACGGTCGGCACGGTCAGGGAGGAAATTACCGAAGTGAGCCCATCAGGGGTTCCTTTGGAGCCCGCCCTTGTCGTCAAAGGGTACGGTGGGCAAGTGGCGGCGATCACCCGGACAACCATCTCGATCAACACCGAGAATCTCCGGCATAAAGATAATGGCCACTTGCGCACACTCCTCTTCGAGAAGCTGCACGCCAGATACAAGTTCCCCGCTAAGTATCCGAACACAAATTATCATGGGAGCAAGTAAACAAATCCGCCCTCACAAAGATGAGCACCGCCCTGGCCAGCTGGAGAACCCGGATAAAGAAGAAGATCTATAAAGAAGGCAAAAGTCTCGAGGAGATCCAGAAGATTGACCCGCAGATCACCGAAGATCAGTTCCGGGAGTTCAAGGAGAGGTGTGAATCCGAAAGAGCCCTGGCCAATAGTAATCGGGGAAAGGTGCTGCAGGCGATGAATATAGGTCATCACCATCTCGGATCTGGTGGATACAGAACCGCGGAGGCCAAATGGAATAAGGAGGACGAAGAGTATAGATCCAAGGGGATAGAAAACCCCTTTGCTAAATTCGAACCCGGGCAGGTTCGAAACTTCATCAGGGCCCGTTACCATGTGGACCCAAAAACCAAACAACTCACCGCGGATCCTGCGGTGAAGGAATTCGAGGAAATTGTGGTAAGTATAATCTAATTACCGCGGATCAACACGATTGCAATCTAATCGATGATCTAAATGATTCACTGTTACTTCTTCTGCAGGAGGAGGAAATTGTTGCTAGTCATGGATCCCAGGGTTCCTCATCCCAGGGGTCGACGGCGGCCACCCGGTGGGATAACCCTTTTAACAGGGCGATGAACCGGGCCAAGAAAATAGAGCCGGTTACGAAGAAGCCGTTGTCGGCTGGCCGTCTGGCCGGCCTCGGGGGTAAGAATTGGGTGGATCATTTTGGTCCACCGCCGAGGACGCATGTGGCGCCGTCGGGAAGGAGCGAGGAGGAAAACCGAGAGGTTCAAGAACTTAAGGCACAAGTGGCGCGGATCCCGTAGATCGTCCAAGACAACGTGGCAATCACCCTCACGTCCTTCCTACCTACCTTGGTGGAGTCAATAGCGAACTGGAGTGCGGGTGGTCGAGTAGGGCCGTGCCCGATTCCAAGCATGGTCAGCAGCCACTCGAACAACGCGGCGCCGACGAATCAGGCGAACTACGTGTTCGTGACTCCGCCCGCTAGCACCGCGGCGCCGCAAGTGTTGGTGACTCCCCCTGCCATCACCGCGGCGCCGGAGTACATGTTGGTGCCCCCTGCCATCGTCGGGCCACCGAGCTCCAAGCACCCGTCGGTAGGGTGAATACACGGCGTGCACCGCGCCATCAAGCAGCCCTTCCGTCTCTTGCACGCCTGTCGCGGTGCGTCGACATTAGCCGATCTCGACGCCATCACGGTAAACAAATTGCTTTAATTACCGCCTTTCATGCCATCTATATATTACTCTTGTGGCATCTCGCTCTGACGACGCCGTACATGTTTTCTGCAGACGGATGTTCCTTGCACTCTCTTATGCTACGTGAACAACGAGCTGAGGGATGTTGCCAAGGGTACCATCATTCAACCCTTGCAGCGCACGTTCCACTCAAAGCCGATGCCAGATAGCGTGCACAGGGTTAAAATTAGTCGGGTGCTAAGGGGCTGCGACGACCTGGAACCTCCCATTCAACCCCCAGGAGCGGATGAAGAAGAGTCGTCTGTCCTCAGAAGTTGCTTCGGCTTGTTCTTGCTATGGCCAAAGAGCATGATCCGTTTGGGGACGGCGGGGGCCATCACGCCACAGACAACAGCACCGCCTGTCGTGCCAGCGACAAGCGGTGGCAAAACCTACCGCCCTCGCCGTCACCTCCACGCGGTGGGTCGGATGATCATGTTGATGATATGCACATGGCGCAGGATCCGGCCGAGGACGACGAAGACTGGAATGATCACTTCTTCAGCACTCAGTTTGGCAACGAAGAAGACCTAGCTGGTGGCCCCACAGAGAAAGCCACTATCACCAAGCGTCTGTTTGGTTCTCAGAGCGCCTCCAGCTTGCGCCTTCTGAGCCAGCTGATACAACCAACCGGCCCTTTATTCTAAGCCGACACACTACATAGGGCGGCGGTGCTCAGATGCAGTGCCTGCCCGCTCTCCAAAAAGGAAAAAAGGCAGAAAAGAAAATCTAGCAGCTCGAGCCAGCGGTGGCGTCAACAACTACGAATCCGATCAGGTTTCGGACGGGCCACCAAGACCGAGGTATTATGTGGAGGATTCATGTGGCGGGTGAGCCCATGCTACCTAAGAATTTTGAAGCTCGCCAGTTCGGAACTGCAGAGTGTGCATGACGGCGTGCTGACGATAGAGAGACGCCTTCTATCGGAGAAAGATCCCTCGCACCCGGTATTCATGGTTAAGGTGCCACCAGGCTTGGGCTTCGTCGACACTGCCCCCGCGGATCTGTTCTTCCTGCGGTTCGAGGACATCTTCAATATGTTCCACCTATACCCGCTGCACTATACCATGGTCCGTATGTTTTCTCTCGGCCACGCAGATCATTAGAGAGAACACACGGGCATCGCTATAGTGGACCCCTACTACATGCGTGCGGCTGCTTGGGTGCCCCCGCCGAACGACGTATCGTGGCCTCGTACCTAAAAAGAATCCTCGTGGCGAACAAGACAAAGGAATACATTCTCCTGCCTTACTTTCCCGAGTAAGTCGTTATTCAGTCGCCACCGTCGATTGGCTTTATTAGATCATCATCATTCTTTTTTCAACACATTCCATTTGAATTTTTTGCGCAGAGATGAACCTTTGCGCTCATCTCCTTATCACGAAGCATTCCCACGTATTTCGACTGGGAGTCTAGAAAAGAAGAAAAACTACGACAAGATCAAGGAAGTTACGGATGATGCTCTCCGGCTTTGCCTCGACGGAAGGCACCAGCTTCATGCGTAAGAAGGTCAAGTTCGAGGCACGTCTTCAACCACGTGAGTTCCCCTGCGTGAAGCGGCGGAAAACGATGAAAGGAAGCCTACTCGCACTCCATCACATGAGGCGTTCCTACTTGACCAGCAGAATTCTCTGTTGCGGATCATCTCAAGCAGTGGGCGAAGCAAAGGCCAAGATCAATGATTCGGATATTAGACAAGAGATGTATCGCATCCAGCAGCAGTTTGGGGCAATCATCTTTCGTGATGTCATGACTTCGGGGGGGATCTTCTACGGAGGAAATATCCCGAATAACCGTGACATAGAAGATCGCCTAGAGATGCAGGGTGACTATAGGAAGTTCATGACGAGACAGGGCGTCCTCCCGTTCCCTAAGCCGAGCCAGAAGGCTTGATGTTGGCCTAGTTGTAGTTGCAAACTATAGATGACCTTTGTGTGTGTGTGTGGACGACAAGTGTACTTATCTTATTAGGTTTATGAATCACCGCTTACTTATTTTGCTTATTATTATTATATATCAATCAATGCTTGGTTTTTTTGCTTACTCTTTGGTTTTTTTGCTTACTCTTTGGTTCTCGGACGACAAGTGTGAGTTATTTTTGTCTTTTTCGAGAATATGCCGATGATTGAAATGTCGTGGCACAATATATATGTGAATGTGCTATGACGGGATTGTTAGCCTTGTGATATGCACAAGTCCAGGAATTGTGCATCCTACTTGGCTAACAGTCCCGTCATAGCATATTCCTGTGTCCAACGACCTAGCTAGTTATATATGAGGCATTCTTTTCGACTTATTTTTGTCTTTTTCGAGAATATGCCGATGATTGAAATGTCATGGCACAATATATATGTGAATGTGCTATGACGGGATTGTTAGCCTTGTGATATGCACAAGTCCAGGAATTGTGCATCCTACTTGGCTAACGGTCCCGTCATAGCATATTCTGTAATCAACGACCTAGCTAGTTATATATGAGGCATTCTTTTCGAGTTATTTTTGTCTTTTTCGAGAATATGCCGATGATTGAAATGTCATGGCACAATATATATGTGAATGTTCTATGACGGGATTGTTAGCCTTGTGATATGCACAAGTCCAGGAATTGTGCATCCTACTTGGATAACAGTCCCGTCATAAGCATATTCCTGTGTCCAACAACCTAGTTATATATGAGGCATTCTTTTCGAGTTATTTTTGTCTTTTTCGAGAATATGCCGATGATTGAAATGTCGTGGCACAATATATATGTGAATGTGCTATGGGGATTGTTAGCCTTGTGATATGCACAAGTCCGTGAATTGTGCATCCTACTTGGCTACGGTCCGTCATAAGCATATTCTTGTGTCCAACAACCTAGTTATATATGAGGCATGCTTTTCGAGTTATTTTTGTCTTTTTCGAGAATATGCCGATGATTGAAATGTTGTGGCACAATATATATGTGAATGTGCTATGACGGGATTGTTAGCCTTGTGATATGCACAAGTCCAGGAATTGTGCATCCTACTTGGCTAACAGTCCCGTCATAAGCATATTCCTGTGTCCAACAACCTAGTTATATATGAGGCATGCTTTTTGAGTTTGCTCTTTTTGATTTAAGAGTACTTTCTATAAGTGTATCTTCATATGCGACTTTAATTATACATGTTTTTTCAATCACCGGTTAGTTATTATTGTCAACTTGTAGATGACGTGGTACGTCGTGTACAAGGGACGGGTTCCCGGAGTCTACGATGATTGGGAAGACTGCCGGAGACAGGTGCACCGTTTCAGCGGCAATAGCTACAAAGGGTACTACACTATGGCGGAGGCGGAAGCTAGATACACGCGCTATCTAGCGGTAGTTAGGACAAGGAACCGGATGAAGACCTACACCTTCGTCGCGGCGGTGATCATGCTTATCTTCTTTGGTTATTTATCCCGCGTTTGTGTCTAGCTAGCTAGTTTAGATGTCTAGGCGAGCTTCCGAGCTCTAACTTGTTCGATCGACACATGTATTCGCATGTCACCAACTACTACTTTGTAACATGATCAAAACAATGTAACTTGGACTATGTATTCATGTATGAGACTTATCTATATGTATTTGTTTCAATCTTGTTTTTCATATTGAGTATTTATATATATAATTTTATATCTTGTATATGTGTGTGTATATCTGCTATAATATTGTATATAATCTGTATTGCATATAATCTGGCTTGGAAATTAAAAAAAACAAAAAATACATCTGTGGCGCACATGGTCTACCTTCTGTGGCGCACTACACCTAAAGCGCACCATGGATGTTTAGTGGCGCACTAGGTAGTGCGCCACAGAAGATCCAAGGGGTAGCGCACCACGCCAAACTTCTGTGGCGCACTAGGAGGTGCGCTACGCCTATCTCTACACAACCGTGGCGCACTAGGCAGTGCGCCACGGCTGAGAGATAGCCATAGCGCAAGGCCCGTGGCGCACTGCAGGTGCGCCACAGATGATGGTTTCAGGTGCGCCACTAAAGGCCGTTTTCCTAGTAGTGTATGACCCAGATAGAGTCATTTCCCCTACTAGAAGTAGGCAATCCGGTGATAAAGTCCATTCCAACGGAATCCCATTTCCATTCCGGAGTCTGCAAGGGTTGCAACAATCATGCGGGTCTTTGATGTCCCGCCTTGACTCGCTGACATATATCACACTTGGGGATATAGCTTCCAATTTCTCTCTTCATCTTGCGCCACCAAAATTGTTCCTTCAAATCTTGATACATCTTTGTTCCTCCGGGGTGGATTGAATAAAGAGTATCATGAGCTTCCTTGAGAATAACTTCTTTCAACTCAGAATCTGCTGGTACACAAAGGCGTCCTTTGTACCACAGAACTCCTTCTTCGTCTTCGGTAAATCCGGGTACTTTGCCTGTACTGATACGACACTTGATTCCGTCGATACTAGTATTTCCTTTTTGCGCCTCTTTGATCTGGTTGATCAAAGTGGGTTGAAGTTCTATGATAGCCAAAAATCCTTCACTCACTAATTCTATGCGGAAATATTCCATCTCTTTGCGCAAGCTTGGTTGCTCCTTCAAAATCATGGAGTTCAAGCGGCACGGCAATCTGCTAAGGGCATCTGCTACCACATTGGCTTTACCGGGGTGATAGTGAATGTCCAGATCGTAATCCTTGAGTAGCTCAATCAATCTTCTCTGTCTCATATTGAGATTCTTCTGAGTGAATATATACTTCAGGATCTTGTGATCTGAATAAATCTCACAATGGTTTCCCATCAGGTAATGCCTCCATGTCTTCAGGGCTAGAACTACGGCTGCGAGTTCGAGGTCATGGGTTGGGTAATTTTGCTCATGTTGTTTCAGTTGTCGAGATAGATAAGATATAACTTTGCCTTCTTGCATTAGCACACATCCGAGACCGATCTTGGATGCGTCACAATACACGTTGAAGGGCTTAGTGGTATCTAGCATGATTAAGATTGGGGTTGAAATCAATCTCCTCTTGAGTTCTTGAAAACTCGCTTCACATTTGTCCGTCCATTCAAACTTCTTGTCCTTCTTCAGCAATTGGTTCATGGGTCTGGCGATACTCGAGAATCCTTCTACGAACTTGCGGTAGTATCCCGCCAATCCGAGAAATGCACGAACTTGGGTTTGAGTGGTTGGGGCTTGCCAATCTTCGACATCTTTCACTTTTGCAGGGTCAACGGCAATTCCTCCGGCTGATACAATGTGACCGAGGAATCCTACTTCCTGTAACCAGAATTTACATTTGCTAAACTTGGCATACAATTGATGCTCTCTAAGGGTTCCAAGAATGGTCCTTAGGTATAGATCATGTTGTTCTTCTGATTTGGAATAAACCAGAATGCCATCGATGAAAACAACGACAAACTTATCCAGGAAGTGCATAAAAATCTTATTCATGAGATTCATGAAATAAGAGGGGACATTGGTTAATCCAAAAGACATGACAGTATACTCGTATAATCCATATCTGGTGGTAAATGCAGTCTTGGGAATATCCTCTGCACGAATCTTGAGTTGATGATAGCCTATTCTAAGATCAATCTTAGAAAACACTTTTGCACCGGTCAACTGATCAAACAGATCTTCTATCTTGGGAAAGGGGTACTTGTTCTTGATAGTGACATAATTCAACTTCCGATAATCCGTACACAAATGGTTACCTCCATCCTTCTTATCCACGAAAAAAACAGGTGATCTCCATGGTGACGCACTTGGTTGAATCAATCCAATTTCCAACATGGCATCTAGTTGCTTCTTCAGTTCTGCTAGCTCAGACGGGTTCATACTATATGGTCTCTGGGCTATGGGTCCTGTTCTGGGGATTAGTTCAATGATAAACTCGATATCCCGATCTGGGGGCATACCGGGCAAAACATCTATAAATACATCGGGGTATTCACAGACTATCCGGACTTGATCAATGGTAGGTTGGGCTATACTCTTGTTGCACTTGAATTGATGAGGTAAGGTTTCAGATATATGCTCGACTGATATTAAAGGTATCTTGGTCATGGTTATGGCTTTCTTGGCACAGTCAATCAATCCTTTATGTTTGGACATCCAATCCATTCCTAGTACTACTTACAAACCTTTAGTTCCAAGTACTATCATATTAGCATAAAAATGTATGCCATGGATTTGGATAGGGATGGCTTTGCAAATTTGCCTAGCCTTGGTGGTTGATCCAGGAATTTGAACAATCATAACATGCTTTAGTTTGGTTGGTTGAATCTTACTAGTGCAGGCAAATTATTCGGTGACAAACGAATGCGATGCACCAGAAACAAACAACACTCTAGCAAGTACTGAATTAACAGAAAACATACCCAGCACGACATCTGGCGCTTCCTGGGCTTCTTCAGCATGCATGAGAAAAAGACGGCCGTTGCGGTTGAGCGAGTTCCCTGGGGCAAACCTTCTTCCGGGATGAACACGATGCTGTTGCTGAGCTGGGGCATTTGCATTAGGGGCTGCGACATTCTTCTTGGCGCACTTATTGGAGAAGTGACCCTTATTTCCAAAGTCATAACAAGTAACTTGCGATTTGTCCTTTGCTGCAACAGGAACATCATTGCTTCCAGTCCTTAGGGCAGCGTTGGTGTTGGCAGCAACATTGTTGTTGTTGAACTTGGGTGGTGCACGGTTGAAATTGTTAGAGTTGCCGGGGTTGTTGTGATTTCCTCCGGGCCTTGGGTTTCCACGGTTGGGATAGGTCGGACGGTTTATCGGGGGTCTGTTGGTTCTCGGGGCAAATACTGGAGATGGCTTAGGGCGATACTTTGGGGTCTGATGGGTTCCTGGCTGATGCATCATGCGACGCTTGCGGTTCTCATTGGCCTGGTTGATCTTTCCTACCATCTGGATGGCAGAGTCGACAAGAGCTTCAATGTCAGCAAAGGGGATATTGACCAATACCGTCTGCATCTCATCGTGCAGACCATTCAAGAATCTCTCTTTCTTCTTGGCTTCGGTGTCAATCTCATCCGGGGCATAGCTAGCTAATGACAAGAATTTGTCACGGTATTCCACTACGGTCATCCTTCCTTTCTTCAGTTCTCTAAACTCGTTTCTCATCCTCTTCATCAAACCTGGGGGCACATGGGTTCTGCTGAACTTGACCTTGAATTCCTCCCAGGTCATCATCTGTCCTCCTGTCATTGAACGAACGTTGTTCCACCATGCTCTTGCATCTCCAGCTAGATAGTGGGTGGCGAACAGGACTTTGTCGTTGGCTTCCACTCCGGCGACTTCCAGGTTGTTTTCCATGGTTTGCAGGCAATAATCAGCGTCTAAGGGCTCTTCTGATTTAGTGAAAACAGGTGGTTTGGTGTTCTGGAAATTCTTGAGCTTAGATCCATGGTTGTCCTGATTTCCTTGGCCTTGATTGTTGTGGGCTAGCTGGGCTATCTGCTGAAGGGTGTCTAGGTTGTCTTGATGTTCGGCTCTTTCAGCTTCGTAGTCAGAAACCAACATTTGCAGGATCTGCAACATCGGGTCCGAGGATCAACCACTTCCTCTGCGTGGCATCTGAAGATTGAGATAGATCATGAGAAAAGAGGGAAATCTCTAAGGTTCAGGGACTTTGAAAAGTTTTTAAAGTTTGACTCAGATTTTCTAGCAACTTGCTTTTCATTCATTCATTCATAGAACCCGATACAAACACACACCACAAAACAAGGAAAAAAATATGGTTTTAAGAACCATTCTGGAAACTACGATACAGTGGGACCGAATACAACTCACTATGCTAGTGCTCAAGTGCTACTACTCCTTAGAGTCGGTGTAGTCGTCATCCTCATCATCATCGATGAAGGCGAAATCATCCTCATCTGTGAAGAAGTCCATAGCCTGATCCTCCAGAAAATCATCATCATCGCTGAGATAGGAGTAGGGGTCTCCACGAAGATCATCTCCGGCATTCTCCCTTTCCTCCAACTGGATGTCTCTCTTGTGGATGGTCTCCTCCAAATCCGAGATACGGTGGCGAAGACGGGCAATGATGCGCTCCTTCTTGTCGAGCTGACGGCAGCGAGACTTGCGATCCTTCGCTAGCATGGAGGGCTTGTGTTTGGAGTAGTCACGGCAATTGTCCAATTCCTGCTGGCGATCATACATCATGAAGATGAGGTGGTCTAACTGAGTCTTCAGCTCGGGTGGTATGGGGCTTCCAGTGGCTGTCCCATAGCATCACGCCTTGGACAAAACTCAAAGCAAGTACCCTTGATCTGGTTGATACTCTGCCCACATAGATGGGCAAGATCTTCCTGCATGGCCCTGGCAAGTCCATCGAGCCAGTTGATTTCTCTTAAGGTGAACTGAATTCCCTTGGCAGTGGGAGGTTCAATCTTTCCTGGGAGACTTGCAACAATTAGCCACTTCAGATCTTCTCTTCCTTGATCATTGAGCTGAGCTCCGAAGAACACGGGGTGCGGACACTCCAGAAGTTCCGAAAGCTGGTCCAAATCCCGCTCAAAGATAAGGTCTCCTCGATTCCCCAACTAATAAAACTTGCTGTACTTCCCGTCCATATATAAGAATATAGGATGAGTAAGTTAGTAGAGTGATCAAGTGTGTCAAATTTTAGGTATTTTGCAAGAGTTTTTGAGCAACATGAATTTTCATGAAATAATAAAGGTGATAAGAATGGGAATAAGTTTTTGTAAATATTTGCTTCCTTTGGTTTTGAAACTAAGTTTTTGATTCAAACGGCCAGTCGAACTAGGGTCTCCGATGGTCAGGATGGCTCTGATACCAACTTGTCAACACCCGGATTTTTAATCCCAGATGCCTCTTATGCCATACATCGCAATCCCAGGATTACCATTTTTGCGAGACATAATAGATTTGGATACCACAGTACATCATCCATTACAAACCATACATAAAGTCTTACAGAAATAAGGATCTCATGATCCAGTTCTTAATACAACTCAAGGAGCGGAAATACGTAATAATAACGGTAGTGTAGGCGAAGCTCCATCTTCAGGGTCACAGGGAGATGATCCTAGTTGTCGTAACCTTCCTGGGGTCCTTCGTCCTGGTACTCCTCTTCATAGTCTGGACATGGGAATAGCCAGGTACAAAACCATGAGTACTCTTTAAGTACTTGCAAACTAATACTAACAAGTGAAGGGGGTTTTTGTATAGGACACTAAGCTCTAGGGTTGTTTTGAAAAAGCCAGATTTACCTCTACTGAGTTCAGAAGCAAGAAAAGCTAGTTGAAATTTTATAACACCTAAGTGGGAACTTGTATTTCATATCACAACTCTATTGTGGTCAAGTAAAAATCTCAATTCATCTCATAATTCAATTTGAAAACATCTGACGGGGGAACAGTATGGCCACTCCAACTGTCCATAACCGCGGATGCGGATATTCGAATAGTTTGACACTCTGCAGAGATTGTACACTTTCACCACAACATTCGATACATCCGTCCGGAACAAATCCTGAATTCACCATACTCAGTATGCAGATAATCAATCCTAACCTTTCAATTACACGCCCTAGTATAAGCACCTCTCCTGTGAGTTTGGCCTCCCAATCATGACCAACTGTCATCTTGGGTACTGCACAGGTGGAAAATCTTCACAAGGTAGCCTCATCTCAGACCTTGGCCGTGAGGGAACCCATACTAAGGTATATAAGTTTCTAGTCAAGCCCTACCCAATTTTCGGGTATTGTGGTTGTATGGTAAAAATGGAATGGGCATCTAGACAACCATCAGTTTTATAAAGGGCTAAGGCTCATGCCTCAACATTTTCATCATCCAAATTATATGGTGTTCGGAAACACATGTCAAAACATCTCATTAGAATGACTCATCATTCTAAGGTTTTAATAACCATTTTCCACCAAGTATTCCCATCTAAAGTTGATCAGGTTTTATGCTTAGCACTAGCATCTACAAGTGGGCGTGAGTACTAATGAGGGGTGGTAAACAAGTGGAGTTTAACAAAGTTCAATCTCATGACTTAGGGTGACATCAAGATTATCTAGCTTAGTCCAAATTTAATGCTCTTTATGCAACCTTCAATTATCTTCCTAAAATATACAAGTTACTTAAGTAGACTCTAAGTAATAGCTTTGATAAAGAAATAAAGTATAAAGCTTGCAAGTAAAACTAGGAGGGGTATCAAGTGGGTATGATCACATATGCTTAAGGCATATAGTGGGCATGGTAACAAGCAAGTGTTTGCTTGGATAGGTAAAGTATCTTGCAAGTGTTAGCTTGTTCAATCAACTAGTAGTATTAGGCTTGCCCTGTGCATAGCAGTGTTTGAAGTTCTCCTCGGCTTCTTCTTCGTATTATCCTCCTTCCTCCTTGTATCCTTGGTTGGTACTAGCGTCTATGAATAAATACGAGGTACACAATCACCAAACAATACTTAACTATTTTCAATCATCACATAAAGGTTTTATATAGATGATCTAGCATCATCACTAACCTTACAAGAATAAATCATTTGCATTATTTGTTTATTTTTAGAAAAGTAATTTCTACTCATTGAAAAACTACTTAAGATTTAATATTATCCAACTCAAACATGGGATCATGTTGACACATGTCATCACCACATATTTTAGTACATGGGAATGTGATTTAAAGTGGTGTCACAATTTAATAAGGTTTAACCTTTTATTTCAATTAAATAAAGTGACGAGAAATGCCTATGTGGCATTCTTTTATTACTTGAACATTATTTCTGTAAGTAAACCCATATGTTTTTATATATATTCTGGAAGGTATGGTTAAATGTGATTTTTGAGAGTTGGAATCAACTCAAAAGCTATTATGGTTGAAATTTGAAAAATGTTTGAATGCAGAAAAGCTTCTGACTTGTTATTTTTACTAGGGCTGATCTACAGATCCAAATTATTTGAATCCAATGGGCTTGGATTAAGCATTTCAACACATTTCTAAAAAAATTGGTTTCATGCAATTTGGTTCACTGAATCGAGCTGGGTTGATTTTTGAAACTAGGTACAGAACTAAGTTTGAATTAAAATAGAAAAAGCTAAATTCAAATGAGTGGGTTGCACGGGAAGGGTTATTGGGCCGGCCCAGTGTCACTCCACAGCGCGGGGCGCAACTGACAGGGGGGTCTACTGGTGTGTTGGATTAGAAGTGAGATCGACGGCCGAGGGTCGTCATCGACGATGAACAAGTCACCGGCGAGCTCGAACCCTAGCGGCTTTATGGGGGTGCATAGGGGGCATACCGGGGCTCCAGTGACGACGGCGGGGCGGGCAAATGACGAAGTCAACGACGGCAAACTCAGGGGTGGTCACGGCAGCTCCAGGGGTGGTCGAAATCAACGGCTCCCTTCTTCTCCAGAGCGGTCTGCTCCGGCGCAATTCCGGCGAACTGCTGCTCCTCGTGCTCCGCCTAAGGGATGGAATGATCAGTGAGATGAGGGGAGTGAGATGGTGTGAAGAAATCGAGCGGGGGTCGTCTTCTTTTATAGGCTCGACGGAGAGACCGAGAGGGATGGGCAGGCGACGGTGGCTACACGGCTACGGGCGGCTAGAGGCATGGCCGAGGTTGGCGATCGACGAGCGGTCTCCTGGCGATGCTCTAGAGCTTAAATGCGCGTGTAGGGGCGGTGGCAAATGGTCGGGAACATGCGGTGCTCTGCGAGGCAGAGGCGGCAAACTCTGCGGCGAGCGGTGGACGGGGTACGGGCGGTGAAACGAGCATGTCTGGTGGTCTCCTGGGACAGTGGGGTACATGCTGGATGGCGGCGAGGCCTCGAGGTGGTCGGGTGGCGTGGAAACGGCACGTGCTCCATGGTGCGCGTCGGCATGGTCGACAGCGGCACGGGCGCGGTGTTCCTGGCGGTTCTAGGCTCTATTCTTGAGCTAGGGCTGGTCGAGAGGGGGTGGTGAGGCATGGGCTGCATGCTAGACAAGTTTGGCACGGCTAGTTCTTCTCCTAGCTTGTTGTCCACACCGGGGTGACATGGGTGCTCTCGGCCTGCTCACCATTGATGACAATGGCAAGCTCATAGTGGTGCTAGAGCTTAGTTAAGGTTTCTAGATGATCTACTAAGGCTAGTTGTAACCAGATAGGGAACAAGGTTGGCCAAAACACTGCTCAACATAGTGTTTTTTATTTTGTGGATTTCAATCTACAACCTGTTTGATGAAATGGCCGCATGAACTTAAGTTTTGAATTTTGAAAAGATTTTTGGTGGGTGTTCTAGGCATGTGTTGAGGGTTCTGTGGATGCTTGGTTTTTCAAATTGAGCTTGTTTGAGTGGGTTTTGAAATAGTGGGATCTTCCCATATGAAATAGATTCAATTTTAAACTGTCATTTAAACTAAGCATTTAAATGTTTTTGGGTGATAACAAAGTGGGCCTTGGTACCTTATTATGAGTACTAACAAGGGGTGCAAAGATCCATACATATTTCTGTTAAGTTCTGAAAGTTAGGGATAGCCAAAGTAGGCATGGGAGTTAATTTGGCCAAAGTGATCGTTCATCTAATTTGTTTATTTTGACTTGTTTGTCTATGGGAAAAGTTTGGGGATTGTTTAGATGATGTTTATTTCACCTAAGAATCATTTTACAAGCAAAGAAACACAGAACCATGGCAATTCAATAGAATCAAAATTTTTAATACACACTCATATGAATGCTTTCATACTTTTAATTTGGAAAAGTTTTTGTTAACCCTAATTTTGATGATTAGAGTTTGATGATCCAAGTTTAGTATTTTTGTTCGAAGGAGAGGCGTCGGCGCGGTCTTATCCACGCCCCAGAATGACGAGCGACGAGGATCAAGCGGTGGCGGCGAACGGCATCGCCATGCGGCAATGGCTCGCCGTCGCCGTCGAAGAACGCCCTCTGCGGATGCAGAGGGCGGCTCCAGGCCCTGGGCGGCTAGCTGGGCTCTTTGTGGGCTGCGTAGCATGGCAGAGAGGGAGAAGAGAGGCTGGGCCGACCTGGGCTGTGGTCTGGTAGTGCTCTGGCTCTATTTTTTTCTGTAAAACTAGTTTTCTTTTTGTTTTGCATTTTCTCTTTTGAATTTCATTTTGTAATCTGTTTTGAACAATTTCAAAATATAGAGACTTTTATAAAATATCTGAAAACACTAATGGCCCTTCAAAACAATTTGGGCTCCACAAATTTTGGGGGTTTTCAAAATTCAAACCATTTGAGTGTGGTTTCAAGGAGAGGGAAGGAAATTAGGGTTTAGTGTTTTGCACTAGTACTTTGGTTCACACACTTGGTCACATGCAATATTTTATTGTGTTTAACACATGCATGCAATGCTTAGGTACTAATTACATATATTACAAACATGGGCTGTTATAAAGAGCACTTCAACCACCTTACCAACCAAGGCAAGCTATTATATGCAAGCAATCTAAGCTAAACCATGCAAGCATGCACATTCTGTTACCACCTTTCTTATACCAATCCCAAGTTTAACCAGCTAGCTTTATCTTTTATATTTTTTGCAAAGTTACTCAATTATTTAATTAATTAGTGATTAGTTAAAAGTTAGGAAAGATGTTATCAAGAGTTTGGAACTTGATGTAGGTAGTTACACTTGATTAGCACCCCTTAATAGTGACACCCTCATTGATAGATGCTAGTGCTAAACTAAACTTGATCACTATAGATGGGAACAAATGATTATGAAAACCTTGGAATGATGAGTCATTCTATTGACACACTAAGCTGAAGATGATATTGAATGAAGTATGTGCCCTGACTTTGATAAAAACTAATGAATGGGTTCGGATGCAATACCATTCCAATTTTACCATACAACCACAATACCCGAGTTTGGGTAGGGCTTAACTGGAAGTTTATGTGTCTTAGTATGGGTTCCCTCGCGGAACGAGGTGAGTTGAGGCTACCTTGCGAATGTGATTGCCCATCTGTGCAGTTCCCAGGATGACATCTGGTCATGGCTGGGAGGCCAAACTCATATGGGAGGTGCCTATACTAGGGTGTGTAATTGAAAGGTTAGGATTGATTATCCGCATACCAAGTATGACAATTCAGGATTATCCCTGACGGATGTATCGAATATTGTGGTGAAAGTGTACCACCTCTACAGAGTGTCAATCTATTCGAATAGTTGTGTCCATGGTCATGGATAGTTGGATGGCCATACTGTTCCGTTCTCAGATGTTTTCAAAATGACTCATGACTTGAAATATGAGTTTTACTTGACACCACAAGGTTGTGGACATGAAACTAGGTTCCCACTTAAGTAGTCTAGACAACTAAAGTTAGGACTTGTTACTGTGTACTTATGAAATAAAATATGGCTTGTTGCAAACAAACCTATAGCTCAGGATTCCTATTATAATGGTCTTATTGCTTTAGCGATAGTTTGCGAGTACTTAAAAGTACTCATGGCTTTGTCCCTAGATATTCCCATGGTCAGACTACGAAGGAGACTACGAGGTGGATGGACAGTAGGACGCCAATGAAAACTAGGTTCATCTCCCATCATCAGCATTGCCTATGACCCTAAAGATGGATCCTCTATTACGCTATTATTCTGCTGCTATGATTTGTATTCAGACTTGATCTTATGATCAACTATTTGTAAGACTATTATGGTTTGTAATGTATGATGTACTGTGCTACCAATTCTGTTATGTCTCGCAAAAATGGTAATCCTAGGATTGCAATGCACGACATAATAGGAATCTGGGATTAAAATCCGGTTATTGACAAGTTGGTACCAGAGCCATCCTGACCATAGGAGACCGTAGTAAGAATGGATGTCTAAAAAACTTAATTTCAAAACAAATAAAGTGGGTATGTATGAAACCTATTCCCATTCTTATCCTTGAAATTATTTCCAATAGAGAGTCATTTGTTCCTCCAATTTTTTGCAATCTTACATAAAATTTGGCACACTTGATCACCTCTCTAACTTACTCATATTAATTGCTTATATATGGACTACATGTACATCAAGTTCTATCAGTTGGGCAATGGAGGAAACCATATCTTTGAGAGTGATCTGAGTTAGCTAGCGGAATTTCTGGAGGGCCCGCACCCGGAATTCTATGGAGCTCAGCTCAATGATCACCCCGGAGGGGAACTGTAGTGGCTGATAGTTGCAGATCTATGAGGAAAAATGGAGCCACATACATCTGAGTAGATCCATTTCAGCATAAGGGAGAATAATTGGTTGGATGGATTAGCAAGAGAAATGCAGGAAGCACTTGCCCGACTGTATGGGCACAACGTCAATCACATCGCCGGCACCTGCTTCGCTCATTTTGCCAGACGTGTATCCCAAGGACTGCCCTTGCCCATGCCAGGACACCTAGATTTTAGGCACCATCTGGATCATCTAGCCTTCATGCTGCACGAGATTCAGAAAGAGCTGCACAATGCCCGTGTCGACGCCAACAAGAAGCAACTTGCTGCAACCAAGAAGGACCAGACCTTCGCCATACTCGTGAAGGAGCGCAAGCCACTTCGCCGTCTGCGTGACAAGAAGGACTACATCATTGCTCGCCTCCATCACAAAGTGTCATCCCTTCAAGAGACCATCCATGATCGATACATACAGCTTGAGGAGAGGGAGAGCAAAGGGGAAGATATTCGTGGAGATCCCTACTCGTACCTCAGTGATGATGATGACTACTTGGAGAAAATCGACCAGGAGTTCCACACTGATGATGAGGAAGGGGACTTCATCGATGATAATGAGGCCACCAGTTTTGATGAGGAGTAGTAGCACCAGAGCACTATCGTAGGTGTGAGTTGTATCTGGTCCCATTATATCATATCTTGCCAGAATGGTTCTTAAAACCATCTACTTTATTGTTGTGACATGTTTGGAATGTGTGGTTTGTATGTGTGCTTGGAATGAATGAAAAAGAGTTACTGGCTTTCAAACCCTAGCCTTACTCGAAGTTTAAAATCTTTTAAAACCAAACTCAGTAACCTTAGAAAAATTCCTGTCTTGTCTTATGATATATCTCAATCTTCAGATGCCTCACGAAGGAAGCAGCTCATCCTAGGACCTGATGGTCCAAATTCTGCAAATGCTAGTAGCTGATCGAGAAGCCGGTGGGACCGAGCGTCAAGCAAATCTCACCACCCTTCAACAGATCGCCCAACTGACGCATGACAATCAGGGGCATGGAAATCAGGATCATCATGGATCCAAGCATAAGAATTTCTAGAACACCAATCCCCTTATCTTTAGCAAATCTGAAGAGCCCCTAGATGTTGATGATTGGCTGCAAACCATGGAAAACAACTTAGAAGTTGCAGGAGTGGATGCTACGCAAAAAGTACTGTTTTCCACCCACTATCTGGCAGGTTCTGCAAGAGCATGGTGGATTAGCACACATACAATGAACGGAGGCCAGGTGATGACTTGGGAGGAATTCAAACTCAAGTTCAGCCGAACTCATGTGCCTCCAGGTTTGATTCTAAGAATGAGGGATGACTTCAAGGAATTGAAGCAGGGAAGAATGACTGTGGTGGAGTACCATGACAGATTTATTTCTTTGTCTAGGTATGCCCTTGATGAGATCAACAATGAACCCAAGAAGAAGGTGAAATTTCTGAACGGTCTGGATGATGAGATGAAGAGAGTGCTAGTCAATATTCCTTTTGCCGATCTAGAAGCTCTATTGGATTCTACTATCCAGATGGAAGGATAGATCAACCAAGCCACTGAGAACCGTAAGAGTCGTATGATGTATTATCCTGGACCCCACCATACCCCGAAATATCGCCCCAGTTCGTCTGCCGGATTTGCACCAAGGAACAACATGCCACCTATGTCTCGTCCGAGCTTTTCCAATCATGGCGGAGGAAACCCGAGGCCTGGAGACGACGCCAACTACAACACTGGCAACCCCAGTAACTTCAACCATGCACCACCAAGTCCCACCAACAACAACAATACTACCCCAAGGACTGGAAGCAATGCGGTGTCTGTCGCCGGGAAGGACAAATCAATGATCACCTGCTTTGAATGTGGAGTGACGGGTCACTACTCCAATGAGTGTCCCAAGAAGATTGCTGCAGCACCCACTATCACTACGCCTTCCTAATAGCAGCGTCGTGTCCAACCTGGAAAGAGATTTCCCAGGCAACCCGCACAACTGTACCGGCCGTCTGTTCCACATGAATGCTGAATAACCCCAGGAAGCGCCAGATGTCGTGCTGGGTATGTTGTAAGATCCCTCCCTTTATAAAGGTAAGGATACCTGTGATTGCAATGCTAGTCCCTGGATCATTGCTAGCATCCACAGTTTAAGATGAAGTACACAGAAACAAAATTCATTATTACAAGTCATTCCCAAAATTAATATATGGATGCATGCATAATGCCATGTGATGATTTTCTACATCAAACAAGACAAGTGCTTGGTACTAAATCATAAACAAGTTCAAAACAATCTAAATAAACTTTATTTGAACATTAAAACATTTTTCAAATAATTAATATACACAAAATAGGCCTACACATGTTTCCGTAAAAACCACCATTTTAACAGAGGCAAAACATAAAAACATTGCATAGTTGGAAAGGATTTTCTCTCCTGATTCCATTGATATAAAATTTGTCAAATTTGGACGTGGCATTCAAAAGTTTTAATATCAAATAGATCAAATTTCTGATTTTAAACCTAACTCACAGACACGCGGTGGCATCTGATTGGCTGGTACCGCTTCGCGCTGGATCGTGTCTGCAAACTGTTGGATCTAACTAAAACGCGCGGTCAGATCTGATCCATACCTCTTTGTTAAGTGATCTATCCTACCTGTCAGATCCAGATCCAACGGTGCTCGATCAACCTACCAAAGTCTGGCGGCGCGTGGCGACGGTGAGCAGCGGCGTGCTCTGTCTACGGTGGCGCAGTGGCTACAGAGGGGTTTGGGGTCATCAGAGAGGCTTACCAGACTCGCGGCGATGTGCTGAAGCTCAACGTGTGCTCGGTTGGCGAAGGGGCGCTCGGGGTCGTCGAGGATTGCTCGTCGGAGAAGTCTCTGGCGGCGGATGCTTCTGTTTGTCGATGTTGGCTAGGAAGCAGATCATTCCAAGGCAAAAGAAGGGGTGGGTCAGATGCGTAAGACGATGCTAGTCACGTGGGTGTCAACGAGAGGAAAAGGGGCGGTCGGAAACTACCACTGGAGGTCGTCGGAGTTGAAGCCGAAGATGGTGGTGCTCAGTCGATGGTGTTGCCGACGCTCTGGGTCACGCGCGGGCGAGCTAGTGGTACTGGGAGATGCGCAAGGTGAAGTGGAGTCTGATCATGTGAACCAGGAGCAGAGGGGTGGTCGGGGTTGGCCGGAATTGAGGCTGCGGTTCGTCGGAGCAGCGAGGTCGCGGCGAGGAACTCTCGCAGCCTGGGGGCGCTCTGTGCTTGGGGTTTGGGGGAAAATGGAGAGGGGGCAGAGAGGGTTTAAGTAGCAAGGACGCGGGCCATATTTACTCGAGCATTGATCGTGAATTGAAGCCGCGAATTCAAACAGGAAACACCCGGCGTAATTTGGGGATGAACTGGTCGCTGGGGGTGGAGACGACGACTGCCATGTGGGCCGCGGTTGTTAGCGAGAGAAAGGAAGAGGGGATGGGTCCAGGCGGTCAGTGACTCTGTGGGTTTGATTGCGAGTAAAGAAAAACGATTCGCGGGAGGGAGTAGCGGGGCTAGGTGGGTCGATTTGGGCTGGGTTGGGCCAGATTGGTTGTTTCCTTATTTTTTTCCTCTTTACTCCTTTTCTTTTTCTGTTTGATTTTCTAGAAATGGTTTTCAAACTCTATTTCAAATCAGTTTGAATTCAAATCTTATCTAGGTTTTTATACAGTAAATTTGCACTCAAATGTGTGTCAAAACTCTTCTGTTTACTCAAACACACTATTCTCAATTGAAAATAAAAATAAAACCAAGCCTTAATGTGATATAAACAATAGGCATAAATTTGGTTTTATTTCATACTTTGTTTTGAAACCTTTCTCAAGCTTTGGATAGTACTTAAGTTTGAATTCAAAACACTACTGAAAAAAACAAGTACTCTTCTCATTATAAAGTAGCACTAAGGCTAGAACATACTCACATAAAATAATGAGCAGTATTTTCTCCTGTTTTTGAAATGGTTTTGAAAATGGGACCCTAAATGATCATGGATGCATGGATGATATGCATGAGTTTTGAAGCATGATTTTAGGGATGTTACAAATCTAACCCCCTTAAGGTGAATGTCGCCCTCAAGATTTGGGTTGGCTAGCAAATAGGTGAGGGTGGTCTTTCCGAAGATCATCTTCTCTCTCCCAAGTTGCTTCTTCTTCGGAATGATGGTTCCATTGAACTTTGCAAAATTTGATAGTCTTAGTCCGAGTAACTCTTTCTGCAGTCTCAAGAATCTTGATAGGTTTCTCCTCATAAGTGAGATCACTTTCCAATTGGACCTCTTATAAAGGTATAGTATCCTTCAAAGAAGTCTCTTCCATTTCTGGATGACATTTCTTAAGCTGACTCACATGAAACACATTATGAACAGCTGACAAAGACTCTGTCAATTCAATCTCATAAGCCACTTCTCCTTTACGACTCAGAATCTTGAATGGTCCAACATACCTTGGGGCCAACTTTCCTTTGACTCCAAACTTCCTCACTCCACGAAGTGGTGACACTCTAAGATAAGCTCTATAACCAACTTCATACGTGACTTCTCTACGCTTAGGATCTGCGTAGCTCTTTTGTCGGGACTGTGCTATCTTCAATATGTCCTTAACTAGCTTGACCTTCTCTTTAGTTTCTTTGATTAGTTCCGGTCTGAACAAGCTTATTTCTCCCACACCATTCCAAAGCAATGGGGTGGTACACTTTCTCCCATAGAGAAATTCAAATGGTGTCATCTCAATACTGGCTTGATAGCTATTATTGTAAGAAAATTCTGCGTACGGCAGACTTTAATCCCAACTAGCTCCATAGTCTAGAGCACATGCTCTCAACATATCTTCAAGAATCTGATTGGTCTTTTCTGTTTGTCCATCAGTTTGAGGATGAAAAGTAGTGCTGAATTCCAACCTCGTTCCCAATGACTCATGTAGCTGCCTCCAAAAATGAGAAGTGAATTGAGTTCCCCTATCAGACACAATACTCTTGGGTACTCCATGTAGCCATACAATTCTACTCATATAGATCTTGGCTAACTTAGAACTTGTGTAAGTTGTCTTCACGGGTATGAAATGAGCCACTTTAGTTAGACGATCCACTACTACCCAAATAGAATCATATCCTGACCGGGTCCTTGGTAATCCGGTAATGAAATCCATACCAATCTTGTCCCACTTCCAATCAGGAATGGGTAGTGGTTGTAACAATCCTGCTGGTTTCTGATGGTCCGCTTTCACTCTACTACATACATCACACAAAGCAATATGTTCGGCGATGTCCTTCTTGAGATTATTCCACCAAAATATTTCCTTCATATCCATGTACATTTTGGTGTTACCCGGATGAATGGAATACGGTGAATTGTGTGCTTCTTGTAATATCAGTTTCTAAAGCTCCGGATCTTGTGGAACATAGATACGTTTTCCATACCTTAAAGTACCTTGTTCGTCTTCATGGAATCCTTTGGCTTTTCCCTTGCCAATCTTTTCCTTAATCTCTTCAATTTCCTTATCTGCCTTTTGGGCTTCTTTGATCTTGTCCAACAAGGTGGGTTGAACATCCAAAGACATGAGATGTCCCTCAGGCACGATTTCCAATCTGAGATCTCTAAATTGGGCACACAGATCATCTGGAAATTCTCCCTTAGTAAGGCCATTCACAAAAACCTTACGGCTTAGAGCATCCGCTACAACATTTCCTTTACCGGGGTGGTATTGCAGACTCAAGTCATAGTCCTTGATGAGTTCTAGCCATCTTCTTTGTCTCATGCTAATTTCTTTCTGGGTGAAAATATACTTCAAACTCTTGTGATCTGTGAACACTTCACAACGCTTTCCCAAAAGATAGCGTCTCCATGTTTTGATTGCATGGACAACAGAGGCTAACTCTAAATCATGAGTAGGGTAATTTACCTCATGAGTTTTGACTTGTCTCGAGGCATAAGCCACAACTTTCCCTTCTTGCATAAGTACTGCACCTAATCCATGATGAGATGCATCACAATATACTTGGAAATATTTCTCCAAATCTGGAAAACATAAGACTGGTGTTGTCACTAGTCTCTTCTTAAATTCTTGGAAACTGAGTTCACAACCTTCAGACCAAGCAAATTTCTTGTCTTTCTTTAGCAATTCTGTCATTGGCTTAGCTATCTTGGAGAAATTCTCAATGAACCTTCTGTAGTATCCTGCCAAGCCAAGGAAACTACGAACCTCCTTTACCGACTTAGGAGATTCCCATTCAGTTATAGCTGAAACTTTAGCAGGATCAACTGCTACACCATCTCCTGACACAACGTGTCCAAGAAATCCAACTTCATTTAACCAAAATTCACACTTGCTGAACTTGGCATACAGCTTATGGTCTCTAAGCTTCTCAAGCATCAAACGTAGATGTCCTTCATGCTCTTCTTTGCTCTTGGAGTAGATCAAAATGTCATTGATGAAAACGACAACAAACTTATCAAGGAATTCCATGAACACCTTGTTCATCATATTCATGAAGTATGCTGGTGCATTGGTCAAACCAAATGGCATCACGGTATACTCATACAATCCATACCTTGTGGTGAAAGCTGTCTTAGGTATGTCTTGTTCCCTTATCTTGAGCTGGAAATAACCTGACCGGAGATCAATCTTTGAGAACACACAGGCTCCTTCTAACTGGTCAAACAAGTCATTGATTCTAGGCAAAGGGTATTTGTTTTTGATAGTCACCTCATTGAGTGAACGGTAATATATGCATAACCTTTGACTTCTATCTTTCTTTTCCACAAACAAAACTGGTGCTCCCCAAGACGAAGAACTTGGTTGGATAAAACCTTTCTGCAACTGTTCTCCAAGTTGCTTCTTGATTTCTTTCAACTCATCAACTGACATCTTGTATGATCTTTTTGCTATTGGTCCAGATCCTGGTAGCAAATCAATAAGAAATTCCACATCTCTATCTGGTGGCATTCCTGGCAATTCTTCCGTAAAAACATCTTGATATTCATTCAAAATTGGCACACTGTCTATGCTAACCCCCTTAAGAGAATTTAGCTGACTTCCTTTTGATTCAAAGTTAGACTTAAATCTAATCCGTTTCTTTTCCGGGGTTGTGAGTGCCACAGTACGATTAGCACAATCTAGTACACCTTCATACTTGGTCATCCAATCCATTCCCAAAGTTACATCCAGTCCTTGGGAATCTAGCATCCAAGACTTACTATCATATCTTCACCTGGAGAACTTAATTTTATTGGACACCCAATGTTTTCAGTTGAAAACCCATTTCTATCAACAAATGTTTTTGATATGAATGAATGCGATGCTCTAGTATCAAAAAGAACAAGTGCTGGAATAGAGTTGAGTTTGAACTTACCAGCAATAGCACCTGGTTCTTCATAGATTTCCTCCACATTGATGTGGTTCACTTGTCCCTTCTGGAAAGGGTTGGGCTTGTTGGGTCCTTCAACTTTCTTTTCTGGGCATTCATTTGCATAATGCCCCATCTTCTTGCACTTGAAACATTCAACCTGACTAAGATCCTTCTTGACAGGCTGGCTTCCACTACCACTTCCACTTCCATTATGGTGGCTCTTATATCCACCCTTGTGGTTCTTGTACTTATCGTTGCCATGACTACGATGATGCTTGTTGTCATGATAACAGTTGTGGTTGTGGTTCTTGTTGAATTTCCCATGCTTGTGGGATCCAGAACTCCCACTATCATCATAATGGGAACGCTTGTGAGACGATCCCGAGCTGTGCTTGTCAGAGTGCTTTCTCTTCCTGCTTTCAACTTGTTTCATCTTGCTCTCCAAAATAGTAGCCTTATCACAAAGAGACTGGTATGTGGGAACATAGGCCACATCTAACTACAGGTTCAGTGCATCATTCAACCCTTCAAGGAACTTTTCCTTCCTCTTAGCATCAGTGTCAACTTCATCCGGTGCATATCGCGCCAGATTGTTGAACTCCTCAATGTATTCAGCCACGCTGCGGTGGCGCTTCTTCAAGTTATGGAACTCTTTCTTCTTCAAACTCATCACTTCGGATGAGATGTGAGCAGTACGGAAACCATCTTTGAAGATAGCCCATGTCACATCCTCAATGGGAGTGGTGATCTGGAAGTTATCCCACCAAGTGGCTGCTGGTCCTTCCAACAAGTGAGCTGCAAATATGACTTTCTCTTCATCAGTACAGCCAACAGTTACCAAGTCCTTGTTCACAGAGCGTAGCCAATCACTGGCCACCATAGGATCAGTAGTTCCTAAGAACTTTGCTGGCCTCAGTCTTCAGAACCTGGTAAGCATGTCAAAACCTGGTGGGTTATTCTGATTGTTGCTGTTGTTATTATTATTGTTGTTGTTGTTCTGATTCTGGATGAAAGTAGTCATAATTTGCATCAGCTGAGTCTGAGCTATCATCATTTGCTGAATCTCAGGAGTGATGTTGTTGTTATTGGGGTTGGGATTGGCACGTCGGGGAGGCATCTGTGGTTGTTCAATGAAGATAAGAATGAGATACCCATAGATGCTAACATGCACAATACATCACATAAACAATCACCAATAATGCATCATAATAATAAAAGGTTCAACAACATAGACAACAAGTTTGCAAAGTAAACACACCAATAGCAAGCCATCCACATGTTGGATGGTCATTGCGACTCAATAATCAAAGGCATGATAAATAAATAGTATATGAGTAGTCATCACTAGTCCTCTGCATCAACCTCCTCGTCGACAAGTGTAAGACCTGCATTCTCCATAGCGGTCTTGTACTCCTCGACATTGGTGGTCAAGGTCTCTACCTTGGCTTTGAGAGCCCTCTTCTATGAACGAAGTCTCTCAATCACAGTCTGCTGATGCTCGAGCTCGAAGTCCTTGGCCTCCAGTTCTGCAGTCATGTCTCGAATCCTTTTGTTCCTATCTTGGACTCGCTTCTCTTGACTCTTGAACTTTCTGTCCTGACTCTCAAACTTGGCCTCCATCTCCTTGACTATCTCATCTTGCTCCACGAAGAGCTTGTCCTTCTCACGAAGCTGCACCTGGAGTTCGTCATTTCTGAGCATGACGTTGGTCCTATCAGTGTCTATGTGCCTAATAAGAACTTCTAAGTCCTGGAGGTATAGGCGAATCGGCTCTGCTGTCTCCCTCGAAGTATCCTCGAAGTCAATGGCCTCACCATCCTCATCACGTCTACCGAAGGTGTGGAAGTGAGTACCTCTAACCTGTCGAGAGTGTCTCCCTAACAGACGTCCAATCAAATCCTGCATGACTACCTCCAGGCCTCTCTCCTTGTCATCATGCATGAGCTTGAAGATGATTGCCTCCATGGTAGGCTCAGTCTGGCGTCCGGGCTGATTAACCTTGAAGCCCCAAAGGTCTTTCCTCTCAAACTTGGTGAGGGGAAGCACCATGATGGTAGGAAGAGGGAGATTGAGCAAACTAGTGAGCTCAATAATACAAGGGCCAAAACGAGTTCCCTTGAACTCTTCAACCATGCTGATAGTAACATTAGGCATCTATTTATAAGATAGAAAAAGTTAGAGTCAACACAATGAATAATTCACAAGACAAAGCATCACAGGCACAACATTGACAAACACACAAGTCATAGCATGCATAAACTCCATTACAAGAATCCAAGGTTCAACTTATTTTAGACACATTTTTGGAGAATAAAATGAAGTGTGTGGTGGTCCAACTAACGGAGTACGTTTACAATCCCATCTCACTTGCCAAGTTGGCTAACAGGGCATCCCTAGAGGCAATCTGTTTATCTAGATCACATGACTCCATTGCTAAGTCTATGATGTCTTTCCTTAAACTTTGGTTGGTAGCTTCTAGATCTTGGGTATGCTTCTTTTCTTCCCTAAGGTCATTCTGGGTGTTAAGCATTCTGCACTTGATTCTATCACCAAGTTCTTTGATGTCCCTCCAAGATGCATCCCTTGCAGAATCAAAGAATGTGGTGTGCATCACTGAGTTGGTGACCATGCAGAATCCTGAGTCCTTATGGTTGTCCTCCTTGTTTTTATACAAGTGAAGTTGCACCCACCAGTACTCAACTCCTTCATCCATCACAGGAAAGCCTTTGTACACAGTTGCACCATGTATTCCCATGGCAACCATGAGGTCCTTGAGAGCCTTGCGGAATTATGTCTCACACTCCAAAGTCATAGTCATGAGTGGTCCCTTCCTCACGGCTTCATTGATGGAGTTCATCTACAAATAGAGATGATAAATAAGATTATAAAAGTTTACGAGAAGAAAAGACAAGTGTGGAAGTTGTTGAAAAATTTTCCTTAGTGGTTTCCAATCCTAGGGTCATAATCCTACAAGCAACACAGTGCTCTGATACCATCTGTAAGATCCCTCCCTTTATAAATGTAAGGATCCATGTGATTGCAATGCTAGTCCCTGGATCATTGCTAGCATCCACAGTTTAAGATGAAGTACATAGAAACAAAGGTCATTATTACAAGTCATTCCAGAGAAAAACATAGTCTTTTACAACTCCATGGACACAGGCCTAATACAAGAGTTTAAATATGTAATAAGATAAATAAGTCTTCATATTCATGTGCCACAGGCAAGCATGTTGAGTGTAGACTCATGACTCCTAATCATCATCAGAATAACCTGCAACATCACAAGTTACAGCCACAGTGGGTCAATACATTGGAATAGTATTGGCAAGTGATACCTTAGTAGAATATTGGTAGGCTAGTTACTATATGCATTTTGGCTAAGTGTATCTTAGGCTTGCCTTGCTCAAAATAGCTTTTACCTATCAGTTGAAAACACTAAGTTTTTCTTTGTCAAAAACTTTCCCAAGGAACCACCAATAGACATTGGGGTCCTTCACCCTTGTTCAACCACAAGTTTTTACTTAGAAATTGGGATGAGGAGATTCTTGATAGCTTCCATGTCTTGATGCTCTAGTTGTCCAATACCAGGGACATGGCTAAGTACTTAGATTCTTCCATCTGCAGAGGTTGTGCACTTTCCCCACAAGACTTGATTTTCACCAAGACAGGACCTTTCAGAAGCCTTCCCTTAGACCAAATGGACGCGCTCCAACCTATCATCCCACTACCACCAATTGTCCAATTGGCTAAGTTATTGCAACTTATATGATCCAGGCATAGCCCATATTGCCAAGTGGCTGCACTAGTAGCTTCTTAACATTTGGCCTCTCAAATCCCTTTGTTCCTGGGTGGCTTTCCACAAGTGAGATACACAAGGTAGACCATAGAAATGGGCCTTGTGTAACCACTCAACATAACCCATTCTTTCCATTCCACCCAGGTGTTTCATTCACTTAGTTGTTTTATTAAGCAAAAACATAGTCGAAAGACTTAGAGATATTTATTCATAGCATGAATATATAACCACCCTTGGTTGCTACAAGCTAGGCTAAGCATGGCATTAATAAGACTTAGAAATATTTCTAGCAATTCTACATCTACTAGGATTTCCCAAGCATAGCATATAGATCAAAAATAACCATGCAAGACTAGCAAAATATTTCTAATGCAAAGTTGAAGAACTTAGGAATAAATCATGAAGCACCACTTGCGTTGGTAGTTTGGAGAGTATCTACAATCCTCACAATCACAATCACTATTTGCACCAAAATCTACACATAAAATAATAGCACCAAAATCACATACAAAATAAATACAAGCAAAAATATATGGATGCATGCATAATGCCATGTGATTATTTTCTACATCAAGCAAAAATAATAGCATGATTTTAGGGATGTTACATATGTTTTCTGTTAACTCAGTACTTGCAAGAGTGTTGTTTGATTCTGGAGCATCGCACTTGTTTGTTACAGAAGAATTTGCATGCACTAGTAATATTCAACCAACAAATTTGAACCATGTTATGATAGTTCAAATACCTGGGTCAACTACCAAAGCTAGAAAAATTTGCAAGGACGTACCTATCAGAATACATGGAATAGATTTTTATGCCAATCTAATAGTACTTGGAACAAAAGGTTTGGAAGTAGTACTAGGAATGGATTGGATGTCACGACATCAAGGATTAATAGACTATGCCAAGAAAGCCATAACCATGACCAGTAGCACCAGAGTATCCGTTGAGAATGTGTCTGAGACACTACCCCATATATTCAAGTGCAACAAGAGTTTAGCCCAATCTAACCTAGACCAAGTCAGAGTAGTCTGTGAATACCCCAATGTGTTCCCAGATGAATTACCCGGTATGCCCCTAGATCGTGATATCGAGTTTATCATTGAACTAATTCCTAGAACTAGACCCATAGCTCAGATACCCTATAGTACGAACCTAGCAGAGTTAGTGGACCTCAAGAAGAAACTTGATGACATGATTAGCAAATATCGGATTCAACCAAGTGCATCGCCATGGAGATCACCTGTTTTTTTGTGGATAAGAAAGATGGTTCCACCCTTTTATGTAGGGATTACCGGAAGTTGAATGACGTCCCCATCAAGAACAAGTACCCACTGCCGAAGATCAAAGATTTGTTTGACCAGTTGACTAGTGCCAGAGTGTTTTCTAAGATTGATCTTAGAACTGGTTATCATCAACTAAAATTTCGCGCAATGGGTATCCCAAAGACTACCTTTACTACCAGACATGGATTGTATGAGTACAAGGTCATGTCATTTGGATTAACCAATGCCCCCGCTTTTTGCATGAACCTCATGAATAAGAGTTTTATAAACTTCTTGGATAAGTTTGTCGTTGTTTTCATCGATGACATTCTGATTTAATCCAAGCCGGAAGAAGAACATGAGTAGCACCTAAGGACCATCCTTGGAACCCTAAGAGAGCATCAGTTGTATGCCAAATTCAGCAAATGTGAATTCTGGTTAAAGTAAGTAGGATTCCTAGGAGGAGGAGTTGCCATCGACCCCGCCAATATTAAGGTTGTTGAAGAATAGAGAGCCCAAACCAATCAAACCAAAGTTCATGCATTTCTTGGATTAGCGGTGATGGGGATATGCCTAACAGGGTATACCCAGCAGGACGTTCCCGACTGGCCTAGGTGCCAGCGAGTGGGCCTGCAGGACGGCGACTGGATCAAGATCTGGCGTGGACTCAAGCGATTGGAAGCTGAAGGCCCAGAAGTGTAGATAGGCCCAGTCGGATTAGGTTAAAAGATCGCCGAAGCCTTAACTGATTCGGTTGAGAATTGTAAACCCTAGGGGGGTGAGTCTATATAAACCTCCCTAGAGGACGCATAGAGGATACGTTCCATCATACACCCAAGCGACTCGCTGCCTAGCCGCCGAGCTCGCCCCATTGTACTCTCACCATAATAAAATCTAGCAGGAGTAGGTATTTACCCTCCCAGGGGCCGAACCTGGGTAAATCCTTGTGTCTCCGCCCTCATCTCGCACCGCAGATGACTGGCCGCTCTTGCCCCATGTTCTACTACTCGCTGCCGATTGCAGCATCTGCCGTGGTCATTCCCACGACAAGCGGGATATTACCACAAGTTTGTATAAGGATTTTCAAGCATTGCAAGGCCGATGACTCACCTATTGAAGAAAGACAAGAAGTTTGAATGGACGGACAAATGTGAAGCAAGTTTTCATGAACTCAAGAAGAGATTGATTTCAAACCCAATTTTAATCATGTCAGATATCACGAAGCCCTTTGATGTATATTGTGATGCATTCAAGATTGGTCTCGGATGTGTGTTGATGCAAGAAGGAAAAATGATATCATATATGTCCAGACAACTGAAGCAACATGAACAGAATTACCCAACCCATGACTTAGAATTGGCAGCCATAATTTTAGCATTGAAGACATGGCGTCACTACCTCATGGGTAACCGCTGAGAGATTTATTCCGATCACAAGAGTTTGAAGTACATTTTCACCTAGACGGAGCTGAATATCAGGCAAAGGATATGGATAGAGTTAATCAAGGATTATGACCTTGACATTCACTACCACCTCGGCAAGGCCAATGTGGTAGCAGATGCTCTTAGTAGACTGCCGTGTATATTAAACACCATGATTATGAAAGAGCAGTCGATTTTGCACAAGGAGTTGGATGATTTCAGAATGGATCTAGTTAGCGAAGGATTCCTAGCCAGTAGAACTTCAACCCACTTTGATTGGTTAGATAAAGGAAGCTCAGAAAGGAAATGCTAGTATCGATGGAATTAAGCGTCGTATCGGTATAGGGAAGGTACCCGGATTCACGGAAGATGAAGGAGTTCTGTGGTATACGGGACGAATATGTGTGCCCGCAGATTCAGGGTTGAAGTAAGCCATTTTGCAAGAAGCCCATGATACTCTTTATTCTATTCACCTGGGAGGAACGAAGATGTATCAGGATTTGAATGAGCAATTTTGGTGTCACAAAATGGAGAGAGAAGTCGGAAGCTACATCGCCAAGTGTGATATCTGTCAGAGAGTCAAAGCGGAACACCAGCGACCTGCAGAACTTTTGCATCCTTTGCAAATTCCAGACTGGAAATGTCATTCTGTTGGAATGGATTTCATCACCGGTTTGCCTACATCTATTAGGGGAAATGATTCTATTTGGGTCATAGTGGATAGACTTTACAAAGTAGCTCATTTCATACCCGTCAAGACCACTTATCAAAGCTCGAAGCTAGCAGAATTATATATTGATATAATAGTCAGTCTGCACGGAACTCCTAAGACCATCGTATCAGATCGAGGAACCAAGTTTACTTCAAGGTTTTGGAAGAAAGTCCAAGAACGTTTAGGAACCAAACTGAACTTCAGCGCAGCTTATCACCCGCAGATAGATGGAAAAACAGAACGAGTAAACCAGATACTCGAGGATATGTTGAGAGCTTGTGTATTGGAATATGGATCTAAATGGCAAGACTGCCTACCTTTCGTAGAATTCTCATACAACAACAGTTATCAAGCCAGTTTGCAAATGGCCCCATTTGAGTTTTTGTATGGAAGGAAGTGTCGTAAGCCCCTGAATTGGTCGCAAGTAGGAGAGAGTCAGATATTCGGATCAGACATCCTATGAGAAGCCAAAATGAAGGTTCACAAGAATCGTGAGCACCTCAAGACCGCTTAATCCAGACAGAAGAGTTATGCCGACAAGAGATATCGAGACCTAACCTTCAATGTCGGAGATTTTGTGTATCTCAAAGTATCAACCTTGAAAGGAATGTAGTGTTTCCAGCTCAAAGGAAAGCTTACACCCAGATATATTGGACCCTTCAATATTTTAATTTTCCAAGGAGAAGTATCGTATCAAATAGAACTGCCGGAAGAGATGCCAGTCGTTCATGATGTGTTTCATATCTCGTTACTTTGGAAATGTTTAGAAGTTCCAGAGAAGACGGAAGTTTTCAAGAACATCGATCATAGAGCTGTGGCGATAAATCCGGATTTAACCTATCATGAAGTACCTGTTCTTATCTTGGAAGAAGCTTTCCGAACCACCTGGACGAGGAGTATCAAGTTTCTCAAAATCCAGTGGAGCAACCATGCTGAAGAATAAGCCACCTAGGAAGGAGAAGATTACATGAGGACTGAGTTTCCCAATCTCTTTAGTTCATAGTTTTTTCCTAAATCTTGGGACGAGATTCTGTTTAAGGGGTGAAGGTTTGTAACATCTCAAAAATATTAATGAGGATATCAATTTCTAATCACCCAAAATTAGAGTTAACAAAAGATTTTATTAATAAACACTATCTTAATGCTTATGTGTTATGAATATGTATGAATGTTTGCAATTCCATGTGTGATTGCTGTAAATGATGAGAAATGGTTTAAAGATCAAAACAATATCATCTAGGTCAAATCCAAACTAGATCAAAACAAAAGAAAATTTAAATATGAAGCATATGACCTAATGGTCATTTTTGCAAAAGTTAACACTTAGCTCACTTTGAGCATATCTAGCAAAGGAATTCAAACAGAAATAATTCCCTTTATTTTCTCACCTTGGTAGACCAAGTAACACTAAACACAAGGGAGGTTTCAAATCTTGTATAAACATTATCAAATGCATTTGAGAGGCAATTCAAAATTCAATCTATCTTATGCATCAAGATAGTCATTTTTGGAAAACCATCAAAACCTTCACCACTTAGCAAAACCTTGCATCCAGAGACTACCAAGCTTATGACCAGCACACGCACGAAAAATAACTTGAAAGTATGAAAGTTTAGTTCTTGTGGCCATTTAATCAAACACTTGGTGATCACAGTACAATCTCGCCAACTATCTACTGTTTGATCAAACTTGTGATCATCTTTACGACCTCACCGAGCCTCCACGACGTGCCCTTAACTCTCCCAGTACTTGGCCGTGCAATGGAGATCCTCTCACTCGCCATATTTACCAGTGCACTTTGTACCCGAGCTTACCCTTGCCACCCCGACACGGACACGCTACAACAGACCCCTCTGCCCTCGTCCATGATGTCTAGGAGGTAGTTGTGACCTCACTGCTCCTTCCAGTGCATGCCTCGAACAACAAACGCCCACGGAGACGCCAGCACAGCCGTGCCCATTTAACACATGACCATGCCGGTTGCCTCTCCATAGCGCTGAGCAATCCCACGAGCACATGCCACGCCTCGCTCTCTCCTTGCGCCCATAAGTTCACCGCGACTCCAGCAAGCTCCCAGACATGTTCATTTGACCCCGCGAGCACCGTGAACACCGTACACCGTGACGAATGCCGATGGTACCGCCGCCGAGCACGGATGTTCTAGAATGACGGAGACCGCGCCTTGACATGCCACTGTGTGCATGACGACCGCCATGAATCCTTGTGTTGACCTACACCCTTGGCCATGCCGATAGATCTCTATAACAACGTCGCCGACAAGCCCGAGCCAGGCCACCATGGCCCCTTCGCCGCAGTATAAATAGATCCCTCCCCTGCCTTAAAACGCACACCATTCAACTGCACTCTCAATCAGCAATCTATCTGACCCGTCCCTGGAGCAAGGCGAGCACCACATCGCCGGAATTTCACTAGAGCCGGCCATTGCAGTGGAGAAGAGGAACCAACGCTAGGAGACGCCCCCAGAGCTGTCACGACCACTAGTAAAACGACCATCGTCGACTCATTCGTTCGCCCACCTCGCCAAACCTAGATGGAGCCATGGTAAGACCCCAACAACCCCCACCGTAGTGCTAGGGTTTAGTCTCGCGTGCCCCGTGCGACGTAGATGATGACGCGAAGCCATCAATCATGCTCTAATCATGCGGCCCAGATTAGAGGATACCCTTTCGTAACTCAGCCTTTGACGAGTGGGACCAACCAAGGTGCAGCCCTCCGCGCATGTGTTGCGTAGTTGGGCCAGCCCGTTACAATTCCTGCACGAGCCCACAGATTCAAACTTAGGTTTTTCTTTTAATTCAAAATCCTATACTTTAGGTAACTTTGAAAATCGATTCAGAAAGATTCACTAAACAAAATTGAATGAAACCAATTTTGTTAGAAAGATTCAGAAAGATTCACTAAACACTCCCGTTGGATTCAAAAAGTTTGAAACTATAGATCACCCTCAGTAAAAATAATAAGACATTAGATTTTATCACTTCAAATTTTTTCTAAAATCAACCATAAATGATTTTGAGTTCATTCCAACTCTCAAGAATCACATTGGCCATGACCTATCTGAATATGTAAAAATATATAGATTTACATGTAGTAGACCTGAACCAAAATTAAAGAATGGCTTTATAGTAATTTTTAATCACATAATTATTATTATGTGGCATTGTTAAACATTGCAATTTAGGCCAATCGCTTTAAATCACATTCCCAAGTATTGGATATGTGGTGATGACATGAGTCAATATGATCCCATATTTGAATTGGAGAATATTAAATCTTAAGTACCTTTTCAATGAGTAGAAATTACTTTTCTAAAAATAATATAAATAAAATCTTGTCACCCTTTTCTTGTAATGATAGAGATGATGATAGATCATCTACTGTGACTCTTGGTGTGTTAAATAGAAGTAGTTAAGTATTTTCTAGTGATTGTGTACCTCATATTTATTTATAGACGCTAGTATCAATCCGGGCTACGAGGAGGAAGAATTCTACGAAGAAGAGTAAGAGAACTTTGACCACCTTTCCAACCAAGGCAAGCTATTATATTCAAGAAAGCTAAGCGAAACCATGCAAGCATGCACATTCTGTTACCACCTATCTTATACCAATCCCAAGTTTTACCATGATATTCCCATGCTCAGACTACGAAGGAGACTACGAGGAGGATGGACAGCAGGACACCTATGACAACTAGGATCATCTCCCATCATCAGTATTGCCTGTGACCCTAAATATGGAGCCTCTATTACGGTGTGATTCCGCTTCTATGATTTGTATTCACACTTGATCTTATGATCAAGTATTTGTAAGACTATTATGGTTTGTAATGGATGATGTACTATGCTACAAATTCTATTATGTCTCGCAAAAATGGTAATCCTGGGATTGCATTGCACGACATAACAGGTATCTGGGATTAAAAATCTAGGTGTTGACAATAGTAGATCAGCAACTAGAATATAAATAATGCATGAAGAAAACTACACCCCGAAGCACATGCTCCCTCGGCAAATAGTACACGAAGAACACACATACTTAATTTTAGACACATGAATTTATATCATTTCATGCAAAATCAAACGTTTAAGCTCTAGGTAAAAGTGACAAATTTAAATCTCCTAACATAATTTTGTGTGGTGCACTTAGACTGTGCAAACATGATGCATTTATATACATATTTAGTAATGTCTAGAGATGAATCATTTATTAACATGTGTCCACTTTTTCTAAATGTTTAGATATCATAAATTATATTTTTATACCACACATAAATATTATAACTTGTTAGTTGCCAAAGATGTATATTGTCATTATGACTTAATGAATTCCAGCATTCAATCCAAAGAAATTTTATCATACGCATAATTCTTCAAACTATAAGCATTCAATATCTATGATCCACTTTGCAAAGCCCTATCAACGATGCACAAAGTGTGTTCATCTACTCTTCAATGCCCCCAAAAGGTGTTAAACACTGAACGAAGTAATACACCAACCCCGTACTAACATTCAAATCCTACGAATCAACAGTAACAATCAAATCCTAGTTACCAGTACAAAAAATGAGAAATGGAGGTTAAAGAAAACACATAGATGCACCACCGCAAGCTGCTGGGCCTTCACCACCAGATTCTCGTCGGAGCCGTGCTTCACGCCCAGATCCAACACGTCCGCCACATTCTCCTTCTCGTCCTTATCCGGCACCGCAGAGACGAAACCGTCCAAATTGGGTGCACCACCAACCGCACTTCCGTGGGAACCTCCAACCTCCTTCACTACATCTATGCCAGTGACGGCGTGCTTCTTGTCCATAGTAGCAGTGGCCACGTCAGTTGCGCTGCTCCCCACCTTCATCGCTGGCGGAGTAGACGAATGTGCGGAGAGAGGGAGAAAAATCGAGTGTGAGGCGCTGGAGTTTATAGAGTGAGACGAGAGTTTTCTGCTTCCCGATTTGGGGGGAAATGTATGGGGAAAAGATACGAATCAGCCGACAAACCCTTTTATACATGGTGCCGTTTCGGGTTTTCCCACGTCACTCCTCCACCATCACATACGCTGTAAACGTCGCGTACGCGTACAATGCGTGAAACAGCATAACCAAATCAGCATGGTTACTAGGCTGGCCCCTTATATAGCGTCCGCTTCCAATTTCTATCACACAATTTTTCATATGAGATTGAACATATTTCAAATATAAATTACCTGAAATCTTCAGTAGAAGTATATTAGTTTATTACAATAAGTTGACTATTTAGGTCTCGTTTGCTTTAATTCAAATTCAAACAATAGGAGTGTCATATGGAATATGCACCTTGAGTATTTCATCCTTCCTATTATCTTTGCATATTACATTGTAAATTAATGAAATTAAAATTGAGCACTGAAAACACATGAACAACTATGCATAGGCATACCCATATATATATATAAGTGTAGCATCAAGTGTGCATCATACCATCGCATAGCAAGTTTTTACTCATACTACAACAAGTTGATCATGGTGTTTCTAGTCAACTCACATGGGTATAGAGCCCAATGCAATGTTGGGATATATGAGCCTATATGAGGCACAAGTGTGCATCATTCCATGGGCATACCACTTTTATACTTATAATAAATGACATGATTTGGCATAGTAGTTGTATAGTTTGATAAAACAACTAGGTGGGATCATGTTGACCAAGTGTTGACTCATATAACCACAAGATTATAAAGGTGTTCCTAGACAACTCCCATAGGTCAAGAACCCATGCAATGTTGTCTTGAGACTTGCTACAAGTGTGCACCATCCAAAGGCATAGCACGCGTGTGGCAGATCTAGACCTATCTCAGTTGTCTAGAAATACCTTAATCAACTTGTGGTTGTATGAGTCATCACTTTGGACAACATGATCCTACCTAGTTGATAGATCTAAATATAACACTGCTATGCCAAGACATTGTAACACCCCACTTTTAGCTAAATATTAATTAGGGTTGTTTGTGCATCATGAGCACCATCTAAAAAAATGCATGCAAGAAAGAAATAGAATAAAACCCTAAACCCTATTTTCTCCCTCTATTTGAAAACAATACAAATGGTTTTGATTTTGAACTCACAAAAATAATGATCCCAAATGGACTAAAAGGGGTCCCTACAGTATTTTATATATTTTATAAATCTTCTGGTATTTTTGAAATGATTCAAAACAGTTGGAAATTCAAATTACAAAGGGAGAAATAAAAACAGAAATAGAAAATAGTTTTGTAGAAAAAATCAGGAAACCCTAGCTACCTGGGCCGAGCCCACCCCGTCGCATGTGTGCAGCCCAGTCCAGCCCAACCTCGGCCCACCCAGGCCTAGTACCCCTTCACGGCTCTGCTTATCGTCTTCCCCGCAAGGGCAAGATGATGCATTCCCGCGCCGCTTGGTTGTCGCCGTTCATCGCGCCCTGGAGGAGGATAAGATCGCCACGAAGCGCTCTCGCTCGTCCCTATCATCTCACTCTTCCCCAGTGCCTCTCTCTCTCATGTTTCCTCTCTGCCCTAAAGCCTAGCCGGAGGTTGCCAATGTGCCCCGCCATCCCGTGCCTTCCCTCGCCTCTCTTAGCATGCCGGAAGATCCTCCTCGCCGTCCTCTTCTCCTCTGCCAACGGAATCGATCCGAGGATGCGTAAATCAACAATGCCATCCATTTATTCCCCGAGCCCGAGGAGCTTTGTCGACGACCTTGTCGATGCTCCGGTCATTGCCTCGCCTCTCCATCACCACCAACCGCTCTGGGGTGAGCTACTAGTTCTCAGGAGCCCCTCCGTTTGCCCTCTCCCGCTCTGTAACGCCGCCTGCAACCACCTGCAAGCACTACCACCGCCTCTCGCCATAGTTGCGTATCTGGTAACCAATCTGTAGTGGTGCCGCCCTCTTTAGGTTCGTAGTGAAGCCCCAGCTCGAGTAGGCCTAGTCGCAAACCCTAGCTCAGGCCGCTGGCCGCTGGCCGACGTGCTCTCTGGCGAGCCCGCGTGGCTTCCGACATGGCCCTGACCCCACCGTAAGCCTCTGGGGCTAGGCTCTGCCCTGGTGAAAATCAGCCCACCCTTGCGCTGACCCCGCCTGGCCAACGTGGCTGCATACGTGGCCCAGGGCCCAGCAGTCAGTGTCACTGGCTAGCTCAGGCTCGTGTGAGAAAAGGTATTAGATGCGTGTGACGATATCATCATGACGCAGTAAATGTTTTAAAATGGTTTAATATTTTCATAAATTGATATAAACTTGTAAATTCAATAATTAATGATTTATAAGTCAGAAAAATATGTATAATATATCAAAATGTTTAGAAAAATGAGAACTATCTATTAGAGCTATAATCATGCATTGTTAAAAAACTTAAATGACAACTATAATTAGAAGAACATAGTAATCCCTCACAGGTGATTCTAGAGTTTCCTCGAGTTAGGTTTTGTACCCCTCGGAACCCTAATTAAACTATCGAGCATGCCTTAGGGTTACTTTTTGATACAATTAAACTTGTCAGATCATCATCCTTGCTTGAGCATTGCATCGATGCCATGTGTTGATTGTTTCCCTTTCTTTTCGGTATTTGGTTCTCCCCAATAGAATACGAGATCGAGATTGAGATCGAAGATTAAGATCAAGACCATCGAATATTGAAGTTCGAAGAACAATACTTGACCAACTGTAATCCAGTCAAGTACAAGGCTTCTGAAGGTCTGGTTATTCGTTATCAACAAGCAAAGGAAAGCATAGCCCCACCATGATATAATCCTATGATTTCAAAAGAATTTATATTCTTGCCATGTTGCATACGATTCTACAATGGTATTTCATCGATAGATAGAGTATCCTATTTTTTGCATTACTCCCTTGAGATTATATTACCTAATCCACTGCTCGTAGCATAACTAGATTTGGCTTGTGTGCACTGCTACAGCTTATATTTGTGTCCTTCTTAGCCATGCATAGCTGTTGAGTCTGGTTCATCCATATGATGTATCAGATACAGAGAATCTAGTATGATAGGAGAACAAGATGAGATGAGATCTGTGATATGAGATTAAACATGCTAAGGGTTGCATGGGAGGCCACAGTGGGATGTGGTTTTTCTAGTCCCATGCTCGCCACCACTAGGACCTGAGTTATTGCCTTTGGAACTGAGATAAGTATTGCGGAGTACACCCTGTACTCACCCTTGCTTTGTTGATACTTTTGGCATCATAAGTGTTCCCATCAAGACAAGTTCCGTGCTACATCGACACCGATGAGTTGCTTGGTGTTCCCGGCCGGAAGCCTGGAATCTATGGGCTGGGATGTCATCGTTATGCTTCAGGCCTCTTAGGCCATTTGTTAAGTTTGCTATACTTAATAGCATAATTTGCCTTCCGTTGTTTGATGTTTGTGGTCAGTGACACCTGCTTGTAATAATTTGGCTCTTCGCTCGGTTATGAGCTTGCCGTAATAATTTTTGTGTCGTAGGGTCACTGATGTGTTATCGATTCTTCACTAGATATCCTAGAGCTCAAGGTTAAGGTTATGTCAGACGCAGGTCTGGGATTTGTTTAGCCCTGATCCCGAGGGTGTCATAGGTTTTGGTATCAGAGCAGTACCGACCGTAGGAAAACCTGTCTATTGGTCGATGTTGAGTCTAGTACTTGTGAAAACTATTTTTAGTGCTGAAAATTATTTGCGAAAACTCTAGTATGCTTCTTTTTCTTCTTATCTAGATTTGCTCTAACTTTGGGTTGTCTCATCTAGTATTGATTTGGAAAAGTTTTGATATCTTTTCTAGTCTCTCAAAGCTTAGGTGCCTTCTTGGCATGTCGTCTCTAAGCCAGTTGACCTAGTGTTGAATTCTCTAGAGTTGTGTGTGTTGTGAATTCCTTGTTCCCCTTTGATCTTATTCATGCGAGATATTCCTTTCCATCATGATCTCTCTGTTGTATGGATCCTACAATATAATGATCCATATTGCTCCATTCTAGGCTTCGAGGATTCCTTTCTCCTCAAATGCCTCCTTTTTTTATTTGTTTGGGTACTTCAGAAGTCATTTATTCTCTTGTAAGCTCCCTCGTGATTACTATCTTGCAGTGTATGCTATGTCACTCAAGTAGTATTTACTCCTTTCTTGGGTTTTAACCCTTGGACTTGAACCAAAGATCCCGGATTGTGCTGGATTCTATTGTTGTGAATCTTGTACATGAAGCTGACATTTAACCCAAGATCCATTGCTTTGACACCTGTTGTTAATGATCATACATTACCTCAGGATGGCTGGTATTTCAATTCTAGCCTTCAAGATTTTGTGGTTCTTGTTGCGATTGAGTCTCGACAACAAAAGACTTCCCCTACCACATGCCATGGCAGATGTTCTTTAATGATACCAAATAGGTCACGACAAGAGTACTCCTCATGAGTCTCACATCTATATCCGTGACTCTGCCACACCTTAACCCTTCCTTGCATTGGTTTTTGGAAGATTGTTGACTATGCATCCACATCTCGGGATTCTATCCTAAGTATGTTATTCCTTCCCCTTGTTGTTTCCGACCTTTTTCCACCAATTGGTAGCCAAGTAGTAAATGTGCATCGGTTTCCTCTGATGCCATATACTCTTGTGGTCCGTCATGACAAACCATCTCGGGATGTCAGGAGAAAAAAACTACAGTACCTCGTCATATCTAGGACCAGGTCAAAGTGTTGTAATCTACATATTAAGAGGACATGATTGTCTTACATTTGTTCCACCTTAAAGTATCACACTATTTAAATACTAAGAGGTCGTTTCGAGTTTTATGACCCCTTAATGAAGTGATGCTCTTACACATATTACCCACCCTTCCTCGATCTTTCGTGCTCGTGAGTGATACGCATGCATAATAATGTGGCCATCTGAGATTCTTAACAATTCTTATTGCTTTAAACTCCCAGGACATTTGTGTCATCCTTATTGTGATTGGTTAATCCTTTCACTACGCAAAGGATGATTGTGCTACCCCTGGGATCAGGGCTAAACAAATCCTAGGTAGCTAGGGTTAATCCTTTCACTCTTCTCGATAAAACAGTGTTACACCCTCGGGATCAGGGCGAAACAAATCCCCGACCTCCTTCTGACATAAGCTTAACCTTGAGCTCGAGGATATCCAGTGAAGAATCGATAACACAACAGTGACCCTACGACACAAAATTTATTACAACAAGCTCATAACTGAGAAGAGAACCAAATTATTACAATCAGAGGTCACTGACCACAAACATCAAACAACAGAAGACAAATTATGCTATTAAGTATAGCAAACTTAACAAATGGCCTAAGAGGCCTGAAACATAACGATGACGTGCCAGCCCATAGATTCCAGGCTGCCGGCCGGGAACCCCAAGCTACTCGTCGATGTCGATGTAGTACAGAACTCGTCTTCAGGGAACCACTTACTCTGCCAAAAGTATCAACAAAGCAAGGGTGAGTACAGGGTGTACTCTGCAAGACTTATGGCTGGTGGAGTTGTTTTGCATAAAGCCACTTTTGTTTATAAAACAAGAGGGAGAAGAAGCTCGTCGAATCATAATATTTTAAAAGGGGATAAGAGAGCGACTTCTCCGAAATTTTGATCATCATCTTTTGATATCCACCGAATCATCATCATCTACTAACTATGATCACCCCCTCGTAACCATGAGGAAGCATCCTTAAGCACACGTTGATCTGCCAAGTTTTACGATTAGGTTCAAGTTCTCTATGATCTCAGAATCTGGTCACCAAGCGTTCATAACCATGAACACGGCTTTTCGAAAATATTATTACCCTGCAGGGGTGTACAACTTTACCCACACGTACAAACCGACTCTTAATGCCAGTATATTAGCCCTCTTCCTTGGAAGGCTGGCAGAGGGTGGTTGGCCACAACCTTTACCTTGCTTTCGCCGATACCATGAGTCACGCAATAAGTATGGTTCCGCCGTAACGGGTCAAATCCTGAAGCCGATACATAAATATGTGAGGCGAGGTTAGTTTACCAGGGACGCCATCTACCCCAAGCAACCTCGGCCACGCTTACCTACCTGTTATGAATGCACCTGCACCCGACAAATCTTTCAAACGGTTTTCTATGCATATGTTGAATGGAACGCCCGAACTATGTGACTCATGGAATCTACTAGGCAAGTTAATCAGGCGAGGGGTTCCCAGGCCCCGTGTGGCTGTACGCTCATCTCGGTTCCAAAGGCAAGAACTCAGGTCCTAGTGGTGGCGAGCATGGGACTAGAAAAACCACATCCCACCATGGCCTCCCATACAAGCCTTAGCATATTTAATCTTATATCACCTATGATATCATCTCATGACGTTCTCCTGTCATACTAGATTCTCTGCATCTGATACATCATCTGGATGGACCAGAACTGACAGCTATGCATGGCTAAGAAGAACACATATGATAGCTCTAGCAGTGCACACAAGCCAAACCTAGTTATGCTAGGAGCAGTGCATCATTTAATATAAGCTCAAAGGGAATATGCAATAGATAGGATACTATTCTATCGATAAAAGACCAAAATAGAATTGTATGCAACATGGCAAGAATTGAAATGCTTTCGAAATCATAGGATTATATCATGGTGGGGCTATGCTTGCCTTTGCCAATTGATAACAAATGAGTAGATCTTCGGAAGCTTGAACTTGACTTGGTTACATTTGGTCAAGTATTGTTTGTCGATCTTCGATGGTCTTGATCTCGGTCTTTGATCTTGATCTTGATATCGTATTCTACCGGGAAGAACCAAATACCGGAAAGAAAGGGGGAAACAATCAACACATGGCATCGATGCAATGCTCAAGAAAGTATGATGATATGAAAAGTTAATTTGCATTGAAATGTAACCCTAAAGCATGATCGACAAATTAATCGGGGTTCCGAAGGGTGAAAACCCTAACTCGGGGAAACTCCGGAACATATGAGAGGGGTGCATTTGTTCTTCTAATTATACTTGTCATTTAAGTTTTTGAACAATGCATGATTATAGGTTAAATAGATAGGTTTCATTTTTTTGAACATTTTGATATATTATTTGTATTTTTTTGAATTATAGATTAAAAGTTATTTAATTTACAATATTCAAATAATTTCTGAAATTAATTAAAACCTTTTTCTGAAATTATTAAACAGCGCTGGAACTTTTTACACCAGGGCTTCTGCTAGCCATAGAGACCAACAGATGGGCCCTAGGCCACCTCAACATCCTCGTGGGCAAAGTGGGACAGGGGGGCCGGTTTGTTATTCTCACCAAGGCAGAAGCTAGCCTGAGAGGCTGACGAGTGGGCCTGAGCCACGCAGGCGCCACGTGGACGCCACACGGGCGCCACGTTGGCTCGCCGGCCAACGGGCCAAGCGGCGGCGCAGGACGGCGCTAGAGGGTGCGCGGGTAAGCGGGGTTGGGCGTGTTCGAAACGGTGGAGCAAGGAGAGCTCAAAAGAGGCGGCGCCGCCTGCTAATGGTTACCGGACCATGCTGTGCGACGACGGCCGAAAGTGGAGATGGGCGGCGCATGGTGCGAGCAAGCAAAAGAGCACGAGGGAGAGGGAAAAGGGGTCGGCGAGATCCGCGTGCTCACCCTGGTGCTCAAGGACACGACGAGAAGGCGCGGGGAGGTCCTGAACAGCGTACATGGCGACAGCGGCCCGCGTCGGTGACGGGGAAAACATGCTCGATTCCGGCGATTCAGGTCATCCCAGCAAGCACGCTTCACGAAGGAGGAAGAGGGAGACACGGCGCTTCTCTTGAGCTGCTCGGCAAGGCTTAGGTTGGCCGGAGACGACGGAATCGACGGTGGTGGTGCGGCTAGGGTTCGGACATGCGCGTGCAAGAGCCAGAGAGAAAGGGGAAGGGAGGAAGTGGTGTCTAGGGTTCGTCTTTGTCGAGGCCGCTGCACTTGTAGGCATCCGGGGGCGGTGGCGCGCATCTTGGCGCTCGCCGGCGGCGGGCGAGCGGCCACCGAGCTGCTTCCAGGATCCATCGGTGAGGACGACGACGGTGTTAGGTGGCCAAAGGGGTACGGGCCTGGAGGGGCTGCACATGGGCTTGGTGGGCCGCAGACGGCTGCGTGCGAGCGACAGGGAAGGAAGAAGAGAGGGAAGCTGGGCTGGGCCTGGCAAGGCTGCTGCTGCTCTATTTTTTCAGTAAAATTCTTTTTCTTTTTTTTGTTTTTGCATTTTCTCTTTGTAATTTCAAATTCAAAACTGTTTTGTATGTTTCAAAAATGAGGTGTGATTCCATAGACCCCCATCTCTAAAAAGTTGTAAACGTCCCAAAGGGTAGAATTTTCCCCCGTGCGTATTAGAGGAGGGAGCGCGAGGGTAGCCCACCGACAGATCCAAAAGAACTCACCCTAAACCACGTACGCAGTGTTACAATGTCAGCGAACACGTGCAAGTGTTGTACCCGAGTTGGACACTTTCGTTTCTATGTCGCATGTGCAGAATATCTGATTACTGACACACTTCGGGCCTGTACGGGCGTTGGTGGGCACTACATACGCGCTCTAACTTTTATGAATCCTGATCGTGCCCCCACGTGCAAAGAGGTATCAGTCAATCCGAGCCATCGATCTAATCTTTCTCCTTCTTTTCTTTCCTTTGGGGGTCTATTGAATCAGAATTCTTCAAAAATACTAGAGGGTTTGTATAAAACATATGAAACATTGTGAGGCCCTTTTAACAAGTTGGGCTCCAATAATTTTGATACTTTTCAAAATATGAAAACCATTTGAATGCATTTCAAGGAGAGGGGGGAAATACAGTTTTAGGGTTTGATTTGTTTTGCTTTAATGCACAATTTAAAACATGATGCTCATGATATGCACAATCAAAACCCTAATTACTAATTAACTAAAACTAGGGTGTTACAGCTCTATCCCCCTTACGAGAATCTCGACCCGAGATTCCAAAGGTAGGAAGAGAAACAGAGAGAGAAAGAAACAGGGTCACTCTAAAGATAAGAGGAAAGCACACTAGACAACACACAAAGTATCTCATGCACCTGCACCCGACAAATCTTTCAAAAGGTTTTCTATGCATATGTCGAATGGAACGCCCGAACTATGTGACTCATGGAATCTACCAGGCAAGTTAACCATGCGAGGGGTTCCCAGGCCCCGTGTGGCTGTACGCTCATCTCGGTTCCAAAGGCAAGAACTCAGGTCCTAGTGGTGGCGAGCATGGGACTAGAAAAAGAACATCCCACCATGGCCTCCCATACAAGCCTTAGCATATTTAATCTTATATCACCTATGATATCATCTCATGACGTTCTCTTGTCATACTGGATTATCTTCATCTGATACATCATCTGGATGGACCAGAACTGACAGCTATGCATGGCTAAGAAGAACACAGATGATAGCTCTAGCAGTGCACACAAGCCAAACCTAGTTATGCTAGGAGCAGTGGATCAGGTAATATAAGCTCAAAAGGAATATGCAATAGATAGGATACTTTATCTATCGATAAAAGACCACAATAGAATCGTATGCATCATGGCAAGAATTGATATGCTTTCGAAATCATAGGACTATATCATGGTGGGGCTATGCTTGCCTTTGCCAATTGATAACAAATTAGTAGATCTTCGGAAGCTTGAACTTGACTTGGTTACAGTTGGTCAAGTATTATTTGTCGATCTTCGATGGTCTTGATCTCGGTCTTCGATCTCGATCTTGATATCGTATTCTACCGAGAAGAACCAAATACCGGAAAGAAAGGGGGAAACAATTAACACATGGCATAGATGCAATGCTCAAGAAAGTATGATGATATGAAAAGTTAATTTGCATTGAAATGTAACCCTAAAGCATGCTCGACAAATTAATCGGGGTTCCGAAGGGTGAAAACCCTAACTCGGGGAAACTCCGGAACATATGAGAGGGGTGCATTTGGTCTTCTAATTATACTTATCATTTAAGTTGTTAAACAATGCATGATTATAGGTTAAATAGATAGGTTTCATTTTTATGAACATTTTGATATATTATTTGTATTTTTATGAATTACACATTAAAAGTTATTTAATTTACAATATTGAAATAATTTCTGAAATTAATTAAAACCTTTTTCTGAAATTATTAAACAGCGCTGGAACTTTTTACACCAGGGCTTCTGCTAGCCCTAGAGACCGACAGATGGGCCCTAGGCCACCTCAACATCCTCGTGGGCAAAGTGGGACAGGGGGGCCGATTTGCTATTCTCACCAAGGCAGAAGCTAGCCTGAGAGGCTGACGAGTGGGCCTGAGCCACGCAGGCGCCACGTGGACGCCACACGAGCGCCACATTGGCTCGCTGGCCAACGGGCCAAGCGGCAGCGCAGGACGGTGCTAGAGGGCGCGCGGGTAAGCGTGGTTGGGCGCGTTCGAAATGGTGGAGCAAGGCAAGCTCAAAAGAGGCGGCGCCGCCTCCTAATGGTCACCGGACCATGCGGTGCGACGACGGCCGACCGCGGAGATGGGAGGCGCACGGCGCGAGAAAGCAACAGAGCGTGAGGGAGAGGTAAAGGGGGTCGGCGAGATCCGCGTGCTCACCCTGGTGCTCAAGGAAGTGACGAGAAGGCGCGGGGAGGTCCTGAACGGCGTACATGGCGACGGCGGCCCGCGTCGGTGACGGGGAAAACATGCTCGATTCCGGCGATTCGAGGCATCCCAGCAAGCACGCTTCATGAAGGAGGAAGAGGGAGACACGACGCTTCTCCTGAGCTGCTCGGGGAGGCTTAGGTTGGCCGGGGACGACGGAATCGATGGTGATGGTGCGGATAGGGTTTGGACTTGCGCGTGCGAGAGCCAGAGAGAATGGGGAAGGGAGGAAGTGGCGTCTAGGGTTCGTCTTCGTCGAGGTCGTGGCACTTATAGGCGTCCAGGGGCGGCGGTGCGCATCTTGGAGCTCGCAGGCGGCGGGCGAGCGGCCACCGAGCTGCTTCCATGATCCATCAGCGAGGACGACGATGGTGTTAGGTGGACAAAGGGGTACGGGCCTGGAGTGGGCTGCACATGGGCTTGGTGGGCCGCAGATGGCTGCGTGCGAGCGACAGGGAAAGAAGAAGAGAGGGAAGCTGGGCTGGGCCTGGCAAGGTTGCTGCTGCTCTATTATTTTTAGTAAAACTCTTTTTATTTTCTGTTTTTGCATTTTCTCTTTGTAATTTCAAAAACTGTTTTGGATGCTTCAAAAATGAGGTGTGATTCCATAGACCCCCATCTCTAAAAATTTGTAAACGTCCCAAAGGGTAGAATTATCCCCCGTGCGTATTAGAGGAGGGAGCGCGAGGCTAGCCCACCGACAGGTCTAAAAGAACTCACCCTAAACCACATACGCAATGTTACAATGTCAGCGAACACGTGCAAGTGTTGTACCCGAGTTGGACACTTCCGTTTCCGTGTCGCATGTGCAGAATACCATATTACTGACACACTTCGGGCCTGTACGGGCGTTGGTGGGCATTACATACGCGGTCTAACTTTTATGAATCCTGATCGTGCCCCCACGTGCAAAGAGGTATCAGTCGATCCGAGCCATCGATCTAATCTGCTTCCTTCTTTTCGTTCCTTTGGGGGTCTATTGAATCAGAAGTCTTCAAAAATACTAGAGGGTTTATATAAAACATATGAAACATTGTGAGGCCCTTTTAACAAGTTGGGCTCCAAGAATTTTTCTTTTCAAAATATGAAAACCATTTGAATGCATTTCAAAGAGAGGGGGGAAATACAGTTTTAGGGTTTGATTTGTTTTGCTTTAATGCACAATTTAAAACATGATGCTCATGATATGCACAATCAAAACCCTAATTACTAATTAACTAAAACTAGGGTGTTACGGCTCTACCCCCCTTACGAGAATCTCGACCCGATATTCCAAAGGTAGGAAGAGAAACGGAGAGAGAAAGAAATAGGGTCACTCTAAAGATAAGAGGAAATCACACTAGACAACACACAAAGTATCTCATGGTCAACTCATGGAGGGAGTGTTCAGAAACAACTCTGCGATGACGATCATAAAACACATCAAGGTAATAGAGGAAACAAGAGGAGAAGGTTTCAAGTTATTAGACAGATGGTATTCATAAGGATTGAGACCATAGAGCTTTAGAAGAATTTAAGCTTCTGAACAGGAAAGCTTACAATAGAAGGAACATAACCATAGACTTCGAAAGATCAACCTCTACTAAATGGCTTAAGTAGAGATTTCAGGTTGCAGATATAGGGATCAAAAAAACCAAGCTGTTGAACTACTTTTGACACAGAAGGGTAACTCTTTCGTCCAGCGGAAGGTAAAGATAGAAAGGTGTCTGTGGCGAGGACTCATAAGAGCCACAAGGAAACATGTAACAAGAGAAACTTTTGATTGCCAAAATCATATTCACTCTTGAAACATGGGTGAGAAAACGAAGGAAGCTCTTTATTCATCCAGGTCTTATCAAAATCTTTGCCAAAGATCATGATATCACTTTTCACCACAAGATGAGTAGGTAAGAAGATTCCTGATAACACGAGAAGAAAGAAACTTCATTTTCAGACTTCAATTGTTTGGCACAACAAGATGCTTGCCAACATAAAGGGTCTGGAGGATCGACCGAGAGACATTTAGCAACACTACTTGAAATGTTATCCTTGATGCACTAGTAGAAAAAGAGGCTTCGGTTCGATTTAGAGTCTGACACTAGTTCCGATTTATTACAGGCCGGGACTAGTATAAGCACTAGTCCCGTTTCGTACCATTTTTAGTGGCCAGGATACCGAGAAAACTCTAGTCCCGGGTCATTTCGGACCTTTAGTCCCGGGCCGTAATACGGTTCGGGACTAAAGGTGTGCAGGCGCGGGCAACACCCTTTAGTCCCGGACCATGATACGGTCCGGGACTAAAGGGTGCGGCGCGAACAACTTAAAATTGCTATAACTTTTGCGTACGATGTCGAAAAAAAATGTACCACCTATCAAAATGTGTGGAAATTTTTTTTGAGTTTGATTTTAACAGCCTTATTTGGATTCCTCACATTTTTAGATTTTTAAAATTATAAATAATGGATTTCTCCCATTTTTCTGATTCTTTTACATTTTTAAAATTTGAAAAGGGAAAAGTTATTTTTTTATTATTTAGCAAGTTTTTATTCCATATTTTGATTCATCACATTTTTCTGATAATAATGAATATATTATTTGTCGAATTTCGATTTACAGATTTAAAGATATTATTTATGCCATATTAAATGAATAATGACAAAAAATGAATAAAATATTATTTTATTTAGTTTTTTACTTTCATTGTATTAAAATATTATTATTACTTATTTATTGTTGTTTACTAAAATAGTTGTTTGTAGTTTCAATAAATAAAGATGTATGACATATTGATATGGGCTAATAGGATTGATATGATAGTGTTGACAATAAGGTATAAAAGGGCTTCGCGCGAGGACATCCGGATGGAACAGAGAAGTTAAGCGTGTTGAGGGTGGAGTAGTGCTAGGATGGGTGACCGAATGGGAAGTTCGACCACAAGTGTAATTTGACCTAAGATTAAAAATACTTAGTACTAAAAATGTTTCAAGTGAAAGGATTACGAGTCAAACAATTCAAAAGTTTAAGAAAAAATTCAAAAAAAAATTCGAAAAAAATAAAAAAAATTGAACAAAAAAATCTTTAGTCCAGGGCCGTATTACGACCCGGGACTAAAGGTCCTTCACCCCCCTGCTCCAAAAAAGGTCACGCGTTGGCCCTCTAGTCCCGGGTTGCAACAAACCGTGACTAGAAATAGGGGCCTTTAGTCCCGATTTCGCAGTCCCGGGTGCAAAATCGGGACTAAAGGCCCTTGCAAACCGGGACTAGAGGCCCTTTTTCTACTAGTGATGTTCTAGAAATCAAACATCAAGTAAAAGTCAGACTTTAGTTACAAAGGAAACCATAAGCACAACTCCTATAATCAATTATAGAAGAAGCCTCATAAAGAGTGGTTGTTATTTCTCATTCAAGAGATTATGACAAAGGTCTTTCTGGCTAGGTGTGTCAACCATTACATCATTCTTGCCAGATTACAGGGAGACCTATGTAAAAATCTTGAGGAACACCAACCATCATTGTTGCTTGAGATTCAGCTTTGGTTAGGTGGAATGATATTTCAGGCTCAACATGTCCGAATAGAAAGTTTGCAACATTTACCTCAGAGGTAAAGTCACTAGATTCTCAAGATATGGACTACAATGTAAAGCTCCAAAAGATGAGCTAGATTGCTATACCATGTATTAGCAACTTGTCGGGAGACAACTACACATACATAAGTATTAGCAATAAAACACACATGTGTCCTTAAGGAAGGGATAACTCTTCTTGAATTCAGGGCGACATCTTTTAACAACTGCACATAAACCAGAGAAGGTTACTTCTAACATACAGAACACATACTTCGATATGACTCGAAGATGATTCTCAAAAGTTTCCAACATTAGTGCCAAATGTTCCATATGAATCCAGTCTAACATGGAAGGAATAAGGATGTTGTCGATGGGCTCAACAACAAACTTATCAAAACACTCCAAGAAGATGGACTCATATGTTGCTTGAACGAGGCAACAATATTGGTCAGACCAAAGGTCATGAAGATGTACTCCAGTGGAACATCACAAGTAGAAACACCATCAAGATAGTCCTTGGAACTGAGTTTGGTTTGACGATAACCCAAATCAAATCAAAGGTGGGGGAGATAACATATCCACAAAGGAAATACTATCTTCCTTCAAAACGAACAAAACTAGACAACCCTTTAAGAAGGAACAAAGTCGGATATAACTTTTGTCTTGCAACTCTCCAAGTTGTTGTTTAAGCTCAACCAACTAGTTTAGGGGTATCTAATTACGGATCCTTGGAGATAGGAGCAGTTCAGAGAACTTACTTGCTCAAGAACTTGACAACACCGTCACGTGGCAACATGGTGATACTTCTAGTAGACATCTAGAATATCATGAACCACTGATATGTCACTTAGTTCGAGAAGAAACTTGCTTAGTAAGGCAAGCAGACATAGTCTTAGAGCTTTGGCATAAACCTAACTCTTTGACCGAGAAGAGTGTACCAGAATTAACGAACTGGGTAGCACAATCATCCTTTGTTTAATGATAGGGTTAACCAATCATGCTAAGAATGACACAAATGTCCTTGGAGATCAAAACAATAAAAATTGCTAAGAATTTCAGATAGTCACATTATTATGCACACACATCACTCATGAGCGTGAAATTTGAGGAAGGGTGGGTAATATGTGTGAAAGAATCACTTCATTAAGGGGTCATGAAACTCAACACGACCTCTTAGTGTAAAAGAGTGTTATACTTTAAGGTAGGATAGATAGAAGCTAATCAATGCCTCTTGATCTGCGGTTTACAACACTTTGACCTAGTCCTGGGTATGAAGAGGTACTAGAGTTTATTTCTCCTTGACATTCCCAAATGGTTTGTCTTGACGGACCACAAGAGTATCTTGCATTGGAAGACACCAATGTACATTTACTACTTGGCTACCAACTAGTAGACAAAGGTCGGAAATAACAAGGGGAAAAAGTGCACATGCTTAGGATAGAATCCCGAGATGTGGATGCATAGATTACCAATCTTCTAAAAACCAATGAAAAGAAGGGGAAAGGTGTGGCAGAGTCACGAGTATAGATGCGAGACTCTCGAGGAGTACTCTTGTCGTGATCTATTTGGTTACATTAAAGAACATCTGCCATAGCATGTGGTAGGGGAAGACCTTAGCTGTCACAGTTTAATCGCGACAATAACCACAAGCTTGAAAGCTAGAATAGTAATACCAGCCATCCTGGGTTAATGTGTGAACATTAACAACAGGGGTCAAAGGAACGGATCTTGGGTTAAAGGTCATCTTCATGTACAAGATTCACTACATCAGAATCTAGCACAATCAGGGATCTTATGTACAAGTCCAAGGGTTAAAACCCAAAGAAAGGAGTAACTACTACTTTAGTCACATAGTGTACACTACAAGTTAGCGTTCACGAGGTACCTTCCAAGAGAATAAATGACTTTTTGAAGTACCAAACAAACAAAAAGGAGGCACACGAGGTGAAAGGAGAACTCAAAACCTAGAACAGAAAACTGAAGATCCAACAATATAATATTGTGGTTCCAAAAGATAGGGAGATCATTATGAAAAGGAATCTCTCAGATGAACAGGAGCAAAGGGGAACAAGGAATTCACAACAGACACAACTCTAGAGAACTCAACACTAGGTCAACTGGCTTAGAAACGACTTGCCGAGAAGGCACCTAAACTCTGAAAGACCAGAAGAGATATCAAAACTTTTCCAAAGTCAACACAAGATAAGATAACCCAGAGTTAGAGTGAAACTGGATAAGGAGAAAAGAAGCATACTAGAGTTTTTGCAAATACTTTTCATCTTTTAAAATAGTTTTCACAAGCACTAGACTCAACATCGACCAATAGCAAGGTTTTCCTACGGTCGGTACTGGTCTGATACCAAGAACTGTGCCACCACTGGGATCGGGGCTAAACAAATCCCAGGCCTCCGTCTGACATAAGCTTAACCTTGATCTCGAGGATATCTAGTGAAGAATCGGTAACACAACATACGACACAAAATTTATTATAGCAAGCTCATAACTGAGCAGAGAACCAAATTATTACAAGCAGAGGTCACTGACCACAAACATCAAAAAACGGAAGGCAAATTATGCTATTAAGTATAGCAAACTTAACAAATGGCCTAAGAGGCCTGAAGCATAACGATGATGACCCAGCCCATAGATTCCAGGATGCCGGCCGGGAACCCCAAGCTACTCGTTGATGTCAATGTAGTACAAAACTCGTCTTCAGGGAACCACTTACTCTGCCAAAAGTATCAACAAAGTAAGGGTGAGTACAGGGTTTACTCCGCAAGACTTATGGCTGGTGGAGTTGTATCAACAAATATAATAAGAATATTTTAGAAGGGGATAAGCGAGCGACGTCTCCGAAATATTTATCATCATGTTTTGATATCCACCGAATCATCATCATCTACTAACTAGGATCACCCCCTCGTACCCATGAGGAAGAATCCTTAAGCATACGTTGATCTGACAAGTTTTACGATTAGGTTCAAGTTCTCTATGATCTTAGAATCTGGTCACCAAGCGTTCATAACCGTGAACACGGCTTTTCGAAAAGATTATTACCCTGCAGGGGTGTACAACTTTACCCACACATACCAACCGACTCTTAATGCCAGTAAATTAGCCCTCTTCCTTGGAAGGCTGGCAGAGGGTGGTTGGCCACGACCTTTACCTTGCTTTCGCCGAGACCATGAGTCACGCAATAAGTATGGTTCCGTCGTAACGGGTCAAATCCCGAAGCCGGTACTTAAATATGTGAGGCGAGGTTGGTTTACCAGGGGCGCCATCTACCCTAAGCAACCTCGGCCACGCTTACCTACCTGTTATGAATGCACCTGCACCCGGCAAATCTTTCAAAAGGTTTTCTATGCATATGTTGAATGGAACGCCCGAACTATGTGACTCATGGAATCTACTAGGCAAGTTAATCAGGCGAGGGATTCCCAGCCCCCGTGTTGCTGTATGCTCATGTCGGTTCCAAAGGCAAGAACTCAGGTCCTAGTGGTGGCGAGCATGGGACTATAAAAACCACATCCCACTGTGGCCTCCCATACAAGCCTTAGCATATTTAATCTTATATCACCTCTGATATCATCTCATCACGTTCTTCTGTCATAGTAGATTCTCTGCATATGATACATCATCTGGATGGACCAAAACTGACAGCTATGCATGGCTAAGCAGAACACAGATAATAGCTCTAGCAGTGCACACAAGCCAAACCTAGTTATGCTAGGAGCAATGGATCAGGTAATATAAGCTCAAAGGGAATATGCAATAGATAGGATACTTTATCTATCGATTAAATACACAGTAGAATCGTATGCATCATGGCAAGAATTGAAATGCTTTCGAAATCATAGGATTATATCATGGTGGGGCTATGCTTGCCTTTGCCAATTGATAACAAATGAGTAGATCTTCGGAAGCTTGAATTTTACTTGGTTACAGTTGGTCAAGTATTGTTCGTCGATCTTTGATGGTCTTCATCTCGGTCGTCGATCTCGATCTTGATATCGTATTCTACCGGGAAGAACCAAAGACCGGAAAGAAAGGGGGAAACAATCAACACATGGCATCGATGCAGTTCTCAAGAAAGGATGATGATATGAAAAGTTAATTTGCATTGAAATGTAACCCTAAAGCATGCTCGACAAATTAATCGGAGTTCCGAAGGATGAAAACCCTAACTCGAGGAAACTCCGGAACATATGAGAGGGGTGCATTTGTTCTTCTAATTATACTTGTCATTTAAGTTGTTGAACAATGCATGATTATAGGTTAAATAGATAGGTTTCATTTTTCTGAAAATTTTGATATATTATTTATATTTTTCTGAATTACAGATTAAAAGTTATTGAATTTACAATATTCAAATAATTGTTGAAATTAATTTAATTTTTTTTCTGAAATTATTAAACAGCGCTGGAACTTTTTACACCAGGGCTTCTGCTAGCCCTAGAGACCGACATATGGGTCCTAGGCCACATCAACATCCTCGTGGGCAAAGTGGGACAGGGGGGCCGGTTTGCTATTCTCACCAAGCGAGCAAGCACGAGAGGCGGCGAGTGAGTCACGAGCCACGAGCGCCACGTGGACGCCACACGGGCGCCACGTTGGCTTGCCGGCCAACGGGCCAGGCGGCGGTGCGGGATGGTGCTAGAGGGCGCGCGGGTAAGCGGGGTTGGGTGCGTTCGAAGCAGTGGAGCAAGGCGCGCTCAAAAGAGGCGGCGTCGCCTGCTAATGGTCACCGGACCATGCGGTGCAACGACAGCCGACGACGGAGATGGGCGGCGCACGGTGCGAGCAAGCAACAGAGCGAGAGGGAGAGGGAAAAGGGGTCGGCGAGATCCGCGTGCTCACCCTGGTGCTCAAGGACGTGACGAGAAGGCGCGGGGAGGTCCTGAACGGCGTACATGGCGACGGAGGCCAGCGTCGGTGACGAGGAAAACATGCCCGATTCTGGCGATTCGGGGCATCCCAGCAAGCACGCTTCACGGAGGAGGAAGAGGGAGACACGATGCTTCTCCTGAGCTGCTCGGCGAGGCTTAGGGTGGCCGAAGACGACGGAATCGACGGTGGTGTTGCGGCTAGGGTTCGGACTTGTGCATGCGAGAGCCAGAGAGAAAAGGGGAAGGGAGGAAGTGGCGTCTAGGGTTCGTATTTGTCGAGGCCGTGGCACTTGTAGGCGTCTGGGGCCGGCGGCGCGCATCTTGGCGCTCACCAGCGGCGGTGCGCATCTTGGCGCTCACCGGCGGCGGGCGAGCGGCCACCGAGCTACTTCCAGGATCCATCGGCGAGGACGACGATGGTGTTAGGTGGCCAAAGGGGTACGGGCCTGGAGTGGGCTGCACATGGGCTTGGTGGGCCACAGACGGCTGCGTGCGAGCGACAGGGAAGGAAGAAGAGAAGGAAGCTCGGCTGGACCTGGGAAGGCTGCTGCTGCTCTATTTTTTTCAGTAAAACTCTTCTTCTTTTCTGTTTTTGCATTTTCTCTTTGTAATTTCAAATTCAAAACTGTTTTGGATGTTTCAAACATACTATAGGGTTTGTATAAAACATATGAAACATTGTGATGCCCTTTTAATAAGTTGGGCTCCAATAATTTTGATACTTTTCAAAATATGAAAACCATTTGAATGCATTTCAAGGAGAGGGGGGGAATAGAGTTTTAGGGTTTGATTTGTTTTGCTTTAATGCACAATTTAAAACATGATGCTCATGCTATGCACAATCAAAACCCTAATTACTAATTAACTAAAAATGGGGTGTTACAAAGAGTTAGGCTCGTGTTGAAACTCTGTGACTATCTCTTCTTGCCTTGTAAAGCAAGTTTCCTCTCGAACTAAGTGGCATGTCGGTGGTTCATGATATTCTAGAAGTCTACTGGAAGTATCGCCATATCGCCACATGACCATGTTGTCAAGTTCTTGAGTCAGCAAGTTCTCTGAACTGCTCTTTTCTCCAATGATCTGTATTGGATACCCCTGAACTAGTTGGTTGAACTTAAACAACAACTTGGAGAGTTGTAAGACAAAAGTTTTATCCGACTATGTCCCCCCTTAAAGGGATGTCTAGTTTTGTTCGTCTTGAAGAAAGGTAGCATTTCCTTTGTGGATAAGTTATCTTCCCCACCTTTGATTTGATTTGGGTTATCATTAAATCAAAATTAGTTCCAAGGACTATTTTGATGGTGTTTCTTCTTGTGATGTTTCACTTGAGTACATATTCATGTCCTTTTGTCTCACCAATAGTTTGCTTTGTTCATATGACATATGAGTTGATCCTCTCGGATAGTTTTGATAAGTTTGTTGTTGAACCCATCAATGACATCCGTATCTTCTCCATGCTAGACAAGATTCATATGGAACAGTTGTCATTAATGTTGGAAACCTTCGAGAACCGTCTTTGGGTCATTCCGAAGTACGTGTTCTGGATGTTAGAAGCAACCCTCTCTAATTCACGAGCAATTTTTGAATGATGTCGCCATGGATTTGAGAAGAGTTATCTTCCTTCCCTTAAGAATACATTGTAACACCCCAGTTTTACTTAATCAATATTTAGAGTTGATTGTGCATAGCATGAGCATCATCTCTTAAAAAATGCATGTAAGAAAAGAAAATAAAATGAAAATCCTAAACCCTAATCTCCCCTCTCTTTGTAACTATTTCAAACAGTTTCAAATATTTTGAAAATGGTCAAAAAGTTGTGAAGCCCAAAATGTTACAAGGGCCTCACATTATTTCAAAAGTTTTACAAAAATCTATGGCATTTTTCCAATGCCCAAAACGGTTTTGTATATGAAATTTCAACGAGAAAACAAATTTCAGAAAAAGAAAAAGATTTGCTAAAAAAAGGAGAACAGCAATGACCCGGCCCGGCTTCCTTCTCTCCTCTTCACACATGCAAAGACCGCATCCCACCTTGGCCCAAGCAGCAGCCCACCTAGGCCCATACCCGTTCGTCGGCTACCTCGTCGTCTTCATCCCCGACACGAAGCTTCTGCGTGTCACCGACGCCGCCGTCACCCTGCGCCATGATTCGTGCTGTCCTGCCACCGCTCTACGAGAGGATAAGACCCCCAGCGTCGTGGCCATCCGGCTCAGTCCATTTGTTAAGTTAGCTATACTTAAGTTAGCATAATTTTCATTCCGTTGTTTTATGTTTGTGGTCAGTGGCCTCTACTTGTAATAATTTGGTTCTTTGCTCAGTTATGAGCTTGCTGTAATAATTTTTGTGTCGTAGGGTCACTGTTGTGTTACCGATTCTTCACTGGATATTCTCGAGCTCAAGGTTAAGTTTATGTCAGACGGGATTTGACCTGTTACAGCCGAACCATCCTTATTGTGTGACTCATGGTCTCAGCAAAAGCAAGGTAAAGGTCGTGGCCAACCACCATCTGCCGGCCTTCCAAGGAATAGGGCTAAAACGTTGGCATTAAGAGTCGGTTGGTACATGTGGGTAAAGTTGTACACCCCTGCAGGGTTAAATCTTTTCAAAAATCCTTGTTTGCGGTTATGAACGCTTGGTGACCAGATTCTAAGTTCATACAGAACTATAACCTAATCGTAAAACTTGGCAGATCAACGTGTGCTTATGGATGCTTCCTCATGGGTACGAGGGGGTGATCCTAGTTGGTAGATGATGATGATTTGGTGGATATCAAAAGATGGTGATCAATACTTTGGAGATGTCGCTCTCTTATCCCCTTTTAAAATGTTCTGATTAGACGAGATTCTTCTTCTTATCTCTTGTCTTACAAACAAAGATGGTTTTATGCAAAACAACTCTACCAGCCATAATTCTTACAGAGTACACCCTATACTCACCCTTGCTTTGTTGATACTTTTGGCAGCGTAAGTGTTCCCCTAAAGACAAGTTCCATGCTACATAGACACCGACGAGTAGCTTGGGGTTCCCGGCCGGCGGGGTGGAATCTATGGGCTGGGATGTCATCGTTATGCTTCAGGCCTCCTAGGCCATTTGTTAAGTTTGCTATACTTAATATCATAATTTGCCTTCCGTTGTTTGATGTTTGTGGTCAGTGACCTCTTCTTGTAATAATTTGGATCTTCGCTCGGTTATGATCTTGCTGTAATAAATTGATGTCATAGGGTCACTGATGTGTTACCGATTCTTCACTAGATATCGTTGAGCTCAAGGTTAAACTTATGTTAGACGTAGGTATGGGATTTGCTTAGCCCTGATCCAAGGGGTGTCATAGACATGATGAGACATTTGTGTAGATGTGTGCCCATGCCCCATTGCATTGGCTATAGACCTCTCTGGTTGGCTAGAAACACCATCATCAACTTGTAGTTGTGTGACTCAGCAGTTGTCCAACATTATCCCACCCAGTTGATACACCTAAGTATGAGAGTTCTATGCCAAGCCATAACACACACTTGTGGCAGATATGGGCCCACGCCAACATTGCATGGGATCTAGACCTATCTAGGCCGTCTAGAAACACCTTCATCAACTTGTGGTTGTATGAGTCATCACATCGATAGCATGATACTACCTAGTTGATAGATCTAAGTATAACACTTCTATGCCAAGACATGATGAGACACTTTGTGACAAATGTGGGCCCATGCCAATATTGCATGGGCTATCGACCTCTTTGGGTTGTCTAGAAACACCATCATCAACTTGTGGTTGTCTGACTCAGTAGTTGGTCAACATGATCCCACCCAGTTGATACATCTAAGTATGAGAATGCTATGTAAAGCCATGACACACACTTGTGGTAGATGTGGGCCCATACCAACATTGCATGGGATCTAGACCTATTTAGGCTGTCTAGAAACACCTTCATTTACTTTTGGTTGTATGAGTCATCACTTGGATAGCAGATCCTATCTATTTGATATTCTAATTATAATACGTCTATACCAAGACATGATGAGACACATTGTGGCAAATGTGGGCCCATGCCAACATTGCATGGGCTATAGACCTCTCTGGGTTGGCTAGAAAGACCATCAACAACTTGTCATTGTGTGACTCGGCAGTTGGCCAACATGATCCCACCTAGTTGATACATCTAAGTATGAGAATGCTATGCCAAGCCATGACACACACTTGTGGCAGATGTGGGATCATGCCAACATTGCATGGGATGTAGACATGTCTAAGTGTTGGCGATATACTTATCGGGTATACGCACATGACTCGCTAACCATGGTGGCCCACCAACGGGTTAGAGCTTTGCTTCACGGGCGGCCCAGTCAAAGAAAGAGGAGGAGCCAGTTCCGGCTACGACAAGGCCAAGAAGAGTTACCGACTTAGGCCTATATTATTACTTGTAGTCCAAGCTGTATATAGTTACCGACTCTATAACGTAGCCGGATAGGTCTCTCCTGTAAACCTAGGCCCCGGTGACTATATAAACCGGCCCTATGGGAGCCTTTAGGGCAACCAATCAATCGTAACACCACAATCAACTCGCACAGGAGAACCTCTCTTGTAATCCACTGTATCATCCAACTTATGCCGATATATTACTAGGTTGCTAGCAGGAGTAAGATCCGATCACCGCAAGTCGGATCTTAACCTCGGTAAACTTGTGCTCACCGCTCCTGGAACATCCAACGTCTCACACCCCATCCTTCAAACGCCACTAGGACCCCCTATGGCCTACTTGTCGTCAATCCGACGACAGTTGGCGCCCACCGTGGGGCAGGTGACCTTTGGAGCATCATTCCAAGCTGAATCTGCATGTGTAGGAATCTGCAAAACTATCACCATGGGTCGCGTGGTCTATGCTAGTTATGTCCCTCTCGTCCTTCTTGACTAAACCCGTGACGACTTACACGATCATGTCCATCAGCGAGATTGATATCTATCTCGGTTTGCTGAACCCGCCCAACCCACCCTTGAGTTCATGACCATGGAGGAAGAAAAATCCGGATCTACTTTGTCCGCGGAGGCGGAAGAGTTCAAGGTCCCGAAGAAAATCAAGCCTGCCCAGCCCACTCCTGTAGTGGAATAAAAGGTGGAAGAAAAATTCCGATCTGATCTCCCTGATGAGATCGGATACACGAATGAGGAATATATCATCTACGGATCCGTCCTCCCAGACATCGTAGCAGAAAAACTAGCCTTGAAGCATAGGATAAAGGAGATGGTGAAACACCCCTACATCGATTATGAAGAAATCGCCGACATCAAGGAGAACTTTGAGATGGAGGAGGCGAAAACCCAGTTGGGCCACTACCTCAATAACATGAACAAGAAGAAGTATTGTTTCGTGTACGACATAAGCACTGGATCCGACTCTGTCGATGTTGGAGCTGGTAACGATTCGGTCCTAGACGCAACCGAAGAAAACGTTGACTTACCTGGCTCCCCTCAGGAGTCCATCATGTCGCAGGAACTTCGAGACATTGACAAAGAGATGGAGGAGTATGAACAAGAGCACGTCTCACTACAAACGCAACGTGAGCCGGAAAATTCTCCTACTCCATATGATAGCATGGATGAAAGATACACCTCGCAGGATGATATGGATACCGGAGATTCCTCCGAGGTCTACAAGCCAACCATGAGGGAAAGTACTGACAGAAGTTTATCCCCCGTTACTGGACCGAAAGTTGTCTTTTCCACTGGTACACACGTTAAGGCTACCAGGCGGTCAAAGAAGAAGAAGAAAAAAAATACAATACTGGCAGAGCCGGACATCGAGGAAACCAACGAAGAAAAATTTGATGAAGAGATCGACATGGAGAATCAGGACAGAGATCCGATTAATACCACCCCGATCGACCCTCCTGTGGATGGACATGTCGTCACCAAGGGTGCACGTGAAATTTACGGATATTCTCTCACAATTCCAATCCCAACGTCTTCAGATCTCACACTGGAGTCTTGATGGGGATATGCCTATCGGGGTATACCCAGCAGGACGTTTACGACTGGCCCAGGTGCCAACGAGTGGGCCTGCAGGATGGTGACTAGATCAAGATCTGGCGTGGACTCAAGCGACTGGAAGCTGAAGGGCCAGAAGTGTAGATAGGCCCAGTCGGATTAGGTTAAAAGATCGCTGAAGCCTTAACTGATTCGGTTGAGATCTGCAAACCCTAGGGGGGTGAGTCTATATAAACTTCCCTAGAGGACGCATAGAGGATACATTCCATCATACACCCAAGCGACTCGCTGCCTAGCCGCCGAGGTCGCCCCATTGTACTCTCACCATAATACAATCTAGCAGGAGTAGGTCTTTACCCTCCGGGGGGCCAAACCTGGGTAAATCCTTGTGTCTCAGACCTCATCTCGCACCGCAGATGGCTGGCCGCCCTTGCCCCATGTTCTACTACTCGCTGCCGATTGCAGCATCTGTCGTGGTCATTCCCACGACAGTGGCGCCCACCGTGGGGCCTGGCCGGTCAGGCCGGTGTTCTGCGGCGAGATCCAATCTACCCATCAACGAGTCGAAAGCCACCGGCCGCATGACAGCGATCGGCGAGATGCTCCAGATCTTGCCAAGCAGCTACGTCCCGGCGGCGCGACCCGTCACGCATAGCATGATCCTGCTGGTCAGCACGATCAGCCTCTTCGTCGGCCTCACCGACGTCATCGTCTGAGAGGACTCGGCTCGCATCCGCGAGTCGCCGCCACGCGACCGGCTCTCTGAGAGTCAGGTCTGCACGATCCACCGCCTCGCCTCCGAGTACGACTCGGCCCATAGTGATGTGGCCGAAACCACCGCAGCCGCGGAAGACGCGGCCCTCAACGATGACGCCGACTCGGCGACCTCGGCGTCACTCGCCGGATCCATTGTCGCCGCGTCGCCCGCGGGCTCCATCACCCAGGTCTCCAACATCGGATACTTCGAGGATCCCTCTATCCTTGGGATCTTTGACTTAGACTCCAGGTCGGAGAACTCCGCCGACCTCCGCGACGGAGCCGGCCGCCACGCCGCGACCTATATGGCGACTGGAGCCGACCCGCCGGAGGATCCATTCTCCACTCCGATACCTCCCAACGTGACAACAACGGAGGTGGAGGAATTCCGCCTGAAGCTGGCAGAAGCAGTCCGCAAGGAACAAGCCGAGCGCGAAAAATTTCGCCTCGAGCAGGTGACAACGCAGGATCTGTCGCGCTACCACCAGCTCCGAATCAGGTCGCGCCTGAACACCACCGTCCAGGGGCGTGCCCTGAACTTCGATGACGAGAGCGACCCGGCCCGCGCGGCCGAGCGCGCGATCTCCGATAACGCGCTACCAGGAGGAAGCGCTCGGCCCCCACCAGGGTCAACGGCCAATGGCGCCCCGCCACGACCCAACCGCGCACCACCCAGGGACCAGCCGAGGATCGTAGTCTCCTCATGGGAGCGAGACGCGAACGGCCTACCCCTGTTCTCCACCCCGATGGACAACCTCATCGCGGGCCGAGCAACAGTCGACAACATTGCGGCCACCGGTGACGGCGCCCTACAGATCCAGTACGCCAAGGCCTTGCTCGCAAAAGAGGTTGAGCAACAAAACGCAGGCGTCGACTCATAGGGTCGGATGTACTCGCGGTCATCAGGCAGCAGAGCGGCCTCAAGCGGCCGCCCCATGGCGGCAAACACCCTCAACTGCACGCCACCCGAACCACTTCAGCTCCAACACCAACCCGCGAACGCGGCACTCTCCACCAACGACCCCCAGCCGGCGACCAACTTCGTCGCCGCCAACGGTCAGCCCGTCAACGCCCGCACCCACATCATCAACAACCAGAGCTGGCGCGCACGCCAGCCCGACGACTTGCGGCATACCCAAACCAACCGCCGCGACGGCGAGCCGAGGGGGTCGCTAAGCCGACTCGGGCCCCGGTGCTTCGGATCAATGATCCGAGGCGAAAGATACCCGGCGAACTTCAAAGCGCCGAAGGAAATAGAGAAGTATGACCCCTCGTACGATCCCTCCGTGTGGCTGGATACCTACCTCATGGCGATGGGGATCGCCAGCCACACTGATGTACAAGCCACCCGCTACCTTCCCCTGATGATGGAGGGAGCGTGCAGGCAGTGGATTAACACTCTCCCCGCGGATAGCATCGACTCCTGGGAAGATATGCGTGATGCCTTCGTCAGGCACTTCGAGGGTTCATACTCCCACGCCACCACCATCGAGGACCTGGAACAATGTGTCCAGGGACCTCGCGAGTCGACCCGCAGCTGGGTCCAATGGTGGCAAGAACTATGGTACAACGCGGTTGGCATCCACCCAGACACCGCGATCCACTTCTTCAAGACCTCGTGCCGCTATGAGCCCCTGATCGCCAAGATCAAACGAGCGTACCGCACACTCGACAACATACCGGATCTCCTGGAGATCGCCAAAAGATACGCGGAGGAAGACCCAAACCAAGAAACAGACGACGAGTCAGGAGGACAACGCCGCACGAGCGGAAATGACATCGGAAGACGATCTGATCTACGCTAGAGCAACACTCGCCTCACCGGCAAGCGCCGTAGTGACGGGTGAGTCGACTTCGTCGCCAATGCTGGGTACGCACAGCACGAGCCCATGAGCTTCCGCCGCGACGGGGGGCAACTCCGCGATGGTGGCAACTACAAGGCGAAGCCGAGGCTCGACCTCGTGCCCCTTCTTAACCAACCTTGTGTATTTCACAGCAGGGAAGGAAAGCCCGCCACGCACACGACCGCCGACTGCCATTCTCTCAAGGAGATCGAGAAGGCACGACGCATGTGGGAAGACCCCGACAACAACCCGCCAAACTGCGGAAAATTCGGCAGCATGGCCGGATCGCTCCACACCTTCACAGGCTTCAACACGAAGCGCGAGAAGAAGGTCATCGCCCGCGCCATCGCCGTCAACGCGGTGGCCCAGGTGGACGTCCCCCAGTTCATCAACTGGTCTGAGCAACCAATCACTTGGAGCCGCCAGGACACTTGCCACGAATCGAGTACCCAGGCCAAGTCGCCCTAGTGGTTAAGCCCAAGGTGGGAGACTACTGGCTCCCCAAGACATTGATGGACGGCGGCAGTTCCATTAACATCCTGTACCTGGACACCTTCAGGCGACTGCGGCTCCCGCAGTCGATGGTCGAGACGACCTACACCACGTTCCACGGCATCGTCCCCGGTCGGAAGGCATACCCGATCGGCAAGGTCACGCTGCTAGTCACCTTCGGCACACCGGAAAACTTCCACACCGAGCGGATCGTCTTCGAGCTGGTGCCCTTCGACAGCCCTTACCACTGCGTCCTGGGGCGCCAGCCGTTCTCCAAGTTCATGGCGGCTCCCCACTACGCGTACAACGCGATGAAGCTCCCCGGACCGCACGGCGTCATCACCATCCACGGCGACCCCAACATGGCCGCCGAGTGCGAGGCCAAACGAGCTGAACTTGCCGACGCCGTCATCGCGGCAGAGGCCAACCACGCCGACGAGCTCGCCAAGTACGCGAGCGGGGTCAACAACGACGACCCCACCATACTCAAGAAGCCCAACTCGGAGGGCGGCAACACCTCAGCCTTCGAGGCAACGACGCATACCCGCACCGTCGAGCTGGTCCCAGGCGACTCCAGCCAGACGGTGACGATCGGGACGGGCATGAGCCCAGCATAGGAAGGCGCGCTCATCGAGTTCCTCCGTGAGAACAGGGACATCTTCGCATGGAAGCCCTCTGACATGCCTGGTGTCCCTAGGGAACTCGCTGAGCACAAAATCAACGCCGACCCCAAAGTGCGACCCGTCAAGCAGTCGCTGCGGCCCTTCAATGAAGAGAGCCACCGAGCCATCGCCGAGGAAGTGCAGCGTCTACTCGCTGCAGGCTTCATCCGGCCAATCAAGTACTCCAAGTGGCTGGCAAACCCAGTCCTGGTCGAGAAGAAAAACGGGACTTGGAGGATGTGTATCAATTACACAAACCTAAACAGCGCCTGCCCGAAGGAGCAATTCGTCCTCCCGCGGATCGACCAAATCATCGATTCCACCGCGGGATCGGAGTCGCTATGTTTCCTCGATGCCTACTCTAGGTACAACCAGATCAAAATGGCCGTTGAGGACAAAGAGAAGACCACGTTCATCATGCCATTCAGAGCCTTCTGTTACACTGCCATGACCTTCGGCCTCAAGAACGCCGGGGCAACCTACCAGCGGTGCATGCAGGAATGCCTTGCGAGCCAAATTGGCCGTAATATCAACGTCTACATCAACGACGTGGTGGTGAAGTCCGCTCGCCAGAGCGACCTACTCGCTGACCTGGCGGAAACATTCGCCAACCTGCGGAAATACAAGATAAAGCTAAACCTAGGCAAATGCACCTTCGGTGTACCAGCTGGGCAGCTACTGGGATACGTCGTCTCCAAGCGCGGGATCGAGGTGAACCCCACCAAGATCGACACGATCGCTCGACTCGGCAAACCCGAGTGCCTGCGCGACGTCCAGAAGCTGGCCGGGCGAGTCGCGGCTCGCGAAAAGGCGATGCCCCTCTACCACCTAATGCACAAGAATCCCACCTTCCAGTGGGACAAGGAGGCAGATGATGCGCTCCGCGACCTCAAGAAGGTGCTACTCGCAGCACCACTACTCGCCGCCCCTGTCGACAAGGAACCCATGCTGGTCTACGTCACGGCTTCCGAGCGCGTCGTCAGCGCCGTCATGGTCGTCGAGCGACCAGAGGAGGGAAAGGAGCGCCCGGTGCAGCGACCAGTGTACTACATCAGCGAAGTCCTCACCAGGTCGCGCCAGCGCTACCCGCAATACCAGAAACTGGTATACGCGGTCTTCAGAGCACAGTGACGACTGCCACACTACTTCCAGGAGCACCCGATAACGGTCGTCTCCTCCGCACTGTTGCAGGACATCATCCGCAACCGTGAGGCGACCGGGCGAGTCGCCAAGTGGGCCGTCGAGATCGGCGTCCACAACATCAAGTACGAGCCGCGCAAAGCGATTAAGTCGCAGGCTCTCGCGGACTTCATCGCCGACTGGGAAGAGGCCCAGCAGCCAGAAAAGCTGCCATACCTCCATTACTGGATCTTACACTTCGATGGCTCCAAGAACACGGACGGCGCATGAGCAGGGATCGTGCTAACTTCTCCAAAGGGCGACAAGCTCCACTATGTCCTCTGCCTCGACTTCACCCCCCTGCACCAACAACATGGCCGAGTACGAGGCACTACTCCACGGCATGCGAGCTGCCAAGGAGATGAACCTCAACCGCCTGCGCTGCTACGGAGACTCCAACCTCGTCGCCGGGCAAGTCGCTGGCACCTGCAACGCCGTCTCCCCCACCATGGCGGCATACCGCCAGGCAGTGGACAAGCTAGGCAGACACTTTGCAGGCTACTCCGTCGAATGGATTTATAGGCGAAAGAACAAGGAGGATGATGCACTCTCTCGCATCGGTTCGGCTCGACTCACACCACCCATCGGCATCTTCCTCGACACCATCACCAAGCCTTCTGTCTCTCCCCGAGGGAGATCGACATCGGAATCCCGCTGCAGCCAGAGGCAGCCCTGGTCGCACTCATCGCCGAGCCAGACGATTGGACCACGCCGTACATTGCCTACTTGGAGGGAGGCACCTTGCCAGCAGACGAGACGGATGCCCGAATGATAGCACGTCGCTGCAAATCCTTCGTCATCATCAACAGCGAGCTCCACAAGCGCAGCATGACCGGCGTGTTCCAACGCTGCGTTCAACCCGCTGAAGGACGCAAAATCCTCCAAGACATCCACTCCGGCGACTGCGGCCACCATGCCGGCGCCCGCTCTCTGGTCACAAAGTCTATGCGGCACGGCTTCTATTGGCCCACCGCACACGCAGACGCTGTCGACATTGTCCAGCGGTGCGTCGGGTGCCAGAAATACGCCAACCAGACCCACGTGCCGAGCTCGGCGCTCAACACAATCCCCATCACCTGGTCGTTCGCCGTGTGGGGTATGTACATGGTAGGACCTTTTAAGAATGCCTCGTCCGGCTTCACCCACCTCCTGTTCACAGTCGACAAATTCACAAAATGGGTGGAGGCCAAGCCAGTCCGCAAATGCGACGAGAAGACCGCCACAAAGTTCCTACGCGAGCTCATCTATCGCTACAGGTTCCCAAACAACATCATCATGGACAACGGCACCAACTTCGCCAAAGGAGCCATGGCCGAGTTCTGCGAGGAACACCACATTCGACTCGACCTCGCCTTAATCGCCCACCCGGAATCCAATGGCCAGGCGGAACGCGCCAATCAGAGCATCCTCCATGGCCTGAAGCCACGGCTCCAAGTACCGCTCGAGCGCACCGCCGGGTGCTGGGTCGAGGAGCTACCCTCCGTCATCTGGGGCATCCGCACCTCCGTCAATAGGTCGACAGGGTTCACCCCCTTCCTTATGGTATACGACGCCGAGGCAGTCATGCCTACCGACCTAGAGCACGACTCGCCCAGGGTGGTCAACTACACGGAGGCCGCAAACGAACTCGCACGCCAAGATGGAGTCGATCAGCTCGACGAAGAACGCGACCTCGCTCGCTCCCGCGCCGCCATCTACCAGCAAGGGCTCCGACGCTACCATAACCGGCGAGAAAGGACTCGGACCTTCCAGGAAGGCGACATGGTACTACGCCTCATCCAAGACAAGAAAGGCATGCACAAGCTCTCCCCCCCTTGGGAGGGACCATTCGCCATCGGGCGAGTCCTAGGCAATGACGCCTACTACCTCATCGACGTCCGAGGCGACGGAAATCTCAACGTCAAGCGGCCATGGAATGTAAACCTCCTACGGAAGTTCTACTCCTAGAACTCCATACATGTACTCTCCACCCGCTATGAAATAAAACAGATCGGTTACCGAAAATTGTGTCTACTCTCCATGTCTTGTGCCACTCGCACTCGTAATAACAATGTTATGCTATTCGCACAAGTAAACCTCTGGTAAAGCGACCGGCACGACCAAGTAGTGCAGCATGAGGGCACTGGAAAACTCCAGGCCTCGTAACGTCCATGAAAAATGCCAACCCGGAGCCCCATTGGAGTCGCCTAGCCTGACTGGCTCACCGAGCCAAGACAACTGCATTCTCTTCTCACAGCGACCAAGTCCTCCGCGTCCTCGGCACAGCGTCTCAAAAGGCCAAGTACCACGCTCGGGGACTGACGTCCAGTCAAATATGAGCGGCTAGGGAAAAACGGCCAGTATGAGAGCGTGCACAGGACTCTCCATGCGACTGATCCTTCGGATCAGGAAGGAGTGACGCACTTAATCTAACGCGCTTAGTCCTCACCTACCTTGGAGCTGCGACTAGAACCACCAAGTACCACGCTCGGGGACTCGGCCACCCGAACTCGTTCGCGCACGGGAAAACGGTCAAGTAAAGAGCACCCCTGCGACTGGCTCTCCGAGCTCGGGCGAGTCGACCTCAATAGCGACACAATCGAAAAACATTCAAAATCGCAAACACATAACAAACGAGGTAAACCCCATAAAAAGACCGGACGCGCTCGGGGACTCGTCCAATCAACAATCAAAATCATGAAACAATCCACAAAACAACACGAATTCGCGTTACAGCAGAACAAAGTCGTTCCAAAATACAAGATAAGTTCAATGGCTATTTGCTACTAACGCCCCAGGGAACAATTCTTCTACTCCGCAGGTTCCGACGCCGACTGGCCGCCCCCCTGCGGTTGCGAATGAAGGGCACGTACGGGTTCAACGGGTACGTCGTCAACTCACCCGCCATGGCCGCACGGAACGGCTGCTCGACCTTGAAGTATTGATGCTTCGGTTCAGGATCGTTGGGGGCGATAGTCGTCTCCTTGTAGGGGAGGAGGTCGCCCATCGCCCAAACGCGATCGGAATACACCGCGGCCCGGTCCGTCAGCTTCAGCACCTCGGCAATCTCCACAGATCCCATCGACGAGGGGTAGCCACTCGTCACATCAACAAGGTCGAAGTCCTCCAGGAAATGGGCAAGCCCAAGGCTCAGAGCCGTCGCCGCCCCACGCCGGAAGGCCGACCGCACCATGAAGTCGACTACTGACGAAGCCTTCTCCAGATAACGTCATACCTCGACGAGGTCGCTGGGAATCACTTCCGTGGGAAATATCTCCTGAATATTTGCTCGAATGCAAGTCGCGGACAACACGGCCGAGTCGACCAGAGTGGTCACACACTGCCACGCGTCGTATGACTGAGCCTCCTCCAAGCTGTCAATAATCCAGCTTGCGGACAGAGGTCGGCAGTGAGTACACCAATGACTCCATAACGAATCCAGGCAGAGGAAGAAACGTTTACCAATTAGCGGACGGAAAAGGCCCGTGATGAATCTTTGAAGCGAGGAGAAGTCGTTCTGCAGCCCAACAACGATTGCATCAGACACCTTCCACTCTTCAGCGGCAGCAGTAACAGCAGCTTTCGCTCGTCCCTCCACCGAGCTCGCCTCCGCCTTCGCTTCCTTGAGCTCACGCTCCAGGTCAGCGATCTGTTTCTCGGCAGCACTCAACGAAGATTGAGCCGCCGTCAGGTCACCCACTAGGACAAGGCCCCGGCGGACTTCCTCCGCCTCGGCTGCAACGGCTTGCAGCCCCTTGTTCGTCTCCTGGACGACAGTGAGTTCTTTCTCCACGCGACACTTCGCTGCAAGCTGATTCGCGTTGCAAGCCCTGCACACAAATTGCAACGTCAACAACAACGAAATACTAAGTGCACACCTGCTGAAATTCAGCGACTAGGCACTCGAGGACTGGACATTGAAAATCCTAAGTGCCCACCCACTGAAATTCAGCGACTAGGCACTCGGGGACTAGAGATCAAAAATCCTAAGTGCCCACCCACTGAAATTCAGCGACTAGGCACTCGGTGACTGGAGATCAAAAATCCTAAGTGCCCACCCGCTGAAATTCAGCGACTAGGCACTCAGGGACTGGACGCTACAAAAACACTAAGAATCCAACAACTGAAATTCAGTGGCCCGATCCTCGGGGACTGGACATACATGGATGGCTGCGCCCAGCATGCCGTGGAGCTGCAGCGCGTCCACAGACACAAGAAGGACCGGAGTGTGCCCGCGACGCTGCTCGACCTCCGTCTCGGCAACCCCAGGCATCTGGCTCGTTGACGCCGCGCCACTCGCTGTGGCCGCCTTGGCCATGAAGCGGGGGAAAGTCGCAGCGGACACCGCAGCGCCACTACGAGCCGGCTCGGCTACTCCGAGCGAGGAAACAGACTCCTTGGTCTTCGAGGCCACTCCGCCGCAGTCGGAGGATCGCTTGGAGCAACTGCCGTGTCGTTAGAGACCATGACGACGTCGTCTCCTTTCACCCTCTTAGCACTCTCTGCGGGAGCAGCGACTTCGTTAGCTTTCCTCTTCCGCGAGGGGTCCTCCTCGGTGATGACTGGAGTAACCTTGGCCACGGAAGGATGGCCGATCTTTTTAACTCCAGTCCTGTGAAACAATTATATGAGTAAAACTGTCCGATTACAACGGAAGGCAAGCAGATGAACAAGACTTACTTCGCGACTGGTATGAACCGCAGACCCATGCGGATGCTGGCCGAATTCTCTAGCTCGGGACCCAACTTCTGACTGAGGCCCATCTCGAACACATCGTGTGCCCAAGACATAGAGGGCCTCTTCGAAGACGAGGCCACGGCAGGATCCTCCATGATGACATCTGCGGGAGCTATCCTAGGTGGCGAAGCTGCTGCGGCTGGAGTAGCCCCCAACCTAGAGACCGGGGCAAATGGGGTTGGAAGCGATGCCAGAGGTACCTGATCCAGGGGAGCGGCAGCATCCGGTGCTACTGTCGTGCATGCAGCTTCGCTCTTAGCCGAGCTGGTGGCGTCGGAACTAGTCGCAGAACGGGGCGGAGACGCCTGCTTCGCCGGATTCGTCTTCCTCCTTGGCGGATCCTTCACCTCCTTCTTCTTCTTCTTCGACAGCGTGGCCTCACGACGTGAGGTGTGCTCGGGGAGCTCGTCGTCATCATCATCGTGAGGTTCGAGGCTTCTACTCGCCTCGAGCTCGCGCTGATGTTGCCCGTGTAACTACCTCGGTGAATTACGCTCCTAGTTACAAGCCTGGATGAGCGGAAATGGTTGAAATAGTACGGTGGGGCCCAAATGCCACTCACAGGTAGACCTTTCGGCCGTCCCAACCATTTCCAAACATCAGGACAAGAACGGTAGGCGTCGGCGAAGGGATCAACTACATACACAAATGAGTATGTATGCAAGCCACCATACAACAGTACATCAGAGCCATTCCATCTAAAAGAAATAGAAATATTGCAACGCCATACGGCAAGATCCAAATGTCCTAGATAGATATAATGGTTTAGGATATCTCCTCATACATCACACATCAGAGTATCAGGCGGAAGCGGCAAACAAGATCCGAGTACAGATAAGAAGCAAATCGGCATAAGATGCCCCATAAAGAAACACATCCCGCCCACAGATCTCACGGATCCCCGTTCCCGGAATCTCTACACCAAGTGATCGTTGCCAACATCATCCGTCTCCTCCACCCAGTATCCATCTTTCGAGTTTACCTGTTCATCTGAATCAAACAATTTATCGTGTGAGACCCTAGGGGTACTCAGCACGTCTTTATGCCTCTAAAGGGGACACAACCTAGGGTGACGCAATAGCAGCAAAAGATAAACCCTAACAATTCTATAGATACTCGCTAACCAAAGATAGACGGATGTCCGTGAATTAATAACAACAGTTATAATGGTAATATTAACAGATCCATCCTCCTCCTCGCTTACCGACGAGGAAGCGGACGAACAACCCACATCCGTTGGCAGTTTTATTATCCATTCCATGAGTGTTGCAATATTTACTAGTCAGTTACTTAGTCAAATTAAAAGCGGTACTTTAGTTATACTTGTCTATGATCGAGAAACTGTGCTCCAAGTCGTCCATAACCGCGGACATGGCTTTCAGAAAGTTTTACCCTGCAGGGGTGCACAAATAGCAACACACACTCGATCAACCTCGGAAAAACCAAATCAAAACCCAACGAGGCCGTCACGACAAAGCAATCACAAGATTCAGAAATATTTCAGGGGGCCACCCCATTAAGTACACCATAGCGAAGTTGGCGGCTCGAGACGGACTCAAGGTTTGCGTCGATGGCTGTAAACGATCGGGAACCCGAAAGTGTGGTGGGCTTGTCGATACATGAAAACACTCCGCTTTCTTTCTTAAAGACAGTGCAGTACCTCGCACAATTTTAAATAAAGCAAGAAAGCATGGCATAAGTACAGGATAGTAATAAAGCCCCAAACTACTTTGTGGCCCCAAGAAATAAGAATGAATCAAGCTCTGGCTGAGGGGGGTCCATAAGCCTCCCGGATGTGGATAGCGCGAATATTCAAGGAACAGGAATCAAGTACTCGGGGTCCTACGGGACACAAGTGAGCAGGAAAAACCAAATAGCAGATATTGCTCACCGGTGCCACTTGCATTAGTTATCCCATTACTACTCAGGTTAAGTTGTTTAGGTACCTCGTTATCCATCAGACACTCACATACCCTACACATGCTGTTCTACGACTCGCATGGCTCAAACAACTCCTGTAGTAATGGCTCATGGGATGGAGGAACAAGCTTCGGTGGGGTTTAAAAGTAAAGGCTATGCAATACTTGGGATTCATTTTAATGCAATCGCGACTCAATGATGCAAGAATAAGATAGAGGCAATAGGTACTGTATGTATGCAAGCATGTGGTAGTGCTTGCCTGGCAGCTCAGTTGAAGCGAGAGAAGGATCTGGGTGGTGCTCCTGGATTTCCTGATATATCCCCTGCTCAGCGTCTATCCGAAAAAGAACCAAACAAGCAAGGGCCAACATAAATAAAGTGCACAAGCATATGAATTAAATGCGACAAGCAAACAATCATGCCATGATGAATGATGCACAATTTGCATGGCATTAATGTAGCATGGCATGGGTGAGGTATGGACTACAAGGAATAAGCATTTTATTGGGTTTTAATCATATTTTATACTCCAAATAGTTGTTGTATACTTTATATTAATATGATGCATGCTGCAAAACAGATTAAGGAATGCGTAAATAGAAAGGTCTCGTCGAGCTAATCATTTTAGACATATCATTTGTCAAATTTAGAGTTATAAAACAAAAGTTATTAATTATTTAAGGCATAAGGGCATTTTGTTGTAATTTTAATCAACTTGGAAAATAAAGTGCTCAAACAATATTTTGAATGGCATATTTGAAATCCTCACATTTTTCTGATTCAAAAACATATATTACATGTATTATTTAGATTTATATTTTGAAACTTATTTAAAAACAGAATTGAAATTTGAATTTAAATTTATTTTGAAAAGATTTGAATTAAAACAGATATCAGAAAACCCTTTTATACTCAGGCTGAGCCAGCCACAGACGCTGACGGGTGGGCCACGCGCTGACTCAGCAGCAGGCGTGAAAGCTTTACCCATGAGCTCACCTAGTCCTGCGACCAGGCGGGCCAGGCAGCGGACCCAGCGCCCGATTGGGCGGCCTTGAGGCTGCCACGCAACCTGGGGCGGGTCGAGAAACGCAAAGACAAGGAGCCTTTTTATAAAATGACACAGAGGCAGACGGGTGGGACCGAGAGGAGTGCGGGTTGAGGGATTAAAAAGATTGGGGGGTTAAGTGCAAAAGGTGACGCGTGCACTGTTTTTCTTCTCTGCCGTCTGGCGCGCGCGGTGCGCGGAGCAGCGCGGCGGGGACTCAATCCCGCGACCTGGCGCTTGCACGCGGCGGCGACGACCGCTGCGGCTAGGTGGGGTTGGTGTAGGAAGGGAGCTAGGCGGTTATATGTGGCTCTCGTGACGCGACGACGCAGACGACGCACGCGCACGCAACGCACCGAGAGCGTTCGACACTAGGTCCGGCGAAGACAGGGAGGCACGGCGAGAACGGAGGTGTCAGGGCGAGAGAGGAGCTCACCAGGGGTGCGTCGGTGGAGGTGGTTCGGGCTGGGGAGCAGCCAATCGACGGCGAGGCTGGCGGCGGCGAAGCTAGGGTTTCGGCTCGGGGCGGCGCTGGTCCTGGGGCTCCTGGTCCTCCTCCTCCTCGCTGGTGTGTCCAGGGCGAAACAGGGGCCACGCTGAGCTTCCTCGACAACCTCCACGCCACGGCCGCCTGCTGGTTCGATGGATCGGTGGAGGACACCGACGGTGGCCGGCGTCGGTGTGAGCAGTGGGAGAGAGAGGAAGAGGGCGGGGCCACAGGCGGATCTGGAGAGGCTAGAGGAGACGAGAGGGAGTAGATAAAGCAGAGAGGGAGAGGGAGGTGCAGTGGGGAGTGGGGTAGAGATAGAGGTGGCTTCGGCCACCTTTTCTTCCCCTCTTCACGTGCACGGTTCGGGGCAGGGGCAGGGGGAGGTGGTGATGGGGCTGCCAGGGTGGGGTCAGGGCTTGGCCAAAGTGGCTGGCTCGGGCTGGGCCCATATGGCAGGGAGAGAAACAGAGGGAGGAGGGTCGGGTGTAGCTAGGTTTGGAGGGAGTGTGGTAGCTAGGTTTGGATAGGAGGGTGGTAGCTCGGGTTAGGGCTGGTTAGAGGGGTAGGAGGGTAGCTGAGGTGGGGCCTGCATGGCATAGAGGAAGGGAGAGAGGCCGAGAGAGAGGGTCGGGTAGCTAGGGTTAGATATAGAGGGGTGGCTCGAGTTAGCAAGGTAGGGTTCGGGTAGGTTTAGCTAGGGTTGGGTAGTGCCTCGGCATGGAGAGAGGAGGGTGGTGAGGTGAGAGTGGAGGTGAGGCCTAGGGTTAGAGTTTAGGATTTTGGATGCTTACATGCACCAAACTAGATTAACAAGAATATGTGGGATAGGTGTAGGGTTTAGAGAGGAGGGTTAAGAGAGAGGATGTGGTATGGTAGCTAGGGTTTTAGAACATGATCAAAACAAGAGGTGCCAAGTGAGAGGAGAGAGGGTAGGGGGAGGATTTAGGGTTTTTGCAAGCTCAAACAAAAACCAACAAGAAGGAGTGTAGAGAGGGATAAAGGTGATGGATGGTTATGGCCTCATAAAGAGAAAACCCAAATAAACCAAGAGAAAAGCAAATAGCTAAAGGTGATGGTACTCTTGCATGGCCCATGCAAATTAATAAATGCCTTGGTTAAATTCTTGTGAAAACAAAAATAATAGCATGGCATTATTCTTATGCATTCCCAAGAAGTGGAGTAAAGGCCAAGCAAAAGAATTTATAGATTTGGATCCACCCTATCTCCCATGAGCTAGATTAAATACCAAAAGAAAATAAAATACAAGCTCATGGATAATGGGATGGTGGAATTATAAGGTGGTGAAAGAAAGGGTGGTGGAGTAGAATAAAAGATATGCCCCCCAACTCAACTTGGGCATTAAACAATATATCAATAACCAAATACAATATCAAGAGGCAAATACAATTAACTATGCATATGAGAGAAGACCCAAACCAAAAAGGGTTTTGTATGATGCTCAAATGCAAGGTGGCATGATGACATGATCATGATATAATGATGATGCAACAATTAAATGTAGGAAGTAGCATATATATAGACTAGGCTAGTAGCATTGCAATTGTTAGACAATTGGGATGCTACAACTCTCCCCCACTAAACAAGAATCTCGCCCCGAGATTCCTAGGAAAAAGAAAACAACACAAGGAGAGGCGGGTGTTCGAACGAAGGTGATCCTTACGTTCCCAAGTTGATGAACAATGGAATGGTGCGACCACTACACCTTTGCAAACAACGGAAGATTATATATATGAAGTCTAGCAAGTTTGCAAGGTTAGACTTGTTGCGAGTCTTACGTTTTGCTTGAGAACAGCGGTTAGAAGAATTGAAGGATTGTCGTGAGACAAGAAGGATAGGATGAACATAGCTCCGGTTTTCTCAAGAAACATGATAAAAGAATAGAACCACTTGTGAAAGAAAAATGAGAAGATGATGTATCATGGATAAAGAAAGACACACCATTAAGATTAAAGATTTACCGATACGAGAGAGGATGAATCTTTGTCTTGCCGGAAGAAAGGAGCTACATTGGAGAGGTTTTGAACCACTATTACAATAGCATCGTATCTTCTCTCGGATTTGAGAAAAGAATTTCAGAAAACAATATTGCCTTCAAACAATAGAGTCCCTTGATAACAACAGAAAGATTTAGTGAGACATCATCGGATTAGATTCTTGTTGCGCCGGTAAGACCCAAGGATCACGCAATTGAGGTGCGCGGATATAACTTCTAGAGACGGATGTGAAGCCAGATCATGGTGGAATCCCGAGAAGCAAAGAATATGGAGGATCTGGAGTTTATTGTAGAGATACTTATTGCTTTCTTTAGCCTTGAGGCTAACGCAATAGATTTGCGGCTGATGGCATCAACCATAATTGGCTTTACCACAGAAAAAAGAATTGATGAAACAAAGAGAGAGATAGTTTCCTTTCATCTTGTTTGGGGATGTCAAGCACCGGTAGAAAGACGAGGATAGAAAAGAGTTTGCGTTTATTCCATTAGATAATTGAAGATTTGCTCCGTGTAGGAAAAGACGAGATCACCAACAAGAGATTATTGATTACTTTCTTCGAGAGAGCACTCCGGAAAAACAAGGACGGGAGTAAAAGTACCAAGGGATAAAGGCCACTTCTATCTTCCGTGGAATGAGTGAAATCACATTAATTTACCAATTCAATGTACAAGAGCGAATGATAAGAGTAGTGGTATGGTCGCGACTCCATCCCGCACTCAAAGCATTACTCCGCACATGAATAAGAAAACCATGCAACCCAACTACCGAAACAGACTGAAGGTGTTGGCAAAACTCATAGAACTCCGTTAGAAAACAAGGATAGATGCAAACGATTCGCCGGATTTATCGATAGATAAAGATGATGATGTTGTCGTCGAGTCGGAAGTACCAAGCCACGGGAAGATATAAAGGAAGATCACAGATACAACTGCAAAATTTCATAGATATAGAAAAAGATAACACCACTTGAACAGAAGGAATACAAGATCTGGAAGGTCTTCATGGCCTCCGGTGGATGGAGCATAGACGATAGAGCGAGAGGGTTTCAAGAGGTTACTTAACGAGATCGAGGTGAAAAGAACTCCATGTTCTTCTTGAAATGATTGAGAGAGATTTAGCAGCCTTGAGGAAATCTTCCGCGGAACGATGATGATAACTTGCCAACAAGGAACAACTCCGGATTGGTTGAAGATGGAGGATGGAATTAACAATGATGTATGAGGATAGGGTTTAAGGATAGGGTTTGACCAATTGAATTAGCAAGTTCATTGTTAATTCCAGAATTGAAGCAAATCTATTTAGCAGAAGGACGTGGCCGAGATAGGTGACTTCAAAAAGTCAGAATTTCCACTTAGAGACTTTGCACACAGGCAGTGCTCACGAAGCTTGAGAGAAAGAGAAACAGATGATCTTCCATGTCCTTCCATTGATATCGAATAGGCAAGCATATTAACAACATATACCACCATGGATTAACAAGATATTCCCAGAATACCAAGTTCAAAAGGCGAGAGGAACGAACAAATGCTCGAACACTTCCTAAGCTCAACGCCCTTTGAAAGATCAACGTTACGAGTAAGGATTCCTGTTGAAGAAGATGCGTTGACAGAATAGGTTAACTGGTCCTTCGGAAGAGAACAGGAAATGTCACCTGGTTCACATTGTTGATCGGATCACTGGTTTCAAAGATAAGGAGATCTTGGTTAAGAACCGATGATAGCTCATCCTTTGTTGATAGAACCGATGATCTTGCTTAAGGTATGAGCTATCAGAAGCGAAACGATGCAATTCCCTCGTATCCAGGAGAATTTTTGCAGATATGGAGTTCAAACAGATGTGCAGCATGATGGCCAGATGACAGACCGCCGTAGTGCTTTGAGAAAACTCCGGATTGCCAAAGATGCTTGAATATGCATAGATATGATCGCGGTGTACTCAAAATCACAGGAGATAACCGTCACCATTTGGAGGATAGTGTTGATAGCATTTTCCAAATTCCACTCCATCATTCAGATCAATATGACACTTATCATGAGTGGAATACAGCTATGCCGAGAACCAAATTACAATCACCAGCATCGGATCGACACATGTTATGTAATTAGCCCAAGAGAATTGGAGACGAAATGAAACTCTAGGATTAAGCGCCGGTGACAAAAGAATGAGTTAGCATGGCCATGCTGATAAAAGGAAGATAGATAATGTTTCACACAAGACTGGAAAGGAGTGTGGAAACTCAGATGTATCAAAGAAAAAATTTCCGCATTTTTCGGCATTAAAATACCAATAGATGCGCAAAATCACTTATAAGGACAACTGATTTAATCTCTACCTGATGGTTTCACAGAATGTGGAGTTGCTAGAAGGAAGGACACCCTTAAAAAGATGGCACCGGTTAACAAGGAGTCAGATAGATCGCACCGGTTTGCAAGAGCCTGTCAGTATGGAATGTACCAACAGTTGATAACCAAAGGCAGATAAAGATAACAAGTTGGATGCAACAGATGGACAAGGAATTACACACACACACACACAACCTATGGTACTACGGAAACCCAGAACACGTGAATCCTAGTTTGAATTTAAGAAGAGGATAGAAAACGTTACACTTCCTTACCAGAAAAGGGTGGGTGGGTGGGTAAGAAGAAAAGTGGAAGCAGTCCTACTCTCACGTTTTGTTTTTCCCTAGTATACATAGCTACCAAAAATATTTGCTAGACTGACAACGACCATTTGGCTGAGACCCTGAAGGGCGATATGGCTCTGATACCAATTGTAACTACCTCGGTGAATTACGCTCCTAGTTACAAGCCTGGATGAGCGGAGATGGTTGAAACAGTACGGTGGGGCCCAAATGCCACTCACAGGTAGGCCTTTCGGCCGTCCCAACCATTTCCAAACATCGGGACAAGAACGGGTGGCGTAATCGGCAGGCGAAGGGATCAACTACATACACAAATGAGTATGTATGCAAGCCACCATACAACAGTACATCAGAGCCATTCCATCTAAAAAGAAATAGAAATATTGCAACGCCATACGGCCAGATCCAAATATCCTAGATAGATATAATAGTTTAGGATATCTCCTCATACATCACACATCAGAGTATCAGGCGGAAGCGGCAAACAAGATCCGAGTACGGATAAGAAGAAAATTGGCATAAGATGCCCCATAAATAAACACATCCCGCCCACAGATCTCACGGATCCACGTTCCTGGAATCTCTACACCAAGTGATCGTTGCCAACATCATCCGTCTCCTCCACCCAGTATCCATCTTGCGAGTTTACCTGTTCATCTGAATCAAACAATTTATCGTGTGAGACCCTAGGGGTACTCAGCAAGTCTTTATGCCTCTAAAGGGGACACAACCTGGGGTGACGCAATTGCAGCAAAAGATAAACCCTAGCAGTTCTATAGATACTCGCTAACCATCCGCCTAACCAAAGATAGACGGATGTCCGTGAATTAATAACAATAGTTATAATGGTAATTTTAACAGATCCATCCTCCTCCTCGCTTACCGACGAGGAAGCGGACGAACAACCCCCATCCGTTGGCAGTTTTATTATCCATTCCATCAGTGTTGCACTATTTACTAGTCAGTTACTTCGTCAAATTAAAAGCGGTACTTTAGTTATACTTGTCTATGATCGAGAAACTGTGCTCCAAGTCGTCCATAACCGCGGACACGGCTTTCAGAAAGTTTTACCCTGCAGGGGTGCACAAATAGCAACACACACTCGATCAACCTCGGAAAAAAACCAACTCAAAACCCAACGAGGCCGTCACGACAAAGCAATCACAAGATTCAGAAATATTTCAGGGGGCCACCCCTTAAAGTAGACCCGCAACGAAACCGGCCGGCTCTGAGACGGACTCAAGGTTGTGGGGACGGCTGTAAACGACTGGGAACCCGAAAGTGTGGCTGGGCTTGTCGATACCGCGGAATCGTGCCACGATCCTAAACAGTACAGGTGCTCCTCGCACAATCGTAAATAAAGCAGTAGAGCATGGCATAAGTACAGGATAGTAACAAAACCTCAAACTAGTTTGTGGCCCCAAGAAATAAGAATGAATCAAGCTCTGGCTGAGGGATGTGGATAGCGCGAATATTCAAGGAACAGGAATCAAATACTCGGGGTCCTACGGGACACAAGTGAGCATGAAAAACCAAATAGCAGATATTGCTCACCGGTGCCACTTTCATTAGTTATCCCATTACTACTCAGGTTAAGTTGTTTAGGTACCTCGTTATCCATCAGACACTCACATACCCTACACATGCTGTTCTACGACTCGCATGGCTCAAACAACTCCTGTAGTAATGGCTCATGGGATGGAGGAACAAGCTTTGGTGGGGTTTAAAAGTAAGGCTATGCAGTACTTGGGATTCAGTACAATGCAATCGCGACTCGATGATGCAAGAATAAGATAGAGGCAATAGGTACTGTATGTATGCAAGCATGTGGTAGTGCTTTCCTGGCAGCTCAGTTGAAGCGAGAGAAGGATCTGGGTGGTGCTCCTGGATTTCTTGATATGTTCCCTGCTCAGCGTCTATTCGAAGAAGAACCAAACAAACAAGGGCCAACATAAATAAAGTGCACAAGCATATGAATTAGATGCGACAAGCAAACAATCATGCCATGATGAATGATGCACAATTTGCATGGCATTAATGTAGCATGGCATGGGTGAGGTGTAGAATACAAGAAATAACATTTTATTGAGTTTTTGGTCACCTTTTATACTCCAATTAGTTGCTGTATACTTTATATTTATATGATGCATGCTGCAATTCAAAACATGGAATGCATAAACAGAAAGGTCTCGTCGAGCTAATCATTTTAGACATATCATTTGTCAAATTTGGAGTTATAAAATAAAAGTTATTAATTATTTAAGGAAAAATGGCATTTATTGTAATTTTACTTAACTTGGAAATTTAAAGTGCTCAAACAATATTTTGAATGGCATATTTGAAATCCTCACATTTTTCTGATTCAAAAACATATATTATTTGTATTATTTGGAATTATAAATTAAAAGTTATTTTAAAACAGAATTTAAGTTTGAATTTAAATCGAATTTGGAAAGATTTGATTAAAACAGAAAAGCACAGCAACTTTTGTTACTCAACCTGAGTTAGCCCCAGCCGCAGATAGATGGGCCCGGGCGCTGACTGGAACACACTGTGTGAAGCTTTCTACCATGAGCCCATCTAGTCCATGCGATCGAAAGTGGGACCAATGTGAGCCCTGACAATGCCCAGTGAACCAGAGAATGCCACGCGGCACAGCGGAGGGGACTGTGGGTTGAGGAGTACAAAACTCCGGGATCCTTTTTGCAAAAACGCCATGGAAGGCTGACATGTGGGCCTAGAGGAGCGCGGGTTTAGGAAAAACAAAAGTCAGGGGGGGTATGCGCAAAAGGTGCTCGCGTCCACTGTTTTTCTTCCGCGGTTGCTGACGAACAGAGGCGCGCGCGGCGACAGCAGGCGCGCGGCGCGGTGGGGGCTCGATCCGCGGATCTGGCGTGCGCGCGCGGAGGCGGCAGCCACTGCGGTGGTGTGGGGTTGGTGACAGGAGGGAGGGCGCGGGCTAGATAAGGCTCTAGACGGCGCGACCTGGCAACAACGGCGACGCGCAGCGCGAGGGCGTTCGGCGAAACGACTGGCGCAACTAGGGTTACCCGGAGAGGCGGAGCATGTCCAGGAGGAAGAGGAGCTCACCGCGGGGCTCCCGGTGTCGATGGATCGGACTGGAGTGCAGGGGATCGGCTGCAAGCAGTGGCGGACGGAGTTAGGTTTGGCGTCGGTGTTGCGGACCAGACGTCTGGGTCCTCTCCTCCTCCTCCAGCTGGCGTGTCCAGACTCGCAGGGGACCTCGCAGAGCTTCCTCGACACCCGTGATCGCGACGACACCGGCTGGTGTAAGAAGGGGAAGGTGGAGGCCGACGAGGTGGATGCGTGGAAGAAGGGGGAGGAAGAGGAGGAAGGTATGGCTCTGGGGGATCTGGGAGGGGTAGAGGAGGCGTGTGGATGAGGGCAAGCGAGAGAGAGAGGGGAGGCAGCAGGGGCACGGGGTAGATAGGGTGGCGTCGGTGCCACCTTTTTCTTCCCCTCTTCACGTGCACGGTTCGGGGCAGGGGCAGGGTGAGGTGGTGATGGGGCTGCCAGGGTGGGCCAGGGGTGGCAAGGCAGACAGGGGTGGCAAGGCGACAAGCAAACAATCATGCCATGATGAATGATGCACAATTTGCATGGCATTAATGTAGCATGGCATGGGTGAGGTGTGGACTACAAGGAATAAGCATTTTATTGGGTTTTAATCATATTTTATACTCCAAATAGTTGGTGTATACTTTATATTAATATGATGCATGCTGCAAAACAGAGTAAGGAATGCATAAACAGAAAGGTCTCGTCGAGCTAATCATTTTAGACATATCATTTGTCAAATTCGGAGTTATAAAACAAAAGTTATTAATTATTTAAGGCATAAGGGCATTTTGTTGTAATTTTAATCAACTTGGAAAATAAAGTGCTCAAACAATATTTTGAATGGCATATTTGAAATCCTCACATTTTTCTGATTCAAAAACATATATTACATGTATTATTTGGATTTATATTTTAAAAGTTATTTAAAAACAGAATTGAAATTTGAATTTAAATTTATTTTGAAAAGATTTGAATTAAAACAGATATCAGAAAACCCTTTTATACTCAGGCTGAGCCAGCCACAGATGCTGACGGGTGGGCCACGCGCTGACTCAGCAGCAGGCGGCGCGCGGAAAGCTTTCTGCACCGCGAGCTCACCTAGTCCCTCGCGATCGACGGAAGGGCCCCGGCAGCGGACCCACGCGCCGCCGGCTGGCGAGGCGCCACGCTGCACAAATGGGGACTGGTCGAGAAACGCAAATACGAGGAGCCTTTTTATAAAATGACACAGAGGCAGACAGATGGGACCGACAGGAGTGCGGGTTGAGGGATTAAAAAGATTGGGGGGTTAAGTGCAAAAGGCGACGCGTGCACTGTTTTTCTTCTCTGCCGTCTGGCGCGGTCTGTGCAGCGCTTGTGGCGGGGACTCGATCCGCGACACTGGCGCTTGGCCTGGCGGCGCCGCTGACTGGCTAGGTGGGGTTGGTGTAGGAAGGGAGCTAGGCGGTTAGATGTGGCTCTCGCGACGCGACGACGCAGAGGACGCACGCGCACGCAACGCACCGAGAGCGTTCGACACTAGGTCCGGCGAAGACAGGGAGGCACGGCGAGAACGGAGGTGTCAGGGCGAGAGAGGAGCTCACCGGGGGTGCGTCGGTGGAGGTGGTTCCGGCTGGGGAGCAGCCGATCGACGGCGAGGCTGGCGGCGGCGAAGCTAGGGTTTCGGCTCGGGGCAGCGCTGGTCCTGGGGCTCCTGGTCCTCCTCCTCCTCGCTGGTGTGTCCAGGGCGAAACAGGGGCCACGCTGAGCTTCCTCGACAACCTCCACGCCACGGCCGCCTGCTGGTTCGATGGATCGGTGGAGGACACCGACGGTGGCCGGCGTCGGTGTAGACGGTGGCGAGGGAGAGAGAGGGAAGAGGGCAGGGCCCTGGGGCGGATCTGGAGACGCTAGAGGAGACGTGAGGGAGTAGATAAAGCAGAGAGGGAGAGGGAGGTGCCGTGGGGAGTGGGGTAGAGATAGAGGTGGCTTCGGCCACCTTTTATTCCCCTCTTCACGTGCATGGTTCGAGGCAGGGGCAGGGGGAGGTGGTGATGGGGCTGCCAGGGTGGGGTCAGGGCTTGGCCAAAGTGGCTGGCTCGGGCTGGGCCCATATGGCAGGGAGAGAAAGAGAGGGAGGAGGGTCGGGTGTAGCTAGGTTTGGAGGAAGGGTGGTAGCTAGGTTTGGATAGGAGGGTGGTAGCTCGGGTTAGGGCTGGTTAGAGGGGTAGGAGGGTAGCTGGGGTGGGGCCTGCATGGCATAGAGGAAGGTAGAGAGGCCGAGAGAGAGGGTCGGGTAGCTAGGGTTAGATATAGAGGGGTGGCTCGAGTTAGCAAGGTAGGGTTCGGGTAGGTTTAGCTAGGGTTGGGTAGTGCCTCGGCATGGAGAGAGGAGGGTGGTGAGGTGAGAGTGGAGGTGAGGCCTAGGGTTAGAGTTTAGGATTTTGGATGCTTACATGCACCAAACTAGATTAACAAGAAAATGTGGGATAGGTGTAGGGTTTAGAGAGGAGGGTTAAGAGAGAGGATGTGGTATGGTAGCTAGGGTTTTAGAACATGATCAAAACAAGAGGTGCCAAGTGAGAGGAGAGAGGGTAGGGGGAGGATTTAGGGTTTTTGCAAGCTCAAACAAAAACCAACAAGAAGGAGTGTAGAGAGGGATAAAGGTGATGGATGGTTATGGCCTCATAAAGAGAAAACCCAAATAAACCAAGAGAAAAGCAAATAGCTGAAGGTGATGGTACTCTTGCATGGCCCATGCAAATTAATAAATGCCTTGGTTAAATTCTTGTGAAAACAAAAATAATAGCATGGCATTATTCTTATGCATTCCCAAGAAGTGGAGTAAAGGCCAAGCAAAAGAATTTATAGATTTCGATCCACCCTATCTCCCATGAGCTAGATTAAATACCAAAAGAAAATAAAATACAAGCTCATGGATAATGGGATGGTGGAATTATAAGGTGGTGAAAGAAAGGGTGGTGGAGTAGAATAAAAGATATGCCCCCCAACTCAACTTGGGCATTAAACAATATATCAATAACCAAATACAATATCAAGAGGCAAATACAATTAACTATGCATATGAGAGAAGACCCAAACCAAAAAGGGTTTTGTATGATGCTCAAATGCAAGGTGGCATGATGACATGAGCATGATATAATGATGATGCAACAATTAAATGTAGGAAGTAGCATATATATAGACTAGGCTAGTAGCATTGCAATTGTTAGACAATTGGGATGCTACAGCCCACGAGTTTTTCGAACCGTCGAGGCGGCGTCTTCCACGGGCTCGTCTTCGTCGTCATCGTCGTCATCACCCGCGTCGCTCCCGATGTCGCCTTTGGCGGCTGGCGACTCGCTCCCGTCCTGGAAGGACGAGCTCGAGTTCTCGTCGTTTGTGGGTGGGAGCCATCCTTCCAGCACTTGGAACAACTACAATAAGCATGAGACAACATTAGCATAACCGCGAATGCATCATCTGCAACTGCGAATGCTGGCGAAAATGGCGACTTACCTTCGGACCTGGGCGCCTTGCGGTATAGGGGGCGACCCTGGCCTTCGCGTCCAGGTATTCCGCCTGGGTGATCTTCTTCAGGGCCAGGATGTAGTCTTCGAGTTTCCACTCGACGAGGCAGGATTTCGTCGGGTCATCCCTACCCGTATACTCGTACATATAATGGTCGCGGCGGGCCAAAGACACGAGCTGCCGCCTGAGCCAGCAGTTGTAGAGGTAGATGGTTTGGAGGCCCTTCTTCTTCAGACTGCGGATGGTTTGCAACATTTCGTTGACAACCATCCGCTGATCCAGCGGGAGCTTGCCGACCTAGAGCCGACGCGGTTCGGGCCGGTCGGCGGAGTACCTTGGAAGCGCCACCTCGCCGTCTAGAGTCGGCTCGGTGACGTAGAACCAGGAGTTATTCCAATCGTTTGCCGCCTTGGCGGGCAGCATCAGGTCGAAGAACGACGCATGCGACTTTAGTTGAAATGTCAGGCCACTCGCAGCCAGCATCGGGCCGCCTGATTCTTCGCGACTGATCCTCCCATTGAACAGATCTTTCCACAAGGGGAAGTAGGGCCTGCAGCCCAAATAGCACTCGCAGAACGCCACGAAAATGGCGAGCTGCTCGATGTTATGCGGGCCCAGGTCCGACGGCTGGATCCTGTAGTAGGCGCAGAAACGCCGCAAGAAGAGAGAAGTGGGAAACCCCAGCCCCCGCTCCAGGTGGCTGGTGAAGCAGATGAACTCTCCCTCGCGCGGTTCCGGAGTCACTTCTCCGGCCACGGGGATGCGCCATCTGTCAGCGCGCAGGATCCCGACCTCCTCGAAGGACGCCATTAGCGCCCTGGTGCACTTGGATCTGCCCCATTGTTCGGTGGAGGGGGCCATTGGTTGGAAGATTCATGGAGGTCGGGGCTCTCTGGGTCGGTTGGATCGCGGTGCGGAGTTGAAAACCGAGATGGGCGAAATCGGAGGAAAGATGAAGGAGTGTTTCCCCGCTCGCCTGTCATTCTCCTTATATAGCGGTTGCTACCCGCCAATTTCGGGAGTCGTTACTACGCGGTAATTAAGCCAAAAGTTACCGTTGGATTACCCCACCGGCTAGTTTTGCCCCCACTTGACGGTCCAACTTCATCCACTCGACTCGTCGCTCTGCGCGACTTGACGACTCGCCGACCCGATCACTACAATAATGACTGAACCCGATCACTACAACAGTGACTGAATGTTCGTCGACCCGATCGCTACAACAGTGACTGAATGTTAGCCGACCCGATCGCTATGACAGTGACTGAATGTTCGCCGACCCGATCGCTACAATAGTGACTGAATATTCGCCGACCCGTTGGCCGAGCTGCGACCCGATCGGTCGCCGTTATTGCGACTAGAATAACTAGTTTTTCCTTTATTCAGGAGTCCGCCGTCGATTCGAATGGGCGTCTGCATTGGACCCGTATACACTGACTGCCAGCAAACACCTGCGACCAATCAACGACGGCCTCGGGGACTACTGATGGGGATATGCCTACCGGGGTATACCCAGCAGGACGTTTCCGATTGGCCCAGGTGCCAGCGGGTGGGCCTGCAGGACGGCGACTGGATCAAGATCTGGCATGGACTCAAGCAACTGGAAGCTGAAGGCCCAGAAGTGTAGATAGGCCCAGTTGGATTAAGTTAAAAGATCACCGAAGCCTTAACTAATTCGGTTGAGATCTGTAAAACCTGGGGGGGCGAGTCTATATAAACCTCCCTAGAGGACGCATAGAGGATACGTTCCATCATACACCCAAGCGACTCACTGCCTATCCGCCGAGCTCGCCCCATTGTACTCTCACCATAATACAATCTAGCAGGAGTAGGTCTTTACCCTCCGGGGGGCTGAACCTGGGTAAATCCTTGTGTCTCCGCCCTCATCTCGCACCGCAGATGGTTGGCCGCTCTTGCCCCATGTTCTACTACTCGCTGCCGATTGCAGCATCTGCCATGGTCATTCCCACGACAGGAGGCACTGGATAAAAGGGCCGAGGACCTGGAAAAGCACCGTCTGTTTTTACTCGAAGAGGCCACGCGCATCGTTGAGATGAGGCAGCAGTTACACAGTGATCCTGCCAAATATCAGTTAGATTTCAAGCGACAACCAAACAAGACAAGGGGAGGTCCGCTTCTTGCTAACAAGAACCCGGATATCAACAAAGATCTATTCAACGGAAAAGTTGGAGAGAAGATCCGAGTCTACAGCATGCTGTTGGAAAATGTTGCCACAGCTCGAGCCATCCTCGCCAACAATCCGTCCCCACAGCAGGTCCAGCAGTGAGTCGTGTTGTTGGACAAAGGATTAAAGCTGCAGAAAACGGCCGCGTCATTTAGTGGTAAGCTGGCCTAAAAATCTGAGTTTTGCCACACTGGCGCTGACCAAAGCGCTGACGTAAGGCTTCACAGGGATACAACTGAACACAATCGTCCCCGTGGAGAAGAAGAGAATTCAAGAAACGGCTCAAACGGCTACTCTCGCTGGCCGACACGTGACTGGGTAAGAGTTATTCTGGCTGTGTCCAAAGACTCCATCAGGGCAATGGTTCCTCATCAGGACCATTGTCGGCAAAACAACCACTATAGAGAAGACCCAGAAACATGCCAACAACGAGAGGAGCAAGATCGGCCAAGAATGCCACCACCGAGTCGTCCGGCTGGCAATGCCGGATGAAGAGATGATCCGAATCATCCTGAATCAATTAGGTATGGTGCCTGAAGAAACAGGCATTGGAGTCAGCATTATGAGGCTCCACCACCACCATCGCGCAATCTAGCTGGAAATAATCCACCAGGGCCACCATCGCCTCCTAGGAGTGACCATGAAGTATCCAGACGCAGCCATGGAAGCCGCAGGGGTGGAGACGGCAATAGTGAAAGGAGAAGCAGAAATCCGACTCTGCCGCGCAGAAGCCGTGAGCCTCCAAGGCGCAGATCTCTCTCGCCAAATGATGCTCGCCATCGCATTGAATCAAAAATAGAAGCGCGGCGGTATGAGGAAGAAGACGTGTATGTGGGACCCAAGTGATTTGGACCACTCATATGTCAGACCAAATTTCCGGTTGACTTTGGTATGGCCAAACACATTCATCCCTACGACGGTGTAGCTCGGCCAGATACCTAGCTCCAGGATTTCTTCCAGGCTTGCTGCATCGCCAAAGGAGGAAACATCCTGGTTGCAGTCCGATATCTCCCGCTCATGTTGAGGAAGACGGCTCGATCATGGCTCAATGAACTACCAGAGAATTCAATCCACAACTGGTATGACATGCAAAGTGTGTTCTTTTCAAACTTCGAGGGAACATACAGGAGGCCCTACATAGTCGGAGACTTGCAACATTGCACACAAAGACCTGCAGAAACCTACCGGGATTACCTCGGACGCTGTATTGACACAAAGAACTCCTGCGAAGGATTAAATGAGCAAACTATGATAGAAGCTTTTATTCTAGGACTTCTAGTAGGACTTTTACGTCACAGATTGAAGCATGACCACGTCACAGATTTGGGAGAAATGATAGAAACGGCAAGCCAATATGCTGATGCCGATGATGATTCAGAAGGGATTCTAAATATTCTAGCCAATCCCAATGCGGCCAAACAGCCAAAACAAACTCAGAAGAACAAAAACACCTCGGAAGAAAAGCCGGCTCCAGACAATGCAGCTGTTAATGCAACGTTTGGATCTGTAGGACGAGGAGGGCGCGGAGGAGACCGGGGTACAGGCCATGGAACTTCCCAAATCCAGGGTAGAGGAGATCAGCAACCCAGGTGAACCTATACCTAGGACGACGTTGCCAATAATCCCTGTGTCCACCACTTGGATAGTAACGGAGGATCTACCCACACAAATGTCGATTGTCGTTTCAATGACGACATCAAGAAAGATGAATCCGCTGGTGACAGAGCCAAGCGACGAAAAGTAAATAAAAATTCCAACAAAGGAAAGTGCCCATGGAAGATTCCGACATGGAAGAAGCGGAAGCCGCTGCAGAGCCCAAGTCGGATGGAAATAAGACTTTTCCGACTAAGAAAGATGCATAAGTCTGCCTCCTTGGATCCCAACCTGCTAAAGACAAGAAGACAGTTCTCCATGAGCTCAGTGCCACGGTTCCAGCTGTCCCATAGTTTCTGGACTGGTCAGAGGTAACTATCACCTTTGATCGTTCAGATCACCCGAGGAAAACACATCGTCGGGGAAAGTACCCCTGGTTGTCAATCCTCTTATTGATGGCTACAAGTTCTCTAAAACACTCATGGACAGTGGAAGCAACATTAACATCCTCTACATCGAGACGCTCCACTGCATGAAGCTGCACGAGAGCCTGTTGAGTTACAACAGTGTAAATTTCCATGGAATTGTACCAGGGAGACAGGCGGATTCTCTGGGTGAGATTACTATGGAAGTGACATTCGGAACCCGAGACAATTATCGGACCGAGCCACTCTCTTTTGAGGTGGTACCGTTCAAAAGTGCTTACCACGCCATCTTCGGGCATCCGACTTACTGGGCGTTCATGGCCCGTCCCTGTTACATCTACAACATGATCAAACTTCCAGGTCCAAAGGGCGTAATCACCGCACGGGGAAATTCGAGGAAGTCACGAGAGTGCGACGAAGGATCTGCTGCCTTCGTCAAAGCCATGCTGCAAGCCCAGGAGTACTAGGAGATCAAGAAGACCATCGATCCGTCTGAGATGCCCGCTATGAAGAATGAGGTGCTGAAGCCAAGTTTGCAATTCAAGGCATTGGAAAGACGAAAAAACGTCGCTGAAGGAAGATGATCCCTCCAAGACGAGGAACATAGGGGTAGGTTTAGGCCACGCATAGGAAAGCGCGCTCGTCGAGTTCCTCAATGCTAATAGTGATATCTTCACATGGCAGCCTTCTGACATGACCGGAGTACCTAGGGAACTTGTCGAGCACTCTCTTAATATGTACCCTTGTAACATCCCAGCATTAGAGATTATAAATAAGTTGAACCCAGATGTGTGCATTGCATTCATGCATAGAAAATACGAATAATTTCCATGTTTTTAAATAAAATCTGTTAAAGTGATTGAAACCTCTCTCAACTTGATGTAATTATAGTAGATCATCAAGTTGATTGTGATAAGTTTAAGAATGACCTTTGTTAAAACCTTGTTTTGGGTAAATGATATTTTATCTAAGGGTAGATCAAATGTAATGAAAGTTAAACCCTAATACATTATTTAATGATTCATATTTGATCCTTAAGTTGTCATATCCTAGTATTCATTACACAACTCATGAATACCAAGTTATAAATATAAATTAAGTAATAGGAATGTGACAACTAAATCTTGACCTATCTTAATCTCATGTATATCTACCATGAGTATCATGGTAATACCTATCCTTAACTCTTTAGTGAGTTTGGGTAGTAAGGAAATTAAGTTAAGATCAGTTAACACACATCTTTCTTTCCATAAGCATCTTTATCATCTCTATTGAACCTTATTCTAATCTTATGGTTCATCAATGTGGAGTAATCAACTATTGATTCACCAATCCTTAACCTATCACTTCTTGAGCTATTAACCCTTGTCCTTATCATAGCATGCATTTAAAATCCTTTAGAGAAAGAGGTAAGAAGATATAGGTGGTAATGCTAGATCCAAATATCATCTATAGGATGGGAGTGTTGAAAGAGAATTAAATCAATATGATTATTGCTGAAGTTAACTCACTACTGAAATTATAAAAGAATATTTGAGGTAAGGAATACGTGGATGAATATTGAAGATAGTTAATAGGAGAAATCCTATGGGATCATGTATGAATATTCAATGAATCATATCTCTTAGTCCAATAGAGATAAACAGAAGATGATTATAATACAACTGTATTGTTGTATTGAGGAAGCCTTGTTTAGCTAAATGGAAACCCAAACCATAAAAGATCAAAGGATTAAAATGATCATGCTTTAGTCACCAAGATTGATTGCTTATATCTAGTATAAGTGACATTGGTGGGTAAAACATGGTTGAACTCTAAATATGAAATATTAGAGTCAAGTAAAGATAAAATTATATGATTAAGATGATATTAGAGTAACATTGGATTCTAGAATTAGTATTTTCTCTTGGAAAATAGTAAAAACTTGAGCTGAAGTTGGATTTGATGTATATCTAATTATAAATACATCTATTAAAGAAATATTAATAGTGGATAATTATAGAAGAATAGGAATGGAGTTAGAAGTAGCTACTTGTTAGATTGGGGGTTATCAGCAGAAGAATAGTTGATATAACCAAGTATGGATATGAGAAAATTATATAAAGCTTAAGTATCAAGCTCATTGTACTTATAAATGGTTTAGAAGAATAAAAGGTGGATAAGAATATTTTTATGAAGTAAGGATCATCATGATAACACATGATGATGGATATGAAGGAGTAGAATATCTAGGAAAGGAATTCCTTAATTAGAAGTCCAGAATTATGAATTATGGAGGATAGGAATTCTTGGTAAACACTAAACCTTAAATCTATGATCAAGCTTAATATCCATCTCATCTATTGGAAAAATCATATTATCTTCATAAGGTTTTATAGGAATAATTTATATATCAAATCACTTAAGCACATCTCTGTAAATATTCCAATTATCATAATTATATGTGCTTAGGAATATTTTTATCAATCCTCCTCAAAAGATAATTCAGTTAATAAATTCCTATTTTCAAAAGGTGATATCACTAAAGATCACAAACATGAGGAAATAGGTTTAGCTATTAAATCCTTACTCACATCAATAAAAGAAAATAAGTATATTAAGAACCCTAAAATCCAGGGTAAGCATTTACAATTTCAAACCCTAAATTCTATGTTAATTATCATAGAATATACACATTGATATTTCCTAAATTTATGAAGAGTAATATTTTAACCATATTAATTCTTTTGTATCTTATACATCAAATAATGACATAGGATCATTATGTAAAAATTTCCATCCAAACTATGAACTCACTATAATTAAGTTATATAAACAAATAAGGAAATATCAATTAATAAAACCACGGTTTATTCCTAGGAAGATGATTAATAACAAAGTCTTCTACAAAATATTAAAAAAGGAATTTATATAAAGAAAATAAAGAATGATATAAAAGGAAAATATTTATCATAAAGGTTTACAAAGTAAATCTCCATCAATATTAATTGTTGCTACAAGTATTCAGCAAATAAACTTTGTTAGAAAAGTTCAAATTATAGATTAAATGCAAATCTGAAAAGCAAACCAGAAATAGAAAAAAAACAAACAAAAAACCTTTCCTGCCTATGGCCCAACTTCCCTCCTTCCTATCTGTCGCCCACATGCAGCACACAAAGGCCCAGCAGCCAGCCCAGTTAGTTCTTTTCTCTGGCTGATGGGTGGGACGAAAGAAGGATCGCGGGTTGAGAGGAAAGAAATGCCAGTGGTTTTTCTGCAAAAATTGTCATCGTCGTCATCCTCACGCACATAGGCAGCTCGCTGGAGGAGTCCTTCGTCGCGCGATGTCGTCGTCATCGTCAGCCATGCATCGAGATACCCGCTGCCGTTCTAGAGGGGGATAAGGAGGCCACCGCGACACCCTTCCTCAATCCCTATCCACATTCCCTCCTTATCCTCTCTGTTTCAAATGGGGCCGAAACCCTAGCTCACCGGAGCCACGAATCGCCGTCGATAGAAACCACCTCAGAACCTATGGAGTGGTCGAGGAGAACCGCCACATTCCCTTCTTCACCCTAGTAACATCAATAGATCAAGGGAAGCTTGGGTGGGTGCAAATTTGATCATTCCTTTCCGTCGGGGTTCGCTAGAGAAGTTGACTATGTGCTCATATCCGACCGCATCTGTCCTCGTCGACCTCTCTATCGTCATCAGGGTGAGTTCCTGAACCCTCCAGTATTCCTAAATCGCCTTATCTCGTTGTCAATCGCCATCACACCTTATGCCACCATCGGCCACCGTCGGAGCTCGTCGGAGCCCAGGCTCCGATGACTAATTTTGAGCGGCGCCGCCACTTTAGGATCCAGTATGTTGCGCTGATTCGAACTAGGCTAGTTTCATTTGCTAGGGCACCATAGATCGTCGCCGGAGACCACCCATTGACGCTGGTGGTTGTGCTGCCGTCGTAGCAACGTCATGCCGACGCCACCCTTGACCCAGTCCACCGTTTGACCTAGTCTTCGCTTGCGTGGCTAATGATTTGGCCATAGGCCCACTGGTTAGTGACCTTGGGTAAGTTTAGCCTCGGTAAGAAAAGTATTTACTATTTAAATAAAATGAGAAATCAATACAAATTGTATATCAATATTCCAAAAATGAAATAAATGATTAAATATTGTTTAATTAATAACTTTTATTCTGTCATTTAGAAAAATATGTATAATATATGAAAAAATTTAAAAAATAAAATCTATCAATTAAAACTATTATCAAACATTATTGTAATAGTTATTTAAATAATTAAATAAAGATCTTAAAAATAATAAAACTTTGATAATTCATATTTTAATAATGGTAAATGTTAAAAATATAAATAAAATACGAAAAATCTTGGAAAAATAAAACAATACTTTAAAACTACAATTATATATTATTATTTCACTTAAATAAGTATTTATTATTTATTAAGTATTTATAAAGTAATGAACCTTATAAAAATCATATCTTATTATTTATGAATCACAATAATAAATGTAATATATCTAAATGATCACACAAATAATACCTACATGATAAAAAATATAATATTCCACTTTTGAAGTAAATAAACATTTAAACAACTTAATAACTTGAATTTAAACTTATTTCCTTAATTAATCATGCATATAAGGGCAAATAAAAATTGCTAATAATTCTAAAAATTAGCCAATTGGTTCTAATAAATGGTATTAATCTTAAATGTTGATAATATGAAGCCAAAATGATTCCACACATTTTAAATACAATTCTATTGAATTATCATTCAACCATATCTGTAGTTTATTTCCTAAAAAGATCTTTATCAAGTATAAAATCTACAAGAATAAATTTGGGATTAAATAAAACCTCTTTACTTACTTCAACCACAAGTTTATAAACATACCAAAACACTATAGTGAATCCATTAGTAGTTCAAGTGATATTATTTCCTTGTTTACAAACTATAACCATTCATTCCCAAGAAGATAAATAATTCCATTCCATTATAAAATCTAGAAACCACTACACCAAGTAAAAGTATAACCATTCTTAAGTAACCTTAAGGAAACAATATAAAGTACATAAGGTACAAAAATCATAAGCATTACACCTTAAACCCATCTATATTTTAAAGTTAACTTTAGCCTACTAGAATTTTACTATAAGACTAAAGTCTTGATTATGTGTTTTATAGTTAACTTTGGTCTGTTATAATTAAGTTATAAAGCATCTCAAGTCTAAGCTATTCAAGCAAGCACAAACAATCTTGATCACATTTGATTAACCACAAAGATTATTTAGACCTTAGTAAAATAATCTTTTCTTCAAAAGTTATTCGTTTTGCCACTTCAATGAACAAAACTTATAATAATGCTTCCAGCTCTTAATAAATTAAACTTCAAGGAATTTCATCATAATCAACAAATAACAAGTAACCACAATGACATTGTTTCAAACTTCACCTATATACTTAGGATTATAAAAATTTAAAATCCTTTAACAAGATCATTACTTGTAAAGTATAACTTAAAGATAAACAATTATAGTGTAAACAATCTTGAGTCATTTCACGTTGGTATGTATCTCATTGTTTTATGTTATTATAATTACATGTTGTTTCACACACTCACAAACCTTAACAAGAAGCACAAGTGTGAAACTTAAGTTAAAGTACAACACATTCCAAGGAAACCTTTCCAGTATCCAAACCCTAGAACAACATTATACCCGGGATTCGCGTTTATAAAGAGCATCACATTACTTATGCATAAAAGCATATTTCTTCTTTAAACATTAGTCCTTACCGGACCAATGATGCTGATTTCAGATATTGGATCTTATATTGTCTTGAAGACCGTGAGTGCATAATATTGCAATCAAAAAAGGCAAGTTCACACTTGCTCATGTCCTTTGATTATTTTCTGTAAAGTATTTCACCAATCCTGTGTTGTCATCACCTGCATTTGAAAAAGGTCTGAAAACACTATTTTCATAATAATATGATTATAGGTTATTTACCTTGAGGTAATAACCTACTAGGAATGTTTCGGTGGTAAAGGAACATATTATCTAGGACTTAACAACCAATGTCGTCAGTGATTCTTGCGCCATATATCACGCGTTAACCATCAGATTTGGAATGGGATGGAGAAGTCAGATGTATCTTCTTCCTCTCGCATGTAGCCCAATGTGCAGGTCGTGGATGTTATCCTCGTAGCATGCATATTAATTGGAAATTCGTAGAGGATATGCAGCATATGGGTGGGAACCCTCAACGTCCCACGATAGTTCTGGCATCTAACGGTTTGTACAAACCATTTCCGTAATTCAATATGTGGGCATGGTGTACACCAAGGAGGCATGCGAGGTCGCGAAGGGGGCAGTGATTGGCTTGGATCATCTTTTGGGCCCCACATCATGGAATTGTGGACGGGAATAAGCTACCCGGTTGTGCAACAAAGAGTTGATCTCTCATGGGTAATGTAACGCACCTCTGCAGAGTGTAAGAACTGTAACTTGTTACTCCCTGTTCCGGGAAGGAGCTGCAAACGCGGCGTCAAAGGAACTCCATGATAGTTCTGGTAAACCCGTGAAGGCTGACGGACATAGATTTTCAGAATAGAAGCAACCTTTGAAGAAATGTTTATGAAAACTTGTATTGCCTACGACCTACGGTATGTGGCTGTAGATATAGTGCATCAAACACTCCTTTTCTAGTGAACTTGCTGAGTACGCTCGTACTCAACGTATCTTCTTAACCCTTACTAGACTTTGAAGCCATTAAGACGACGTATACATCAAGTTATGCTCCAGGAATCACCATCCAAAGCTGAAGATTTTGAATGAAGACAAGGAATTCAACATATACATCAACTCAAGTGAGGACGAAGATACTGATTAGATAGGAATATACTCTCTAACCAAGGAACCTATTTATGTAGTGCATTGCAATAGCAACAATGTAAACCCTTAGTTAAAGTACTAGTATTATTAGTATAATAGTTTTTGCAATGTTTATCTTTAATTCTTCATTGTAAAGAAGTTCTTTCTCTCTCTTTAACCTAGAGTGTTCTCTGGATCTTATGTATAGACTAAATTGTAACCTTTAGCCATGTATTGGACCCACTGTGTTTCTGTTGTACCACTCTGAGGGATGTAATACTAGTGAACATGTGTTTCATTGGTGTTATGTCAACGACTATAGTGTACTACATCATGAAGTGGTATGCTGGGTCACCACAACCCTGACGCTAAACCCGTCAAACAGTCCTTACAACGGTTTGATGACGAAAGCACAAAGCAATAGCCAAGGAATTGGCCCGACTAGAATTAGCGGATTTTATAACAGAGGTCATCCAGACAGATTGGGTGGCAAATCCTGTACTCGTCCCTAAAAAGGACACCATTGATTTAAGAATGTGTGTTGATTATACCGCTTTGAATAAGGCATGCCCAAAAGATCCGTTTCCTTTGCCAAGAATCAATCAAGTTATCGACTCAATGGCAGGATCGAAACTACTCTGTTTTCCCGATGCATATTCCGGATATCAGCAAATACCGATGAAAAAGTCTGATCAAATTAAGACGTCTTTCGTCACTCCTTGGAACCTTCTTCTACAAAACTATGGCTTTTGGCTTAAAGAACGCAGGAGCGACATATCAACATACTATGCAATGTTGTCTCAACAACCAAATCGAACGCAACGTCCATGTATACGTACACGACATAACAGTTATATACAAAAAGAAGGAAACTTGGATGAAACATTTTCTAGTCTATGAAAATTCAATATGATTCTAAATCTGAAGAAGTTTTTCTTTGGACTTCCAGCCGGAAAATTGTTAGGTTTCATCGTCTCTGAGAGAGGCATACATGTGAACCGGGACAAAATGAAGGCTATCTTAAATATTACCAGGCCGACTCGCCTGAAGGACGTACAGCGCCTCACTGGTTGCATTGCAGCAGTGAGTTGGTTCGTCAGCCGGCTCGGTGAAAGAGTTGCACCTTTATACAAACTCTTGAATAAAACCGACAAATTTGTCTGGACTCAGGAAGCCGAAACTGCCCTGCAAAGTTTGAAAGATCTACTTTCAAATCCACCAGTTCTCGCAGAGCCAGAACCTTAGGAACCTATGTTACTCTACATTGCAGCGACCAACAAGGTCATAAGTGTGGTAACAGTTATCGAGTTTGAGGAAGAAGGCCACGAGCATAAGGTGCAGCGACCTGGTCCTGACAGAATCAAAACAACGGTATCCACACCATCAAAAGCTAGCCAATGGAGTGTTCTTTGCATCCAGAAAGCTACGCTACTATTTTCAAGAGAACAAGATCATAGTGGTGAGCACCGCTCCCCTGCGAGATATAATCAATAACCGCGACGCCGCAGGACGTGTCGCAAAGTGGGGAATAGAGGTTGCAGCTTTTGACATTGAGTACAAACCACGTACAACAATTAAGTCCCAAATACTTATCGACTTTGTTGTTGATTGGACAGAAACGGCAGAAAACACAAGTCCTCTAGACTCAGAATTTTAGACCCTTCATTTTGACGGATCAAAAGCACGAGGAGGCTCGTGGGCTGGCGTGGTGCTCAAATCACCCTAAGGAGATAAGATGTTCTATGTGTTGCAAATACACTTCACAGAAACAAACAATATTGCTGAGTATGAAGCACTGCTACATGGAATATGCATGGCCAAAAACATTTGCATATCAAGACTCATGTGTTATGGAGACTCGGATTTAGTTGCTCAGCAAGTATTCGATATCTGCAACGCAAACAAGCACATGGCAGCGTGCAAAGCTGTTGTGGATGAACTATCTAAATCGTTCAAGGGTTTTGAGGTTCAACACATCCCTAGAGCAGAAAAATGAGGAAGAAGATGCTTTATTAAGGATAGGCTCTACGCGGAAACAAGTCCTGGATGGCGCTTTTTTAGAGGATTTAAGGGTCCCCTCCATAGTCGGAGTTGATGAGGACTATCCGACGAAATCCGACTCACCATTAATAGAAGTTCTGGCTGTAATTTACAGCTGGACAAAACCCTATCTGGATTTCTTGATAGACGGAAAACTTCCTGAATACGAAGTCTTGAGCCGATAGATTGTCTGACGAGCAAAAGCCTACACTATAATAAATGGTGAACTCTATTAACGGAGTGTTTCTGGCGTGTTTCAGCGATGTATTTCTTCGAAAGGAGTGGAAATATTAAGAGAAATCCATGAAGGTGAGTGTGGTCATCCTGCTGTAGCCAGATCCTTAGTGGCAAAAGCTTTTCGACACGGATTCTTTTGGCTTACAGCTAAGGCAGATGCCGATAAACTGGTCAAAACGTGCAGAGGCTGCCAAAAGTACGCTCATCAGGCACTTGTTCCGGTTGAACATCTGCGAACAATCCCTATTACATGGCCCTTCGCGGTCTGGGGGCTTGATATGCTAAGGCCGTTTCGCACGGCAAAATATGATTTACTCAGCTACTAGTGATGGTGGATAAATTTACAAAGTGGATTGAGGATAAACATGTAACAAGTTGCGATGGAGCCATAGCCAAAAAGTTCGTCGAGGACGTAATCATCCGATTCGGATATCCGCACAGTATAATTACTGATAGTGGGAGCAATTTTTCCATGGGCTAACTTGCTGAATTCTGCGAAGAACAAGGGATACAACTCGATATTGCATCAGTCGCACATCCACAAGCGAATGGACAAGTAAAAAGAACTAATGGCCTTATTTCACAAGGAATCCGACCTCGTCTAGAAGCACCACTTCGTCGGGCCGCGGGGGCTTGGGCGGAAGAATTACCGTCTGTGATATGGATCTTACGTACAACTCCTAACAGATCAGCCGGCTATACTCCTTTTTTCTTGGTCTATGGTGCAGAAGAAGTTCTTCCAAGCGATCTAATTCATCAGTCTCCCCGAGTCAAAGCGTATATCGAAGAAGATGCAGAAGTTTCTCGACAAGATGATCTCAATATAATCGAAGAAGTACACGTCATTTCTGAGCAGAGATCTACAGCCTATCAGCAGAAGTTACGCAAGTATCATAGTCAGAGAGCGCAAAACCGTTCTTTCAAAAAATGGCAATTTGGTTCTCTGACTTGTGCAAAAGAGAAATCACAAACTTTCCCCAATTTGGGAAGGACCTTTTATGGTTTGCAGAGTTCTGCATAATGGGTCATATTTTTAACCGACATGAGACCAATCAAGGAAAGACCAGATATTTGGAAGAGAAAGAGAGCTGGTGGCAGCACAGACCCGAATGAAATAGATCGTCCATGGAATATTGCACAGCTACGTCCCTTCTATTCTTAGTTATATTTCCTTGTAATCATATAGGTACATGTTCAAAGTGAAATAAAGTCTTGGTTTCTTCATATGTTATCTTTGAGAAGTTTTTGCCATCTTATTTCCAAAAAGAGCATGTCATTTTCTCAAAAATCCCAGAATGCTTAAAAGTACTTTATGCTCATGTTCGTTCTGGTTATGATTTTTGAATATCTAAATTTTTACCTTAGGGTACAAAATTTAATTTATTGTCTATACTTAGGTTTTTTATTTGATTGCTTAGATGCGGGCATTTTCCGAGTAATGAGTTGTTGGTACTAGAGGCCGACTTTGTTTCCGAGTTTAAACTGGTTTAGCAATTGTGCTCCGTTGCTCGGCAAAGTTTCTGTGCTAAAGGTTGGCCGGCCCATGAAAGGGATGAGCTAGAGAGACAGATAAAACGACAAGTATAGGCATAAAAATACAAAGTTCTTTGGAAATTTTCAAGCACATGCATAAAAATAAATATAAGCATAAAGTGCTACGATTGTAAAAGCAGTAGTTTTTACAAAACCGACACAAAATAAAACATTGTTTCCATAATTACATTGCCATAAGTTCAGAATAATGCATAAAAACTTCTTATGATGCAGATTCAGGTGGTGATGAAGTAGGTGGAGCACTGGAGTCAATAGCATTGTCGTCCTAGATCTCAGACTCAGAAGCATTGCTGACTTCTGGATCTTGGGGCGAGGGAGGCGCAGCGACGGATTTGAAGAATGGCGTTGTATAGTTGGTCATCTTCGCCACACGACAAGCATAACCTACACAAGAATCTTGGATGGCCTTGATGTCTTGTGGGTTAACCTCATCATCATCCTTGGCAATACCCTTGGTGATGTGCCAGATTTCCATCTTGTTGTGGTGGCTCATCGCCATGGTAAGAGCATTCTGAGCAGCAGTCCGAGCGTAGGAGATCTTATAATCTTTCATAAGCTTCGGAATCTCCTTGACCTTGTACCTCACCTCGTGCACCGACATTGCATGCAAGTCGGAAAGCTTGATGGACTCACCAGCCTCTTCAAGAGTTTGGCGGAAGTCGTACAAGATATCTCTGACAATCTTAATGCGCTCGAGGCAAGGTTCGGAGGTAGGAGAGTCGAAAAGATTCAGGGGGCTGGGAAAGAACCAAAAAGTCAAAATTCGACTGAAAAGAAAGTCTAAAAACAACAAAAAGAAAGATTCGGAAATCTTACCTAGGACAGAGTGGTTCCATTGAGCATGCTCCTTGCGGAGGTTGTTTAGTTCACTGGCTGTGGCCTAGGCAAGATCCCTCGGAATATCAAAGTCCTTCTTGAGATCAACTAGTTCTTTATCTCAGAGGGCTATGAGCTTCTCGAGCCTCACAGTCTCATGGTTGCTTGACTCCAAGACAGCAGCTACGGATTTCTCCGATTTTAATGTTAGCTTCTCAAGCTTGTCCCTGACCTCAACATTCTCTATTTCCAAGACCTTGAAGTTCTCGGATTGCTCCACGATTTTGCTGGACTGACACAATAGTTCTGCAAAGGAAAAAGATATCAGTCGGACAAAAAAAGTTTGACTATGACAAAAAGTTAACTAACAAAGAGGAAGTCGGGAAATATTACCTTCTGCTTCATCTTTCTCAATTTTCAACTTTGAATACATAAGGCACAAAGCTTTGATTTTCTTTGCGTTTATTTCTAATGTTCTTGAGCAATTCCTGGTTGGAAGATGCAATGTTTTGTAACTTTAGAGACGGAATACCATCAGACGGCTACTAAGACTCGAGCTGCAAATTTAACTATGTAAAATTACAGCACGAGCCTTGGGGGCTACACTACATCATTCTTTTGCAACCTAAAAGCATCAACTCAGATCCAACAATGTTTATCCGAATTTATGCTTGGGGGCTAGAGGATATGATAATAAATGCAGATAAGAATCGGAAACTTACAATGTGTTCTAGGTGCAACTTTTCAAATTCGAGCTTGGTGCTGTGAAACACCTTCTCGGTAAGGGTGAGGGAAGGAACATCCATCGCTGGAAGTTCACCAGATTCGACTTTTGCGTCCAGGACCAAAATTGGTCCAGGAGGCTGACCAGCTTGACGTCCTCCTCCTCCTGGCTCGCTGCTTCTGCGGTCAAGGTTTGCTTCTCAAGACTGGATTGAGCCAGTCTGAGGATCTCTTCTTTCTCTTTCCTCTTCAGGCCAGAGACAGCAGAGCCGGCCACTTTATTCATCGTTCCAGTAGATATTACCATGGGATCATTACCGTTGACGGGATCACCCTTGTTAGTTGCCTGGTCATCAATGGTCACCAGGGCTTTCGATATGTTTCCAGCACCAGGAGAGGCAGAAGCTTCTTGTGCTGACGGAGTACTGGATGGAGTTGATGGCGGCACGGTAGGGGAGATGACAAGCTTTTGCTGACGCATCTGCTTGCCCGGCTTGCTGTCTGTCTTGATCTTACTCTTCAATGCCGATTTAGCTCTAGAACACGAAAATCCGAAATATCAGGTGTGCTCTGGAAATAAATAAAGGTACAAAAGTACTGAAAATAAAAGATAGGGTGCTTACTTTTTAACTACTGGCAGCACTTGGCTACCAGCAGTAATAACAACTTCTTTCGCCTTGCGCTTCTTGGAGGCTGCGGCGGCAACTTCCTGCACCTCATCATCCTCCATCGCCTCCGGATCGTCTGAAGGATATCCCTCTAGTGCAGCTAGCTCAGACTCGGAGAGTTTATCGAGCTAACAAAGTTGAAAACCATCGATGAAAATAGAGTCGGAGAAAGAAGAGAAAAGAATGACGAAACGCAAAAAGAAGAGTCGAAATGTTTACCGGAGTTAGAGGACGGTTGGACGTATACATCTTCAGGGAGACATCCGTAACTTTTCGTCCCACTCTCTCCTTGCTCAAGTACTGCATGAGGTTCTTGTAGTCCTTCATCGGAATCTGGTTTGGGCTAACCCGCATGCTGTCCTTCTTGTCGTTGGTGAAGGAGTGCATGAGGCGATCTCTATGATGTTGTAGAGGTTGGATCCGGCGCTCCAACCAGCAATGGATCAAGTCAGATCCACGGAGGCCCTTGTGCCTCATCAGAAACTCAATCCGCCTTTTGGCGAGGATCAAGATAACCGATAGCTCCAGCGCCTCCACTTCCCATGAATTCTGGTGGGCAGTGGCGGCATCAGTGAACGCCAGAAGACCTTCCGCCTTTCTAGGAGCCGGAATGTCCTTGTGATAGAAGAAATTTCCGGCCGAGCGTTTGATGAATTCACTAGCATTAATCCTAGGATAAACTCTGTTTCTCCTAAGGACTAAGCTAAGGGTGCCGGTGGTGTAAGGCACACCGGCGCTAATGGAATTCTTCTGAGTACCATAGTAGTACCGAAAAAGGGTGAGACTTGGACTAATGCCAAGAAACCCCTCGCACAAAGCTGCATGAGTACTAAGCTCAAGTAGGGAGTTGTGACAAAGGTTATGGAGTTGCACACCATAATGATTGAGGACCTCGATGAAGAAGTTCGAAGGTGGCAAGCTGAGGCCATGGTCGATTTGCATGCCTAACAGCACTCGCTCGCCGTCATGCGGGGCGGGAACAACATGCCCTAAGGCGCTCCGCCACGCGCCGGGGATGATGCGTCCTTCGTTCTCCATGGCCTGGAACTCGGCGTCATCCATGGAGCTAGGGATCTAGAGGCCCCGCATCTTCCTTTCATCCGCTGCCGACGAACCTTCTGCCTCTGCTAAGGTCGAGGCAGATGCCATTGATCTTGTAGAAAAAAGGACTAGTCCTGGAGAGAGATTTTTTGAGATGTGTAGATGGGAACAGGTGCGGAGTGCTCCAGGAGTACGAGGAGGCAATGAATGAATCGATGGAGAGATGAATCTGAGAGAAAGGGTTTTCTCCCCTCTTTTATTTGTCTCTATGTCAAGATTCATGCGATAACACGCGCGGTTATCGCCACATGTATAGGAGAGGGGGAGTTAGCTTCCTCGCGATTAGATCTTGATCATGAATGGAGCTCACAAGATATATACATGAAAGCACAAACGAGGAGATACAACCATCTAGCTACTACATGGACCCATAGTCCAAGGTGGAACTACTCATGAATCATATCGGAGAGAAGGCCTCCATGGTGATCTCCCCTCCGACAGGGTGCTTCATATCCCCCGATATAGGGACGATGGTGGCGGCTACAGACAGTTTCGTGGATTTCTGATCGGGTACTCAGGGTTTCTGCATCAGGGTCTTCTTATAGGCGAAGGGGCGAGACCGGGAGGCGGCCAGGGCCACCAAACCCTAGCCAGGCGCGGGCCCACATGACCCCGCGCCTTAGGTCGGTCTGGCCCCCCTGGCCGTCCCCTCCGGCTCTCCTCTGGACTTCTTGTTCCCCACGGAAAGTAATTGACTTTGATGTTTTTCTCATCCAATTCCGAGAATATTTCTTTACTAACTTTTCTGAAACCAAAAACAGCAGAAAACATGCATCTGGCACTGTTGCAACTTGTTAATAGGTTAGTACCAAAAAACATGTAAAACACACCTCAAAGTGTGGACAAGTAAAGAAAAGTAGATACTAAACAAGCATGGAACATCAAAAATTATAGATACGTTTCCAACGTATCAGCATCCCCAAGCTTAACTCTTGCTCGTCCTCTAGTAGGTAAGTGATAAACAGAATAATTTTTGAGGTGACATGCACCCTCACAATAAATATCCAACCATTTGCAAGCATTGAAAGCTGGGATCAAAGAACTCTAAACATGTGCATGAAAGATGGAGTTCTAACAATAGGACATAGTAACTACGCATGCAACATGGAAAGCTACAAACAAAGATCATGAATAATATGCATTGAAAAATGTTTGTTTGTTTCACATGCAAAAAACATAGCATAGTGGAAATCAGTTGTCGCTCATAGAGTAGCAATATAGTGCATAGGACACCTGCAAAGTTCACAAGGGTGACTAGAGACAAATATCACAAGAGCAAGTAATAACACAATATGCATCAATTAATAAGCTTTGGAACACTGCACACAGAATGACAACTATGCTCTCTTAATGGTGCCTAAAGGTAGAAGGTGGAGACTCAATAATGGTGGAAGAAAGGTCTTTTTTGTAAAGGAAGCGGGGATTACAAGTTTCAAAAAGAGCTTCCAAAAATTATGGTACTAGTCAGCTTTCAGCCCTCATTGCCCCTATCATAAGCATCTTGAAGTGGTTAAGGTTAAAGTGGCAAATCTGGAGTATATGCTTGACGAAGTATAAGTTGGCAATCTCATGCCCCTTGAATACGAGGGCCACACCTCATGCATACTCAACTTTGGGTCCAGGTAAGTTCTTGTCATTGCAAGTATTTGTATATCATTGAGAACCGCTGTCGTGGTGGTGGCACGGCAAATGCCATGGTGTAGAATGAATCGATCCCTCTATCAGGAGTCCATGCCTCTCCTTATAAAGGGGGTCCTTGGCTCCTTCTAGGGCTGCCGTGGCAAGCATATTCCTGGAATATGCTTGTTCCAAAATGGTAACTCGGCGAGCTCCTTTCCGTGTCTCACTTCTATCGGTGGCAAGGTTCCAGAGGGCCTCACATGTGTGCCTCGGGCTTCCTCACTATCACCTCCGTGACGCCTGTCTGCCCTTCTGCATCTCTGCTCTTTGTCCTTAGTGCTTGGTCCTGTGTAGATTCCTCCTACAACAACTAGGGTTTGACCTTAGGCACCTCCTTCTCCCGCAAGATTCATGTTACTCAGCCTTGTCTTGGATAACTCGGCTCGACCTTTACCTGCATTCAAGCGGTTCATACATACTCGGCCAACTTAACTCATATGCCGGCCGGATCAGGTGTTGCTCCCTTCGTAGGTATCATGGTCGTGCTTATCTCGGCCGACTTTTATGGGACTCGGCCGATATAAATAGTAACTCTTTCCTACGGTCCCCTTGCTAGGCTCCTTCCTATAAGCTTCCGCTGTATTCTAGATTTCCCGGGCGGCTCGTTTCTGCTCCGCCGCCGTCTCTGCTTAGAACCACGACGGGGCCCTGCGCCTCTAAGCCTTGCTCCGCCATTAGTTGCTCTTCCGTAGATTCCTCCGGTGACCATATGTCGAGTTCAGTTAGCGGCGCGTTAGTCGAGGACGACAACGTAGCGTCTGGTCCAGAGTGGGGCTCCTGGCAGGGTTTCTCCGTCACTCGTCGTGAGATCGAGTGGCTAATTAGGACTCGTCGGATTCCTGCAGAGGTAGGCTGTCGCTTACCCGGCAGCGAATCTTCTCCCGTACTCCACGAAGGCGAATATGTTTTCTTCATGTCCCACTTTGCTCGTGGGTTTGGTCTTCCCCTTAGCGATTTAGCTAGGGAATTTCTTGATTACTTCGGCCTTCAGCCACATCATCTTCCGGCTAACGCCATCGCCTTCCTATCCGCTTTTATCTCGGCCTCGGAAGGATACTTTGGCCTATGGCCGTCTGTGCACGTATGGTCCAAATTCTTCCAGATCAGATCTAACGTCGTTCCAGACAAATCCCTTCACCCCTCTGAGAAGTTGCTTACTCAGTGTGGAGCTGCGTCCATCACTCCTCGGAGAAAATCCGAGTTCCCTCGTGTTGCTGGTCTCGAGTCTTGCAAGAAATGGTATAGATCGTTTTTCTATGTCAAGAACACTGGAAAGGAAGACAAGATTCGTCTCCCTGCCTTCTCCATCGGCCTCCCTTCCAAGAAGAACCGGACCTACAACCCCAGGAAGAGCCATGCTTTGGCCGAGGCCTTCGAGATTCGGCTGAAGGAGTTGATCAGCGCCGGGTTACGTGGCGAGGATCTGATGACCACCTTCGTCAGTAGCCGAATCTGCCCTTTCCAGCGTCGCACGCACAAGCTCTGTTATATGAGCGGTCCCCTCGATCCCAACCGACTCTCAACGGTTGAGCTGGAGGATTATCTTATTTTCAACCGTGTCTGGGCTATCTTCAAGACTGATATGCCGGAGGACTGGACCTGGGGGCTGAAGCCGTTCACCTGCGGAAATCCTCCTCTCGAGGTAAGTTAACGCATTTTTGTTTTGTTTCCTAACCTCGTTTGTGACTCCTTTTTCTAATTTCTCTTTGTCTCTTTTCTCGCAGAGATTTGCGAAGCAAAAGACCGAGGATGCCGAGGTTCTGGCCCTCCCGTGGACCGCAGATCAGAACACACCGGACAGGGGGGAGCCTGACTCGGAGGAGTTTGTTCCTAAGTCGGACGTCGCTCCGGTTCGAGTACGTGGCAAGACCTCGGCCCACGGGGAGGAAGGTGACTCGAACAACGTCCAAATTCTTGAGGTAGTCGCCAATGCCTATCTCTTATGCATTTCCAGCCTCTACTTTCCCAGCTAATCAGGCCGGTCAGGTGCACGACGCCGGGCCTCTCGCCTCTCAAGCTCCTGCTACCTCGAGGAAGCGTAGTGCTCCGTCAGTTCCTTTCGAAGCTGCCCCCAAGAAGTGAACCAAGAAGTTAGCCCGGCATCCTCCGAAGCATAAGACCATGCCCGGGGTTACTAGGTGAGTTCATTTTTATTTGTATTTCTTGTTTTTCTCTTTCTTCCTTTTGATTTGACTTTTTGTGCTTCTGTAGCGCTCCTCTTTCTGCCAAGCCAAGCGGTCCGAGTATGACGAGTCACACAACTCGGCTGCCTTCTCCTCCGCCTCCTGAAGATACTCGGGCTCCTAGTCCAGCTCGTGTCGACTCTCCTCCTGCGTCGACTCAGACGTCACCTCGGCAAGATGTACCCACAACTTCCGTTGCTGATGCCAACCTACCTCCGTCAGCAGATCCTGCTACTAAGCCTGTTGCCTCCATTACGACCCCCGAAGTATCCCCTCAGGGTCCTTTGACCCCCCCCCCCCACAATTCCAACTGCGACTCCAACTCCAGCTGAGGATGTCACCATCTCGGCCCCCTCGAAAACTATAGTTCCTCCTGTTTCCAAGGACTCCACCCCTAGTGCCGAGGTAGCAGCTCCTGCCGACACCTCTTCTAAGGCTAAGAAGGTCGTTATCACCAAACCTCCCTCATCTCAGAAAGGACTTTCCAGCTCTTCTCAACCCACCATTGCTGATGCGCTCCGCAAGGGGGTTTCTTTTGCTATGACCGTTGTCACCTCGGCCGCTGATACTCAGCTTACTCTCCACAAGAGTCCCGCGGCGGTGGTGGTTACACAACGGATCCGAGGTAAAGTGCTGACCCGTACTGATAGTGGGAACAGCCTCGGCTCTCTGGTGGAGTACGCCAATAATTGGAACGCTGCTGATCAGCTTGAGGGTAATCCGACCAATCATCCATTTCAGCTCTCCAACATTAGCAGTCGTTTGCATATGGCTGCCAAGATCATTCTTGACAGCGATAAGATGAATGAGGTAATTGCTTCCGTTGATATCTGGTTAGTTATTCAAATGATAGTATATATACCCTAGTCCCCGAAGCTTGCAGCCGAATAACTTGTTGTCCGTTTGGAAGCTTTGTTTGAACTTAAAGTGCGTTATTTGCCGAGTAAATTTCCTGTATTGACTTTGACTCATCGTGGTTCCTTTGTATTCCATATTAAGCGTTTGCTAAATCCGGATATATTTCAGCTTTGATTACTCAGTCATTTAGGTCCGAGATAGGTTTTGCTTGATTCGGATCTGATTAGCTTTGCATATCTAGCCACCTAGATCCGAGTTAAGATTTGATTGATTCAGATCTGTCTTAGCTTTGAATATTCAGCCGCCTAGATCCGAGTTAAGCTTTGCTTAATTCGGATCGGTCTTAGCTTCGAATATCCAGCCACCTAGATCCGAGTTAAGCATTGCTTGATTCGGATTTGTCTTAGCTTTGAATATCCAGCCGCCTAGATCCGATTTAAGCTTTGCTTAATTCGGATCGGTCTTAGCTTCGAATATCTAGACACCTAGATCCGAGTTAAGCTTTGCTTGATTCGGATCTGTCTTAGCTTTGAATATCCAGCCGCCTAGATCCGAGTTAAGCTTTGCTTAATTCGGATCGGTCTTAGCTTCGAATATCCAGCCACCTAGATCCGAGTTAAACTTTGCTTGATTCGGACCTGCCTTAGCTTCGGATATCTGACTGTGTAATTTACTTTGTCGCTTAGGTTTCCCATGATTGGCAGACAGCCGAATTCCAACGGCTGCTTTTCGCACAGAAGAAGTTACAAGAAAAGTATGAGAAAGTTCTTCCCGTGGTGAAGAAACCTGGTAACTTAACAAATCTTTGTATTGTCCCTTAAGCTCTTAATATTTTCGACTTGAGGTGCTAACTCATTTTGCTGGTAAACAGGTAATATCAATAATCTTAATATCCGTCCTGGGAAGAAAGTCAAAGCTCTGGAAGGTTAGTTATTCTTTTCCTCTATTAATTTTCGTTCAAAACTTATCCTGGGTTTCTTATAACCTTCTGGCTTTGGTATAGCCGAGTTACAAACTCTTGCAGCGTCGCATCAAGAGTGCATACCCATGCCTGATATGATGCTGCATTTTTTTAGAGCAAGCCGCCACTCATTCAGCACAACTGAAAGAGAAAATGACGAGATAACCCGGTTCCGTGCCGAGGTGGAGTCCCTCAAGCTTTCTCAGAAATCCGAGTTAGAGAAAGTTGATCAGGAGTTCTCCTAAGAAAAGAATCGGCTAAGTCTGCAACTGCAGAAAGATAAAGAACTCCTCAAGGCTACAGAGCTGAAGAATCGGACGATGAGCGAGGAGATCACTCGCTTTGAGAGGACCAACGTTGACTGGACCAGAAAATGTTGAGTTACATTCATCGTAAGTTTCTAATTGTGGCTGAGTTATTTTCTCCTCTTTCTTACCTTTAACTGATATGTTTGCCTCTTATGTAGATCATTTTCCGGAAGCTAGGCCAGTGAGTTCTAAGGCAGTGATTTCTGCTCGTCAACGCCGAGGTGTCCCTGCAGATTCGGATCTAGAATATTCAATGGAGGATTTCCTGGTTGCCGTTGGCGCTACCATTGGGCCGATGAAAATTATGGGCCGAGATCTGGTGCAAGCAGCTATTCGGGATTACCATGTTTTGTGGCCGAATACTTCTGGTACTCCTGACATCGACGAGGTTAAAGTACTTGTGGATAGACTGATGGCATCTCAGCCGCAGTTAAATCTCTGGAGGGAGTCTGCTAGGAGAGCTGGTGCTGATATGGCGCTTACAGCTGTTATGTCTTGGTACGAGGACATTTCGCTCGATACCTTGATAAACTTGCGCACTGGCTCTCATTGGGTTGAGGATCCCAAATTCGTCGCTCGCTGCCAAGCTCGTGCCTTCTAGCTTATTGAATATGCTGATGTGCATAACTGGATTGAAGGGCCGAGTTTTCTTCCCAACCCAGCAGATGATGTCAAAGTCGAGGATGCCTCTGATAATGATTCGGCCGACAAGGATGAGGGTGAGGGCGACTCGGACAACTCTGGTGATTCTAGCACAATCTCGGATGGGGACGGCGACACGCGATCATCTTCTAAAGGGACTGGGCATTCTCAAGCTCAAACTAATGTTTCTCAACAACCCAAAGCTTCCCCCGAAGTTACTATTGCTTCTGTGGAGGGCGAAGTAACTCTGGCCGAGGGGTCGTCTACCTCGGAGCGCCCAGTGCCTGATCAAGCCGCTACCCCTTAGGTCCAAAAAACTTCTTAAGTTATTTCTTATCCCCGGTATGCCGGGCATATGATGTGTGTGAAACAATCGTCCGACTTTCTGTGTGGTACGAACCCTTTTTGCCTTTTGCCGCTGAGGCACGGATGATGGTGATCATTATTAGTTTGTCTAAACAGATCTTGTTGCTTTATATCTTTGCTTTGGTGGTCTTCAATCTCATAGGGTTGGATCGTTTGTTTTCATGTGACTGACCTTAGTTCGGCGCTTATATTGCCTGGCCTTCATAAATTCGACGGCTTAGCCATTGTGTTCTTGATCTCTATCCGAGATATAAAGCCCGAAGCCCATGTTTGGGAAAAGTGAAATAATAAGTTGCATCCCTTATCATATTTCGTTTCGCTGGGAGTGTTAGTCTTTTTGCATCATTCTTAGGGATCTTTGTTTGCTTTCGATTTGCTATATTTATGATTATTGAGACATGTTTACACTGTCTTCCAAGCTTGTATCTGAGCTATGGAGCTTTTATGTGTCTGATGGCAAACAGTGGGTCATACGGATTAGTCCTCGAGTTTTCACTCAGGTTGATGAGTTGTTGCGCGTGCTGAAAGAATTGTCTTGGATCATCTGGCAGTCCCCGAGTTACGAACTTGGTTGCCGGACTATAATTCAACGGTTAATGAATAGAATACTTCAGGGTAGTCTCCGACCTATCGTTCGGGGTGCCAAAGTTTAATACCCATTTTTTGGAACAGGAAACAATCATGGGGAAATTCCCTAGTCAGTGCTCTGAAAATCGAGGTTTTAATGCATAATCCGAGATAAGGCATGATACGGGATAGTCCCCGAGTCCCCTGCTCGAGGTCTTGAAACTTAACATATAATTCAGGAATAAGAAATAACATTGGGAAGTCCCCGAGTCATTGCTCAAAGTGTCGAGGTTTAATACATAACTCAAAAATAAGAAATACCATAGGGCAGTCCCCGAGTCACTGCTCAAGGTGCCGAGATTTAATACATAACTCAAAATGAGAAATAACATAGGGCAGTCCCCGAGTCACTGCTCAAGGTGCCGAGGTTTAATACATAACTCAAAATGAGAAATAAGATAGGGCAGTCCCCGAGTCACTACTCAAGGTGCCGAGGTTTAATACATAGTTCATACTTCGGTTTGAAGCGTCATATTACAACGTACCATAGATGGCTCCTACGAGTAAAATGGACGAAGTAAAGCTATGTTCCATGGTCTTTTCGATTCTTCGCCAGCTTTGTTTGCCTTGTTCTTTTCTGGTGACTAAGCATCGATTAGGAAATATGCATCATTGTGCAATTCTTTACTCACGATGAATGGCCCCTCCCATGGGGGTGATAGTTTGTGCATGCCGACTGTGCGTTGCACTAGCCGAAGAACCAAATCTCCTTCTCTAAATACTCTTGGATTGACTTTCTTGCTGTGATATCGTCTTAGATCTTGCTGATAAATAGCTGACCTTGATAGTGATAACTCCCTGGCCTCTTCTAGTAAATCGACATCATCTTGCCGAGCTACCTCATTTACCTCATCAGTTGTATACTGGGTTACTCTTGGCAAATCATGTATTATGTCGGCTGGAAGCACGGCTTCTGCTCCATATACCAGAAAAATGGGGTATACCCTGTTGACCTGTTTGGGGTAGTTCTGTGGCTCCATAGTACCGCTGGTAGTTCCTCGATCCAGCATCTTGCTGACCTTTGCAGAGGTTCGATGAGTCGGGGTTTTATTCCGGACAATACTAGTCCATTAGATCTTTCTACTTGCCCATTTGATGCTGGGTGAGCCACCGAGGCGACATCTAGTCTTATGTGTTTTTCTTGGCAGAATCTAGAAAAAGCCCCTTCAGCAAAGTTTGTGCCATTATCTGTAATAACACTATGTGGATAACCATATCTCAAGATAATGTCTTTGAGGAATTTTACTGCTATTGGTCCATCACATTTTTTATCGGTTTTACTTCAATCCACTTTGTGAACTTATCCACCATGACTAAAATGTGAGTCATCCCGCCCCGGGCCGGCTTGAATGGTCCCACCATATCCAAGAACCATACAGAAAATGGCCAAGTAATTGGTATCGTCTTTAACTCGGACGATGGCATATGTATCTTGCTCGCATATCAATGGCAACCATTACATTTTTCTACCAATTATTTGGCCTCTTTCAACGCTTTCGGCCAATAAAATCCATGCCTGAATGCTTTGTCCACTAAAGCTCTGGACGAGGCGTGATGCCTGCATTCTCCCTGATGTATATCTAGGAGGATTTCCTGGCCTTCCGCCGAGTCAACACATCTTTGCAGCATGCTTGTGACGCTTCTTTTATACAGCTCATTGTTTATGATTGTATAAGCTTTCGCTCTTCTCACTGTCTGTCTAGCCAGTACCTCATTACTCGGCAAAATTGCATCCTTAAGGAAGGAAAATATGGGTTGCGCCCATGTTGGCATGATTTTCTCTGGGATAATTGTACTGTCTATTTCCATATTTTCCGACGACATAACAGCCTCGGATTTTTCCATATTCATTCGTGCGACGGCCGGCTTCACTTTCGGAAATTCTAGGATAAATTCTTTGTCAATTTCCATCGGCATACTATCTTCTCTTGATTTTGCCGGGATAAAAATGGATTCGGACTCTGGTGATGGTGCTATTGATGGTTTTCTCATATGCTCTAGGGCCGTACCCAGGGGAATTGATTGCCTGGTTGATCCGAGTTTTGACAGCGTGTCTGCAGTGTCATTTTCTGCCCGAGGTATATGATCAAATTCACATCCATCGAAGTATCCACTGAGTTTTTGCACATGGAATCTATATAAGGCCATATTCGCATCTAGCGCGTCCCAATTGCCTGATACTTGTTGTACTAGTAGATCTGAATCCCCGTAACATAGGATCCGACGTATGCCAATCTCTTTCGCCACCTTTAACCCATGGACGAGTGCTTCGTACTCGGCTACATTGTTTGACGTGTCAAAATGTATTTGCAGCACATATTTCAGATGATCCCTTTTTGGCGAGGTTAACACTATCCCTTCCCCCAATCCATTCCTCAGCTTGGAACCGTCAAAGTGCATTGTCCAATAATTTGGATCTGGTAATGGCGGCTCATATTGTACCTCGGCCCAATACACAAACAAGTCGGCCACTGCCTGAGATTTGATTGCATCTCCCCTATCGAATTGCGGAGCATAAGGTGATGATTCAATTGCCCATTTTGCTATTCGGCCGCTTGCATCTTTGTTGCTCAATATGTCGGCTATCGGCTCTTCATAGATCACTTTGATCGGGTGCTCTTCGAAGTAATGTTTAAGTTTCTTCGCCGACATGTATACTCCATAGGCCATCTTCTGGTAGTGTGGGTAGTTTTGTTTTGAGGCTGATAGTACCTCGCTTAGGTAGTATACCGGCCTTTGTATTGATTTATCATCTTCGTTCCGTTCCACAACGATCACTGCACTTACCACTCTGTTTGTGGCGGCTATGTAAAGTAACATAGGATCTTTTGACAATGGAGAGGCCAGGATTGGTGTTGTGACCAACATCTTTTTTAGTTCATGAAATGCATTATCTGCTTGCGGTGTCCAAATAAATTTATCAGATTTTTTCATCAGTTGATATAGTGGTAATGCCTTCTCTCCCAGCCGACATACAAATCGGCTAAGCGAGGCCAGGCAACCCGTGAACTTCTGTACGTCATTTAGACATCTTGACAATTCCATACTTTATACCGCTCTTATTTTAGTTGGATTGGCCTCTATACCTCGGCTGGATACGAGAAAACCAAGTAGTTTCCCAGCTGGTACACCGAAGGTGCATTTTTTTGGGTTTAGCTTCATTCGGAAGCTTCTCAAGTTCGCGAATGTCTGCCGAATATCATCCAGTAGGGTTTTTCTGTATTTGGTTTTTATAACCACATCGTCTACATATACTTGTACATTTTTTTCCTATCTGGTCATGTAGACATTTTTGCATACATATCTGGTACGTTGCCCCTGCGTTACGCAGGCCGAATGGCATGGTGCGATAGCAATAAGCTCCGTACGGGGTAAAAAACGGAGTCTTTATTTGATCAGCCGGATTTAACGATATCTGGTGGAAACCGGAATATGCATCTACAAATGATAACAACTCACAACCAGCGGTCGAATCAATGACTTGGTCTATCCTAGGTAAAGGAAAAGGATCTTTGGGACACGCCTTGTTCAGGTTCGTGTAATCAATACACATTCGCCATACGACGGCTACATTTGGATCATCCTTTTTCTTTTCTACTAACACCGGATTTGATAGCCAATCCGGATAAAGCACTTCCATGATGAACCCGGCCGCAAGGAGCCGAGCTATCTCATCCCCTATTATTTTTCTCCTGTCTTTGGCGAAGCGGCGGAGAGGTTTCTTCGCCGGCCTTGCTCCTGGCCTTACATGCAGAGAGTGCTCAGCCAACTCCCTCGGCACACCTTTCAGGTCTTGAGTTGACCATGCAAAGATGTCCCGATTCTCACGAAGGAAGTTCGTGAGCTCGCCTTCCTATTTGGCATCTAGGCCGGCACCAATGGTGATGGTGCGTTCTGGGAACTTCTCATCTATCTGGACTTTTTTCGTTTCTTTAGTCGGCTGGAAAGAAACGCTTCCATGTGGGTTGGCTAATGCTAGCATATTTAGCTGTGCCGACTAAGCGAGAGCCGCTACTTCTTGGATCCTTCTTTTTTCTCTTGCGATCACCAATGACTTGGCCAGGTTTGATCCGGCTGAAGCACATTCCATCGACTTCCTATAATCTCATGCTACTGTTAGCACCCCTTGTGGTCCGGGTAACTTCATTTTCAAGTAGGTGATGTGGCAGTTTCTCATGAATTTGGCCAATGCCGTTCGCCCGAGTAAAGCATGATAGCAACTTTCTAGATCCACCACCTCAAACTCCAAATTTTCCGCTCTGCAGTTATCCCTTGTGTCGAATAATACAACCACTCGAACCTTCCCAATGGGTTCGCATGAAAGTCCCGGCACTATTCCATGGAAAGTGGTTCTCGTGGATTGCAGCATATTCTGCGATATTCCGAGTTTATGCATTGTATCTTTGTACATGATATTGATACTGCTTCCATTGTCAATGAGTACTTTTGAAAATTTCACATTAATGTTCGGCCCGACAAAAGTCGGATCTAGTACGAGCGCGTACGACCCTGGATTTGGCATTATTTTGGGGTGATCCTTTATGCTCCAAGTTACTTCTTGATCTGACCAAGGTACATATCTTGGTACTGCCGGCATAACTGCATTTACTTCCATATGCAGGTGCTGTACACTTTGCATGTCTTGTTGTTCTATTGTGAACATGCAATATGAGTGATGATGTTCCCTGTAATCATTGCGTCCATTATTTACGGGGTTTGTCCTTCCATCCTGACCCTGATTTATCACTTGATGCACTGCATCTCTCCGGTCCGAGTTATCATACCTCGGGGGAGGAGGGGGTAACATTAACTGCTGCGTATCTACCCCAGTCAACTGTGGTTGCTTCTGCTGATGTGCCTGATGAGAAGGCGCTTGCATGCTCGCCGGGTTCCCCATTGCGTTTTTCATCCAGGCGCATTGCCGAGTTGTATGATTAGTCGGCTTGGCTGGGTTTGGAGTGTGAAACTTACACGGCTGATCCAACATCGATTCAACCGTGTACTTTGGCCTTTCCTGCCACTACTTCTTTTGTTCTGGTGTCCACTTTCTCTTCCCTTCATTCCTTGGTGTCCATTGCTGAGGACTATTCTTCTGCCATTGACTGTTTCTGTGAGTCGGCTGATCTTGCACTACCGCTGCCACCTGATTGGAGGCATATCTGTAATCCGGTCCTTCCTCTCTTCTTCTACCTCTGAACTCGTTGCACCTCAATGATCTGGCCGCATCTCTTGCATATTGATCTTGATGCTCACGATGCTCTTCCGACATTAGTTCTGGTTGTGTCGAATCACCTAATGCATATGAATCCGCTATCCTGATGGTTTCTGCCAAAGTGGTTGGCATATCTCTTTGCAGTCTCTGCCATAAGACACTGGCATATCGGCAATGGAGAGCATGCAAGATCACAAACAATACAGTCATGATAGAATCGTAAAGATAAAAACCATTAATCAAACCAACATAATAATCTCAATATTCATCAGATCCCCGCAAACACAACATGCATGATTACAAATAGATTAGATCTTGATCATGAATGGAGCTCAAAAGATCTATACATGAAAGCACAAAGGAGGAGATACAACCATCTAGCTACTACATGGACCCATAGTCCAAGGTGGAACTACTCACGAATCATACCGGAGAGAAGGCCTCTAGGATGATCTCCCCTCCAGTAAGGTGCCGGGAAGAGCTTCAGATCCCTTCGATCTAGGGACGATGGTGGCGGTGGCTACAGATGGTCTCGTGGATTTCTGATTGGGTACTCAGGGTTTCTGCATCGGGGGCTTCTTATAGGCGAAGGGGTGAGACCGGGAGGCGGCCAGGGCCACCAAACCCTAGCCAGGCGCAAGGCCACCTTCCCCCGCTCCTGGGGTGGGTCTGGCCCCCTGGCCATCCCCTTCGGCTCTCCTTTGGACTTCTTGTTCCCCACGGAAAGTAATTGAATTTGACATTTTTTTGTCCAATTCCGAGAATATTTCTTTACTAACTTTTCTGAAACCAAAAATAGCTGAAAACAGCCATATGGCACTGTTGCAACTTGTTAATAGGTTAGTACCAGAAAACATGTAAAAAGCACCTCAAAGTGTGGACAAGTGAAGCAAAGTAGATACTAAACAAGCATGGAACATAAAAAATTATAGATATGTTTCCAACGTATCAAGAATCGACTTCTTGTCTTTAGCAGGTTGGGATCCAAGGAAGCATACATATGTGTCTTTCTTAGTTGGAAAAGTCTTCTTTCCATCCAACCTGGGCTCTGCAGTGGTTTCTGCTTCTTCCATGTCGGAATCTTCCTTGGGATCCTTTCCTTTCTCGGAATTTTTCTTTCCTTTTCGTCGCTTGGCTCTGTAGCCAGTGGATTCGTCTTTCCTGATGTCGTCATTGAAACGACACTCGGCATTTGTGTGGGTAGATCCCCCATTACTATCCAAGTGGTGGACACAGGGATTATTAGCAATGTTGGCCCACGTATAGGTTCTTCCGGGTTGCTGATCTCCTCTGCCCTAGATTCGGGAAGTTCCATGGCCTCTACCTCGGCTGCCTCCGCGCCCTTCTCGTCCTCCAGATATAAATATTGTGTTGACAGTTGTGTTGTCTGGAGCCGGCTTTTTGTCTGAGGTGTTCTTGCGCTTCTAAGCTTGTTTTGGCTGTTTGGCCGCATTGGGATTGGCCAGAATATTTAGAAGCCCTTCTGAATCATCATCAGCATCTACATTTTTGCTTGCTATTTCAAATCATTTCTCCCAAATCTGTGATGTGGTAACACTTCAGTCTGTGACGCAAAAGTCTGACTAGAAGTTTTGCAATAAAAGCTTCTATCGTAGTTTGCTCGTTTACTCCTTTGCAGGAGTTTTTCATGTTGATCCATCATCCGAGGTAATCCCGGCAGGTTTCTTTGGGTCTTTGTCTGCAACGCTGCAAGTCTCCGAATGTGCAGGGCCTCCTGTATGTTCCCTCAAAGTTTGAAAATAATGCACTTTGCATATCATACCAGTTGTGAATTAAATTCTCTGGTAGTTCACTGAGTCATGATTGAGTCGTCTTCCTTAGCATGAGTGGGAGATATCGGACTGCAACCAGGTTGTTTCCTCCTTTGGCGATGCAGCAGGCCTAGAAAAAATCCTAGAGCCAGGTATCTGGCCAAGCTGCACCGTCATAGGGCTGAATGTGTTTGGCAATACCAAATTCAACCGGAAATTTGGTCTCACGTATGCGTGGTCCAAAAAAATTGGGTCCCACATACATGACTTCTTCCTCGTATCGCCGCGCTTCTGTGTGTGATTCAATATAATGGCGAGTGTTGTTTGGCGAGAGAGATCTGCGCCTTGGAGGCTCACGGCTCCTCTGTGGCAGAGTCGGATTTCTGCTTATCCTTTCACCATTGCCGCCTCCACCCCTGCGGCTTCCATGGCTACATATGGATCTTTCATGGTCGCTGCTAGGGGCGATGGTGGCCCTGGTGGATTTTTTCCGGCAGGGTTACGTGGTGGTGGTGGAGCCTCATTATGCTGACTCTGATGCATGTTTCTTCGGGCATCGTCCCTACTGGATTAAGGGCGATCCGGATCATCTCTTCGTCCGGCATTGCTATCCGGATGGCTCGATGGTGGCATCCTTAGCCGATCTTTCTCCTCTTGCTGGCGGTGTGTTTCCGAGTCTTCTCTATAGCGGTTGTTTTGCCGATGATGGTCCTGATGAGGAACCATTTCCCTGATGGCGTCTTCGGATGCAACCGGAATAACTCTTGCCCAGTCACGGGCCGGCTGTCGGGAGTGGCCGTTTGAGCCATTTTGTTGAATTCTCTTCTTCTCCACAGGGACAATAACGTTGATTCGTATCCCTGTGAAGCCTTACGTTAGCGCTTTGGTTAGCGCCGGTGTGGCAAAACTCGGACTTTGAGGCCAATTTGCCACTAAATGACGTGGCCATTTTCTGTTGTTTTAATCCTTTGTCCAGCAATGCGACGCACTGCTAGACCTACCGTGGAGACAGATTATTGGCGAGGATAGCTCGAGCTGCAGCAGCGTTTTCCAACGGCGTGCTGTGGACTTGGATCTTCTCTCCATCCTTTCCGTCGAATAGATGTTTGTGGATATCCGGGTTCTTGTTGACAAGAAATGGACCTCCCTGTGTTTTGTTTGGATATCGCTTGAAATAAGACTGATATTTGGAAGGATCACTGTCTAACTGATGTCTCATCTTGACGATGCACGCGGCCTCTCCAAGCAGAAATAGACGGTGTTTTTCAGGTCCTCGGCCCTTTTCTCCAGTGCCTCCGGTGTAAGATCCAAAGCCGTTGGGATTGGAATCATGAGACCATCTCCGTAAATTTCACGTGCACCCTTGGTGACGACGTGTCCATCCAGAGGAGGGTCTATCGGGGTGGTATTAATCGGATCTCCGCCCTGATTCTCCATCTCGATCTCTTCATCAATTTTTTCTTTGTTGGTTTCCTCGATATCCGACTCTACCGGTGTCAGATCTTTGTTCTTCTTATTCTTCTTTAACCGCCCAGTAGCCTTAACGTTTGTACCAGTGGAAAATACAGCTTTTGGTCCGGTACCCGGGGATAAATTTCTGTTGGTCCTTTCCGTCATGGTTGGCTTGTGGACCTCAGAGGATTCTCCGGTATCCATATCATCCTGGGAGGTGTATGCGGTGACCCATCATACCACTTCATGATGTAGTATACTATAGTCGTTGACATAACACCAATGAAACACCGTTCACTAGTATTACATCCCTCAGAATGGCACAAAAGAAACACATCGAGTCCAATACATCGCTAAATGTTACAACTCACTCTTTACACAAGATCCAGAGAACACTCTAGGTTAAAGAGAGAGAAAGAACTTCTTACAAAGAAGAATCATAGATAAACAAGGCAAGACTATTATACTATTAAGACTAGAATTTTTAACTAAGGGATTGGCATTGCTGCTATTGCAATACACTACAGAATTAGGTTCTTTGGTTAGAGATTATATTCCTATTTAATTAGTAACTTCGTCTTTACTTGAGTTGTTGTATATGTTAGCTTCCTTGGTTTTGTTGAAGAGGTTTAGCTTTGGATAATGAGTCCTGGAGCAAAACTTGATGCAGATGTTGTCTATCCCGGCTTCAGAATCTAGCAAGGGTTAAGAAGATACTTTGAGTACGAGCGTACTCAGCAAATTCACTAGAAAAGGAGTGTTTGATGCACTATTACTACAGCCAGAGACTGTAGGTCGTAGGAAATGCAAGTTTTTATACACAGTTCTTGAAAGGTTGCTTTTATTCTAAAAAAGCTATGTCCGTCAGCCTTCACGGGTTTACCAGAACTTTCATGGAGTTCCTTTCCCGCAGCGTTCGCAGCTCCTTCCCGGAACAGGGAGTAATAAGTTACAGTTCTTACACTCTGCAGAGGTGCGTTACTTTTCCCATGAGAGATCAACTCCTTGTTGCACAACCGGGCAGCTTACCCGTCCACAATTCCATGTTGTGGGGCCCAGTAGTTGGTCGAAGCCAATCATTTCCCTCTCCGCGACCTCATATGTTTTCACGATCCTTCGGGCTAGCTCACTTTCGTTAAGCACCCTTTCGGGCAGGCTAAAACCCTGATGAGTTCCCAAAGACTCTATGACCTGGTGTTGCCCTGGTAAGTGCCATAGTAAATGGTCCATCCAATAAACACCATCCATAAATAATATAGACACCAAAAGTGTGGGGCGTAAGGGTGCCCACCCATATGTTAGATCCGCACAAGGAATCACAACGTCACGTTAAGGTCGTCTTTCCTCCATACAAGAGGAAAAGGATACAACTGGCTTCTCCGTCCCATTCCAAATCTCATGGTTAACGCGTAATATACGGCACAAGAATCACTGGCGACATTGGTTGTTAGGTCCTAGATATTATGTTCCTTTACCACTGAAACTTTTATAGTAAGTTGTTACCTGATGGTAATAACCTATAATCACGTTATTATGAAAATAGTGTTTTCGGACCTTTTTCAAATGCAGGTGATGTCCACATTGGATTCGTAAAATACTTTACAAAAAATAACCAAAGGACATGAGCAAGTGGGAACTTGCCTTTTGTGATTGCAAGATTATGCACTCACGATCTTCGAGTCAGTATAAAATCAAAAATCTGAAATTATCATTATTGGTCCGGTAAGGACTAATATTTGAAGAAAAAGCGGTATGCTCTTATGCATAAGTAATGTGATGCACTTTATAAACGCGAATTTCGGGGATAACGTTGTTCTAGGGTTTGGGTACTAGAATTATGTCTTTGAAATGTGTTGTACTTTTTAGATGAGTTTAATATTTGTGCTTCTTTTAAGGCTTGTGAGTGTGAGACAATTATAAAACTATGATATTGCAAAACAACGTAATACACACCAAAAGTGAAATGCTATTCAAGATTTCTTATATAAGAGTTCTTGTTTGAAGTGGCAAAACGAATAACATTTGAAGAAAAGATTTCTTTTCTAAGGTCTAAACAAGCTTTGTGGTTAGTTGAGTCTGGTTGATGTTATTGGTGTTTGCTTGAATAGTTTGGGCTTGAGATGCTTTATGACTTAACTATATCAGACCAAAGTTAACTATAAAACATCTAACAATGTTTATAGTATTATATTTAGATTCTTGTAGACTAAATTTAACTTTAAAATATAGATGGTTTGAAAGTATAATGCTTATAACATTTGTACCTTGTGTATTGGGAATGTTTCCTTAAGGCTACTTAAGGAGGGTTATACTTTTCTTTGATGTGGTGGTTTTCTTGACTTTATAATGGATTAGTTTCTCTTACCCCCTTTTATGGATTAGGGGTTATAGTTTCTAAACCATGGAGTAATGTTACTTAATTTCTTATGAGTTCATTGTAGTGTGTTAGTATGTTGATAAACTTGTAGTTAAAGTAAAGGAAATAATTTTTTATTTAACTACAAATTATTCTTGATGATCTTAGATTTATTAAGGATTTTCTTTAGAAAATACTGCATACCAATGATTGAGGAGAATTTAACAAAATTTAATTAAAATGTGTTAAACTATTTGTACTGCATGTTATTAATGTTGAAGACTAATACTATTTATTAGACTCAATTGGTTAATTTAGATCTATTAGCAATTTTTATTTACCTTTATAAACTTGAGTTGTTAAAGTATTTGAATTTTTTATTTAACTCAAAAGTGGGATATTAGATTTTTAACATGTAGATATTATTTTTGTGATCATTTTGGTATATTACATTTATTTTTGGAATTTATAAATAATAAGATATGATTTTGACAATATTTATTACTTAATAAATACTTAATAAATAATAAATATTTAATTAAATTGAATAATAATGCACGATTATAATTTTAAATTATAATTCTTATTTTTCTAAGATTTTTGGTATTCTATTTATATTTTTAATATTTACCATTATTTAAATATAAATTATTATAGTTTTATTATTTATAAGACATTTATTAAATAATAATTATTTAAATAATAATCATAATAATATTTGATAATAGTTTTAAGTTAGAAATTTTATTTTTCTACAAATTTTCTTATATTATACATATTTTTACGAATTATAATCAAAAGTTATTAATTAAACAAGATTTAATCATTTATTTGATTTCTGGAATATTAATAATAAAGCTTATAATATTTTATTTATTTCTTAAACATGATTTAACTTTTTACACCGCACACACACTTAGCCTAAGTCACTGACCAGTGGGCCTATCTCCACCTCAGCTCTCAGATTTAATAAATGTGTTTGTTACCGAACTTGTCTCCACTCCTAGTCAATGACATATGGGCCCAAGACCATCTCATCTGCCACATGAGACAAGGACTGGTCAAACTAGCTGACGTGGCTAGAACTTGACGTAGACATGACGTCACTCGAGTTGATCCTCACTGGTTAAGGATCGATCGATCTAGTGCTCGCGCGGGGCTGTGGCTAGGTGCGTTGTAACGAGTATGTGCTGGCGAGTTGATCTATGGTCGCGCCGCCCCTAAATGGTCCCCCGAGAACGATTCACGACGGTGACCAACGGCAGTGCACGATGGCGCACGACGAAACCACGATACAGGACGCAATTTAACCAATGAAGTCTCCTAGAAGATAGAGGAGCTTACCCTGGTTGCGATGGAGTGGTCGAGGAGACTTGGGGAGGCGTGACGACAGCGAATCGATGATAATGGCCACGGCGGCCGATGAAAGGAATGCTCGATTTCACATGATTCCCAACGTGTGGGCTTCCGTGCTTGGTCCTAGGTGAGTAAGTCCACGACGGCGCGTCTAATGGTGGCTACCACAAGGCGAGGGGTGGTCAGATCTGACCGGAACGATGAACTCCGACGAACTAGGGTTTCGGGTGAGGAAGGAAAGTGGGTCTGGAGAGCGAGACTAGAGATGAGATTGGTATGAGAGGATAGAGGAGGACGCGGCTATCTTATCTACTCCCCCCAGGGACGGCGGCACGCATCATAGCGCGGAGGTCGATCGATGGCGGAGCTCCGATAGCGAGCTACTTCCAGTAGGCAAGGTAGACGACGAAGTTGATTTTTCGAAAAGCCCACTGGCATTTCTTTATTCTCAACCCACAGTCCCTCTTTGGTCCCACCTATCATCCAGAGACGAGAACGTGTTGGTCTGGTTATTGGGCCTTTGTGGGCTGCACAGGGCAACAGGTAAGTAGGTCGAAGTTGGGCCACGGCCAGGTCATGTTTTTTATTTGTTTTCCATTTTTCCATTTTCTGTTTTCCTTTTCAAATTTGTATATAATCTTTAATTTGAACTTTTCTTTGTAGAATTTATTTGCCGGATAATTGTAGTAATACCAAAATATATTTAGTATCATTTGTGATCTTTTATTAAATAATGTTTTTATATTTCTTTTATTTTCTCTACATGAACCCCTTTTAATATTTTGTAGAAGCTTTTCTTATTATTTTTCTTTCCACTTTTAACCATGGATTTATTAAATGATATATTCTTATTTGTTTATAAAACTTAACTCTAGTTGGCTCATAGTTTGAATAGAAATTTTTATATGTATAATTATCCTATATCATTATTTGGTGTATAAAATATAAAAGAAATTAATATGGTTATTACTACTTCCATTAACTTGGAAAATGGCAATGTATAGATTCTATAATGATAAACAAATAAGTTTAGGGTTTGAAGTGTGAATATTTACCCTAGGTTTTAGTCTCTTTAAAATACTTAGATTCCTTTGTGGATATGAGTAAAGATTTAATACTAAGCATATTGTATTATGTTTGTGATATTTTATGACATTACCTTTTAATATATAGTTATACCTAGAATGTTCTATAGAAAGGAATTGATAAAGATACTCTTAAGCACATATAATTATGATAATTAGTATTGACAGAGATGTGCTTATGTGATCTGTTATAGGAGACTATTCCTAAAAAGTGATATAGACATAAGATGATGGATTAATAACCTGAAATGGATATTATGTTTGGTTTAAGATTTAGAGTTGAGTGTTTACCAGGAATGTCTATTTTCCATAATTCACAATCCTGGATTTCTAATTTAAAGAATTCCTTTCGTAGATATACTACTTCTTCCTATCCATTATCATGGTTAACATGATGAGCTTTACTTCATAAGAATGTTCTTATTCACCTTTTATTCTTATAAACTCATGGATGAATCCAATGAGCTTGACATGGAAGCTTTTATAGTTTTCTCATATTCATTATTGGTTATATCCACTACTCTACTGTTGATAACCTTCCATTCAACAAGTAGTTCCTTCAAACCCACTCATAATCTTCCTTAATCATCCATCTACCTTTCTTAAGAGCTTACTATCCTTTAATATGGATTACACTACTTCCATAACTCTATGCTACACTAGCTTTAATTGAATCATACTTTCTTACATTTACTCCAATAACTCATACCCCAACCTCACATTATATTAATGTGACCTGTATTAACTACTCTAGGATCACTTATCTATACTAGGTTTTCAATTATGTTCTACCCACCAATTTCACTTGTACTTGATATAAATATTCAATCTTGGCGAGCAAGATATGATCATTTTAATCCTTTGATCATTTATAACTTAGATTTTTAGTTGGCTAAACAAGACTTTATCAATACATGCTTGCAATTGTATTGGAATTATCTTCTTAGTATCTTTAATTGGATTAAGGGTTATTCATGGACTATGCCCATTTGATCCAATGGAATTATTACTAGTAACTGTAGGGTTCGCAGCATAGAAAACAAAAAAATTCCTACGATGGGAACATCTATGTACCAAGATCTATCTACTAGATACAAGCAACGGGTGGATATACATCCATAGAATACATACCCTCGAAGACCGAATAGCGTTAACGAGGTTGTACTCGTGGATGATGTAGACGAACGCTTGCCGATCTCAAGATCGTGATGAAGTCTACCTGGTCCAGCCGGTCCAGCACAATCAAGTCCAGCGCCTCAAAGCAGTGGTGCATCCGTGATCGCACACACGTACGGGTACCCCGACAACCTCCCGCCCTCGCTCCAGCGAAGCAGCGGAAGCAATAAATCCTTCCAGAAAAATCCACCGGGAACATGTATCTCGCTGATCCGAGACCATGGGGAAATTCTAAAAGGGGGAGAGAGATCCTTCGCGAGGAGGTGTGCTTTGAGAGGAGGAGAGGGGGGAACACAAGGGGCATGGCGCCCAGCCATGGGGGCTGCACCCACCTCTTCCACATTCATGTGGGTGGAGCTCCCACTCAAAATGAAAAGCCTCCACTCCCATTAAAAAGCCTCCACTCAAAAATCCACTCACATGCATTAAATTTCCACCAAATTTAATGCAAGCTCTCATTTAAATAAAACTCTTTTATTTATTTATTCAGAATTTTGTTAATTAATTTAATTAACAAACATTCACATAAAACCCCTTACAACATTTCAATTTCACATGCAGAACCAGTTTCAGCAATTTCAACCGAAACAGTTCCGGTGTCTAGTGAAATAAATTCCTGCGCTTTCCTTTGCTTTTTCTGGCATATCATTTGCTCCGAATGGTGTCGGTATCCCTTAAGTGTGTCACCCTATGGTTCGTAAATAATGCAGACATGATCGAGACCCTTCTCCGATCAATAATTAGTAGCGGGACCTGGAGATCCATACTGACTCCCACACATTCAACGATGACTTCTGTGATCGTGTGAACCTTTTACGCTAGTATCTTAATCCCTTTGTTTCATGATATATTACATGTCCAAGATTCGATCATCGGTATCTCCATACCTAGTTTGATCTCGTTACCGACATGCACTCTTTTCTCGTTCCCGTGATATAACATTCTAGTGATCAAATCACTTGCTTGCAAGCTAATCAATGTGATATCACCGAGAGGGCCCAGAGCATATCTATCCGTCATCGGGATGAACAAATTCCACTCTCGATCCATGGGCCTCAACATAACACTTTAGTAGTTCTGAAGCCATCTTTATAATCACCCAGTTACGGTGTGACATTTGATGTTATCAAGAAACTCTTCCGGTGTTAGTGATTGACATGATCGCATGGTCTAAGGATTAGGATCACTTCGTAAGTAGTTATAGCAATATAAACTCAATGACTTTGATCGTAATGCTATACTTCGGATGAATGTTCATGACATCATTACACTAATGTTGTGACCTCGTTAATAACAACATCCAATGTCCATGATCAGGAAACTTTGATCATCTTGTTAATCAACGAGCTAGTTTATAAGAGAGGCATAACTAGGAACTTCCTTTTTGTTTATTAAACACACATGTATTCATGTTTCCGTATTAATACAATTATAGCATGCAAAATAAACATTTATCATAAATAAGGAATACGATAATAACCACTTTATTATTGCCTCTCGGGCATATTCCCTTCAGTCTCCCACTTGCACTAGAGACAATAATCTAGTTTGAAAACTTTGTGTATTCAACACCTATGGCTTTCTGGTGTTCCAAATACGCAATTGCAAGTGGTTAGCATAATCTACGAATCTGACACTTTCAGGTCCGTGTGTATTTGCATGTCTTTGCGTCTTCACGCATCACTCATTCTCCAATGAGATGGCATTGTATAAATTTGGTCTTTTGGTGAGACCTTTAGTTCCTTGGGGTTAAAACACGTCGATACTATTGTCACACAATATATGTTTAGTGTTACCCCATTGCGAACCACACCTTAGTTTGATAACGAACTACTTGACACAAATTCCCTCCTTTGCCGCTACTATAGCAGTCATATACTTAGCCTTTTTGTTGTAGTATTCGTCACAATGTCTTAACTTTGGAACTCTTCCAAATCCATCATGGAAACTCCTTTCCATTACATTGTGCCACCCATAGTTTAAATTGAGGTAAACTTAATCTGTATCTTGTGACAAAACTAGTATCAATGTAACGCTTTACAATGAACTATTTGTAATTGTTTGTCACCTCTACACAAATATATTCTTAGTTCTTCCAAAAGATCATAAGAATATCCTTACTATAGTCCAATGATCATTTTATGATTCATTCTGGTATATGCTCATAACACTTAGAGCATAGGACATATCTGGATGTGTACATATCATGGTATGATTGATCAAAACATTCTTGTGATTTCACTCATCAAGTGTCAAAGCACTTGAATCTTGTTTCACTTATCAAGTGTCGATACACTTGAATCTTGATTCAATTCCTTTCCATGTGACAAGAACCATTTCTTGTTGTTTCTATATTGAACTCCTTCAATATCTCATATATGTACGTTTGGCACAACCATATTGGCGTCACAGTCTATCCACTATAGACATTCACGCTAAATATTCGGGTTTTGCCTAAGTATTTCATCGAAATGAAATTCTTAACCTTTGTCAATAAAAGATACATCATTTCTAATCAACAAGATGTCATCCACATAATGTATTAGAAATATGTCTTAGCGCTCCCACTTAATTTCATGCAAATGCAAGCATCTTCATCGTCTCCTGATGAAAACTCCTTTTCATTAAGGTGAAGATTCCAACTCCGCGATGCTTACTTCAACCATTGAAGTTTGCATGCCCTTTTAGCATCCTTTGAATTTTAACAAAACCCTTTGGACCGTATCATGTACACGTCCTAGGTAACCATTCTATTAGAAGAATTTGGTTTGTTTATTCATCTACCATATACCAAATTATATGTAGTGGTTGCTAATTTAATCCGTCCAGACTAAATATCTCTATGAAAGATCAAATCTTGTCATAGTCAACTCCTTGAACATTGTCGTAAAATACTTTACGACATGTCGACTATTTCATAAATGTGAAACATCCATGTCTGTTTCTTTATAGATCCAAATACGACCGATAGGTTTTTACACCTTTCCGGAGGGTCTTCCAAGTTCAAAACTTGATTTCTCGTGTATGGAACTATCACGGATTTTACGGCTTCAAGCCATTTGACGGAGTCTGGGCCCATCATCGCTTCTTTGCATGTAGTCTGTTCATCATTATCAAATAATGATTTACTCTCAAATCTCAACATTTGATTGTTTATCCGACCGACTTGGTTCAATAAGAACTTAGATCTCCGTGACCACAACCTTTGAGGCACATAAGCTATGAGCATTATGGCAGCCTCCGGAACCATTTTCGGCGCTGTGCAACTCAGCACATTTAGCTAAGGTTCGTTAACCTTATCAAAGTTCTATTGTCCTCCCACTTAACTTTTACGAAAAATTCCTTCTTCAAGAAACTTCATATTTCAAGCGACAAACCCTTTTGTCCTCAGTGTTATGGAGGAATAACCAATTGTTATTCGAAATAACCTACAAAGACATGCTCATCCGACTTCGGTTGTAAACATCTTACTTATGTTTAGCATACCAAAATTTAAGAAATGACAACTTGGGTTTTACCCCAAACCATAACTCATATGGTGTCATTTCAACGGATCAAGATGGAGCTCTTTTCGGTGTAACAGCGGTAGTCTCTAAAGCTTTAATCTTTTAAAATATAATGGCAGTTTTATGAATAACACCTTTGATCCAACCATGTCAAACAAGGTTTTATTACAAATCTCAAACACTCCATACTCCTATGGTGTTTAGGGAGATGTAAATCTAGGTGTTTTGCTAAACTTGCAACTCAAATAAATCCCTTTATGATAAAATCATAATTCATTTATTTTCTTGTTACACTTGTAACTCAAATAAATCCCTTATGATAAAATCATAAACCATTTATTTTCTTGTCACAATGATTTTCACTTCATCTTGAAAGTCTTTGAACGTTTTCAAATATTTCACACTTCTTTCTCATTAAGTGAACATCCACTCAAATTTCCGTAGAAAGCATATGAAGATGAAACCCATCGCTTACGACTACACATAATGGACTACATACATCGATATGTATAAATTCCAATATTTTAGTTGTTCGTTCTGCTTTGGCCTTTGAACGATGTTTTAATTATCACGTGGAAAGTCTCACAAGCGTCACTTGATAAAATCAAAGAATCCAAACATCCATGAATATGGAGATTCTTCATGTTTTCTTTCCAATATAATTTAAACAGCAATGTCACTTTGTAAGTGATCTTTCAATCATTTGTCTTGCGACATTTTAGCATTAGGTTTTATGGATGTGATTTCTCCAACTAGATTTGTAAATCATCCATCTTATATAGAATACGGTAATTATTTGAACAACCTTTGTTCTCATAATACCTGATTCAAACAACAATTATTAAAACAAATCTTGAAGTCAAGCTTTGATGTCAACGAGAAATACAAACAACGGTTTGTTTGTTTTCGATGAACATCATCACATATTCTCTTGCTGGTTACTTAGGCCATTGTGGTTCATGAATTGTGTTGTTCCGTATGAAATTTCATACCAACCAATTCGGTATCCAATACCCAAGAACCACATTGTTTTACAAGCAAAGAATACAACCATAACATGTATATCATTTATATACCTAAATTGGATATTTCCAATCTTTTATTTTCTGCCAAATATATTCTATAGATTCTCTTTCAGCATTTCCTTTTCCTTTTAAAAGAATCTATCAACATCAAAAGTGACGCCATATACATGACACATAGTCCAAAGTGTGTATATTCAAATAATAATACCTTTGGACTTGCACTTTGAAGTAGATCACCATCATCAAATGATCGGCGTTCTTTCAAAATCCATTCTTTAGTAATCTTTTAGTGTAGTAAACACTTTACATACATCTTCTAATCATCCTTATCATGACGACTTTCATGATCAAACTACTGTAGCTTATAAAGATGAATCGTGAGTGAAATGTTACTTTCCAAAACCCTTTTGGATGATTAGGATGTCTAGCATCTCCAACCTTCGTAAATTCTCATCTAATATGAGAACATATATTATACTCTATCATACTGCAACCAAAACGTTGTTTCAGATATCGTTATATCTGCCACACATGATGGTTTCTGAAACAATTCTTTCAGCTCCTAGATAAACTTGATGTTTAAATCAAGAATCATGGAGGCAAACATGATACTTAAGATACTAACACTGGAATTTTTACTCTCGATTTAATACCAACTATTAAATTTCACGGAGTAAATAGAGTTTGCCGATAGTTTGCAATAGGACTTTAAACTTTAGATTGACACTCAACACAATACGATACCAGTTCGTAAAGTATATATCTAGAATCTTATAGTTCTATTATCTCAATTACAACTATGCATAAGGTGGTGAACGAATGCCAATGACTACAACAAATTATGCAAATTCACTTTGATTTATTTTATGATAAATTGAGTTCTACTAATCCAAATTAGAAATGAACTCCCACTCAAAAACGACATCCCTCGTGCCTTTTTGGTGATTACATGAACCAAATCCACTACACCAAGTCCGATCATCACGTGAGTCGGCGTAGCTTCAAAGGCGAGCATCCATATGGTCATCATATCAAAACCTATGACTCATGCTTAACCTTTCGGTCCGTGTTCTGAGGCCATGTCTGTACATGCTAGGCTCGCCAAGTAAGAACCTTAGTATTCACGTGTGTAACTGTTTTACACCCGAGATATGCTCGTGGATTCAAGTACACCCGATCATCACGTGATGCATTGAAGCGACGAAACATTGTCGGTGCATACTTAAGGAAGAACACATTTTTATCTTGATATCTAAATGAGGGATCATCTTATTATGCTAATAAAACGCCAAACAAGCAATATAAGATGCAATCTAACATCACATGTTAAAAAGTGAAATGATATGGTTCCCGCATATGATCTCCGTCATGTGCATCGTGGTATGATCACTATCATACCTTTATGTGTAAGGCCAAGGTCTATGGAACTTACACGCTATGTGTGTTGTAAGAGTATCATCTCATACTTATACTTACAACATCACCATATCATAACACTAGCCCAGCAATAATCTAAACTAGACGCCTCTAATTTATCCATTGCAAGTTTTACGTGGTTTAGGGCTTTCGAAGATAGAACCGTTCTTTCCTATGAACATGAACCACAACGAGGATAACCAAATTGTTGACAACTCGTTGCAAATTAGATATTGACTATAGTAGGAGAGACAGACACCCGCTAGCCACTTATGCAAAACTAGTTGCATGTCAAGCGTGGAACTGGTCTCATGTGCGAGGACATGTAAAGTTTGTCCGGGCCGCTTCATCCCACTATACCACCAATATCCAAAGTACAACTAAGAAGAAATAAAATGATCATCATCGCCCACATACTCATATATGTACTACCCGTGCAAAGTATCTACGCATAGATCCGGCTCTGATACCACTGTAGGGTTCGCAGCATAGAAAACAAAAAATTTCCTACGATGGGAACATCTATGTACCAAGATCTATCTACTAGATACAAGCAACGGGTGGATGTACATCCATAGAATACATACCCTCGAAGACCGAATAGCGTTAACGAGGTTGTACTCGTGGATGATGTAGACGAACGCTTGCCGATCTCAAGATCGTGATGAAGTCCATCTGGTCCAGCCGGTCCAGCACAATCAAGTCCAGCACCTCAAAGCAGTGGTGCATCTGTGATCGCACACACGTACGGGTACCCTGACAACCTCCACGCCCTCGCTCCAGCGAAGCAGCGGAAGCAATAAATCCTTCCAGAAAAAGCCACCGGGATCATGTATCTCGCTGATCCGAGACCATGGGGAAATTCTAAAAGGGGGAGAGAGATCCTTCGCGAGGAGGTGTGTTTTGAGAGGAGGAGAGGGGGATTTTATAGGGAGAGGGGGGCACACAAGGGGCATGGCGCCCAGCCATGGGGGATGCCCCCACCTCTTCCACATTCATGTGGGTGGAGCTCCCACTCAAAATGAAAAGCCTCCACTCCCATTAAAAAGCCTCCACTCAAAAATCCACTCACATGCATTAAATTTCCACCAAATTTAATGCAAGCTCTCATTTAAATAAAACTCTTTTATTTATTTATTCAGAATTTTGTTAATTACTTTAATTAACAAACATTCACATAAAACCCCTTACAATATTTCAATTTCACATGCAGAACAAGTTTCAGCAATTTCAACCGAAATAGTTCCGGTGTCTAGTGAAATAAATTCCTGCGCTTTCCTTTTCTTTTTCTGGCATATCATTTGCTCCGAATGGTGTCGGTATCCCTTAAGTGTGTCACCCTACGGTTCGCGAATAATGCGGACATGATCGAGACCCTTCTCCGATCAATAATTAGTAGCGGGACCTGGAGATCCATACTGACTCCCACACATTCAACGATGACTTCTGTGATCGTGTTAACCTTTTACGCTAGTATCTTTATCCCTTTGTTTCATGATATATTACATGTCCGGGATTCGATCATCGGTATCTCCATACCTAGTTTGATCTCGTTACCGACATGCACTCTTTTCTCGTTCCCGTGATATATCATTCTAGTTATCAAATCACTTGCTTGCAAGCTAATCAATGTGATATCACCGAGAGGGCCCAGAGCATATCTATCCGTAATTGGGATGAACAAATTCCACTCTCGATCCATGGGCCTCAACATAACACTTTAGTAGTTCTGAAGCCATCTTTATAATCACCCAGTTACGATGTGACGTTTGATGTTATCAAGAAACTCTTCCGGTGTTAGTGATTGACATGACCGCATGTTCTAAGGATTAGGATCACTTTGTAAGTAGTTATAGCAATATAAACTCAATGACTTTGATCGTAATGCTATACTTCGGAAGAATGTTCATGACATCATTACACTAATGTTGTGACCTCGTTATTAACAACATCCAATGTCCATGATCAGGAAACTTTGATCACCTTGTTAATCAACGAGCTAGTTTTTAAGAGAGGCATAACTAGGAACTTCCTTTTTGTTTATTAAACACACATGTATTAACGTTTCCATATTAATACAATTATAGCATGCAAAATAAACATTTATCATAAATAAGGAATACGATAATAACCTCTTTATTATTTCCTCTCGGGCATATTCCCTTTAGTAACTATCTTCAGGGTTCACCCTTGTAATCTTCTGAACTACCATATAATTAGATGGTATAAATAATTCTTCTATTTATTTAAGAATGATTTTGATCCATCAATTATCCTATTGATTTGATTCCCTTCAATCATTCCCATCCTATAGATGATGTCTAAAACTAGAATTACTATTTACCTCTTCTTAGTTTTTTTCTTTATAGACACTTAATTGTAAGCTATATTCTGGTCAAGAGTTGATAGATTGAGAATTGGTGAATCAATAGTTGATTTCTCAACATTGATGAACAACAGATCTTGAGATATAACTCAATAGAGATGATAAGGATTGATATGGAAGGAAAGATATATGGTGAATGATCTAAATTTAGTTTGTTTCCTACTCAATCTTGCTTAAGAAGTAGGGTTAGGTATTACCATGATACTCATGGTATATGCAAATGAGATTAAGATATAGTTGTTAAATTCTTATTATTTGTGTTGTATCCTTAACTTGGTACTTATGAGTGATTATAATGAATACTATAATATGATCAACTAAGGATCAAATATAAATCATAAAGTATTAGGGTTTAACTTTTATTACATTTTATCTACCCTTACATGAAGTCTCCCTTACCCAAAATAAGGTTTTAGCAAAGGTCATATTAAAACTTATCGCAGCAAACTTGATGATCTATTTCAAAGAGAAGCTTCAATCACTTTGACAAGTTTTGTTCAAAAGCGCGAAAATTATTCAGATTTTCTATGCATGAATGCAATGCACACATCTAATGCTGGGATGTTACAGTTTAGCTTTCATCTATGTTATCATATGGACTAGGAGAATTTTCCATCTCACCTTGCGTTGGCTTGGAGACGTGTTCTTTTTCATACTCCTCCATCTCTTTGTCGAAGTCTCGAAGTTCCTACGATGTTATTGACTCCTAAGGGGAGCCAGGTAAGTCGGCGGTTTCTTCGATTGCATCTAGACCGAATTGCTACCAGCTCCAGCATCGACCGATTCAGATCGAGAGCTTATGTGGTACACGAAACAGTGCTTCTTCTTGTTCATGTTCTGGAAGTAGTGGCATAGCTGGGTTTCTACCTCCTCCATCTCAAAGTTCTCCTTGATGTCGGCGATTGCTTCATAATCGATGTAGGGGCGTTTCATCATCTCCTTTATCCTGTGCTTCAAGGGTAGTTTTTCTGCTAGGACGTCCGGGAGGACGGATCCATAGAGGATATATTCCTTCTTCGTGTATCCGATCTCATCAGGGAGATCAGATACGGATTCTTCTTCCACTACAGGAGTGGGCTGGATGGGTTTGATTTTCTCCGGGACCTTGAACTCTTCGGCCTCTGCGGATAAAGTAGATCCGGATTTTTCTTCCATCATGGTCATCACCTCAAGGGTGGGTTGGGCGGTTTTAGCGAAATCGAGATAAATATCAATCTCGTCGATGGACATGATTGTGTAGGTCATCACGGGTTTCAAAGTCAAAATCCAGGTCTCGTCGAGAAGGACGAGAGGGACATCACTGGCGTACACCATGCGACCCATGGCGATAGTTTTGCCGATTCCTGCACGCGCAGATTCCGCCTGGAACGATGCTCCAAAGGTCACCTGCCCCACTATGGGCGCCAACTGTCATCGGATTGTCGACAAGTACGCCATAGGGAGTCCTAGTGGCATTGGAAAGATGGGTGTGAGATATCGGATGTTCTAGGAGTGGTGAGCACTAGTTTACCTAGGTTCAGATCCAGCTGCGGTGATCGGATCCTACTCCTTCTAGTAACCCAGTAATATATCGGCGTAAGCCGGATGTTACAGCGGATTACAAGAGAGGTTTGCCTGTGAGAGTTGATTGTGGTGTTATGATTGGTTGTGTGCCCTAAAGGCTCCCATAGGGCCGGTTTATATAGTCACCAGGGCCTAGGGTTACAGGAGAGACCTATCTGGCTACGTTACAGAGCCGGTAACTAGCTACAACATGGAATACAAGTAATACTACATGCATAAGTCGGTAACTCTTCTGGGCCTTGTCGTAGCCGGAATTGGATCCTCCTCTTTCTCTGACTGGGCCGCCCGTGAAGCAAAGCTCTAATCCGTCGGTGGGCCACCCTAGTCAGCGAGTCATGTGGGTATACCCGGAAAGTATATCCCCAACAAAAGTTAGTAGCAATGACATGTCGATCAAGCCTAAGTAAAACATCTTCGATCATACAAATTGGTTGCTTTGTAGTCTTGTCAAATCTTATAGTTGTAGGATAATAATCTTCTAATTTTAACTTCTTATGAAGTGAGAACGGCACGACACTTACTCATGTTTCCCCTAGATCACATAAAGCATTCATTACAAGAAAGAGCGCTGGTACAGACGCTTATAAACGCCGAGATCCATGTACAATCACCACGCTCGTGTTAGGGTGGCAAAACAATGAGACAGGAATAACCGTGTCAAGAAAAGTGGATAGGGGGCACTTGTTTTTTGCCTGGCAGATCATCATCGGCTGCGCAAGCGCTTCCGCGGCACCACGTCTGACATGGGTATGATAGTTTGGCTGATAAGAATTGTACAAGGGCACAAACTCCTGGCGATACAAGACAAGGAAAACCCAAGACTAGACTAGATACAAGCTCTACACTTATAACAAACTCGTATTGGCACCAGAGACCTAGTATCCCCATATATAAAGGCTAGGAGTGGTCAAAAAGGAGGGCAATCCCAATATCCAATCTTACAACACACACGGCAAGATCGTGTCTAATAGACTCATCGTGTTTGTACTTCTCCAATGATAATACAAGCAAACAAGCAGGAAGTAGGGTTTCCTCTACGATCGCCTCCCTTGTTTGTCTGTTAAACCCACAAAATCACCAACGCTCTCTTTTTTACGAAACCCTAAGTCCCATAGACGGAGCCAGTTGACGAGGGGTAACCTCGGAAATTCCTATTATTATGGACTTAGGGTTTCGTGGCAAAGAGAGCGCTGATGATTTTTTCGACAAACAAGGAAGGAGATTCTCGACTCGGGTCTTGGAATAAGTTGTCACGAGTGGTGTTTACTCGATTCTGTTGGAGGACCCGATAAACTAGATCGATGTAGACGACGTTCTTGTAAGATGTAGAAAAAATATAAGGAATAGTTAAGTAGTAGGTGTCACATGTAGGCAATTTGTTGGTCACGGCTAGCCAGCCCACCGGCAAGTGGTGGTCGTCGCCTGTCATGTGATGGGCCATGCTCCTGCCCGCCTCCCCGTCTCGCTGTGGCTGCCGCCAGCAAATGGGTCGTGCTTGCCGCCATTCCTTGGCCGGCAGGGCCAGGCATGGGTGGGCAGTTGGCCCACCCGGCTGGCAGGGTTTTTCCCCCCTTTTTCTATTATTTTTAGTCCCACATTGGGACCTAAAGGTGGAGGGACCCCTCCCTCTGCCTATATAATAAGGTGCCCATGGGAGAATTAAAAACATACCAATTTCCAACTAGAAATCAATAAAAGGCTTTTATTCTCTCTCTCTCTCTCTTGCGACTGTGGTCCCCTTGTCTGGGTTGTGCGAGCAAGTATTCTTCACCGTGGAGTGCCATCGCTCTGCAGGATTCGGAGCCGGGAGATCTATTTTCTCAATCTCGGATGCATCAGGGAGAAGCGGGGGTCGGCGTCAAGCATCATATATTTGTGACTCTCTTTGGCGGCATCGTGATTTTGGTGCTAGGAGTTGTCATGGAGCTACAAGGACATCGTGACCTCGAGGTTAGCGCCAGGGCGTCTTCTTCATCCATGTTCCTCGCGGTATGTTAACCATGCTCGGTATTCAAAGGTATGAATACTGTATCTCCTTCCCGTTACTAGTAGATAGATCTTGGGCTTGCAGGGTTTCCGCGTAGTAAATTTTTTGATTTTCTGCACTGAACGCCAACAGTGATACCAGAGCCGATCTATGCGTAGCAATGCTAGTACAGGCAGAACACATAAGTTGTGGCGTGTGGGTGTCGACTTTATGATTGTTACCCTCCCACGTGTACTTGTTTATATCATGGTATTGATTGATGAAGCGGCTCGTACCGACCTTACGCATACTCTTATGCGAGACTAGTTCCACACTCAACATACGGCTTGTTCCGTATAAGTTGCTAGCGGGTGCCTGTCTCTATTTCATTAGTTGATATAGCATTTACAAAGGAGGGCCCTGAGAGGGGGTTAGTAGAGATAATAATTTAATCGGCGTTGTGGTTGAAGTTCGTAGGTAAAAAACAGTTCTTATGTGAAAGCCCATACAACCACGTAAATCTTGCAAAAGATAAAATAGAGGCGTCTAACTTTGTTTTACAAGGGCGTTGTGATGTGATATGATAATAGTCAAGGTAAAGTAGTTTATTTTCTATTGCTAAGCAGTAGTAACGGTCATCATCGTGATGGTGGACTATGAAGTCGGAGGCACTAGGGCCATGGCGCGAGACCCGGAGGCGCTGGCACCCAGGCGCCGAACCCGGAGCGCTGTTCCCCTAGCACCAGATCCGTGGCACCAAGATGGAGATCATAGCACGAAGATCATATCGCATCGCGCTTACATTTTATGTATGATTGTTGTGTGTATCTTATTATGTGATTAATATTAGAGACTTGAAGATAGCATTAATAAGATGACCCCTAAACAATTGAATTCCAATAATTGTGTTCCCCTTGTGTGTGCACCACCAAGAAAGTTCTTCGGTTTGAGACAGGCCGTGACGATCGGGTGTAAGACATATATACGTTCGCATATAGTGGGTGTAAGAAAAGTTACACTACAATACACACAAGTTAGAGTTGGCGAGCCTAGCATGTGCATACATGGCCTCAGAACACGGATGATCAAAAGATTGAGCACGAGTCGCATGAATGATGTGATCGATGTGTAGCGTCCACCTTTGAAACTATATTACCGGTCGTGACAATTGGGGGTGATGTAGTGAATAAGGATCATGTAATCACTAAGACATTGGTTAGGGATAATGTTTTGGTGGAGTTATTTGAACTTATATTTTTAATAAACTTAGTGTAAAACCATCAAACTTTAAATGTAGAAAATGGCCGACCGCAAAGCTAATTTCAATGTTGATAAGTGGGTAGTTGCCGAGAAACTCAAGTTAGATGGATCCAATTTCCTAGAGTGGATGGTGCGTCTGAACTCTCTCCTTGTCGAGCATGAAGTGGTAGAATATATACCCTATGGGATGGATTTGGAACCGCCAAAGGAAGGAATGGAGACCTGACATCACCGGATTGACCGCTTTTTTTGCCGTGACATGTCACTATTCATCAACTTGGTTATGGTCCACGAGATGGTTGACGAAATAAAGCCACTCATGGGTGATCTTGATCCATATGAGATGGTAGACCTACTGAGGTCACAGTTTGAAGGCGAAGTGTATCTGTGAAGACATGAGCTGGTTGGAGATTTTTTTGCCATACAGATGGGGAGAACACCTGCCTTGAGAGCCACCTGATACGCATGCATGCTGCTTATATTAGGATGGATTTCTTTGTGGATTATTTTATGGATGATGATTTTTCCAATGGGGAACTTCTACGTTCTCTACCCCTCGGATACCAATATTATGCCAAGGGATGCATCAAGAAGGTGAAGTGGAAACATACAATTTCCACGATTTCATATCGCGCTTGAGAAGTATGAAAGTTGAGCCCATTGATAGAGAAGTCATTGACCGCGAAGGTATATATGATATACAATTTTTTTATAAATATTATAATCTTGCAAACACTTGTTGCAGTGTGTTAAAGTATATGATACTTATTCTATTTTTTGGAAAACAGGTCCTTCTGCATGAGTAATGGCTACAAGAGAGGAGGTGATGTTGCGTGTTGATGGCAAGCATGATGATGATGGCCGACGAAACTCTGCCTCAAGATTTATCATATAGTTTACTATTTTTGAACAATTATTGTAATCGTGGAATATGAACCTTTTATAGTGTGTATTACATTTCGTGAGATGGTTATTCATACAACTTTGTAACAAGTCGGTTGTTCTTCTTTTATGAGTGTTTTTTATTCATGTTCATATGTTATTTTCGATTATGTTTGAATTGTTAGAATTAAGGAAACTTATTGATAATAGATGAACATTTCTAAAGTGCCCTAGTCGGCATAATGTGGGAAAGACATCTGGCAACAAACCAAATAGTCTATAGTGGCATTAATTACAAACCATCAATTCTAAATAACGAACACTCACCTAGAACAAAGTAAGCCATCTAATAATTCATGGAAGCTTTTGGCTTTATATGATAAAACCAAAAATAATAACGAATATGTCCTTGAAAATATTGTAAGACAAATTTCATGACATGAACCAAATAAGGCAAAACTAGTATTGCTAAAGAGTTCGTATATTTTCGAGTAAGTGTGTTTCCTGACAATGGTGTTCATGAAATTAAAGGTGGATCATGATGAAGGTTTGTGACCATGCATCAGAATGATTGAGAAGCACAAGTGGAAATTGCTCCAGAACGCGACCCTTCATGTTATAACGAAAAGGAGTCATTGATTTGATCATGTTAGTTTTTGGTTATGCTTTTACATAAAGAAGTAGGGTTCATAAATATGCCCTACATATGATGTATAAAAAATATGAATTGACTGTCGCGTTACTGAAACAAGAAATTCCTACGAACTACAAGGAAGGTGATGGTAAACTAAGGTTACAAGAAATCTTGAAATTAAAAACTCCACTTGAGATTAGAAAGTAAAAATGTTACTAAATATTGATAAGTAAGTAGTTACTTGATATTTATAAAGGACCGCTAGGTTATAACAAATAAGTGGGAGTCTTAAAAAACAGCGCGATTCGTCAAGAAGGGTCTTGAGTGAATTTGCTTCAAAATGCTGAATGGATTTTAGAGTCTTATAAAAAGTGAAAGTCTCAAATTGATAATTAATCAAGGGATTTGGAATTGTTCAAAATATCAAGAATGTATATGCAATATGCATAAAGCTGAGTGGGAGCTAGGGAGTTTTCCTAGATTAATATGTGAATGACATATTTGTGAGAAAGTATTGCTAAGTTTAAAGCTCGCATATGTGGTTGACATATTTTGAATGGGAGCTTAATGGGATTCATATGTCTGAATGTGACATTGTGAATAAAAGATCAAAAGGACAATAAATTAATAAATGGTGATAGATGGAACTTGAATAACCCCATTATGTTGCTAAAACGTGAAACGTACACATGATTTTATCATAGAGATGATAAGGTATTAGTGTCATATAGGATGACATTAATAAGTTGCAAAGGATACACGAGGAATGAAAGTGTTAATTTCTTAGACTTAGAACTCTTCCATGAGCAAGCATAATCATAAGAACCAAGATGTATGGTACTAATGATTGGATAAAAAATGCAACTAGTTCATTTATACTCTAGTGCAAGTGGGAGACTGAAGGGAATATGCCCTAGAGTCAAATATAAGATGACATATTTTATAAAGTTTATAATTAAGTTTTGTATCATGCTATAACTGTATTGATAGGAAACATCAATACATGTGTGATATACAAACAAAAAACAGGAGTTCCTAGTGAAACTCTAGTCTCCGGTTCATTGGTCAACGTATGATCAAAGGTTTCTTCATCATGATGGTGCCTCGGCCCTAATTAACAATCAGATCATTTCATTACGGAATGATATGGTGAACATACCCTATCTATATAATTGTGTCGCTATCATGTCATGAAGTTCAGGTTATGATGTTTAGGAAGCATAGTGACTCTTTCCTTAGACTCTGAGACCATATCAAATAAGTGTCACCCGAGGATGCTTTAACACACAATGTCACTCAGTGAAATGGTTATCATAAAGGTAACATTGGGTATCCGGAGGGACATGTTGAGGAGACTAGTTCAAGAGCAAGATTTGTCCATATACGTGGCGGAAGATACTCTAGACCCACTCGGATAAGTTGTATCCATAAGCTGCACAACGTGTGACTAGGTCACGGGGATATTACTTATCGGAACGAGTAAAGAAGGTATTGTCGAACAAAGTAGAACACTGACATAGGAATGTCACTTGATCAAAACCTTGGACAATATAGTATCATAGAGACAAAAGGAATAAGACATAATGTTTAAGGTTCAAAGACAAATATTATTGAGTACACAGGTGGTCATTATGAATATCTAGATCCCGATGATGATCATTGGTCATAGAGGAGTCTTGGCCATATCTGTAGTATTCACGAACTATTGGGTAGCACGCTTAAGGGCTTGACGAAGCTTGGAGATCGTTAATAGCTAGTTTGAATCACTGAAGAAGTGGGAAGAGAGAAACCAGAAAAGTCCTAGGAGATCCTAAGTCGTTCAGAGTAAAGGAAAAGATCAGAAATGGGTTTTCGGATAAATGATTAATTAAATATGATTATTATATATTAATTATGAATTCATATATTAGAAAATAATATTTCAATAAAGATTTATAAAAGACGTCATAAAAGTTAGAAAAAGTCCCGTAGGGATTTTATCAAAAAAGAAATGGACGAAATAGGCAAAAGGAAAGTAGCAAAGGGCCGGTTTTGAACCATCCCGAAATGGGCCTCTAATAGTAGGTGTCATGCGGGGTAGGAGCTGCTGGCCGTCACTGCCACGGGCCACCTAGCCCCAGCCCACCCAGGCGCGGCTGCTGGCTGCATGTCTTGCGTGCTGGTGGGCCACATGTCTGGAGGCGCCCGCCCCCGGGCTAGCTACCGCCCAGGCCAGATGGGCCGCTTGCTGCCGCCACTCCTTGGCCGGTTGGGCCAGGCACGGGTGGGCAGTTGGCCCACCCGGCTGGCAGGGTTTTGCCCCCCTTTTTTCTATTGTTTTTTGTCCCACATTGGGACTTAACGGTGGAGGGACCCCCTCCCTCTGCCTGTATAATAAGGTGCCCATGGGAGGATGAAAAACACACCAATTTCTATCTAGATATCAATAATAGGCATGTGTTGTCTTTCTCTCTCTCTTGCGACCGTGGCCCCCTTGTCTGGGGTGTGTGAGAGAGTAGTTCTCCGCAGAGCGCCGTTGTTCTGCGAGATTCTTAGCCGGGAGATCCACTTCCGCAATCTCGGTTGGATCGGGGAGAAGCGGCGGTCGGTGTCAAGTACCGTACGTATGTGACTCCCTGGCGGCACCGTGCTTTTGGTGCTAAGAGTTGTCGTGGAGCCACAAGGACATCATGACCTCGAGGTCAGTGTCGGGGCGTCTTCTTCATCCACATTCCTCGTGGTCCGTTAACCGCGCGCGGTCTTCAAATATATGAATACCGTATCGCCTTCCTGTTACTACATTACTAGTAGATAGATCTTGGGCTTCCAGGGTTTTCGCGTAGTAATTTTTTATTTTCTGCACCGAACCCCACCAATAAGTTATCACTAGTGGTGTTTACTCAACTTCGTTGGACAACCATATAAAATAGATCGATGTAGCCGACGTTCTTATAAGCTGCAGAAAATAGGAGTAATAGTGAAGTACTGATATCTTGTAAAGAATATTTGTCTTTCAGCTTGTCATAATATTTTCTGATGCCATTGGACTCGACACTTTTGCACTGTAACACAAGACCTTTTCGTTAGCATGACATCCTCAGTCTCAGTACCTTGCCGACCTACCAGTTGGGCTGCAACTGGGTTGGAGTTTAAGGATTCAACGCTCATACGGAGTCAGCTACTCGGGAATTCGCATATCAGGTGCTCGAGTGCGCGGAGTCAATGACACATAGTTTACTCGAAGAGTGCGAGTTAAAAAACAATTAGCTTTAAGTATGTAAAGGAAAACTTAGTATTATTGGTAGTTACCGTGGATGAAGTTGATGCGGCCGCGGTCAAAGTCGATCTGGTAGCAGGCCGCGTGGTGGACGAAGTCGATGCGGCAGTGAGATACCGGAGTTCGTCGCCTTCTTGATCCTACCCTCGTCAGTGGCCAAGTTGGAAGTAGCTGGTAGGTTTGTAAATCTTTCTGCCAGCGTGACCTGTTTTTCTGTATTCCTGCATGATGGCAAACCCTGTACGAGACAAACATATCAATTATTTGCCCAGATTGGATTGTATGTTAGCAATCGATGTTTACAGAATTTTTAGTTTCTGCAGATTATAAAACCTAGGAAGTGATATCTCTGGAAAAAGTATCAATGGATTCTTTTTGTTGATTTGGTTTAAGGATGTCTACGACAGGCTAAGGAGAACCTTAACAGCTCATGCATGAATAAAGAGATCTATTTCGCACGATTCATGGAAGAATAGGGCTGGTTCATGCATGACATAACCCTTTCTTATATCTTGATATTTGTTTTTGCTTCTTCGAGTCATTGTGTGTTTCATACAAGATTATGGTATGTTTTGTATAAATTTTTTATTTGCTTAACATATAATTTCTCCATATATTATCCATTAACTTATAAAATCTCAGTGGGGACTTTCTCCACTCTTTTGTCTAAAAAAATATAAAATATGTTGACTCTTTAATTATTGCTCTAGCAGTGATTATTCAATTCTAAGCTTCGAAACTCTAAGAATACACATCTCAACTTTTAGTAACTTCTTGTATAATCAAAATTTGTTTCAAATTACACATCTAAAATTCTCTCTACTTCTAAGCATAAAATCCCTCTCTACTTCTAGAGCATTGAGCTAAACTAACAATAAGAGATGAAAGAGTGAAGTTTCTAACCTTTGTAGAAGCTTGGATTAATAGATGCCACCAAATCTTGATAAACTTTGGAAAAAAATGAGGATGAACTTGAGCTAGCTTGGAGAAAATTGTCATGGGTTTGTGCAGGGTCGAAGGAGAGGATATATAGGGGAAATATATAGCCCCGGATGGTGTCAAGAACCCGGACTAGATAATGATCCCTAGTCCCGGTTTGTATAACCACCCGGGACTATATGTTCCCCTGGGTCCCTCCAGAGCTCTACTCCCGGCTGGTATTACGAGCCGGGACTAGAGGTGCCCAACGAATCAGGACTAGTCTGTTGCTGCCTCCTAGCCGTTGCAAAGGTGACGGACCAGAACTAGTGTTAACACTAGTGCCGGTTTCAGACTAGGTCGGGACTAGAGGCCAGGGCAGCTCCAAACGAAAGATAGTTTTTCTACTAGTGTTCATACAAGATTACGACATATTTTGTATGAATTTTTTTACTTGATTAATATATATAATTACTCCATATATTATCTGTTAACTTATAAAATCGCAGTGGGGATTTTCTCCACTCTTTTGTCTAAAAATATAGAATCACCTTCCTGTGTTATTGCTGTCATGTTTTCCTTCCCTTAACTGCAGAATCGGAAGTGCTTTTTTGAGGGATTAATAACCAGCTGGCCAGATTTATGTGTGTTTTCTATAGATGGCCCATTGACTATACGTCAAACAGATATTTCTTCTTGATAATATTTTGTTTCAGGTTTGCTCTATTTAGATGCGTAGCCATCCTAATAGATTATTATTTATTTCAGGTTTGAGCTGTTTTCCTGTATGGAGAGGACACTTCATATAAATATTAATTAATTCTGAATGACAGTCATTCATGCGCACTCACAGATGAAGGCCTCTAATGGTTTCTTTGACTATACAATTTATGCAAACCATGTAAAATATTTAGGAGGCTGCGACATATTCTAACGGTTCAACTTTCAAATTCTTAGTGATGGTTCTGTTTTTACTTTTCAATCTCAACTGTATAGTTCAAGTAACCAGATGGTTCATCTTTGTACTTGTAACCTTAAATGTACAATCAAAGGATAATGTTCCTCTCAGTACATTGCTACTAAATTACCTTTTACATGATTGACTCTTGAGCCGTCGCACAAACTCATCTACACGTACAGGCCCCCTGGTCGCTCTCGCCCAAGGCGACTCGGGGGCGACCTCCAAACCCTAGCCCCCAGCCGCCGTTCCCTCTCCTTCCCCGTGCCGCACCGGAGGAAGCCGTCGGGCTAACCTAGTGCGGCCGACGGTGGCGGCGCGGGGCCTCTCCTCGCGTCCCTCTTGAGCGCCTGGGCGGAGGTCCTCGGGAGGGTTCGATGACGCGCGCATGGGCTGTCTCCGGCGCGACGGTCGGGGTCTGGCGCACGGCGGCGCGACCTGGCGAGCGGTGGTGGGGTGGAGTTCACCGGCACTAGATGGTGTCCCCTCGCCATCATGGCTCCGGCCGACGGTGGGAGCTCGGATCTGGAGGCGGCGGCCTCTGCCGAAGTGGAGCGGGTGGAGTGTCACATCCCAAGATTTTAGAAATTGGGACTAGAAAAAAAATGTTTTACATGTCATTCATGAGCATTGCATTGCATTTGGCATCATGAACAATTCTCAAATTGAAATAAAGATCTAAAATCCTAATTGATATGTGCCCCTTTATTCCTAAAGGGAATTAAAATGGATTTATAATAACCCACTATTGTTAAAGCAACAATTATTGCCAAATATTAGCCTAGGTTTATCCATTTGAATTTAGAAAATTTTCAAAACAAATTTCAGCCCATTTGAAGTTTATATAAAAAGTTATAAAGGAAATGCTAAAACAGGAAATTAGGAAAAAAAACTAAAACTAACCTATCCCGCAGACTTACCCAGCCCAGCCACCTAGCCATGCCTAGCTACCGCCCGCGAGCAGCGCGCAACACCCGCACCAGCCCAACTAGTCCCCCCAATACCCGCCGCTCACCCTGCCAACCGCGCATTGCACAGCGCAGCAGTCGATTGGGCCGGCCCATCATTTCCAGAGCAGCCCGCCCCCTCTCTCTCCCGCTAGCAGGTAGGACCCATCGTGTCTCCTCCTTCCTAAGACCGGACTCTGCATCGAACACAACCCCGACGAACTGTCGCGATCTTCCTTCGATTTGGTTCGGATTCGGCACCCCCTCGCCCAAGAAATCGCCCCATATATTCTCTGACCCCGCCGCCTCGTTTCCCCTTGAATATTTCTCGAAACCCTAGCCCTCACGCGTCGATTTCAGATCTCTCTGCCGTCTCACCATTACGGATCTTCGGAGGTCCATGTTGCCGCCGATTCCATCACCCCCTCTCACCGTTTTGCCTCGATTCCTCTCGACCTTGGTCCTTCGCATCCTCCTGACCCGTTTCCCCTTTTCTTCTCGTAGTGGAGCAACCTCGCAAGGTTGCCGGAGCTCCACGATCGACCGGCGCCTCCATCTGTAGCATGTCGCCGTTCCAGGAAGCCTCCGGCGATGATGTTCTCACCAATGATCCCTCCGTACTCGCCCGATCGCCGTCCTTCCTCTTACCAATCTCGCCAACCCCTAGAGCGCACTCCACCATGCACCATCCGAGCGCCACCACCGTCGGTTGACTGCCATCGCCGCTGTTGACCGCCATGGTCGCCCGGATCAAGATCGGCCGTCTGATCCACCTTGAACGGCTCAGATTAGAATGACCGTCAGAACTGGTACCGTCCAATGAAGCGTTGCCGCGTGTCCGCGTCGTCACCTGCTCATGCTGCGTTAGCTACTACGTCACTCGCCAGGTCAGCAACAGATCCCAGTTAGCGCCGGTCAAATTGCTTTTAATATTAAAAACAGCAGAAAATTATGAGATCTTGTAAATTTCATATAAAATCCAATACATGTCCAAAAATTATAAATAATATATTGTTGGATTCATAAAATTCTGTAGAATAACAATATACAGTTAGTTATAATGTTTACAGTATATATTGGTAATAAAGATTTAATAATAAATACCCTATTGCATTAAATAATTCTCCACATGCATCATATATTCTAGTAATGTTCAGAGAACTAAATACAACTAGTGCGACTTATTAAATCATCAAGCATGCATTTGTTCATCATTGTTTTGTTGTATTGCACATAATTGTATTGTTTTGTATGGTGTGTTTGTTGTGCAATTTTTTGATCGATAGATTGCGAGGAGTGCAACAATTGTGTAACATCCCAAAAATACTAAGCTTGGATCATCAAGCATTAGTCATCAACATTTAGGGTTAACAAAAACTTTTCTAAATAAAATTATGAATGCATTCATATGTGTATGCATGGATTTTGAAATTCTTTGAAACCACCTTGTTTGATTGTTTCATTGCTTGTAAAATGTTTCTTAGGAGAAATAAACATCATCTAAAACATTTCCCACACTTTTGCTAAAGACAAGTAAATCAAAACAAATATATTAAAGGAATGGTCACTTTGACCAATTTAACTCCCATGCCTACTTTGGCTGTCTCAAACTTTCAGAACCTAACAGAAACTTTTCTGGATCTTTGCACCCCTTGAATGTACTCCTAACAAAGTATCAAGGCCCACTTTGTGATCATCCAGAAACTTTCAAATGCATAGTTTAAATGAAAATTCAAAATTGAATCTTCATCATATGGGAAGATCCCACTTTTTCAAAAACCACTCAAACAAGCTCAACTTTCAAAACCCAAGCATCTGCAGACTCACCAGCACCAACCTAGCAAACCCACCAAAAATCTTTTCAAAATTCAAAACTTGAATTCATGCGGCCATTTCATCAAACAAGTTGGAGATACAAATCAAACAAACATCAAACACTATAGTGTGCAGTAAAATTGGCCTAACTTGTTCCCTATTTAGCTCACAACCAGCTCAGTAGATCATCTAGGAAGATTAACCAAGCACTAGCACCACTGTGAGCTTGCCATTGCCATCAATGGTGAACAGCCGAGCACACCCATGTCACCCCCTGTCGACAGCAAGCTAGGAGGAGACACAAGCCTAGCCATCATGTCTGAGAGGCAGCCCACCGTCCACCACCACTCCCTGTCCACCGCTCGAACCTTGCCAACCACTTGACCACACGCACGGACCGCGCCCAGACCGCCAGCGACCATGCCGAGCGTGCGCCAGAGCACCACCCTCGACTGAAGCCCACAGACCGCGCGCCGCCCTCGCCGCGTGCATACACAATCCCCACCGACCCAGGAGACCGCCAGACATCCACGTTCGCCGCCCCGTGACGCACAGCCACCGCTCGCCGTCGAAGACGCCGCCTCTGCCGCGCAGAGCGTCGCATGTTCCAGACCAAACCACACCGCCCCATGCCTCGAGACCATGTCATTGAGCATCGCCAGGGAACACCGCACCGTCCCCTACCCTCGCCCATGCCAATAGCCGCCTGTAACATCGCCCCCGAAGAGCTCACCGTGCGCCCCGTCGGTCCCCTCACTCCACTATAAATAGAGGCCACCCCCGCTCGATTTCTTCACACATTCTCACTCCCCTCTCGTCACTGATTGTGCCACACCGTTCCTGGAGCAAGGCAAGCACCACCTCGCCGGAATTTCACTGGAGCCCGCCGCCTCTAGAGAAGAAGGGAGCCATTGATTTCGTCCACCCCAGGAGCTGCCGCGACCACCCCTGAGTTCGTCGTGACCGTCACTTTCCGCCTCGCCGACCCTCACCAGCACCCCGGTGAGCCCCCAGCAACCCTCACTGGCCGCGCTAGGTTTCTTCCTCGCCGGCGTTGTCTCGCGTCGACGATGACTCCCAGCCGTTGGATTAGAATCAGATCGAACGACCCACATTGCCCCGTACCGCTTCGCCCCTCCCTGTCTCACTGGAAAGTGGGGACACCCACTTAAGCAGCCCGCGGGAGCACTGCGCTTAGCAGGCCGGCCCAGTAACTTTGACCGCGCAGCCCAGTGATTTGAATTAAATCTTTTTCTTTTTGATTCAAACACACTTCTGCACCCATTTTCAAAAATCAATCCAGATCGATTCGGTGCACCAATTTGAATGAAACCAATTTTGTTGGAAATTCCTGTGAATACTGAATCCAAGCCCGTTGGACTCAAGTCATTTGGATCTATAGATCATCCATGGTAAAAATAACAAGGAAGAAGCTTTTCTGCATTCAAACATTTTTCAAATTTAAACCGTAATAGCTTTTGAGTTGATTCCAACTCTCAAAAATCACATTTAACCATACCTTTCAGAATATATAAAAATATATAGGTTTACTTGCAGAAATAATGTTCAAGTAATAAAAGAATGCTACATAGGCATTTCTAGTCATTATATTTAAATAAAATAAAAGGGTAAAACCTTATTAAATTGTGACACCACTTTAAATCACATTCCCTTGGACTACAATATGTGGTGATGACATGTGTCAACATGATCCCATGTTTGGGTTGGAGAATATTAAATCTTAAGTAGTTTTTCAATGAGTAGAAATTACTTTTATAAAAATAAAAGGAATTAAACCAAGCCTTAAACTTGTAATGTTAGAGATGATGCTAGATCATCTATAGGACCCTTGTGTGTGATGATTGCAAGCAGTTAAGTATTGTTTGTTGATTGTGTACCTCGTATTTATTCATAGACGCTAGTACCAACCAAGGATACGAGGAGGAAGGACGATACTACAAAGAAGAAGCCGAGGAGAACTTCAACCACTGCTCTGCACAAGGCAAGCTGATGCTATACCTATGCAAGCTTATATTGACATTTATGCAAGCTAACACTTGCAAGATACTTTACCTATGAAAGCCAATACTTGCTTGTTACCATGCCTACTATATGCTTTAAGCATATATGATCATACCCACTTGATAAACCAATCCTAGTTTTATTTGCAAGCTTCTTACTTTATTTCTTTATCAAAGCTATTACTTAGAGTTACTTAAGTGAATTATAGATACTAGAAAGATACTTGAAGGTTGCATAAAGAGCATAAAATTTGGCCTAAGATAGATAATCTTGATGTCATCTTAAGTCATGAGATTGAACTTAGTTAGAACTCCACTAGTTTACCACCCCTCATTATTGCTTACCCCCACTTGTAGATGCTAGTGCTAAGCATAAAACTTTGATCAACTTTAGATGGGAATACTTGGTGAGAAAATGGTTATGAAAACCTTAGAATGATGGATCATTCGATTGAAATGTTTTGGACATGTGTTTCCAAACACCTGATGATTTTGGTGATGAAAATGTTGAGGCATGAGCCTTAGCCCTTTTATAAAACTGATGGTTGTCTGGATGCGATACCATTCCAATTTTATCGTACAACCACAATACCCAAAGATTGGGTAGGGCTTGACTGGAAACTTATGTACCTTAGTATTAGCTCCCTCACGGCCAAGGTCTGAGCTGAGGCTACCTTGTGAAGATTGTCCACCTATGCAGTACCCAAGATGCTTATACTAGGGCGAGGTGCTTATACTAGGGCGTGTAATTGAAAGGTTAGGATTGATTATCCGCATACTGAGTATGGTGAATTCAGGATTTGTTCCTGACGGATGTATCGAATGTTGTGGTGAAAGTGTACAATCTCTGCAGAGTGTCAAACTATTTGAATAGCTGCGTCCGCGGTTATGGACAGTTGGAGTGGCCATACTGTTTCCCCCGTCAGACTTTTCAAAATTGATTTGTGAAATGAATTGAGACTTTGACTTGACCACAATAGAGTTGTGACATGAGTTACAAGATCCCACTTAGGAATTATAAAATTGTGAATAGCTTTGGAACTTAGTAGAGATAAATCTGGCTTTTGCAAAACAACCCTAGAGCCTAGTGCCCTATTATCCAAAAAAACCCTTTACCTATTAGTATTAGTTTGCGAGTACTTAAAGAGTACTCATGGCTTTGTCCCTGGCTATTCCCATGGCCAGACTATGAAGAGGAGTACCTGGAAGATGGACCCCAGGAAGGTTATGAAAACTAGGATCATCTCCCATCGTCACCATTGCCTGTGACCCCGAAGATGGAGCTTCGCATATGCTACCGTTATTATTACGTATTCCGCTGCTTGATGTTTTATTAAGAACTGGATCATGAGATCCCTATTCGTGTAAGAACTTATGTATCGTTATAATGGATGATGTACTATGGTATCCAATTCTGTTATGTCTCGCAAAAATGGTAATCATGGGATTGCGAGGTATGGCATAACAGTCATCTAGGATTGAAAAATCCGGGTGTTGACAAGTTGGTATCAGAGCCATCCTGACCATATGAGACCCTAGTTAGACTAGACGTTTGAACCAAAAACTTTGTTTCAAAACCAAAGAAAACAAATATTTACAAAAACTTATTCTCATTCTTATCTCTTTGATTCTTTCATAAAAATTCATGTTCGTTAAAAACTCTTGCAAAATACATAAAATTTTGACACACTTGATCACTCTGCTTACCTACTCATCCTCTATTTTTATAGATGGGCGTGAAGTACAGCAAGTTTTACCAACTGGGGAATGGAGGAGACCTTATCTTTGAGAGGGATTTGGACCAGCTTTCGGAACTTCTGGAGCGTCCGCACCCCGAGTTCTTTGGAGCTCAGCTCAATGATCAAGGAGGAGAAGACCTGCAGTGGCTAATTGTTGCAAGTCTCTAAGGAAAGATTATACCTCCCACTGCGGAGGGAATTCAGTTTACCTTGAGGGAAAACAACTGGCTCGATGGACTTGCCAAAGCAATGCAGGAAGCTCTTTCCCGTCTGTGTGGGCAGAGCATCAATCAGATCAAGGGTACTCGCTTTGAGTTTTTCCCAAGGCGTGATGCAAATGGACAACCCCTGGAAGCCCCATACCACCCTGAGCTGAAGACTCAATTGGACCACCTTAGCTTCATGATGTACGATCGTTAGCAGGAGTTGGACAACTGTCGTGACTACTCCAACCACAAGTCTGCCATCATCGAGACGAAGGATCACACCATCGCCATGCTAGCAAAGGATCGCAAGTCTCGCCGCCGTCAGCACGACAAGAAGGAGCACATCATTGCCCGTCTTCGCCACCGCATCTCATCTTTGGAGGAGACCATCCACGAGAGAGACATGCAGTTGGACGAAAGGGAGAATGCCAGAGAGGATCTTCGTTGAGACCCTTACTCCTATCTCAGCGATGACGACGATTTTCTGGAGTATCAGGCCATGGACTTCTTCACCGATGAGGATGATTTCGCCTTCATCGATGATGATGAAGATGATGAAGCCACAGACTCCTAGGAGTAGTAGCACTTGAGCACTAGCGTAGTGAGTAGTATTCGGTCCCACTGGATCATAGTTCTCAGAATGGTTCTTAAAACCATCTGTTTTTCTTTGTTGCGGTGTGTGTTGTACTGGGTCACAGGCAATGGTGACGATGGGAGATGATCCTAGTTTTCATAACCTTCCTGGGGTCCATCTTCCAGGTACTCCTCTTCATAGTCTGGCCATGGGAATAGCCAGGGACAAAGCCATGAGTACTCTTTAAGTACTCGCAAACTAATACTAATAGGTAAAGGGTTTTTTTGGATAATAGGGCACTAGGCTCTAGGGTTGTTTTGCAAAAGCCAGATTTATCTCTACTAAGTTCCAAAGCTATTCACAATTTTATAATTCCTAAGTGGGATCTTGTAACTCATGTCACAACTCTATTGTGGTCAAGTCAAAGTCTCAATTCATTTCACAAATCAAATTTTGAAAAGTCTGACGGGGGAAACAGTATGGCCACTCCAACTGTCCATAACCGCGGACGCAGCTATTCAAATAGTTTGACACTCTGCAGAGATTGTACACTTTCACCACAACATTCGATACATCCGTCAGGAACAAATCCTGAATTCACCATACTCAGTATGCGGATAATCAATCCTAACCTTTCAATTACACGCCCTAGTATAAGCACCTCTCCTGTTGCGGTGTGTGTTGTACTGGGTGCTAAGAATGAATGAATGAAAAAGCAAGTTGCTAGAAAATCTGAGTCAAACCTTTAAAACTTTTCAAAGTCCCCGAAACCTTAGAAATTTCCCTCTTTCCTCATGATCTATCTCAATCTTCAGATGCCACGTGGAGGAAGTGGTTCAGCCCCGGACCCGATGTTGCAGATTCTGCAAGTGTTGACTTCTGACCGCGAAGCTGAAAGAGTGGAATGTCAAGCCAACCTAGCCACCCTGCAGCAGATAGCCCAGCTTGCCCATAACAACCAAGGCCACAGAAATCAGGACAACCATGGATCTAAGCTCAAGAATTTCCAGAACACCAACCCACCTGTTTTCACTAAGTCGGAAGAGCCCCTAGACGCCGATGATTGGCTGCAAACCATGGAAAATAACCTAGAAGTCGATGGAGTGGAAGCCAATGATAAAGTCCTGTTCGCCACCCACTATCTAGCCGGAGATGCCAGGTCATGGTGGAACAGTGTTCGTGCAATGACCGGAGGCCGCATGATGACCTGGGAGGAATTCAAGGTCAAGTTTAGCAGAACTCATGTGCCACCGGGTTTGATCAAGAGAATGAGAGACGAGTTCAGAGAGCTAAAACTAGGTATGCCCCGGACGAGATAGACACTGAATCCAAGAAGAAAGAAAGATTCCTGAATGGTCTGCATGACGAGATGCAGACAGTGTTAGTCAATATCCCCTTTGCGGATATTGAAGCCCTTGTCGACTCCGCTATCTAGATGGAAGGAAAGATCAACCAAGCCAATGAGAACCGCAAGCGTCGCATGATGCATCAGCCTGGAACCCATCAGACCCCAAAGTATCGCCCCAACCCATCTCTAGGATTTCCCCAAGAACCCACACACCCCCGATGAACCGTCCAACCTATCCCAACCGTGGAAAACCCTAGACCCGGAGGAAATCATAACAACCCCGGCAACTCTAGCAATTTCAACTGTGCCCCACCCAAGTTCAACAACAACAATGCTACCGCCAACACCAACCCTGCCCCTAGGACTGGAACTAATGTTGTGCCTGTTGCAGCCAAGGACAAGTCACAAGTGACTTGTTATGACTGTGGAAATAAAGGCCACTATTCCAACGAGTGCCCCAACAAGAAGAATGCTACAGCCCCCAATGCCAATGCCCCAGCTCAGCAGCAGCGTCGTGTTCAGCCCGGAAGAAGATTTGCCCCAGGGAATTCACTCAACCGCAATGGCCGTCTTTTTCTCATGCATGCTGAAGAAGCTTAGGAAGCGCCAGACGTCGTGTTGGGTATGTTTTCTGTTAATTCAGTACTTGCACGAGTGTTGTTTGACTCTGGTGCATCGCATTCATTTGTCACCGAAGAATTTGCATGCACTAGTAAAATTCAACCAACCAAATTGAAGCATGTGATGATTGTGCAAATTCCTGGATCAACCACAAAGGCTAGGCAAATTTGCAAAGCCGTCCCTATCTGAATCCATGGCATAGATTTTTATGCAAATTTGATAGTACTCAGAATTAAAGGTTTGGAAGTAGTACTAGGAATGGATTGGATGTCCAAACATAAAGGATTGATTGACTGTGTCAAGAAAGCCATCACTATGACCAGCACCGCCGGAATATCAGTCGAGCATATATCTGAAACCTTACCTCGTCAATTCAAATGCAACAAGAGTATAGCCCAACCTACCATTGACCAAGTCCGAATAGTCTGTGAATACCCAGATGTATTTCCAGATGTTTTTCCCGGTATGCCCCCAGATCGGGATATCGAGTTTATCATTGAACTAATCCCCAGAACAGGACCCATAGCCCAGAGACCATATAGTATGAACTCGTGAGAGCTCGCAGAACTGAAGAACCAACTGGATTCCATGTTGGAAATTGGATTAATTCAACCAAGTGCGTCCCCATGGAGATCACCTGTCTTGTTTGTGGACAAGAAGGATGGAGATAACCGTTTGTGTATGAATTATTGGAAATTGAATGATGTCACCATCAAGAACAAGTACCCCTTGCCCAAGATAGAAGATTTGTTTGATCAGTTGACCGGTGCCAAAGTGTTTTCTAAGATTGATCTTAGAACTGGCTATCATTAACTCAAAATTCGTGTAGAGGATATTCCAAAGATTGCCTTTACCACCAGATATGGACTATACGAGTATACAGTCATGTCTTTCGGATTAACCAATGCCCCCGCTTATTTCATGAACCTCATGAATAAGATTTTTATGGACTTCCTGGATAAGTTTGTCGTTGTTTTCATTGATGACATTCTGATTTGTTCCAAATCAGAAGAAGAACATGAGATACACCTAAGGACCATTCTTGGAACCCTTAGAGAGCATCAGTTGTATGCCAAGTTTAGCAAATGTGAATTCTGGTTACAGGAGGTAGGATTCCTTGGTCACATTGTATCAGCCGGAGGAATTGCCGTTGACCCTGCCAAAGTGAAAGATGTAGAAGATTGGCAAGCCCCAAGCACTCAAACCCAAGTTCGTGCATTTCTCGGATTGGCGGGATATTACCGCAAATTCGTAGAAGGATTCTCGAGTATCGCCCGACCCATGACCCAATTGCTGAAGAAGGACAAGAAGTTTGAATGGACAGACAAGTGTGAAGCGAGTTTTCAAGAACTCAAGAGGATATTGATATCAGCCCCAATCTTAATCATGCCGGATATCACGAAGCCCTTCGATGTGTATTGTGACGCATCCAAGATTGGTCTCGGATGTGTGCTAATGCAAGAAGGCAAAGTTATATCTTATCTATCCCGACAATTGAAGCAACATGAGCAAAATTACCCAACCCATGACCTCGAACTCGCAGCCGTAGTTCTTGCCCTAAAGACATGGAGACATTACCTGATGGGAAATCATTGTGAGATTTATTCGGACCACCAGAGCCTAAAGTATATATTCACTCAGAAGGAGCTGAATATGAGGCAGAGAAGATGGATTGAGCTAATCAAGGACTATGATCTGGACATTCACTATCACCCTGGTAAAGCCAACATAGTAGCCGATGCCCTTAGTAGATTGCCGTGCCGCTTGAACTCCATGATTTTGAAGGAGCAACCAAGTTTGCACAAAGAGATGGAAGATTTTCGAATGTAAGTGAAGGATTTTTGGCTAGCATAGAACTTCAGCCCACTTTGATCAGTCAAATTAAAGAGGCGCAGAAGGGAAATGCCAGTATCGACAGAATCAAGTGTCGTATCGGTATAGGCAAAGTACCCGGATTCACCAAAGGCGAAGAAGGAGTTCTGTGGTACAAAGGACGCCTTTGTATACCAGCAGATTTTGAGTTGAAAGAAGTTATTTTGAAGGAGGCTCATGATACTCTTTATTCTATCCATCCCGGAGGAACTAAGATGTATCAAGATTTGAAAGAGCAATTTTGGTGGCATAAGATGAAGAGAGAAATCGGAAGCTATATCGCCAAGTGTGATATATGTCAGCGAGTCAAGGCAGGACATCAAAGACCCGCTGGATTGTTGTAACCTCTGCAGATTTCGGAATGGAAATGGGATTCTGTAGGAATGGACTTTATCACAGGACTGCCTACTTCAAGTAGGGGAAATGACTCTATCTGGGGCATAGTGGACAGACTGTCCAAAGTCACCCATTTCTTGCCCGTCAAAACCACATATCAGAGTTCGAAACTGGTGGAGTTATACATCGCTAGAATCGTCAGTTTGCACGGAGTCCCTAAGAACATTGTATCAGATCAAGGAACGCAGTTTACCTCGAGATTCTGGAAGAAAGTTCAAGAAGGTTTAGGAACCCGCTTAGATTTCAGTACCGCGTATCACCCTCAGACCGATGGACAAACGGAGCGAGTAAATCAAATACTCGAAGATATGCTGAGAGCATGTGTGTTAGAATATGGATCCAAGTGGGAAGATTGTCTGCCGTTTGCAGAATTTTCCTACAACAATAGTTACCAAGCCAGTCTGCAAATGGCCCCATTTGATTTCATGTACGGAAGGAAGTGTCGTACCCCTTTGAACTGGTCCGAAGTAGGAGAGAGTCAGATTTTCGGACCCGGCATCCTACGAGAAGCAGAAGAGAAGGTTCACAAGATTCATGAGCACCTCAAGACCGCCCAATCCCGACAGAAGAGTTACGTCGACTAGAGACGTAGAGACCTCGCCTTCAACATAGGAGATTTTGTTTATCTGAAAGTGACGCCATTTAAGGGAATGCAGCGTTTCCAACTCAAAGGAAAGTTAGCCCCCAGATATATCGGACCTTTCAAAATTCTGAACCTTCGAGGAGAGATATCGTATCAATTGGAGCTACCCGAAGAGATGTCAGCAGTACACAATGTGTTCCATATCTCGTTACTTCGCAAGTGTCTCTAAGTCCCCAAGAAGACCGAAGTGTTCAAGAATATCGACCATCGGACCATAGAGATAAACGATGACCTGGCCTATCCCGAAGTACCCATCCGTATTTTGGAAGAAGCCTTTCGAACTACCTGAACCCGAAGCATCAAGTTTCTCAAGATTCAGTGGAGCAACCACACAGAAGAGGAAGCTACCTGGGAGCGCGAAGATCACATCAGGACGGAGTTTCCCGATCTCTTCAAATCCTAGGTAATCTTTTCGTCCTTTTTCAAATCTCGGGACGAGATTTTGTTTAAGGGGGAAGGTTTGTAACATCCCAAAAATACTAAGCTTGGATCATCAAGCATTAGTCATCAACATTTAGGGTTAACAAAAACTTTTCTAAATAAAATTATGAATGCATGCATATGTGTATGCATGGATTTTGAAATTCTTTGGAACCACCTTGTTTGATTGTTTCATTGGTTGTAAAATGTTTCTTAGGAGAAATAAACATCATCTAAAACATTTCCCACACTTTTCCTAAAGACAAGTAAATCAAAACAAATATATTAAAGGAATGGTCACTTTGACCAATTTAACTCCCATGCCTACTTTGGCTGTCTCAAACTTTCAGAACCTAACAGAAACTTTTCTAGATCTTTGCACCCCTTGAATATACTCCTAACAAAGTATCAAGGCCCACTTTGTGATCATCCAGAAACTTTCAAATGCATAGTTTAAATGAAAATTCAAAATTGAATCTTCATCATATGGGAAGATCCCACTTTTTCAAAACCACTCAAACAAGCTCAACTTTCAAAACCCAAGCATCTGCAGACTCACCAGCACCAACCTAGCAAACCCACCAAAAATCTTTTCAAAATTCAAAACTTGAATTCATGCGGCCATTTCATCAAACAGGTTGCAGATACAAATCAAACAAACATCAAACACTATAGTGTGCAGTAAAATTGGCCTAACTTGTTCCCTATTTAGCTCACAACCAGCTCAGTAGATCATCTAGGAAGATTAACCAAGCACTAGCACCACTGTGAGCTTGCCATTGCCATCAATGGTGAACAGCCGAGCACACCCATGTCACCCCCATGTCGACAGCAAGCTAGGAGGAGACACAAACCTAGCCAGCATGTCTGGGAGGCAGCCCACCATCCACCACCACTCCCAGTCCACCGCTCGAACCTTGCCAACCACTGGACCACACGCACGGACCGCGCCCAGACCGCCAGCGACCATGCCGAGCGTGCGCCAGAGCACCACCCTCGACCGAAGCCCACAGACAAGGCGTCGCCCTTGCCGCGTGCATACACAATCCCCACCGACCCAGGAGACCGCCAGACATCCCCGTTCGCCGCCTCGTGACGCACACCCACCGCTCGCCGTCGAAGACGCTGCCTCTGCCGCGTAGAGCGTCGCATGTTCCAGATCAAACCACACCGCCCCATGCCTCGAGACCATGTCGTTGAGCATCGCCAGGGAACACCGCACCGTCCCTACCCTCGCCCATGCCAATAGCCGCCTGTAACATCGCCCCCGACGAGCTCACCGTGTGCCCCATCGGTCCCCTCACTCGACTATAAATAGAGGCCACCCCCGCTTGATTTATTCACACCATCTCACTCCCCTCTCGTCACTGATCGTGCCACACCGTTCCTGGAGCAAGGCGAGCACCACCTCGCCGGAATTTCACCAGAGCCCGCCGCCTCTGGAGAAGAAGGGATCCATTGATTTCGTCCACCTCGAGCCGCGACCACCCTGAAGTTCGCTCGTTGACTTCGTCATTCGCCCGCCTCGCCGACCTCGCCGACCACGGTGAGCCCCCAGCAACCCTCACTGGCCGCGCTAGGTTTCTTTCTCGCCGGTGTTGTCTCGCGTCGACGATGACTCCCAGCCGTTGGATTAGAATCAGATCGAACGACCCACATTGCCCCGTACCGCTTCGCCCCTCCCTGTCTCACTGGAAAGTGGGGACACCCACTTAAGCAGCCCGCGGGAGCACTGCGCTTAGCAGGCCGGCCCAAGAACTTTTCCGCCAAGAGCCCAGTGATTTGAATTAAATCTTTTTCTTTTTGATTCAAACACACTTCTGCACCCATTTTCAAAAATCAATCCAGATCGATTCAGTGCACCAATTTGAATGAAACCAATTTTGTTGGAAATTCCTGTGAATACTGAATCCAAGCCCGTTGGACTCAAGTCATTTGGATCTATAGATCATCCATGGTAAAAATAACAAGGAAGAAGCTTTTCTGCATTCAAACATTTTTCAAATTTAAACCGTAATAGCTTTTGAGTTGATTCCAACTCTCAAAAATCACATTTAACCATACCTTTCAGAATATATAAAAATATATAGGTTTACTTGCAGAAATAATGTTCAAGTAATAAAAGAATGCTACATAGGCATTTCTAGTCATTATATTTAAATAAAATAAAAGGGTAAAACCTTATTAAATTGTGACACCACTTTAAATCACATTCCCTTGGACTACAATATGTGGTGATGACATGTGTCAACATGATCCCATGTTTGGGTTGGAGAATATTAAATCTTAAGTAGTTTTTCAATGAGTAGAAATTACTTTTATAAAAATAAAAGGAATTAAACCAAGCCTTAAACTTGTAATGTTAGAGATGATGCTAGATCATCTATAGGACCCTTGTGTGTGATCATTGCAAGTAGTTAAGTATTTTTTGGTGATTGTGTACCTCGTATTTATTCATAGACGCTAGTACTGACCAAGGATACGAGGAGGAAGGAGGATACTACGAAGAAGAAGCCGAGGAGAACTTCAACCACTGCTCTGCACAAGGCAAGCTGATGATATGCCTATGCAAGCTTATATTGACATTTATGCAAGATAAAACTTGCAAGATACTTTACCTATGCAAGCCAATACTTGCTTGTTACCATGCCTACTATATGCTTTAAGAATATATGATCATACCCACTTGATAAACCAATCCTAGTTTTATTTGCAAGCTTCTTACTTTATTTCTTTATCAAAGCTATTACTTAGAGTTACTTAAGTGAATTATAGATACTAGAAAGATACTTGAAGGTTGCATAAATAGCATAAAATTTGGCCTAAGCTAGATAATCTTGATGTCATCTTAAGGCATGAGATTGAACTTAGTTAGAACTCCACTAGTTTACCACCCCTCAGTATTGCTTATCCCCACTTGTAGATGCTAGTGCTAAGCATAAAACTTGATCAACTTTAGATAGGAATAATTGGTGAGAAAATGGTTATGAAAACCTTAGAATGATGGATCATTCGATTGAAATGTTTTGGACATGTGTTTCCAAACACCTGATGATTTTGGTGATGAAAATGTTGAGGCATGAGCCTTAGCCCTTTTATAAAACTGATGGTTGTCTGGATGCGATACCATTCCAATTTTATCGTACAACCACAATACCCAAAGATTGGGTAGGGATTGACTGGAAACTTATGTACCTTATTATTAGCTCCCTCACGGACATGGTTTGAGCCGAGGCTACCTTGTGAAGATTGTCCACCTGTGCAGTACCCAAGATGACAGTTGGTCATGGTTGGGAGGCCAAACTCACAGGAGAGGTGCTTATACTAGGGCGTGTAATTGAAAGGTTAGGATTGATTATCCGCATACTGAGTATGGTGAATTCAGGATTTGTTCCTGACGGATGTATCGAATGTTGTGGTGAAAGTGTACAATATCTGCAGAGTGTCAAACTATTCAATAGCTGTCATGTTATGGACAGTTGGAGTGGCCATACTGTTACCCCCGTCAGACTTTTCAAAATTGATTTGTGAAATGAATTGAGACTTTGACTTGACCACAATAGAGTTGTGACATGAGTTACAAGATCCTACTTAGGAGTTATGAAATTGTGACTAGCTTTGGAACTTAGTAGAGATAAATCTGGCTTTTGCAAAACAACCCTAGAGCCTAGTGTCCTATTATCCAAAAAAAACCCTTTACTTGTTAGTATTAGTTTGCGAGTACTTAAAGAGTACTCATGTCTTTGTCCCTGGCTATTCCCATGGACAGACTATGAAGAGGAGTACCTGGAAGATGGACCCCAGGAAGGTAACGACAACTAGGATCATCTCCCATCGTCAGCATTGCCTGTGACCCCGAAGATGGAGCTTCGCCTATGCTATCGTTATTATTATGTATTCCGCTGCTTGATGTTGTATTAAGAACTAGATCATGAGATCCCTATTCGTGTAACAACTTATGTATCGTTGTAATGGATGATGTACTATGGTATCCAATTCTGTTATGTCTCGCAAAAATGGTAATCATGGGATTGCGAGGTATGGCATAACAAGCATCTAGGATTGAAAAATCCGGGTATTGACAAATTGCAATTGTGAGGATTTTTTGAAAGACTAAATAAATTAAAGGCAAGTGGCACTATCATAAATGTCCTAATTATTTTCCTATGCATTGTAGTTGTTTTTAGTAGAAGTGTATGTATGTGCTATGCTATGCTATGTCCTATTTAGGATACCCTTTTGTATCTTGCTTAGTGGAAACATCCTAGTTGTAGTATGCTTATCCCTGCTATAGATTTGGGGTGGAATATCATGTTATGATTATATGAGGTATTGGAAAAGCTATGTTTTTATATAATAAAACAAGTACTTAATGAATCACCTAGGTGGAATATTTTTGTTGTTGGGTTTTGAAGAAGTGGCAAGGAAGGGGACCGTATCTTTGGCTACCTCTCTCGTGTGTGCACTGGAAGAAGACCACCTAGGCATCATAGAGATTGACATGTTTCTCGTACAGTAGCTTCCAGTACAGCCACATGCTAATATGGGATCTGGCTTATTTCATTACATAGCGGAAGACCCTTTGCATTGGTACATCTTCCGGTAAAATAGAATTGTCTATTGAAGGTTATATCCTTGCATTGGTGCCTATTAGACGTGCTAGCATTGTTTATTGGGAGGACTTCTATGGAAAGGTTTCGTCACATTCTCGATCTGCCGGTATACCAATTGGTGTGTACTAAACCAGCGGCCACTGGTGGCGTCAAGGCGAGATTGTGTCGTGTGAGTAAAGTGTACAACTTCTGCAGAAGATATAAATCTAATCGATTAGCCATGTCCCCGGTTATGGACAATATTGAGCAACTAAGGCTTGAAGCTTATATGATATCGACATTCCAATTTCTTAATAAAATTTGATGGTTTGAATAAGGGAGTAGGAGCACTTGGTGTTGGCCAACATGTTCTGACAATTTTCAGAAAGGATTAAAACTATTTGGAAATGTTAGGATAAAACTATTGCTTTATGCAAATCAGCCTGAAACTCCACTTAGCCAAATATGCATGTAATTTGATAAATTCCATTTTATATACACATACTAGTGACACTTGCCAATACATTCAAAGTATTGAGCATTCGTGGCTGCAACCTTTCATGTTGCAGGTTATATCGTTTCTGAGTGATCGTTATAGGTCGACTCCACTCAACGATTGTTCTCCTCTGAAACATTTGAAGGATGGAGATCTACCTTGTTATTGTTTCTGTTGGGGATATGCTATATGGGTATCCTCATAGCATGTTTCTTATCCGGATAACCCGGGTGGCCCATAGTTGGTAGCATCGCCCATGGCCTGCTGGGCGGCCCAGTTAGATGGATCTAGAAGGGAGACCCATGACAGATAAAGGAAGGCTATGTTAGAGTCACCGGCGTACCCGGAGCCTTGGAGTACAAGACAATCTAGACTAGTCATAGTCAGTATAGGACTCTGTAAGCTGTCCGGCTAGGAATTTTTCCTGTAACCCTAGGACCTGGTGACTATATAAGTCGGGCCTATGGGAGCCTTTACGGCACGATAACTTAGACTTTCTAGTCACCTCGCACAGTGAACCAATCCCTGTAACTCGGCGTATTGCCCTTATAGTGATTTATAGCAGGAGTAGGATTCCGCCACCGTTGTGGGATCTGAACCTGGGTAAGCTGTGTTACCTCGTACCCGTCAACCGTCCGCCTTCCCCCATGTCTCTAAACACGCACTATGAGGACCCCTCTATGGTGTACTCGTCGGCAATACAACGACAATTGGCGCACACCATGGGGCAGGAGGCGCTTTAGGCTCTTCAGCGGGCGAGGACCAAGATCTTCGTGGGAATCGGCAAAACCATGGCCATCAGTTGCATTCTCTTCTCCGGCAACGTTCTGATCGTCCCTCCCGGCGAGTTCTGGATCCCGGCGAAGACGAACCCTACGCGGTGCTCGATCGTTCCTATCGGAGACATCCACCTCTTCATTAGCGAAACTGACTCGAGCACTAGTTCCCTAGGAGTCAGAGGAGCATCAAGGCCCGAACGGACCGCCTATGGGCAGGATACGTTCTCGGAAGGATCGATGTCGGATCTCTCTTTGGAGTTTGCCAGCAAAAATTTCAAGGCCCACCCAAACCGCACTTGTGCAGGATATAACGGTGGAAGATCGCTGCAAGTCCGCCGGCTTCGCCCGTGCGTCTGGACAATAGGGATCCAAGTTCGTCGGCATGGTTACCATATTCGATCTGGCGCGTTGCGTTCAGAGAGAGGGCGAAAACCCCCGCGATTACCTGGCCAGGTGGCTCCACATACGAGTCGATCTGGCCCACTACCCCAATGATGATGCTATGTATCACTTTGTGGAAGGACTGAACATGGCACGCTTCTCCGACATTCTCTAAGACGGCAGCAGGCGTCAGGCCGCCTTACCTTCGAAGGCATGGTGAACACCGTTAATAACTACGCGGAGGCCGAAGCGGCAGCTCAGTCAGTGCTTGCGCTCATTGACGGAGCCCGTCCGATTCAGCCACCACCACCGCCTCCGGCCTCCATCATCGCAGCTGCGCCGCCACCTCCAGTCATCATCGCTGCTGTTGCACCTCCACCGCCCGTCATCGAGGAAGTCCTGGCACCCTCCGACTCTTTTATTGACGCGCTTTATGCTGACTTTAGTGCATATTTAGAGGAGATAGATTTCAGTCCAGAGGAACTAGACTCCGCCATGCAGGAGATGGAGGAGGAGTACACGCGCGACGAGCAAGCCAACAATGTCGTCACGTCTCGAGAGGTGTTCGTCACCATTGGGAGTGATGGACGAAGACCAACCCGGACAAGATCTGCCTACAGTGCTGGAAAAGGGGAAGGGGCCACTTATTGCTGCTGACGATGATCACGCAAAGGTCATGCCTCTTCCACCTAACCCAGTGCAACAGCCGCAGGAACTCGGCACCGGCCCGAGCAACAACAACACCACAAACTTGCCGCCTCCAGCGTCTACCTCTGCTGCTGCCCAAGTTACTCCAGCTGACAGAGTGATGTATGGCAATCTCCTCGTTGAGCCACTAACTGTAGCTCATATCCGAAACGTGACTCAGCTTGACGAGAAGCGCCAGCAGCTGCTGGAGGAAGCACATGCCATCCTGGAGCAAGGCGCTAAGCTAGGTCGAGATATGGTCAACGCGCAGAAGTCCATAGAGAAAGCTAGAGCAATGGAGGCCGAGTACAAGACTCTACTGCAGCAGCAAAAGGCCAAGAAAGCTCCGGCTCGCGTCATCAACGACCCTGGTGTATGGCAAAACCTAGGATGGGCTCCCTCGAAGTCGGCACAGGACAAGCCATACATTGACAGTGAAGGCAAACAGGTGATGCCCACCCCACTCCTTAACCTTGCCGTCGCCAAGACCCTTCTGGAGCAGGATAGATCGCCCGAGGCAGTGGAACAGGTCTATGACCTAGTGGCCAAGGCGGTGAAGCGGCAGGAAAAGGCCACCTCTCAGAGGCTCGAGTCTGACCCAGCGCTTTGCCAGTCTAGCCAGTATAAACCGCCAAGGGACAGATCTCCTCTTGATGTCGGGTCCTAGGCGGGTTCATCAGAACGAAGATGGAGGGATGCACGCAATAGGAAGGATGCTATCCCTATATCCTCCGACCACGGAGAAAAGGCCCGACCTCGTCGTCCATCGCCACCGCCTCGATCCCCCTGACATCGCGAAGACCCCAAGGCTCACCATCGTACGGATATGCCCCCGCCAATGCAGTGTGGAATCATCATCCGCGACAACACGGAGCAGACTCGTCATGATGGAGAGCGCAACCAAGGACACAAGAGTAGGTCACACCATGACCCTCTGCATCCGACAAGCAACCGTGACAGGCGTGAGGCGTCGCAGGAGGGTAACAGCAAGAAGGCTAACCCACCGCCACCTCTGCCTCCGTCACCACCAAGCAGTCACCATGGTGGAGGAGGCCCGCATCGTTCATGCAGCCCATCCCCTGTTGACAAGAAGAAGAAGAACCCGGAGCCATACGATGCACGTTCGCGGATCGATAAGATCCACGAGGCCCGGGAAGAACCATAGCTAGGACCACATTGTTTTGGACCTGCAATACGGTCTGCAACTTACCCCAAAGGTTTCCGGATTGACAAGACCATCAATCCCTATGACGGCACCGCCAAGCCAGCCACATGGTTGCAGGACTACGGAACGCGGTGGAGATTGCCGGAGGCAACCCCAACGTCGCCATCAAGTACCTCCCATTAATGTTGGCGGGCACGGCCCGTCACTGGATCGATGACTTGCCGGATAAATCCATCTGCAATTGGTTGTACATGCAAGAAGCGTTTACCAAGAACTTTGAGGGTACATACAAGCGTCCCTGCACTGTTGGCGATCTACATTGGTGTGTGCAAGATAAAGACGAGACATCTCGCGACTACCTCTCCCGCTAGCTGGACATGAAGAATTACTGCGCATGAGTGCACGCTCAGACCTCCATGGCCGCCTTCATCGATGGGTTGGAAAGGGGCATGTTGCTTCGACATAAATTGAAGCGCTTGCAGGATAATCACCAGCTTGACTTGAACTAGATGATTCAGTTGGCAAGTGAGTTTGTAGATGCCGACGATGATGCTCGCGGCTCCCTGCGGGCAACGGCCGTTCCAACTCAGGCTCGGAGGAACAGCAGTACAAAGTGGAAAACTGCTCCAGAAGAAAAGCAAACTACCGACATGGTCACTATGACTTTTGCAGGACGAGGTGATGGCGGACAACGTGGCCGAGGAAGGGGAGCTAGTCGTGGGAAGCAACGAGGAAGTGAAACTACCTTGGCGTCGCTCCGTGTTCCCCAAACCTACGAGGAGTACCGCGATATGCCATGCCTCGTACACCTCGACGTCAACAGCAAGGCCACCCATACCAATCGACACTGCAAGTTCGTCAACGACCTCAAGGAAGACCCAGAGTTCGGCTACAAGCAAAGTCGGAAGAACATACCGCGAGGCAAGGGCAAGGGGAAGAAGAAGGAGGAGGAGTCCAAGGATTCAAGTGACATGGACGAGGACGTTGACCCCAAGCACGCCGCCAAGAGCGACGACAAGGGAAAGAACCCCTTCGTGAAGAAGGCGCCAGTCTACCACACTTTCCTTGGCACCCCCACCATCCGACAATAGAAGACCTCTCTGAGGATCCCGATGGCTACTCTGCCCCGCCCCAAAAGACTGCTGGTCGGAGGTTCCAATTACTTGGGACAGGACGGACCAGCCAGACCTTATCCCTACGGAGAACCAGTACGCCATGGTCATCAACCCCTAGATTGACGGCATGGAGTTCACCAAGTGTATGGTGGATAGAGGAAGCAGCATCAACATCATGTACCTGGATACACTGCAGAAGATGAACTTGACGGAGGCAAACCTAAGGCGGACCAACACCATCTTCCACGGCGTAGTTCCTGGGCGGGAGGCTCGGTCCCTTGGGTGCATCGCACTTCAGGTTGCCTTTGGTGATGTTAATAATTACCGCCAAGAGCGCATGACCTTTGAGGTGGTCCCCTTCAAGAGCGTGTACCACGTCATATTCGGTCGCGACATATTCCACACGTTCATGTCCAAGCCATGCTTCGTCTACAACAAACTCAAGATACCCGGACCAAACGGTGTCATCATCGTATCCAGAAGCTTTACCAAGTTAAGGGACTGCAATATTAACGAAGCAGCCTTCGCGGAAGCTGTCCTCTACAGCGAAGAATTAAAAGAGATCCAGAGCAAGGTCGATGACTCAGAGATGCCCGCGTCGAAGAAGCAGATCTCCGACTCCGCTCCTGCGTTCAAGGCCGCCATCGAGACCAAGCCAGTGGAACTTGTGGTAGGCGATGCCTCCAAGGTCACCGCCATTGGAACGAACCTGGATCCCAAATAGGAAAGCATGCTTGTCGAGTTCCTCCGTGAGAATAGGGACATCTTTGCCTGGCAACCTGCCGACATGAAAGGTGTACCTAGGGAACTTGCCGAGCACAGCTTAAACATTGATCCAAAATGCAAACCAGTGAAGAAACCTCTTCGATGCTTTGGAGATGAGAAGAGACGCGCCATTGGCAAAGAGATAGCTAGGTTACTTAAGGCTAGATTTATCCGAGAAGTCCTTCACACCCAATGGATGGCCAATCCTGTACTTGTCCCAAAAAAGGGAACCAATGAATTAAGAATGTGCGTTGATTACACTAGCTTGAACAAAGCATGTCGCAAAGATCCGTTTGCTTTGCCTCGCATTGACCAAGTCATTGACTCGACGGCTAGCTCAGAACTTTTGTGTTTTATCTATGCATACTCCGGATACCACCAGATCAAGATGAGGAAGTCGGACCAATTGGCCACTTCGTTCACTACCCCATATGGCATGTTCTTCTATGTTACGATGCCCTTTGGGCTGGAAAACGCAGGTGCTACGTACCAGCGGACAATGCAATGTTGCATGCACGACCAAATTGGTCGGAACATTCACGCCTATGTGGACGATATCACGGTGATGTCTAAAAAGTCAAATGACTTAATCACTGACTTAAAACAAACCTTTGATAATCTATGGAAATACAACATGATGCTTAACCCTAAGAAGTGCGTCTTCGGGGTTCCAGCCGGCAAATTGTTGGGTTTCATCATTTCCCAGCGCGGAATCGAGGTCAACCCGGAGAAATTCAACTTTCTAATATTTTAGATAGAGGAAACATCTAAAATATTAGAAAGAATGTAATCTTCTATCCAAATCCAATTTGCCATCTTAAACATAAATCGTCCGACATGCCTAAAGGACATTCAACGACTAACAGGTTGTGTTGTAGCAGTTAGTCGGTTCGTCAGCCGACTTGGAGAGAAGGCTCTGCCGCTATACAAGTTGCTGAAGAAGGCGGACAAATTCATGTGGACGGACGAAGCAGATGCAGCATTGAAGCAGCTCAAGGAGATTCTTTCCTCAGCGCCCATCCTTGCAGCGCCCGAGCCTAGCGAGCCCCTGTTAATCTACATGGCGGCAACCAACCGGGTAATCAGCATCATCGTTGTGGTAGAGCGGAAGGAACCAGGCTATGAGCACGGAGTTCAACGACCAGTTTACTATGTGAGCGAGGTCTTGACGGAGTCCAAGCAGCGTTACCCGCACTACCAGAAGATAGCTTATGGAGTATTCCTTGCTTCTCGGAAGCTGAGGCATTACTTTCAGGAGCACCCAATCACAGTGGTGAGCAAGACTCCACTGTCCAACATTATCAACAACAGCGACGCTACAGGAAGGGTCGCGAAGTGGGGCATTGAACTTGCCGCCTTCGCGATCAACTACAAGAGACGCGACGCTATCAAGTCACAATCCTTGGCGGATTTTGTTGCAGATTGGACAGAGATGCCAGATGCTACTCCGTTGCCGGAACCAGAGTACTGGGTGATGCACTTTGACGGATCAAAGCTGCTCAACAGCTCGGGGGCTGGTGTATTGCTACAATCACCAACAGGAGACAAGCTACACTCCGTTATGCAGATCCACTTCGAGGCTAAAAACAACATGGCGGAGTATGAAGCACTCATTTAAGGAGTACGTGTCGCCAAGGATATTTGCATCAAGCGCATAGTTTGCTGTGGAGATTCCTACTTGGTTGCCCAGCGGGTGGCTGGCACCTGGAATGCATGGAACCCTATGATGGCGGCATCTCGAGACTAAGTGGACGAGATAGCCAAGAGTTTCTTGGGATACGAAGTCAAGTATGTACCTAGGGAGCAAAACGAGGCGGCTGATCTGCTATCTAGCTTGGATCAGGGCGCAAACGAATTCCGCCAGGAGTTTTGTAACACCCCAGTTTTAGATAATCTTTATTTAGGGTTGATTGTGCACTACATGAGCATCATCCCTTTAAACTTTGCATTAAAGAAGAATAATAAAACCCTAAAACCCTAACCTCTCCCTCTATTTGAAATCAATTCAAATGATTTTGATTTTGAAAACTACTAAAATTATTGGAGTCCAACTTGTTAAAAGGGCCCCACAATGTTTTATATACTTTATACAAATTCTTGGTATTTTTGGAATGCTTAAACAATACTTGAAATGAAATTACAAATAGAAAACAGAAAAAGGAATTGGAAAAACATTTTACAGAAAAAAAGAGCAAACCCTAGCTAACTAGGCCGAGCCCACCCCGTCCCTCTCTCCCTATCGCCACCCTTTTCATAAAGGCTGGCAGCCCATTGCGTCTGCTACCCCCTCGCTGTCGTCTTCTTCCCATCGGGCGGTAACCTCTGTCGTCAGCCCGGCCGTCTATCCGCCTGACCGATCCCAGCTGTCCGCCGCCTCCCAGAGATGGATAAGGTCACCACCGCGACTCCCTGGCCGTCGCCATCCACTCCCCCTCTCTTCCGCGACCTCCCTCTCTCCTGCCTGAACCAGACCTCCCCAGACCATGGTGCCTGCCCTCCGGCCTCCCCTCGCCAAACCGACGGTCCCTGGAGCTCTGCCTCGTCGAGCTGACCTCCCCCGCCAGCGGAATCGAGCAGGGGCGCTCGAAATTACGCAAACCGCCCCCATCTTCCCTGACTCTGACCGTGCCGCCGTCGCCGATTCCGGCGCCCTCCGACCACGCCCGGCCTCGACAACCCCTTCTCTGCCTCGGTGGTGAGCTAATGAATCCTCCAGTGCCCCCCAACCCCTCCCTCGCTTCCTGGCTCGCCTTGCTGATGTTCGCCTGCAAGCGCTATCGCCACCACACGCTGTGCTCGCTGCTCCGGAGACCCAAAATCAGCGGCGCCGCCCCTATCGTGCTCGCCTCTCTCCACTGGTTCGAACAGTCCTAACCCCGCATCCTCGCTCGCCGTTGTTCGCCGTCCCCATCACCGTCCTGCAGGACACCGCCGGCGTGATGTCATCCTGATGTCACCCGTGCATCAGCGCACGCAGACCCGGTCAAACCCAGCCAGGGACCCACTTTGTCTGTGTGGCTTGCCTATTTGGCCTCTGGCCCACAGGTCAGTCTCTCTGGCTAGCCCCAACCCGAGTGGAAAATGCTCCTGGACCACTTTTGCTTGTGTGGCAGCTGAGGTGGCTCCGGGCCCCTCTGTCAGTCACGGTGGCTAGGTATGCCTGATGTGTAAAAAGTTTAACCAGCTTTTAATAATTTTAGAAATAATTATAATCTTATAAATTGAATAACTTATTAATTATAAGTCAGAAAAATATGTATAATATACCAAAATGTTCAGAAAAATGAAACCTAGCTATCTAAGCTATAATCATGCATTGTTCAACAACTTAAATGACAAGTTTAATTAGAACACCCTAGTAACCCAAATAGGTAATTCCGGAGTTTTTCCCGAGTTAGGGTTTGCGCCCCTCGGACCCCGATTAATTTGTCAAGCATGTTTTAGGGTTTCAATTCAATACAATCTAACTTGTCATATCATCATACTTTCTTGATCATTGCATCGGTGCCATTGTTGATTGTTTCCCCTTTCTTTCCGGTGTTTGGTTCTTCGTGGTAGAACACGATATCGAGATCGAGATCAAAGACCGAGGTCAAGACCATCGAAGATCGACGAACAATACTTGACCAACTATAACCAAGTCAAGTACAAGGCTCCCGAAGATCTACTTATCTGTTATCAACTGGCAATGGCAAGCATAGCCCCACCATGATGTAATCCTACGATTTCGAAAGCATTTCAATTCTGCCATAATGCATACGATTCTACTATGGTCTTTTATCGATAGATAGAGTATCCTATCTATTGAATTACCCCCTTTGAGCTTATATTAGCTGATCCACTGCTCCTAGCATAACTAGGTTTGGCTTGTGTGTGATGTTGGAGCTATTAAATGTGTCTGCTTAGCCATGCATAGCTTTTGAGTCTGGTCCATCCAGATGATGTATCAGATGCAGAGAATCTAGTATGACAGGAGAACATGATAAGATGAGATTAGTGATATGAGATTAAAACATGCTAAGGCTTGTATGGGAGGCAACGGTGGGATGTGGTTTTTCTAGTCCCATGCTCGCCACCACTAGGACCTGAGTTCTTGCCTTTGGAACCGAAATGAGTGTACAGCCACACGGGGCTTGGGAACCCCTCGCCTGATTAAATTGCCTAGTAGATTCCATGAGTCACATAGTTCGAGCATTCCATTCGACATATGCATAGAAAATCTTTTGAAAGATTTGCCGGGTGAAGTTGGTGCATTCATAACAGGTAGGTAAGCGTGGCCGGGGTTGCCTGGGGTCGATGGAGCCCTTGTTAACCAACCTCGCCTCACATCATTAAGAGTCCATTGGTACGTGTGGGTAAAGTTGTACACCCCTGTAGGGTTAAATCTTTTCGAAAAGCCGTGTTCACGGTTATGAATGCTTGGTGACCAGATTCTAGGATCATAGAGAACTTGAACCTAATTTTAAAACTTGGTAGATCAACGTGTGCTTAAGGATGCTTCCTCATGGGTACGAGGGGATGATCCTAGTTCAGATGATGATGATTCAGTGGATATCAAAAGATGATGATCAATAATTCGGAGACGTCGCTCTCTTATCCCTTTTTAAAATACTCTGACTAGACCAGCTTCTTCTCCCTCTTGTTTTATAAACAAAAGTGGCTTTATGCAAAACAACTCCACCAACCATAAGTCTTGAGGAGTACACCCTGTACTCACCCTTGCTTTGTTGATCCTTTTTGCAGTAAGTGTTCTCTGAAGATCAGTTTGGTACTACATCGACATCGACGAGTAGCTTGGGGTTCCCGGCCGGCAGCCTGGAATCTATGGGCTGGGACGTCATCGTTATGCTTTAGACCTCTTAGGCCATTTCTTAAGTTTGCTATACTTAATAGCATAATTTGCCTTCCGTTGTTTGGTGTTTGTGGTCAGTGACCTCTTCTTGTAATAATTAGGTTCTCTGCTCAGATATGAGTTTGCTGTAATACATTTTCTGTCGAAGGGTCACTGTTGTGTTACCGATTCTTCACTGGATATTCTCGAGCTCAAGTTTAAGCTTATGTCAGACGGAGGTCTAGGATTTGTTTAGCCCTGAACCTCGGGGTGTCATAGTTCTTGTGTATCAGAGCAGTATTGACCGTAGAAAAACCTTGCTGTTGGTCGATGTTGAGTCTAGTGCTTGTGAAAACTATTTTAAAGATGAAAAGTATTTGCGAAAATTCTAGTATGATTCTTTTTCTCCTTATCCAGTTTCGATCTAACTCTGGGTTATCTTATCTGGTGTGGCTTTGGAAAAGTTTTGATACCTCTTCTAGTCTTTCAAAGCTTAGGCACCTTCTGGGCATTGTTGTTTCTAAGCCAGTTGACCTAATGTTGAGTTCTCTAGAGTTGTGTGTGTTAAGAATTCCTTATTCCCCTTTGCTCTGCTTCATATGAGAGATTCCTTTTTATCATGATCTCTCTATCTTTTGGACCCACAATATTATATTGTTGGTTCCACACTATTCTGTTCTAGGATTCGAGGTTTCCTTTCACCTCGTCTGCCACCTTTTCATTTGCTGGGTACTTCAAAAGTCATTATTTCTCTTGGAAGCTACCTCGTGGTTACCAACTTGTAGTGTACGCTACGTCACTCAAGCAGTAGCTATTCCTTTCTTTGGGTTTTATCCCTTGGACTTGAACTAAGATCCCCGATTGTGCTGGATTCTAGTGTTTTGAATCTTGTACATGAAGCTGACCTTTAATCCAAGATCCATTCCTTTGACCCCTGTCATTAATGTTCACACATTACCCCAGGATGGCTGGTACTACAATTCAAGCCTTCGCTTGTGGTCTTTGTCGCGATTGAATTGTGACAACCAAGGGTTTTCCCTACCACTAGCTATGGCAGATGTTCTTTTATGGAACCAAAAATATCACGACAAGAGAACTCCTTGAGAGTCTCACATCTATACTCATGACTCTGCCACACCTTACCCCTTTCTCTGCATTGGTTTTCGGAAGATTGTTGACTTATGCATCCACATCTTGGGATTCCATCCTGAGCATGTTCTTTTCCCCTCATTGTTTTCCGACCTTTCTCTACCCGTTGGTAGCCAAGTAGTAAATAAGCATCGGTGTCTTCCGATGTAAGATACTCTTGTGGTCCGTCAAGACAAACCATTTTGGAATGTCTAGGATAAACAAACTCCAGTACCTCGTCATATCTAGGACTAGGTCAAAGTGTTGTAACCTGCAGATTAAGAGGCATTGATTGTCTTCCATCTATTCTACCTTAAAGTGTCACACTCTTTTATACTAAGAGGTCGTGACGAGTTTCATGACCCCTTAATGAAGTGATGCTCTTACACATATTTACCCACCCTTCCTCGAGCTTTTGCGCTCGTGAGTGATGCGTGTGCGTAATAATGTGGCCATCTGAGATTCTAGCAATTCTTATTGTTTGAACTCTAAGGACATTTGAGTCATTCTTAGCGTGATTGGTTAACCCCGTCACTAAGCAAAGGATGATTGTGATACCAAGTCCATTATTTTGGTGCACTCTCTTCGGTCAAAGAGTTAGGCTTGTGCCGAAACTCTGAGACTATGTTCTCTTGCCTTGTAAAGCAAGTTTCCTCTGGAACTAAGTGACATATCGGTGGTTCGTGATATTCTAGATGTCTACTAGAAGTATCGCCATGTTGCCACATGACCGTCTTGTCAAGTTCTTGAGCAAGCAAGTTCTTTGAACTACATATTTCTCCAAGGATCCGTTTTGGATACCCCTGAACTAGTTGGTTGAGCTTAAACAACAACTTGGAGACTTGTAAGACAAAAGTTATATCTGACCTTGTTCCTTTTAAAAGGGTTGTCTAGTTTTGTTCGTTTTGAAGAAAGATAGCATTTCCTTTGTGGATACGTTATCTTCCCCCACCTTTGATTTGATTTGGGTTATTGTCAAACCAAACTCGGTTCCAAGGACTATCTTGATGGTGTTTCTTCTCGTGATGTTTCACTGGGATACATCTTCATGCCCTTTGGTCTGACCAGTATTTTTGTCTTGTTCACGCAACATATGAGTCCATCTTCTTGGAGTATTTTGATAAGTTTGTTGTTGAGCCCATCGATGACATTCTTATCTTCTCTATGATAGATTGTATTCATATGTAACATTGGGCATTAATGTTGGAAACTTTTGAGATCCATCTTCGTGTCAATTCGAAGTATGTGTTCTGGATGTTAGTAGTAACCTTCTCTGGTTCACGTGCAAATGTTAAAAAATGTCGCCATGGATTCAAGAAGGGTTATCCCTGTTCCTTAAGGACACATGTGTGTCTTATTGTTAGGACTTTATATGTATGTAGTTATCTCTCGATAAGTTGCTAAATACATGGGTCTAGCAATCTAGATCGTCTTTTGGAGCTTGACACTGTAGTCCATATCTTGAGAATCTAGTAAATTTACCTTTGTGGTAAATGTTGCAAACTTTCTATTCAGACATGCTGAGTCTGAAATATCATTTCACAAACCAAAGCTGAATTTCAAGAAGCAATGAGGTTGGTGTTCCTCAAGGTTTTGACATAGGTCTCTTTGTAAATCTGGCAAGAATGATGTAATGGTTGACACACTTAGCCGGAAAGACCTTTTGTCATATTCTCTTGATTCAGCAAAAACAACCACTCTTCGTGAGGCTTCTTCTATGATTTATTATAGTAGTTGTTCTTATGGTCTCTCTTGTATCCGAAGTCCGACCTTTACTTGATGTTTGATTTCTCAAGGAGAACATTTAAAGTAGTGTTGCTAAATGTCTCTCGGTCAATCCTCCAGACCCTTTATGTTGGCAAGCGTCCTGTTGTGCCAAGTAATTGAAGTCTAAGAATGAAGTTTCTTTCTTCTCGTGTTATCAGGAATCTTTTTAACTATTCATCTTGGTGGTGTAAAGGGGTATCATAATATTTGGCAAAGATTCTGATAAACTTGGATGCATAAAGAGTTTCCTTCGTTTTCTCGGCCATGTTTCAAGAGTGAATATGATGTTGGTAATCAAAAGTTTCTCTTGTTACATGTTCCCTTGTGGCTCTTATGAGTCCTCGCCATAAAACACCTTTCTGTCATGGCCTTCTGTTGAATGAAAGAGTGACTCTTCTGTTTCAAAAGTATTTCAACAGCTTGGTTTTGTTCATCCATATCTCTGCAACCTGAAATCTCTACTTAAGCCGTTTAGTAGAGGTTCCCTTTCCGAAGTCTGTGGTCATGTTCTTTCTGTTGGAAGCTTTCCTCTTCAGAAGCTTAAAACCTTCTGAGTTCCATGATCTCAAATCCTTATGAAGACCAGCTATCTAACAACTTGAAACCTTCTCCTCTTGTTTCCACTGTTACGTTGGTGTGTTTCATGTTTGTCATCTAAGAATTGTTTTTGAACATCTCCTCATGAGTTGACCATGAGATACTCTGTGTGTTGTTTAGTGTGTTTCCCTCTTATCTTTAGAGTGGCCCTGTTTATTTCTCTCTCTGTCTCTCTTCCTTCCTTTGGTATCTCGGGTCGAGATTCTCGTAAGGGGGATAGAGCTGTAACACCCCAGTTTTAGATAATATTTATTTAGGGTTGATTGTGCACTGCATGAGCATCATATCTTTAAACTTTGCATTAAAGAAGAATAATAAAACCCTAAAACCCTAACCTCTCCCTCTATTTGAAATCAATTCAAATGGTTTTGATTTTGAAAACTACTAAAATTATTGGAGCCCAACTTGTTAAAAGGGCCCCACAATGTTTCATATACTTTATACAAATTCTTGGTATTTTTGGAATGCTTAAAACAGTACTTGAAATGAAATTACAAATATAAAACAGAAAAAGGAATTGGAAATAAATTTTACAGAAAAAAAAAGAGCAAACCCTAGCTAACTGGGCCGATCCCACCCTGTCCCTCTCTCTCCATGCAGCCCACGCAGTGAGGCCGCCACACCTGCTACCCCTTTGCCCCCTGTTCGTCGTCTACCCCATCGGAGGCAACCTCCTCTCTGTCGCGCCGCCGGCCGTCGATCCGCACCGCCTGCATCCCGCTGTCCGCCGCCTCCTAGAGATGGATAAGGTCACCACCGCGACTCCTGGCCGTACCCATCCACTCCCCCTCTCTTCCCCGACCTCCCTCTCTCCTCTCCCGCGCAAAGCCGAACCCTCGTCCCAGACCCCGCCGGCGCCCCGTCGCTCCCGGCCTCCCCTCACCAAACCGACGGTCCCTGGAGCTCCGCCTTATCGAGCTAACCTTCCCCGCCAACGGAATCGAGCAGGGGTGCTCAGAATCGCGCGCATCGCCCCCGTCTTCCCTGACTCCGACCGTCCCGCCGTTGCCGATTCTAGTGCCCTCCAACCTTGCCCGGCCTCGACAACCCCTTCTCTGCCTCGGTGGTGAGCTCATCATCCTCGGTGCCCCCAACCCTCCCTCTTCCTGGCTCGCTTTTGCCGATGTTACTTAGAGCCACGCTGCGCCAGGTGCTCGCTGCTCCGGTGACCCAAAATCAGCGGCGCTGCCCCTATAGTGCTCGCCTCTCTCCACTGATTCGAACAGTCCTAACCCCGCAGCCTCGCTCGTCGTCGTTCGCCGTCCCCATCACCGTCCTGCAGGCCACCGTCGGCGTGATGTCATCCTAATGTCACACGTGCATCAGCAGCGCGCGCAGACCCGGTCAAACCCAGCCAGGGACCCACTTTGTCTGCGTGGCTTGCCTATGTGGCCTCTGGCCCACAGGTATGTCTCTCTGGCTAGCCCCAGCCCGAGTGGAAAATGCTCCTGGACCAATTTTACTTGTGTGGCAGCTGAGGTGGCTCCGGGCCCCTCTGTCAGTCACTATGGCTAGGTATGCCTGCAGTGTAAAAAGTTTAACCAGCTTTTAATAATTTCATAAATAACTATAATCTTATAAATTGAATAACTTATTAATTATAAGTGAGAAAAATATGTATAATATACCAAAATGTTCAGAAAAATGAAACCTAGCTATCTAAGCTATAATCATGCATTGTTCAACAACTTAAATGACAAGTTTAATTAGAACACCCTAGTAACCCTAATAGGTAATTCTGGAGTTTTTCCCGAGTTAGGGTTTGCGCCCCTCGTACCCCGGTTAATTTGTCAAGCATGTTTTAGGGTTTCAATTCAATACAATCTAACTTGTCATATCATCATACTTGATTGATCATTGCATCGATGCCATTGTTTATTGTTTCCCCTTTCTTTCTGGTGTTTGGTTCTTCGCGGTAGAATACGATATCGAGATCGAAGACCGAGGTCAAGACCATCGAAGATCGACGAACAATACTTTACCAACTATAACCAAGTCAAGTACAAGGCTCCCGAAGATCTACTTATCTGTTATCAACTGGCAAAGGCAAGCATAGCCCCACCATGATGTAATCCTACGATTTCAAAAGCATTTCAATTCTGCCATAATCCATACGATCCTACTGTGGTCTTTTATCGATAGATAGAGTATCCTATCTATTGCATTACACCCTTTGAGATTATATTACCTGATCCACTGCTCCTAACATAACTAGGTTTGTCTTGTGTGTGATGCTAGAGCTATTACATGTGTCTTCTTAGCCATGCATAGCTTTTGAGTCTGGTCCATCCAGATGTTGTATAAGATGCAGAGAATCTAGTATGACAGGAGAACATGATGAGATGAGATTAGTGATATGAGATTAAAACATGCTAAGGCTTGTATTGGAGTCCACGGTGGGATGTGGTTTTTCTAGTCCCATGCTCGCCACCACTAGGACCTGAGTTCTTGCCTTTGGAACCGAGATGAGCGTACAGCCACACTGGGCTTGGGAACCCCTCGCCTGATTAACTTGCCTAGTAGATTCCATGAGTCACATAGTTCGGGCGTTCCATTCGACATATGCATAGAAAATCTTTTGAAAGATTTGCCGGGTGAAGTTGGTGCATTCATAACAGGTAGGTAAGCATGGCCGGGGTTGCTTAGGGTCGATGGAGCCCTTGTTAACCAACCTCGCCTCACATCTTTAAGTACCGGCTTCGGGATTTGACCCGTTACGGTGGAACCATACTTATTGCGTGACTCATGGTCTCGGAGAAAGCAAGGTAAAGGTCGTGGCCAACCACCCTCTGCCAGCCTTCCAAGGAAGAGGGCTAATAGTTTGGCATTAAGAGTTGGTTGGTACGTTGGGTAAAGTTGTACACCCCTGCAGGGTTAAATCTTTTCGAAAAGCCGTGTTCATGGTTATGAATGCTTGGTGACCAGATTCTAGGATCATAGAGAACTTGAACCTAATTTTAAAACTTGGTAGATCAACGTGTGCTTAAGGATGCTTCCTCATGGGTACGAGGGGGTGATCGTAGTTCAGATGATGATGATTCGGTGGATTTCAAAAGATGATGATCAATAATTCGGATACGTCGCTCTCTTATCCCTTTTTAAAATACTCTGACTAGACGAGCTTCTTCTCCCTCTTGTTTTATAAACAAAAGTGGCATTATGCAAAACAACTCCACCAGCCATATGTCTTGCGGAGTACATCATGTACTCACCCTTGCTTTGTTGATACTTTTCGCAGAGTAAGTGTTCCCTGAAGATCAGTTTGGTACTACATCGACATCGACGAGTAGCTTGGGGTTCCCAGCCGGAAGCCTGGAATCTATGGGCTAGGACATCATCGTTATGCTTCAGGCCTCTTAGGACATTTGTTAAGTTTGCTATACTTAATAGCATAATTTGCCTTACGTTGTTTGGTGTTTGTGGTCAGTGACCTCTGCTTGTAATAATTTGGTTCTATGCTCAGATATGAGCTTGCTGTAATACATTTTGTGTCGTAGGGTCACTTTTGTGTTACCGATTCTTCACTGGATATTCTCGAGCTCAAGGTTAAGCTTATGTCAGACGGAGGTCTGGGATTTGTTTAGCCCTGATCCCGGGGGTGTCACAAGTTTTCCTAAAGCATCTGCGCACACCATCTGTGAAGGGACCCGACATCGACAACCCGGATAGAGCTGACTCTTTCGTCAACATGGTGACAAAGGTTCCTCCGGCTTGGACAAAACCGTTCATGGAATATCTCAAACACGGAACTTTGCCCGACGACGAGGTCGAAAGACAGAAAATAGTACGACGAGCAAAGGGTTATACCATAATCAATGGACAACTCTACAAAAGGAGCACTACTGGTGTATACCTAAAGTGTGTTTCCCAGGTAGAAGGTATGGAAATCCTATGCGAAATCCATCTTGGAGATTGCAGGCATCACGCAGCTCCTCGATCATTGGTCGCGAAAATCTTCCAACAAGGATTCTACTGGCTGACCGCGAAGGCGGACGCCGACAAGCTGGTTGAGACATGCATGGGATGCCAGTATTATGCCCGACAACCACATGTTCGTGTTGAAGAATTACGAACAATACCAATAACTTGGCCGTTTGCAGTCTGGGGGCTAGACATGGTGGGACCGTTACAGACGGCACCATATGGGTTTACGCATCTGCTAGTAGCAGTTGATAAATTCACTAAATGGATAGAAGCTAAACCCATTAGAAAGCTTGATGGGGCAACTGCCCTCAGGTTTGTCCGGGATCTAGTGGTGAGATTTGGTCTCCCACATAGCATTATCACCGACAACAGCAGCAACTTGTCACTCGGAGAAGTGGAGGCTTATTCTTGGGAGAAGGGCATCCGACTTGACCTTGCATCTATGGCACATCCACAATCCAATGGTCAGGTTGAGCGAGCCAATGGATTAATTCTACAGGGAATCAAGCCACGTCTTGAGGCACCGCTACATAGAGCAGCTGGAGCCTGGGCAGAAGAATTTCCATCTGTGCTATGGAGTTTACGAACTACACCCAACAGATCCACAGGTTGCACCCCTTACTCCATGGTATATGGAGCAGAAGCCATCCTGCCTTCCGACATACTTTACGATGCACCAAGAGTTGCCGCCTACGACGAAGATGACGCTGAAGAATTCAGACGCCTAGATGTGGACCTTCTCGAGGAGGAGCGCGTTTTGGCATTCCAAAGATCCGCCATCTACCAGCAGAAGCTACACAGCTACCATAGTCGCCGTTCGCATCGCTCGCTTAAAGAGGGGATTTGGTGTCTACTTAAGCAGAAGAAGTCACACAAATTATCCCCGCCATGGGAAGGACCGTTCATCATAAGCAAGGCACTGCTCAGTGGGTCTTACTACCTCGTTGACAATCGTGAACTGAAGGATAAACCCAATGAGGATCATAAGCGTAAGCTACGTGACCCGGATGATGACTGACCGGAGCTTGATCGGCCATGGAACATAGCACAACTATGTCCTTTTTACACTTAGCATTTTTTATCTAATTGTGTACCTCTTAAATGATCGATGAAATAAAGCTCTCTAGTTCACTCATATTTCTGAGTCTTTTACCTCCTTTAGTGTTCACTTTTGGATCATATAAAACTTTTATGCACATGCTTTGCGATTGCACTTGTGAAAATTCCGCCTACGGGCGTTAGCTACGCTTTCTGGTCCACACGTTCTTTGTCATTTTTATGTGGATTCCGGAGTAGTGACTTTCGGCACTTATTGTCAGCGATTTTGTGCATAGGTTATTGACGGTGCCATTGGGCATCATCACCTAAGCGCATGGTTCCGACAACGAGTCTTCTGACTCACGAAAAGTCAAGCATAAGAACCAAAGTAATGGATAAGCCAGCACTTGCTTAAACAATATATACATGCTGGAAACTAGTTCTTAAGTAGCAGGACACACAACATTGTTTTCCGCCTTAAGTTACATAAATAAGTTTTTTCCGCATACGTATCAAAGGTGAAACAAATATTACAAGATTGTTTTTCATTCCTTTGGCGCAGGCGACTTGGAAGCAGCGTCATCAGCAGCCGGAGAACCACCCTCGAAGTCGGCGGTGTGAAGGGACTCAGAGGAGCTTTGGTTGCCGCTATCGATGGTGTTCATCGGCACGAAGACGTTGACGTCGACCAACTCGGCAACTCTGGTATCATAGCCCACGAGTGACGACAAAATGGATTCGTGGTTAATCTCTTTGCCATCGTCATCCACGTCGGGTATGCCAGAGGTCACCGTGTCGATGTCGGCATCTTCATAGTGTGCCTTCACCATTGACAACGCCATCCTTGCGCCAGCCCGTACACATGAAGCTTTCCATCTTGTGATACGCTCGGGTGCTCGGCGCAGAATCTCCGATTACTTCGCCATGGAGTCCGATGCCTTGATGTTGATCTGGAGGGGCTTGGAGATCTCTTTGGCTTGCGTGATGGCGATGTTGATGAAGTTGCTGGCAAGAACCATGCATTCCTTGGATGTAGGAGGCGACTGGGTTAAACCCATAGGAGCTGCAAATTCCGACAAGGAGCACATGAGTTCAAAAATTCAGAGTATCTAGACAACAGAAATCCAAGACAGAGAAAACTTACTGAAGATGCTGGCCTCAGCTTGCCAGAGGGTGTCCGCCAGGGATTCTTTCTCTTGTTGGAGGAGCTTATATGCCTCATGATGGCGTTGATTCTTCTCATCGGCAGCTTTCTTCTGATCTCTTAAGATCGAGATCTCCTCCTTCAAGCGATTGATTTCCTCGGTGGCGGAGTCTTGCAGGACCTTCATTGACTCCTCATGCATTTTCAGCATGTCCTTCCTCTCCTGCTTAAGAATTTTGTTATTGCTATCTAGCTCTTGAATGTGCTTGGATTGCTCGACAATATTCTTGTCCTGGGCAATAGTTTCTGCAAGTCGGAGAAAGCAAAGTACACAGTGAGTACTCGGAGAATATGGGCACAAAACCAAGCCGGAATGCGAAAAAGAAAACATACGCTTGCTCTTGGTGATCTGTTCCTTCAAGAAGGAAGTTTTACCCTTTTCACCTTCCAAGTCTGCGCGCATCTTATGATACTTGTCGTTGGCCATGCCCCTCCGAGCATTCTTGTTCTATGGAAAAAAGGAAAAACTTAAAACGTTGTTTGGTCTGCTTGGAGCATCTAGCCGGAAAATTTCCACCTAGACGCTCGGGGGCTACAGCAAGAGTTTTTGACTTAGCAATATGCTTAGCTTTTCTTTAAGCAACTAGTAGGAACTAATTCAGTTTTCGATTAGAACCTGGGGGGCTACAGTATAAAGTTTTTAACTCGGTTATATGCTTAGATTTTCTTTAAGCATCTAGTCGAAACTAATTCAGTTACAACTAGAGGCTTGGGGGCTACAGTATTGAAATTTATATACACTACGTATGCTACTCTTAAAGCATCTAGCCGGAATTATTCATTCCACCTACATGCTTGGGAGCTACAGTGAGAGGTTTTCTAACTTAGTCACTCTTAGAGCATATAGATGCAAAGACCTATGGTTTTTCATCTACATCCTCAGGGGCTACAGTGGGATACTCATATGAAATGCAAAAGTAAAATAAAACTTACAAGTGCAATGATCTTGAGGTTTGTAGCGCTCTCGGCCAGCACCTTGCCAAAGGACACGCTGTTTCCTTGCAAGATCTCTGCTTGACGGAGGAGCTCCTCTAGACCGCACGTCGGAGATGTCGGCGCTGCACCAGGAGCCAGAGTAGTGCTATCCAGCGTAAGTACCGGGTAGACAATCTTTGGATACTCTATAGTTTTTTGGGTGCAGGGGCGCCGCCTACGACAGAAGTACCAGCTGCCACCACCGCCTTACCGCCACCGATGGTATCCTTAGCCGGAGCTTCAGCCATTTCGTGGGCGGCACTCTCTTGCGTCGCCTGCTTGCCGACAACAGCGACCTCGGTAGAGGCACCTGTGTCCACTTCCATGGCGGAAGGGCCAGATGCCTCCTTAGCTTGTGAGCTTGTCGGGGCAGACGAAGGCTTGACGGAGGGAGTGGCAGGGGCGATGGCGGGAGATGCGTCGCGATGCAGCATGTCCTTAATGGTTCTAGAAGCCCCCCAATGATTTGGAGGTCTTCTTCAAGCTGGTCGTGGCTTTCTTCCTGAAACGTGCAAAATGCATAAGTACAGGAGCCAGACAGTTGAATAGACAATGTCGGAGAGAAAGAAGCTTACACAAGTGGGGGTGCTTTGGCAAAGGGGATCCCGGTAACTCTTCTCTTCTCCGCCTCCAGGGCGGTGGTAGTCTTTTTGGAGGCTCCATCCTCCGTCTTCTTCTTCTTGCCTCTATCGGCAGCGTTAGAGGTGGAGCTCTTCCGCTTTCGCGCCAATGGAGCATCGTCGTCGGACATGACCGTGACTTCCTTCATCTTTGGATCGTAGATTTGGGCAGCCATGTTGTTCTCCTCTAGATCGCTATGCTGTTAAGTGAGAAGTCACCGTGTTAGATGATATGACATTTGCTAGACGAAAGAACTGGAGTATATGTCATACACGGAAAATAAATAACTACCTTTGGGAACTTGCCGTCTACGAACATATCGTAGGTGATGGTGAAGCCACACTTCGTGTCCTTCACCTTGACGATGTCCTTAAGGCGGAGCTTGACGAAGTCACTCGAGAAATTGTCCATGGAGATGCGGAGGCTATCCCTTCTATTGCTGGTATACTCGTGCATGAGCTTCACGCGGTGCTGCAGAGGTTGGATTCCCCTGATGAACCAGCACATGGCTAGGTCCAAGCCGGTCAAACCCGTCTCTACAAACCATTCTATCCGCCTTATGGCACGAGAAGCATCGAGGTCGGAGGGAAGGGAGGCCTGGGATCTCCATGACGAGGCTTCAGCGGCGGCTCCGTCTACGAAGTCCGGGTACTTTACTTCTTGGCCAGCCATAGGTATATCTGGGCCGTAGAAGTAAGTACGTTGCTAGTTTTTGTAGGACTCATGGCCGACGATGTCGGGGAACCGCCGTCCAGGACGGATCATGAAGCTTATGGTGCCGCAATTCCTAAGTTCATCCTTGCTAGCTCCAGCTTCATGCTTGACGGTGAAGAAATACACGAAGAGATCTAGCCTAGGTTTAATCCCTAGATAACCCTCGCAGAGCGCCGCGTAATTGCTAAGCACTAAGATGCTATTGGGAGAGAGGTTCTCGGGCTGGACTCTATAGTGGTTTAAGACGGAAAGGAAGAAGTTGGAGATGGGCAGGGAGATGCCGCGTACACTTTTTCTCCGGCTTGGGGAGAAGGTGTCACCTCGCCAGCCAGCGCCGCCCGCCAGGCGAGCCCCTCCGTCGCAGGGAGGTACCCTCGGCGATCAGCTCCTTGATGTCACGGTATGTGATATCTGAACCGTGCCAATTGCCGTTGTGAGAGTCAAGCTCCTCCTCCAGTGGCTCCAGCGCCGCTGGATTATGGTCGCCGCCGATGGACTCAACCACTGCCGAGACGGGGATGACCAAACCCTCTAGGGGCACGACGATGGAGCTCGCCAGCTTCACCGCGGCTTCGCTCGACGCTGCCATAGAAGGGGTAGTGCTGCTGATAGCCATGCAGTGAGTTTGGAGGTGACTGGCGAGAATTGGGGATAGGGTTTTTCGCGAGTTTGCGCGGAGAGCTCGAGGAGGCACGCGCTGGAGGAAGAAGATGATGCGAGGAGAGAATGAGGTGAAAAGTAAAAAGTTCCACCGTAGTTACTATTTATCATCTCCAGCATCAAGATTCGTGCAGCTTAAATTGGACAGTTGCCGCGTAGATGACGTGTTCGCGAACATGCGCGGAAATTTCGCCACGTCCCCAACCGTCGCCGCCAACGGTTCATATCGCTCAAGCGGGAAAGTCGAACATGATTGCATTCTCTGCATGTGTGAGTTACAAGGCATCGCTGACCTACGTCTATGTCGTCCTAGCTGACATAGGCAGATGAGCCATCACATCAGAAGATTTCGGCATGGACGGATCCAGTCTGGCTACGGAAGAGTACGCTGGAAGATTCGGCATTTCTCCGACTTACAAGTTGAAGACGGATAAATCCTTGCAGGGTTCTTTGGGTGGACTACAAGATATTGCTTGACGATTTGCCGATATCCGTCTAGACGGAGCATTCCACATGAAGAGGAAAGACGGCGCAAGATCTCGGAGTTCTCCGGGGGCTACTATTGGGGATATGCTATATGGGTATCCTCATAGCATGTCTCCTATCCGGATAACCCGGGTGGCCCACAATTGGTAGCATGGCCCATGGCCTCCTGGCCGGCCCAGTTAGATGGATCCACAAGGGAGGCCCATGCCGGATAAAGGAAGGCTACGGTTAGATTCATCGACGTACCCGGCGCCTTGGAGTACAAGACAAGCTAGACTAGTCATAGTCAGTATAGAACTCTATAACCTGTCCGGCTAGGACTTTTCCCTGTAACCCTAGGACCTGGCGTCTATATAAGTCGGGCCTATGGGAGCCTTTAGGGCACGATAACATAGACTTTCTAGTCACCTGCATGAACCAATCCTCAGAACTCGGCGACGCCCTTATAGTGATTTATAGCAGGAGTAGGATTCCGCCACCGTTGTGGGATCTAAACCTAGGTAAGCTGTGTTACCTCGTACCCGTCAACCGTCCGCCTTCCCCCACGTCTCTAAACACGCACTGTGAGGACCCCTCTATGGCGTACTCGTCGGCAATACCACGACAGTTTCCGCTATGTACTTGGATGATATAATGTAAATTCTAGATCATATTCGTTGTGTTTATGATGCACAGTTATATTTGGTATCATTTTATACTGTGTGTGCCAGTGAACTGATCCAGGGATTGGCACTATACACATGAACTGAGCCTTATCAGGCGAGGGTGTTACATGGAGATCTGGTGGAGGAGGTGTCGGCGATGGGATTCCGTTGGAAGACCTAGATCGGCTCTCTTTCCCTAATTGCCTTCTTGATCCGTTCTCCGAAAACCGGCCGATGGTGTGGGCATCGCTGTGTCGGATCTAATAAAGGTGGTGGTCCTTTGGTTTCTTCCGCACGAAGACGAAGATATGATTGATGTCTGCCCTCGTTGATCTGGTCTAGAGAGGCGGATTCCGGAAGGCTCCGCCGGCGAACTCCCATGGGCGTATCATGCCTGGAGATTGCTGGATCGGGAAGGTATTCGGTCGTGCGCACCTTGTTTTTCTGGCCGTTTGGTTCCAGCGGGAGCGTTGCGAAGCTCTGTTGTTTGTTCCCACCAAGCGCCATCCTTAGAGCCAATGTGAAGTCAGATGTGGAGAATGTCAGGATAGCGAAAATATGAGGGTAGCGATGGTGATTTTTGTTCTTGTGACGACGGGGATCTGGCTGCGTGATCTGGGACTCGTTGCAGCGACTGTTGGTGCGGGAAGACAACACAGGGAGAGTTCTCAGTCTTATTTTGCAGGGTGAAAATCCAAGGTCTGGCCTTAGCTGGTTGTGCCTGGCAATGACCTTGTTGAAGGCATTGTTATAGATTCACCGACGTACCCGACGCCTTGGAGTACAAGACAAGCTAGACTAGTCATAGTCAGTATAGGACTCTATAACCTGTCCGGCTAGGACTTTTCCCTGTAACCCTAGGACCTGTCTATATAAGTCGGGCCTATGGGATCCTTTAGGGCACGATAACATAGACTTTCTAGTCACCTCGCACAGCGAACCAATCCCTATAACTCGGCGTATTGCCCTTACAGTAATTTATATCAGGAGTAGGATTCCTCCACCGTTGTGGGATCTAAACCTGGGTAAGCTGTGTTACCTCGTACCCGTCAATCGTCCGCCTTCCCCCACGTCTCTAAACACGCACTGTGAGGACCCCTCTATGGCATACTCGTCGGCAATACCACGACAGTGGCACTGTGAGGACCCCTCTATGGCATACTCGTCGGCAATACCACGACAGTTTCCGCTATGTACTTGGATGATATAATGTAAATTCTAGATCATATTCGTTATATTTATGATGCACAGTTATATTTGGTATCATTTTGTACTGTGTGTGCAAGTGAACCGATCCAGGGATTGACACTATACACATGAACTCAGCCTTATCAGGCGAGGGTGTTACATGGAGATCTGGTGGAGGAGGTTTCGGCGATGGGATTCCGTTGGAAGACCTAGATCGGCTCTCTTTCCCTAATTGCCTTCTCGATCCGTTCTCCGAAAACCGGCCGGCGGTGTGGGCATCGCTGTGTCGGATCTAATAAAGGTGGTGGTCCTTTGGTTTCTTCCGCACGAAGACGAAGATATGATTGATGTCTGCCCTCGTTGATCTGGTCTAGAGAGGCGGATTCCGGAAGGCTCCGCCGGCGAACTCCCATGGGCGTATCATGCCTGGAGATTGCTGGATCGGAAGGTATTCGGTCGTGCGCACCTTGTTTTTCTGGCCGTTTGGTTCTAGCGGGAGCATTGCGAAGCTCTGTTGTTTGTTCCCACCAAGCGCCATCCTTAGAGCCATTGTGAAGTCAGATGCGGAGAATATCAGGATAGCGAAAATATGAGGGTAGCGATGGTGATTTTTGTTCTTGTGACGACGGGGATCTGGCTGCGTGATCTGGGACTCGTTGCAGCGACTGTTGGTGGGAAGACAACACAGGGAGAGTTCTCAGTCTTATTTTGCAGGATGAAAATCCAAGGTCTGGCCTTAGCTGGTTATGCCTGGCAATGACCTTGTTGAAGGCATTGTTTTGTGAGCAAGGACTTTCTCCAGGGTGAAAATCTATGATCTTTGATCGGACAACGATGGCGCTTGGGCACTGTTTCCTTTTTGAAGACGTTGTTATTGGAGTGGAGGACTTCTGGTGTTGTTCTGATGGTGTCACTGTCGTTAAATTTTTTTTTCTAGGTTGTGTGCATCCGTAAAGCCGCTAGGACATGTGTTGTTGCAGAGGCTGGGTGTAATTGGTATCCCTATGATATTAATATATACTCTTTTTCAAAAAAAATGATTAACTCTTCTTTGTATGTAGAAAATAGAGAGAATTTGCAAAAGAAAAAGGAAAGAGAGAAAATACACGAAGTTTTTCATGGATTAGATTGTGGAGCTAGCAATGTTTGCGACTCAAAGTATCACCGTCAAGTCTCCTTATTTGACAACAATATCCTTTGCGCCAGGCGTTTCAAATATTAACTTACTAAGAACCTTCCATATTTTATTTGGTTGTTTCAAGTCATTCTCTTGATTTTTGACAATGTAGGCATTAAATTAATTTTGAATTTATTTATACTCAGGTACAAAATATTTAAATCTTTCCCAGTAGTAACAAATTCCTACATTTTCTTTATTGATATAAAAATAATGTTTCACCTATCAATTTTTAAATGGATGAGTACTCCCTTAAGTTATTTTTAAAATACATTAAATAACATATTTTATCTAATTGAACCGTTACTATTCTCAAATATTACATCAAATCGTTTTCTACTCCTTCTATTGCTACTTTGTTCACTCGATGTTTAATTTTATTTCAAGTTTCCGCAACAACACGCAGGTTATCATCTAGCAAAGTTAGTAGCAATGACATTCCGATCAATCCTAATTAAAACATCTTTGATCGCACTAATTGGTTGCTTTGTAGTCTTCTCAAATGTTATAGTTGTAGGATAATAATCTTTCAATTTTAACTTCTTATACATTGAGAACGGCACGACACTTACTCCTACATCCCCTAGATCACATAAAGCATTCATTACAAGAGGGCTGGTCCAGACGCTTATAAACACCGAGGTAGATGTACAATCACCGCGCTCGTGTTAGGGTGCAAAACAATCAGGCAGGAATAATTGTGTTAAGAAAAGTGGATAAAAGGCACTTGTTTTTTGCTCGACAGATCATCATCGGCTGAGCAAGTGCTTCCGCGGCACCACGTCTTACATGGGTATGATGGTTTGGCTAATACGAATCCTACAAAAAAACAGACTCTTGGCGATACAGGACAAGAAAAATCCAAGATTAGACTAGATACAAACTCTACACTTGTAAAAACTCGTATTGGCACCCCACCTAGTATCCCATATATAAAGGTTAGGAGAGGGTCAACAAGGAGGGCAACCCCAATATCCAATCTTACAATACACACGTCTTTCTCTCTCTCTCGGCGAGATCGCATCTAGTAGACTCAACGAGTTTGTAGTTCTCCAATGATAATACAAGCAGACAAGTAGGAAGTAGGGTTTCCTCTACGAGGGTCTAAACCTGGGTAAATCGCCTCCCTTGTTTGTCTAAGCCGACGAAATCACCGGCGCTCTCTTTTTCACGAAACCCTAAGTCCTATAGACAATGCCCATTGTTATGGACTTAGGGTTTCATAGAAAAGAGAGCACTGATGATTTCGTCGGCTTAACAGACAAACAAGGAAGGAGATTCTCGAATATATTGTCACGAGTGGTGTTTACTCGACTCTATTGGAGGACCCGATAAAATAGATCGATGTAGCCAACGTTCTTATAAGCCGCAGATAATATAAGGAATAGTGAAGTACCAATATCTTGTAAAGAATATTTGTATTTCATCTTGTCATAACATTTTCTGAAGCCATTGGACTCGACACTTTTGCACTGTAACGCGAGACTTTTTAGTTAGTCTGACACCCTTAGTCTCAGTACCTTTCTGACCTGTCAGTTGGGCTACAACTAGTTCGGATTTCAAGGATTCGATGCTCAAACGAAGTTAGCTACTCGAAAAGTCACGTATGAGGTGCTCGAGTGTGCGAAGTCGATGGCACTTAGGTTACTCGAAGAGGGAGAAGCCCCCAAGTGTTTCAAGTGCAAGTTAAAAAATAATCGGCTTTAAGTAAAGGAAAACTTAGCTTTATTGGTAGTTGTCGTGGATGAAGTTGATGTGGTCGCGGTCGAATTCGACGTGGTAATGGGCCACGTGGCGGAAGAAGTCGATGCAGCAGTGATATGCATGAGTCGAAGATTGTAGCTGGTTGCCGTAACCAAAGATTGTAGTGGATTGCCGCAACCGAAGATTTATAGCAGGTCAACGCACGAGAAGATTTTATCGGGTTGCTACAGCCGAAGATTTTAGCGGGTCACGCGGTGGAGTCAATGCAGCCCCCTGAGCGTAGAGTCGATATGATCGATGTAGTCGAGGAGGCATTCAAGAGCCGACGCAGCGGACCGGAGTCGACGCGGTAGTGGGTCATCGAAGTCGATGGCGGGAATAGTTTGACGCAACCAAATATTGTCACGGGCCGCACATCCAAAGAATGTAATGGGTCACCGAGATTGGAGCCGATTCATCGACGCAGCCTCCAAATGTATTTGATGGGTCGCGCGAGCCGAATCAACCGGTGGGTCACGGCCTTGGAAACCGATGCGACCGGCTGGTCGGACGGACGAAGTTGATGGAGCGGACGTGTGGTCCAGGTTGATGGAGTTGCATCACTGACATAGTCGAGACTATGTGACGGACCAGAGTCGACGCGGTAGCGGGTCGCCGAACCCGATGACGGCAATAGTTTTCCGGAACCAAAGATTGTAGCAGGTTACCGTAGTCGAAAACTACAGCAGGTCCTCAAAGTGATAGTGGAGGACGGGGTTGACGCAGCCGAAGACCGTAGCACGTCGTGGGCGGAATAGACGATAGATTGTGTATAAATTGACAGTGCGCCACAATTTTTATTGTCCTTGGACACACAAATAAATTAATAGATATAATATAGAATATAATAATCTATATCTATACCTACTAATAAAAACAAAACGGTTTCTTTGGTTTGATCCGTTTTGAAAATTTTTGCCCCTGTGAGTTTAGACTTATTACAGACACAGCCACTGCCTAAGTCAGAAACGCAGTTCGAAAGTTGAAAACATCTCACGCCACGGGCGGAGAAGCAGAGGTCGGTAGGAACTGCAACTTGTGGTGACCGGGACATTCTGGACGAAGGACTCACGTGCCGGTGAGAGAAGAGGCGGGCCGTGTGCATGGAGAGGGCAGGAGATCTCCTGCTACGGCGGGGAATTCGAGAAGTAGTTGCGGTATGAGGCAGGGAAAAATGGGAGTCAAGCGGCGCCATGGACGCCAGCAGAGGGGCCAAATCAAAGAACAACAATACGAGCATAACGAGGGCGCCATGCCCAGCGGCCAACATAGAAGCGGTTGATGCCAACTTGCCAAGCGGCACGGCCTCCCAAGATACTAGGTAGGACAGCGGCCTACGGCTGGTGCGGCAGCGCCCTACAAGGGGCCAGCCCGCCGTGCCGACAATGTTCTTCACGATGCCCTCTAGCGATGCACTCCTCATCCAGATAGGGCCACGAATCGATGCGGCAGAGCCTGCTCTCCTTCTCCTTCTCCTTCATAGGCACCACGTTCCATGGCGGAGATCGCTGCTATGTGGCGAACGCCCTGTCTCAGCACCGCGCCGGTGAAGTGGTGGAAGCCAAACGAATTCACTGACTCATATCCCCATCTCTCCCTCAGTGGCGGCGGCGCCAGATCGAGGCCCGCGCCCGACGGCGGCGTTCGCACACTAGCCACGGGGCCAGCGACCACTTTTCAATCTGCGCACGTTAGTGGCAGCCCAAGCCCGGGGAACCAGCAGCGGAGCCCTTCACATTGGGCTGGGCACGAGGATGAGAGCAGACAGGCCAGAGCTTGGCTCGACGGATCTGAGCAAGGATGCGCACAAGAGGGATGAAGGGGAGAGGCACAGGAGAGAGAGAGAGAGAGAGAGAGAGAGAGAGAGAGACCGTAGCACGTCGTGGGCAGAATAGACGATAGATTGTGTATCGGTCCACCAAATTGACAGTGCGTCATGATTTTTATTGTCCTTGGACGCAAAAATAAATTAATAAATATGATACAGAATATAATAATCTATATCTATACCTACTAATAAAAGCAAAATTGTTTCTTTGTTTTGATCCGTTTTGAACAATTTTGCTCATGTGAGTTTAGACTTATTACAGATACTGCCACTACCGAAGTCAGAAACACGGTTTGAAATTAGAAAACATCTCACGCCACGGGCGGAGAGGCAAAGGTCGGCAGGAACTGCAACTTGCGGTGACCAGGACATCCAGGACATCATGGACGAAGGACTCGCGTGCCGGTCAGAGCAGAGGCGGGCCGCGTGCATGGAGAGGGCAGGAGAGCTCCTGCTACGGCGGGGAATTTGAGGAGTATTTGCGGTGTGAGGCAGGGAAAAATGGGGAGTCAAACGACGCCATGGACGCCAGCAGAGCGGCCAAATCAAAGAACAACAATACCAACATGACGAGGGCGCCATGCCTAGCGGCCAACATAGAAGCGGTTGATGACAACTTGCCACGCGGCGCGGCCTCCCAAGATACTAGGCAGGACAGCGTCCCACGGCTGGTGCGGCAGCGCCCTACAAGGGGCCAGCCCGCGGTGTCGACGATGTTCTTCACGATGCCCTCTGGCAACGTGCTCCTCATCCAGGCAGCGCCACGAATCGATGCGGTGGAGCCTGCTCTCCTTCTCCTTCTCCTCCACACACACCACGTTCCATGGCGGAGATCACTGCTATGCGGCGAAAGCCCTGTCTCGGCACCGTGCCGGTGAAGTGGTGGAAGGCAAACGAATCCACTGACTCGTATCCCCATCTCTCCCTCGTGGCGGCGGTGCCAGATCAAGGCCTGCGCCCGACGGCGGCGTTCGCACACTAGCCGCGGGTCCGGCGACCACTTTTCAATATGTGCACGTTAGTGGCAGCCCAAGCCCGGGGAACCAGTAGCGGAGCCCTTCACATTGGGTTGGGAACGAGGAAGAGAGCAAGCAGGCCAGAGCTTGGCTCGACGGATCTGAGCAAGGATGCGCACAAGAGGGATGAAGGGGATAGGCGCAGGAGAGAGAGAGAGAGAGAGAGAGAGAGAGAGAGAGAGAGAGAGAGAGACCGTAGCACGTCGTGGGCAGAATAGACGATAGATTGTGTATCTGTCCGCCAAATTGACAGTGCGTAACGATTTTTATTATCCTTGGACACACAAATAAATTAATAGATATGATACAGAATATAATAATCTATATCTATACCTACTAATAAAAATAAAACTGTTTCTTTAGTTTGATCCGTTTTGAATAATTTTGCCCATGTGAGTTTAGACTTATTATAGACACTGCCACTGCCTAAGTCAGAAACGCGGTTCGAAATTAGAAAACATCTCACGCCACGGGCGGAGAAGCAGAGGTCGGCAGGAACTGCAACTGGCGGTGACCGGGACATCTTGGACAAGGACTCGCGTGCTGGTCAGAGCTGAGGCGGGCCGCGTGCATGGAGAGGGCAGGAGAGCTCCTGCTACGGCGGGGAATTCGAGGAGTAGTTGCAGTGTGAGGCAGGGAAAAATGGGGAGTCAAGCGGAGCCATGGACGCCAGCAGAGAGGCCAGCAGCGGCGCCATGTAGAGAGAGAGAGAGAGACGGCAGGGGCTGCTCGCATCGAGGGAGAGAGGAGAGGTTGAGGGAAGCGCGATGCCAGGTTTGGACGGCAGCCTATCGGTGGACAGATTGAATGATTACCAGGCTGACCGTGATTTGCGCTGGTGCAAGCCCGAATGTTCTTGTGAATTTTTCTGAATTTCCATGCACTTGCAACAGGCAACAGTTAGAATCAATAGATCGTTGTGCTGTTTTTATCTCCGTGTGCTCAATAATTAATCGACCTGAATAGCCCTGTTTTGTTGAATTAGCTAGCAAGCAAGAGTCAACAGAGGGAGGGTTAATTGTATTGTTTTGGGTGCGTTGTGTGATGAATGAAGTTTGGCAGTAGGTTTTATTTTATAGTTGAATTTTCTTAACTTTATGTTTGCGGACTTAATGTTCATCACATCATGTATAGGCTATCAAATTCGTGGTCTTTGTCATGCAGATTCAGTTGAGTATTCAGCATGTTTGTGATCCTGATATGTTCTCCTCCTGTTACTGTTTCTGGATTAGTTGTGACAAGCAAGCAATGCCGATGTACGAACCTTCGGACCATAGAGAAGGAATGTCAATCAAGAACTCCATGCCATCTGGAATCGATTGACCTACGTCCTAGGCAAATCCTATTTTGAAAAGAAATTTAACCAGGTTCCTGTGTGTCCCGACGTGGCAATCCCAGCCCCACGGGCCTACCTGGTTCCCATCGTGTGCTCACCTGTACTGCAAAACCACATGGTCTCCAAAACCCAAAATTCAAAACAAGCATTCATGATGGAGTATACAATCTCAAAAAAAAAATCATAAATTAACATAGACAAAGTTGATATCTAACAACACTATGAAGCAAGTAAACACTGATATCTAACAACACTACAAAGCAAGTAAAAGCTAGTGTTTCCTGTAACTTTTAACCGATATTGGGAATTACAATGAAATTGACAAAAGTGGAGAATTATAATGTCAGCTTGACTAACAAACATCTCGTAGAAGATTATATTCTAGGTGCTTCAACAAATTGACCCTTCATTTTTGTGTGAGCAGTAAAATTCTGCAAGAGAAGACAAAACGAGGAATATAGTACTCCCTCCGATCCATAATAAGTGTCCTCATTTTGTAATAAGCTAGAACAAACTTTGTACTAGATGAGTGACACTAATTATTGATTGGAGGGAATACTAATAATAAAATCAAAGTTGCTTAGTAGAAAACCCTAAGTTGTTGGTGTGCGTGGCATTAGTTGTTCATGTCGGCCATGAGCTGCAACCTCATGCAAAAGGAAGAAAAACAATGGAGCACCAGCGCCTGCGGATAACCATAGCATGCCTAGGAGTACTATTCTTATGGCATCAAATGCTTTCCCTGACCTGGTAGAACATGCTACCGATGGAGGTGGTATGAATGAGGAAGTTGTATCCACTCCACATAACCCTTTTTGGGGATGATATTCGGAACAGTTGCTGGAGCGATAACGCATAATGCTTACATTCTGAAATTGGGGTTTTCTATTAAACATAACTTAACCTTGTAGCTACTGTAACCACACCTTAAATATGTGTAAGCAACTTGATTCATGGGATGAAGAAGCTAATCAATTTGCATAATTGCACACTCAGAAAAGTGTGAAAATCAATAAAAAACCATCTCATATCCATGTCTATTCCATGAAAACAAATTGATTGTGATAGAAATGCAACTGTGCCTGTTACATCTACAACTCAATTGGAAATGATGCAAACAAACAATGTATTTGCTACAACTTACGGTAATGTGTCTAAACAACTTGATTCATATCATAAAGAAACTAATCAAGTTGCATAATTGCACACTCAAAAAGCTGAAAATGAACAAAAAATCTTGGAACCATGTATTTTTATGAAAACAAACTTAATAGATACAGAAATACAACCGTTCTTGTTCCATCTACAACTAAGTTGGAAAATAGATGCAACTAAACCTTGTAGCTACTCCAACTTAACCTAATATGTCAAGATATTTGATTCATGGGATAAGCAACTAATCAAGTTGCATAATTTCACACTCAAAAAGCTGAAAATCTACGGAAAAAACATCCTGTCTCCATGTATATTTCATGAAAACAAACTTAATAGGGAGAGAAATACAACCGTGCTTGTTCCATCTACAACTAAGCTGGAAACATATGCAACTTAACTTAATGTGTCCAAGCAATTTGATTCACGGGATAAGAAACTTATCACTTTCCTAATTGCACAATCAAAAAAGTATAAATCAACATCTTACACTAAAAAGTATAAATCAGCAACTTAACAGTAACCAGTGTGCAACTTAACAACATCCTATATGCAACTTGACATTAAATTAAGGAAAAATTAGAGGTAAGGTCAGGTTTCACTACAATTACAAAATAGACACTGATACCTCACAAGATCAGCAACACAAAAATCATTAGGCAAGTCAATAATAACTGGTAGAGGATTCAACTACAGGTTCTAGTGCATCTAGTTTCATTTTTTCACACAAACAACTACAATATCTCACGAGATCAACAACTTAGCAGTAACCACTTACCAGTGTTAACAGCAACCTATATGCAACTTGTCTCTAAAATTAGGCAACATATTTCTAAAATTGCCACTAGTATTAATAACACGAGGTTTACGCTTTATGAAATCAGCACATGGCATATATGGTGGTACTAAGTTAGGGGATAAAGTGTGGTACTAGATCAAAGTTGATATTTGAGGAGGAGAAGATGCATGAAACCCTTCCTGGTCCTGACCTTGACTGGTTCTTGTGGCTGCGAAGAACCACCCTCTGCTTCTGCCGATGACAAGCAGGCGCAACAGAGCATAGGCAGACAAGCTACCTATGGGGGTAAAAACTTTCTGTACAGAAGCAATCTCCGTAATGAACCTTTTTGTACAGAAGCAATCTCCGTAATCTTTTCCAGCTTGATGTCCCCAACTTTCCTGAAGATACCTGGAAACAAGAAAACACTTAGTGGGTAAAACCTGCAACTTATTTGTAGGGTAAGTACAACAAGAGCATAAACATGATACAATCAGTTTTTTAGTTGTAGAATCGCATGTTCATTTTAAGTAGGGCATGAGGATACTACTACACAACATAGTTGTATGAAAAAACAAGATAAGGCGAATCCTGGGACAAACTAAATTGCATACATATGGAATGCCAGGTTATGTGTTAACTAGGACATGATTATATCAAATGCAGCAACTTAGTTGTATGAGAAAAACAACGCAAGGCTGATCATGGGGTCAACATAGTTGCATAATTAGGTAATCCCAGATTCTTGTTAAGTAGAACATGGTTAAGTATATAATGCAGCAACTTAGTTGAATGAGAAAACAACACAAGGTGGAACTACCACAACTAGAATGCATAGTTAGGGTATCCCGGGTGCTTCTTAACTAGAACATGAGGAAAACACTCGAGCAATTTAGTTTGTATGAGGAAAAATTGAAAGGCACAAAAAATGGGACAATTAATTGCATATTTAGAGCAGTTTTAACATGCGTTGCTCTGAAAATTTCTTTAGTTGTTGGGCTTCTTACTTGAGTTATTTCAGTGTGTTTAAGCTGGTGTTTCAAGTACACACAGACACACCTACTCCCTCCATTTGGAAATATAAGATGTTTTAGGTTTGTGAAGTAAATGTATCTAGACACCTTTTAGTATGTAGATTCATTTGAACCTACGCACTAAAAGTTGTCTAGATACATTAGCTTCACTAATCTAAAACATCTTATATTTCCAAACGGAGGGAGTATATCATGAAAAAGATACTTCAAAAAATTAAGGAAATAAAATTTAAAACAACTTAGACTAAGATCTCTAATCAACTTCATAAAATCTCACAAGTAACTTGACTATGTGGCAGGACATGTCAACTGATAATCCCAAGTCCATTAATAAAAAAGTTGGGGCAGAACAAGCTAAAGATGCCTCATCAAACTTAATTAAGTGGTAGAAGCAACTTAATAATATATTGGAAAAAACAACTCCGACAACATCCATGGATATGTGGAAAACCCAAAACTTGCATAACGGATCAGTATGCAACTTAGCTAAGATGCTGATCAACTTAATTAAGTGGTATAGACAACTTCAAGAAGTTGGAAAAACAATTTAATCGGGGAAAAAGAGAAGATAAACATAATAACTCCACTAAATTCATAGATACATGAAAGAATAAATTTAAAAGAGGATCAGTATGCAACTTAGACTAATAAGTCTAATCAACTTACTTAATTGGCATAGGCAACTCAATTATCTCGGCGAATCAACTTATTAAGAAGCATAAAGCAGAGTATCTAAACTAAATCAGTCTGTGTTGTACAAAAAAAAAACTTATACAAACATAGCCTAAGATACGTAATCAACATATGAATGTGATAGTAACTTTTAACAATGTTGGCAAAAACAACTTATGAAAAGGAGCAGAATACAACTTAATAAACCATTTTTTTCATGTACATGGTTGAGAACCTGCTCATGCATATCAAACATTTCACATGAATCTGTCTAAATAACAAGGTTATCGATCTCGACTACTACTTGCCAGTGGCAACTAAAATCAACCCCACTTCTGATGGGGAACCACTCTTGATGGTTATCTCAACTTCTATTTGACCAGCCGTCACGCTACTCTTGGATTTAAGTTCACAGACAACATTTATAAATAATCAACAACCTTCTTTCAAAGAGAAAACACAAACCATGCAGTCTGCACCAGGCAGGTTCAGTGATGATTTCAGTTGGGATGTTTCTTGAAAAGGATATGAATATTACACTAGAAGGAAATATTCCGAAAACCTGATCATGTAATATTGGTACTGCACCAGTAATATTTGCAGATCATTTCAATAGACAAAACGCACAAGAAAAACTCAGCTATCAGTACTACATTATCAAAATTCAATACATTGTCAAGAGATCTGCACGATATCCATACTATTTTGACCAAAAAACAACCCTAACCGACCTGACCCATATTTTCTGTCTAATACCAAAGCAACAGTGCACATATACAATACACCATTGAGATCTGTAGAATTATATCTATGCTAGCAGGGAAAATGGAGAGCTAGCTCATGTGTCAATCCACCAAACTCAACCTAGCTAGAAGTAACTTGAAGAGTGGAAGCCAGACTGATTAGCGACATAGTGCACTGATTGGCCGGAGTCGAACTTGCATGACGATAAAAACAAATCAGCATGTATTACCTCAAGTAGTAAAGGACAAGCTACACTCCTGAGCCTGTGTCCCAAGACCCGGGGCCAGTTCCCTGCATGTGAGGAGACTAGAGAATGATGTTGGGATCTGAGATATTGCAGTCTTCGGAATAGCTCCAGCAACTAATTTTCCGATTGGATCGATTCTCGTCCACCATGACTACCACCGCCGATGTTGCTCACACCGCAAGGAGAAGGATGCTGAAGTTCCCACCAGCAAGAAGCTTGGGGGCGGGCACTGGTCAAGGTGACTTCAACACAGACCAAGTCAAGCGCAATGACGGTCTCAATCGGCACCAGCACTAGGCCTTGTGTTAGCATCAGGCACCGGCGAGCTAGGATGGACTCTCTCCGGGATCAACTGCGCCCGCGCCATGGCCTCCAACATGACCACCAGCCAGCTGCATGGAGAAGATCGATTTGGGGGGGGGCGCGATGGTGATGATGCGGTGGATTGGGCCCAAGACGGGGTCGTTGGCGGGGAACCATCGGCGGTGGGGGATCGAGGCCGTGCGCGGATCTGGTCGGGGCGGCGCATGTAGAATGGTACGGCGGCGGACCACACCTATATAGGCGGGACATCGGGCGATCGTGGCCAGCGGCGAGATCCCGTCCAGTCGGCGCCGCTGTTTTGTCGGTGATCGTCGTAGGTGGGCAGGGGAGCGTGTGGATGCAGTGATAGAGAGTTTTTCGAAATACGATGCGAACCGTGGGATTGATGGATTTGATCGAACGGTCAGGGCGCGATGACTCATTCACAAACGGGCAACCGTGCACTTTTTAGCACTTGGCTAGTGAAAAGAGATTGTTTGGTGGTGATCCGATTCATGCATTGCATGGCTTCACACGCGTTGCTTCTTTGATCCAATTCAAACAAGGCTTGTCTCGAAACTTCTCCCGCAGGAGTACGTTCGATTTGGAATCCAAGTCCGCTTTTTTTGCGTGGCTCCTTCGAATTGTACGAGGGTGCGACTGGCTCCGAAGTACGACTAAGACTAAGAGAATCTCGAGTTGGCTATCCAGAACGCCGATCTAGACGCCGAATGCCGAAAACCGGTTCAGCCGCGTTCCAAGAAACTTGTTTTTGTCAGGATTTAGGCGAACTTTTTCCGGGCTTTCCAACCGTATCCAGCTTTCCGGAAACGTCCTGAGAACACCGGACGCAGCGAAAACAGGCGTGGGCGATAAGATGGTCTCATCCCCCACACTCCACTCGCCCAGACTACGGCGAAGAGCTCCTAGCGTCTCTGTCGCCATGACTTCGTCGGCAGAGCTCCTCCACGCCGAGACATGCCCACGCCTCTAGATATTCTCGTCGTAGTCGCCGCCCATTCCACCGCCGCTTTCGCCGCCCACTTCGTCGTAGCTCTTCTTCGCTGTGAGCTTCCACCACCTATCTCACTTGGGCTTCCTTCATCGCCATGCGTCAGGAGATCTGATATCCGGCGGTGCATCAAAAAATACAAGATGATCTTGTTGATCACATATGGATACGTGGGGCAATAACATCATCAGAACTAGCACCAGAAAATTGCTCTCTCATCATAAGATTCAACAAAGCAATCTTAATTTCATAAAAGGTAGCATCAGAAGCAGGTGGAGCAATATGAGTGCTTAGGAAATCATTGTTGTTTGTGCTAGTGAAGTCACACAACTTAGTGTTCTCAGTAGAGTTCATTTTGGCAAAAGTGGAGCAATCCAACAGCAGCAACAACTATAGCAGGAACTAAATTTTTTGTGTTTGATAAGAGAAAGCAAACCAAACTAAACTAAAAAGTTTGAGTTTTTGATAAAAAGAGGCAAACAAAACCAAGCAAAAGAAACTATACAAAACAAAAACAAAAACAAAGTAAAGAGAAAGGTTGAGAAAGACTCCCCTTGTGGAGACGTCCTTAGCCTCCCCGGCAACGGCGCTAAGTTTGATGGCGTGTTCAACGCCTCGTTGGGAGACCCCAAGAGCAAGATATGATGAGCACAACAGCAAGTTTTCCTTCGGTAAGAAACCATGGTTATCGAACCAGTAGGAGGAAGGAAACGATTCAAAGATGTTGCTAGCAACTTGGAGACATGCACAACACAACTAAAGACTTCGCCCCAACGAACAGCGAGGTTATCAATCTCACTGGTTTGCTGTAACAAAGAATTAACTGTATAGTGTGGAAGGTAATAGTGGTTTTGATAGGACAAAGGTGTCCGATCTTTCGATGAGATGATGATATTCGATTTGGTGGAGTTCGGGCTTGACGATCCGACTACACGTGCGAGCACGAGCGCCAATGCAATCGCTAGGCCAATCTCCGGGAGGTTACCGATCCTGCGGGAACACGATCAGCCTGACCAACGAGGGTCTTAATTCCTACCTGAAATCGAGAACAAGTAAGAACCAATATTGCAATCAAGATATTGCGGATTAAGAGGAAGGCTTTATTGAAAAGGTGGGATCCTGTATAGGTGCGAAGTACAAGAGGCCTCTGCGACGCTCGAGCCTTGGCAAAGTTGCTATGATGGCTAACTTAATGTCTAAACAAAATCCGAGTCTAAAGGGACGCCTATGGGGAGTATTTAAGGACGAAAAGGTGGGGTTTCGGCCAGCCATGGAAGTGGTGGCCGAATCCAACCCTAGAAGTCCTTTTCCCTCAAATACGGACTCTAAAAAGTGGCTAATTAAAATCCTGCGAAAATTACATGGGCCTAGCCCAAAATAAAGGTGTCGCAGCACCATATTAGGCTATGGACAAATTCGTGAAGTATTGAACTTGAATATTTCGTCCAAACCTTCTTTCTTCATTATGGTGGCCTCAAAGTTCTGAAATCTTCATCCATGGCCTTCTCTTGGATCATCACACGCTTGCTGCCATCTCCATGCATGGCCATGCTCCAATGCTTATCCCTCTCATCCATGCTTGGTCCATCATTCCTAAGAGTCAGAAATACATCTGATTTAGGCAGCATCATATTTTCATTTATGTGAGGAATAGTTCCAAGAAACGAAAGTACCTGATAGTTAAGTTGTTTGGCACGAGATCTTGTGATGGGTCCTTGTATGTGTGTAGATGTAGGTACAACGGTTGTATCAATAGAAGGGATGTCCACATCATGCTCCCCTTCTTGAATTGAAGTCGTCCTCGACGCAATCTCATCTTCCTCACCAAAGTAAGGCTTCAAATCTGCAATGTTAAATGTAGGACTAACCGTACCAAACTCTGCAGGCAACTCAAGTTTATATGCATTATCATTTATTTTCTCTAACACCTTAAAGGGGCCAGCAGCACGCGACATTAACTTAGACTTGCGTAAATCAGGAAAACGATCTTTACGCAAATGTAACCAAACAAGATCTCCAACATCAAACACAACATGTTTTCTCCCTTTATCCCCAACAAGTTTATACTTAGCATTCATGTGTTCAATGTTATATTTAGTAGTCTTATGCAAGTTTAATATCATTTCAGCGCGTTGTGTAGTATCCAAATTATTTTACACCGAAGAAGGTAAAGGCAATAAATCAATAGGTGCACGAGGAACAAAACCATACACAATCTCAAATGGGCACATCTTTGTGGTAGAATGCAGCGAACGATTATAAGCAAATTCTATATGAGGTAAACACTCTTCCCACAATTTTAAGTTCTTCTTTAAAACAGCCCGCAACATAGTAGACAAAGTTCTATTTACTACTTCAGTTTGTCCATCAGTTTGGGGATGACATGTAGTACTAAACAGCAATTTAGTCCCCATCTTAGCCCATAAACATCTCCAAAAGTGGCTAAGAAATTTAGTATCACGATCAGAAACAATAGTATTTGGCACACCATGCAAACGGACAATTTCACGAAAGAACAAATCAGCAATATGTGCAGCATCATCCGTTTTATGACAAGGAATAAAGTGTGCCATCTTAGAAAATCGATCCACAACAACAAAAATACTATCCCTCCCCTTCTGTGTTCTTGGTAATCCCAAAACAAAGTCCATAGAAATATCCTCCCAAGGAACACTAGGAACAGGAAGAGGCATATATAAACCATGTGGATTAAGGCGAGACTTAGCTTTTTGACAAGTAGTGCAGCGTGCCACAAATCTCTCAACGTCTCGACGCATACGTGGCCAAAAGAAGTGTGCAGCAAGAACATCCTCCGTCTTCTTAACACCAAAGTGTCCCATCAATCCTCCTCCATGCGCCTCCTGTAATAACAAAAGACAAACAGAGCTATCTGGAATGCATAGTTTGTTAGCACGGAACACAAATCCATCATTGAAGACGAACTTGTTCCAAGTTCTACCATCTCTACAATTCTGCAACACATCTTTAAAGTCAGGATCATGCACATATTGTTCCTTAATAGTTTCCAATCCAAATATTTTGAAGTCAAGTTGAGATAACAAAGCATAACGGCGCGACAAAGCATCAACAATAATATTATCTTTACCCTTTTTGTGTTTGATAACATAAGGAAAAGACTCAATAAATTCAACCAACTTTGCATGAAGACGATTCAACTTAGCTTGACTACGAATATGCTTCAAAGATTCATGATCAGAATGTATAACAAATTCTTTAGGCCATAGATAATGTTGCCAAGTTTCTAATGTCCGAACCAATGCATATAATTCTTTATCATAAGTAGAATAGTTCAGACTAGCCCCACTCAATTTCTCACTAAAATATGCAATAGTTTTTCCCTCTTGTAGTAACACCCCTCCCAAACCAATTCCACTAGCATCACATTCAAGCTCAAAAGTCTTAGTAAAATCAGGAAGTTGGAGTAAGGGAGCATGTGTTAACTTATCTTTCAGTATGACGAAGGCCTGTTGTTGTGCATCGCCCCAAACAAAGGGCACATCCTTCTTGGTAAGCTCATTCAGCGGCGCGGCAATTGATCCAAAGTCTTTGACAAAGCGCCTATAAAAACCAGCGAGGCCAAGAAAACTCCTCACTTGTGTGACCGTCTTGGGCTGCGGCCAATTCTCAATAGCTTCAATCTTGGCTGGATCCACTTCAATACCCTGTGATGTAACAACATAGCCAAGAAACACAACTCGATTGGTGCAAAAGGTGCACTTCTCAAGGTTACCAAACAAACGTGCATCACGTAAAGCATTGAAAACAGCACGTAAATGGTCCAAATGATCCTCTAAAGATTTGCTATAAATCAGAATATCATCAAAGTAGACTACCACAAAACGTCCAATGAAAGCACGTAAAACTTCGTTCATTAATCTCATGAAAGTGCTAGGTGCATTAGTTAAACCAAACGGCATGACTAACCACTCATATAAACCGAACTTAGTTTTAAATGTTGTTTTCCATTCATCTCCTAATTTCATACGAATCTGGTGGTAACCACTATGCAAATCAACTTTAGAAAACATGGTAGAGCCACTCAATTCATCAAGCATGTCATCTAAACGTGGAATAGGATGACGATATCGAATAGTAATATTATTGATAGCTCTACAATCAGTACACATGTGCGAAGAACCATCTTTCTTAGGTACCAAAATAATAGGAACAACACAGGGGCTAAGGGAATCACGAATATAATATCTGTCGAGTAGTTCCTGAATTTGGCGTTGTATCACCTTTGTCTCCTCTGGATTGGTTCTATATGGCGCGCGGTTGGGCAACGTGGCACCAGGAATTAGATCAATTTGGTGCTCAATTCCTCTAATAGGAGGTAGTCCTGGTGGTAGCTCAGCGGAAAAGACATCCTCATATTCCTGCAAAAGGTTAGCAATAGCGGGTGGCAAAGAAGGAGGCATATCCTCAAATGAAAAAAAAACCTCTTTGCAGACAATTGCATAACATTCAGTATGGTTTACATCTAGTTCAGCAATATCAATTTTATTTGCAAGCATACATGGACTCTTCAAACGAATTTCAGTAGCATGTGTAGAATCAGATTTAGTGTTCTTTGGTGGTATAAAATCTACAGCAACAATCTGATTCTCACTTTTATTTTTCTCCTCAGTTTTAGCTCTACTAGCTCTAGCAAGATCATCTTTTAAAATCTGTTCAGGAGTCATAGGTTTTAGACCAATTTTCTTTCCATCATGCATAAGGGAATAGTGATTAGTTTTGCCATTATGAACAGATTCTCTATCAAATTGCCATGGTCTACCAAGTAACAAAGAACAAGCTTGCATAGGTACAACATCACAATCAACAAAATCAGAATATGTACCAATAGTAAAATGCACGCGTACCGTTCTTGTTACCTTGATCTTGCGAGAACTCTCAAACCATTGGATGTAATATGAATGTGGTCGTTGTCTTGTTGGAAGCGCAAGCTTCTCTACCATATCAACACTGGCCAGATTATTACAACTCCCTCCATCAATGATGATCCGTATAGCTCTTTATTTGACAACACCACGTGTTTGGAACAGGTTGTGGTGTTGATCTTGCTCATATTTGCTCAATTGCACACTCAACACACGTTGTGTAATTAAGCTCTTGTATTGATCAGCAGCTTCAGCTCCCATTACCTCTGTCTCTTCATCGACGTAATTGTCTCCATCTCGAGCAGAAATAAGGGCTAGTGTATCTTCATCAAAGTCACTCGCTGAATCGTATTGACCATCTTCTTGCACCATCATCACACGTTGTGTTGTGCACTGTCTCTCAATATGACCAAAACCCCAGCACTTGCGGCATTGTATATCCTTTGTCTTACCCGTGGAAGCCATAGAAGATGCACTATGAGCAGGAGCATTGGATGATGGTGGAGGAGCAGCTGGAAATCTTGTGGGGGCCTTGGATGTGGTAGTAGCTGGTAGAGGATCACGAGGAGGTGCTGATTGTCGGGATGTCCAAGTGGATGTGCGACCTGCAGAATTATTAGTCCTCCTCCATGGTGTTTGGCGATCCTGCACTTCACGTTCAGCTTTGCAAGCAAGATGAAACAAATGAGTGATAGAATTATATTCCTTATAATCTAAGATGTGCTGAATATCCTTGTTTAATCCACCAAAGAAACGTGAAAGCATTTGTTCATTAGATTCAACAAGACCACGCCGAACCATCCCCTTTTGTAATTCCTGATAATACTCTTCTACAAAAAAAATTCCTTGCTCTAAACATGTCAGATTCTTTAGTAAATCACGTTGATAAGTGGGAGGTACAAAACAAACACACATAGCAGTTTTTAAAGCAGTCCAAGTACTAGGAATAGTAGTAGGATTTAAACGACAATACTCAGACCACCAAAGGGAAGCAAATTTAGTAAATTCACATGTAGCAGCACTAACACGCATATTCTCAGGATATTTTAAGCATGCAAAACATTGTTCTACTTCCATCTCCCATGTAAGATATGCATCAGGATTATATTTACCCTCAAAAGACGGAATATTTAATTTAAGCTTTGCAACATGATCATCATCACGTACCGGTGGTCGAGCGTTGCGGTAGTAATGTCGGGGACGGCTAGAAGGTACCTGTGGAGGTTGTTCGACCTCCTCGTCAAACAGATCGTCATTATCGGGGTCGTAGTAGTACCCATCGTCTGTCCCCAATGTCGCAGCAGCAACCATGCGGAAGTCTAAAAAGGTCGACCACAGCGATAACCGCTGAGTGCGGGCAGCTGAACCAGAAGTCCGACCCGTGATCGGGATGCGCCGTCTTGTGAGTCGCGGTCTTGAAAGCGGTGTCTTGGTCTTGGTGCGGACAATCTGTTCAACAGCTCCTTGAACCGAGCGTCAAGCTTGGCGTTGAAGGATTTCTCGAGTCCATCGATCTTGTCCATGGCGTTGGTGAGCTTGGCGTCAAACTCCCCTAGGCGTGTATCCACGTCTTCAGCGCGACTGACCAATAGCTCGGAGAAGTGAGCATGTAGTTCTTCGTTCGTCATGGTGGCAGGGTTCCGCGAAGTATCTGTCATGGTTAGTCCGTAAAAAGCATAGTTATATAATACAGAAACATGGTGGAAGTCACGCGTAATCCGTCAAGCAATATACGAAGCTCTTACAAGTTCTTACCAAACAGCAGGAAAAGGCGATGTGCAACCGCGAGGATCAGTGGGTCCAGATATTGAACCAAGCGATTACCGGAAGTCGAGACACCGCATGTGGAGAATATCTATGGAGCTCTAGGAAGGCTTAGCAAAGGGGGTTAGCAATTATCAAAACAGCAATGCAAAAGTTGAAAGAATGCTCAACGACGGTACTGTGCTGGTCCTAGGCTAGACCGTACTAGAGACGCGAGCCTAGATCACCAACGATGTCACGATGCGGCACAACAAGCAATGTATGATGATATGACACCCTGAAAAGCGAACCGAGAGGTGGAAAATCACTATGATGGCGAGTGTCTAGAACTAATCTACGGGGTCTAAAAATAGGTTTAGCCCCTAAAAGTTTTTTGGAAAATTTTTATTCTGCTCCGGAAAGCGCGAAGGCGCCAAAAAAATATCGCTATAACGGCCAATGGAGAAAAGTGATCCCCAAAGCCAAAAACTAGTATAGCCAGAAAAAAAATTCGGAGGCGGTTCCAGACTTTTTTTTTGTTCTCCTTCTGGACTTACGACCGGACTCTTAGCTCAACACGAACTTTAGCTGAACACGGAAACAACAAAGAAGGAAAGTAAAAAGAAATAACTAGGAAATAATAACTCAACTCGGGCTCGTGCCGCGGCAGGATAGGTGATCGGATCCGTGTCGCGGTAGGAAGGCGGTGGCGGAGTTTTTAGGGTTTATGGTGGCTGGGTGTATGGCGGCGGAATATGGTGGCGGAATATGGTGGCGGTGATCGGTGAGTGTGGCGGTGACTACTATGATCAGAACTCGAAACTCTAAGGGACGAGACACTAAGACCAGCAACTCGATGCGACGATGTAGACACAAATTCAACAATGAAAAAACTGAAAAGATAATGCGAGGCGTAGATTGGTTATGGGATGGATCTAAACTCTAACTGTGTTTTTGGCTTTTTCGTGGGTTATAGGTAAAAATAGATCTAATCTACGAAAATCGTAAAATCTCACCGAGCAACCTGAAATCTGATACCACTTGATAGGGCAAAGGTGTCCGATCTTTCGATGAGATGATGATATTCGATTTGGTGGAGTTCGGGCTTGACGATCCGACTACACATGCGAGCACGAGCGCCAATGCAATCGCTAGGACAATCTCCGGGAGGTTACCGATCCTGCGGGAACACGATTAGCCTGACCAACGAGGGTCTTAATTCCTACCTGAAATCGAGAACAAGTAAGAACCAATATTGCAATCAAGATATTGCGGATTAAGAGGAAGGCTTTATTGAAAAGGTGGGATCCTGTATAGGTGTGAAGTATAAGAGGCCTCTGCGATGCTCGAGCCTTGGCGAAGTTGCTATGATGGCTAACTTAATGTCTAAACAAAATCTGAGTCTAAAGGGACGGCTATGGGGAGTATTTAAGGACGAAAAGGTGGGGTTTCGGCCAGCCATGGAAGTGGTGGCCGAATCCAACCCTAGAAGTCCTTTTCCCCTCAAATACGGACTCTAAAAAGTGGCTAATTAAAATCCTGCGAAAATTACATGGGCCTGGCCCAAAATAAAGGTGTCGCAGCACCATATTAGGCTATGGACGAATTCGTGAAGTATTGATCTTGAATATTTCGTCCAAGCCTTCTTTCTTCATTATGGTGGCCTCAAAGTTCTGAAATCTTCATCCATGGCCTTCTCTTGGATCATCACACGCTTGCTGCCATCTCCATGCATGGCCATGCTCCAATGCTTATCCCTCTCATCCATGCTTGGTCCATCATTCCTAAGAGTCAGAAATACATCTGATTTAGGTAGCATCATATTTTCATTTATGTGAGGAATAGTTCCAAGAAACGAAAGTACCTGATAGTTAAGTTGTTTGGCACGAGATCTTGTGATGGGTCCTTGTATGTGTGTAGATGTAGGTACAACGGTTGTATCAATAGAAGGGATGTCCACATCAGGTTTGCAACAAGTAAACAATAACAATGGAAGATGTATCAATGGTAAAGATTGGACCGGGGTCCATAGTTCACTAGAGGTGTTCTCCTTAGATAAACAAACATGGCATGTTGGGTAAACAAATTACAGCAGGGCAATTGACAGGACTGAGCAAGGCATAACAATTCAATACTAGACATCATGATCCTATGCGATTCGATTGTGCAATACAACAAGATACATAGACCGCCATCCAACTGCATATATGACTAGAAGTCCACCTTTGGGTTATCATCCGAACCCCCTCCAGTATTAAGTTGCAAGCAACAGACAACTGCTTTAAGCAAAGTGTGTAAGGTAAACAATCCACTTGTTCCATGAACAAGAGACCATTGTTTTCTCCCTAGTGGCAACAACACATCTACAACCTTAGAGATTTCTGTCACTTCCCTTAGATTAAATAGAGGCATGAACCCACTATCGAGCATAAATACCCCCTCTTGGAGTCACTAGCAATTACTTGGCTAAGATAGATACTAACAACAGAGAGCATGCAAGATCACAAACAACACATACATGATAAAATCAATAAGACAAAACCATTAATCAATATGACATAGTAATATCAATATCCATCGGATCCCCGCAAACACAACATGCATGATTACAAATATATGAGATCTTGATCATGAACGGAGCTCACAAGATCTAGACATGAAAGCACAAAGGAGGAGATACAACCATCTAGCTACTACATGGACCCGTAGTCCAAGGTGGAACTACTCACGCTTCATACCGGAGGCTGGCATGATGAACAAGAATGCCTCCGGGATGATATCCCCTCCGGCAGGGTGTCAGGAAGAGCTTCAGATCCCCTCGATCTAGGGACGATGGTGGCGGCGGCAATAGATGGTTTCATGGAATATTGATCGGATACTTAGGGTTTAGGCATCAGGGCCTTCTTATAGGAGAAGAGGGAGGCTGAGGGGGTGCCGCCTGGCCAGGGGTGTGGCCCCCTCGAGGCCCTCCTCCGTCTTGTCTTCTGGCTCCGTGTTCCCCATGGTAAAATATTGACTTTGGCTTTTGTCCCGTCCAATTTTGAGAATATTGATTTTCTGCCTTTCTGGAACCAAAAACAGAAGAAAACTGGCAACTGGCACTGTGGCATCTTGTTAATAGGTTAGTATCAGAAAACATATAAAAACACCTCAAAGTGTAGACAAAGCAAAGCAAAGTAGATACTAAACAAGCATGGAACATCAAAAATTATAGATACGTTTTCGACGTATCAGTAGCAGTCGATATATTTTATAAATTTTGTAGGGATTTGGTACAACAAGCCTGATGCATCCGATGGATCGGGAATCAGTTAATTTCACTTGGGCAAAAACAATGTTAACCTACATGAAACTCAACTCCTTAGGCTTGAACTCGGTATTTTCTAGCGTAATTCGGTTCGTGCCGCGAAGATCTTATCGAATGCCGAATCCCAGTGCTTATATTTCGGGTACACGATGCGTCCATCGGTACTTTTTATCATATCATAGATATATATAAATATTGGCAGAGCGCATTCATGTGTGGTTAGCAAGCCACATCAAGATATTTCCTAGGGTCTTATCTTCATATCGCGGACATGTCATTGAGACATGTTATCACGGCGGGCGCGGTCTGGGAGAATTTTATCGACTGCCTTGTTTGGCTATTGGAATGACTGAAGTTATTGACTTCTTTAGTATTTTATCGGTTCTCCCGATGGGAGTAACCGTATCAGGATACAAGTATGTAATACTTATAGGTTTTGCTTCGTAACATCTATCCGATGCACGACAGCGCTCCCGATGGAAGTAGCCTCCGAGGCTATAGTCGAATACTTGGATTCGAGTGTAGGCTCAAATTTGTATGCTATCCTTATGCTGAAAATGTCGAGTCCATAGGAGGATATATTTTATCGGGTGCGCGACAGCGCTCCCGATGGAAGTAGCCCCTGAGGCTATGTTGCGGTGCTTGCATCGGAGCATAGGCTCAAAAGTAGATCCTTTGTTTGAGGCATATACTCATGATGAATTTATCGGGTGTCAACACCCGGATTTTTCAATCCTAGATACCTGTTATGCCATACCTCGCAATCCCAGGATTACCATTTTTGCGAGACGTAACAGAATTGGATACCATAGTACATCATCCATTACAACGATACATATTTCTTACACGAATAGGGATCTCATGATCCAGTTCTTAATACAACATCAAGCAGCGGAATACGTAATAATAACGGTAGCGTAGGCGAAGCTCCATATTCAGGGTCACAGGCAATGCTGACGATGGGAGATGATCCTAGTTGCCGTAACCTTCCTGGGGTCCATCTTCCAGGTACTCCTCTTCATAGTCTGGCCATGGGAATAGCCAGGGACAAAGCCATGAGTACTCTTTAAGTACTCGCAAACTAATACTAACAGGTAAAGGTTTTTTTGGATAATAGGACACTAGGCTCTAGGGTTGTTTTGCAAAAGCCAGATTTATCTCTACTAAGTTCCAAAGCTAGTCACAATTTTATAACTCCTAAGTGGGATCTTGTAACTCATGTCACAACTCTATTGTGGTCAAGTCAAAGTCTCAATTCATTTCACAAATCAATTTTGAAAAGTCTGACGGGGGAAACAGTATGGCCACTCCAACTGTCCATAACCGCGGACGCGGCTATTCGAATAGTTTGACACTCTGTAGAGATTGTACACTTTCACCACAACATTCGATACATCCGTTAGGAACAAATCCTGAATTCATCATACTCAGTATGCGGATAATCAATCCTAACCTTTCAATTACATGCCCTAGTATAAGCACCTCTCCTGTGAGTTTGGCCTCCCAACCATGACCAACTGTCATCTTGGGTACTGCATAGGTGGACAATCTTCACAAGGTAGCCTCAGCTCAGACCTTGGCCGTGAGGGAGCTAATACTAAGGTACATAAGTTTCCAGTCAAGCCCTACCCAATCTTTGGGTATTGTGGTTGTACGATAAAATTGGAATGGTATCGCATCCAGACAACCATAATGAGGGGTGGTAAACTAGTGGAGTTCTAACTAAGTTTAATCTCATGCCTTAAGGTGACATTAAGATTATCTAGCTTAGGCCAAATTTTATGCTCTTTATGCAACCTTCAAGTATCTTTCTAGTATCTATAATTCACTTAAGTAACTCTAAGTAATAGCTTTGATAAAGAAATAAAGTAAAAAGCTTGCAAATAAAACTAGGATTGGTTTATCAAGTGGGTATGATCATATATGCTTAAAGCATATAGTAGGCATGGTAACAAGCAAGTATTGGCTTGCATAGGTAAAGTATCTTGCAAGTGTTAGCTTGCATCAATGTCAATATAAGCTTGCATAGGTATAGCATCAGCTTGCCTTGTGCAGAGCCGTGGTTGAAGTTCTCGGCTTCTTCTTCGTAGTATCCTCCTTCCTCCTCGTATCCTTGGTCGGTACTAGCGTCTGTGAATAAATACGAGGTACACAATCACCAAACAATACTTAACTACTTGCAATCATCACACACAAGGGTCCTATAGATGATCTAGCATCATCTCTAACATTACAAGTTTAAGGCTTGGTTTAATTCCTTTTATTTTTATAAAAGTAATTTCTACTCATTGAAAAACTACTTAAGATTTAATATTCTCCAACCCAAATATGGGATCATGTTGACACATGTCATCACCACATATTGTAGTCCAAGGGAATGTGATTTAAAGTGGTGTCACAATTTAATAAGGTTTTACCCTTTTATTTTATTTAAATATAATGACTAGAAATGCCTATGTAGCATTCTTTTATTACTTGAACATTATTTCTGCAAGTAAACCTATATATTTTTATATATTCTGAAAGGTATGGTTAAATGTGATTTTTGAGAGTTGGAATCAACTCAAAAGCTATTATGGTTTAAATTTGAAAAATGTTTGAATGTAGAAAAGCTTCTGCCTTGTTATTTTTACCATGGATAATCTATAGATCCAAATGACTTGAATCCGATGGGCTTGGATTCAGTATTCACAGACCTTTCCAACAAAAATGGTTTCATTCAAATTGGTGCAATGAATCGATCTGGATTGATTTTTGAAAATGGGTACAGAAGTGTGTTTGAATCAAAAAGAAAAAGATTTAATTCAAATCACTAGGCTGCGCGGGAAAAGTTACTGGGCCGGCCTGCTAAGCGCAGTGCTCCCGCGGGCTGCTTAAGTGGGTGTCCCCACTTTCCAGTGAGACAGGGAGGGGCGAAGCGGTACGGGGCAACGTGGGTCGTTCGATCGGATTCTAATCCAATGGCTGGGAGTCATCGTCGACGCGAGACAACGCCGGCGAGAAAGAAACCTAGCATGGCCAGTGAGGGTTGCTGGGGGCTCACCGGGGTGCTGGCGAGTGTCAGCGAGGCGGGCGAATGACGAAGTCGACGACGGCGAACTCAGGGGTGGTCGCGGCAGCTCCTGGGGTGGACGAAGTCGATGGCTCCCTTCTTCTCCAAAGGCGGCGGGCTCCGGTGAAATTCCGGCGAGGTGGTGCTCGCCTTGCTCCGGGAACGGTGTGGCACAATCAGTGACGAGAGGGGAGTGAGATGGTGTGAAGAAATCGAGCGGGGTGGCCACTATTTATAGTCGAGCGAGGGGACCGACGGGACGCACGGTGAGCTCGTCGGGGGCGATGTTACAGGCGGCTATTGGCATGGGCGAGGGTAGGGGACGGTGCGGTGTTCCCTGGCGATGCTCAAAGACATGGTTTCGAGGCGTGGGCGGTGCGGCTTGGTCTGGAACATGCGACGCTCTACGCGGCAGAGGCCGCGTCTTCGACGGCGAGTGGTGGTTGTGCGTCACGGGGCGGCGAACGGGGATGTCTGGCGGTCTCCTGGGTCGGTGGGGATTGTGTATGCATGCTGCAAGGGCGGCGCGCGGTCTGTGGGCTTCGGTCGAGGGTGGTGCTCTGGCGCACGCTTGGCATGGTCGCTGGCGGTCTGTGCGCGGTCCGTGCGTGTAGTACAGTGGTTGGCAAGGTTAGAGCGGTGGACAGGGAGTGGTGGTGGACGGTGGGCTGCCTCCCAGACATGCTGGCTAGGCTTGTGTCTCCTCCTATCTTGAATTTTGAAAAGATTTTTGGTGGGTTTGCTAGGTTGGTGCTGGTGAGTCTGCAGATGCTTGGGTTTTGAAAGTTGAGCTTGTTTGAGTGGTTTTTGAAAAAGTGGGATCTTCCCATATGATGAAGATTCAATTTTGAATTTTCATGTAAACTATGCATTTGAAAGTTTCTGGATGATCACAAAGTGAGCCTTGATACTTTGTTAGGAGTACATTCAAGGGGTGCAAAGATCCAAAAAAGTTTCTGTTAGGTTCTAAAAGTTTGAGACAGCCAAAGTAGGTGACCATTCCTTTAATATATTTGTTTTGATTTACTTGTCTTTAGGAAAAGTGTGGGAAATGTTTTAGATGATGTTTATTTCACCTAAGAAACATTTTACAAGCAATGAAACAATCAAACAAGGTGGTTCCAAAGAATTTCAAAATCCATGCATACACATATGCATGCATTCATAATTTTATTTAGAAAAGTTTTTGTTAACCCTAAATGTTGATGACTAATGCTTGATGATCCAAGCTTAGTATTTTTGGGATGTTACAAACCTTCCCCCCTTAAACAAAATCTTATCCCGAGATTTGAAAAAGGATGAAAATATTACCTAGGATTTGAAGAGACCGGGAAACTCCGTCCTGATGTGATCTTCGCGCTCCCAGGTAGCTTCCTCTTCTGTGTGGTTACTCCACTGAATCTTGAGAAACTTGATGCTTCGGGTTCGGGTAGTTCGAAAGGCTTCTTCCAAAATACGGATGGGTACTTCGAGATAGGTCAGGTCATCGTTTATCTCTATGGTCTGATGGTCGATATTCTTGAACACTTCGGTCTTCTCGGGGACTTCGAGACACTTGCGAAGTAATGAGATATGGAACACATTGTGTACTGCTGACATCTCTTCGGGTAGCTCCAATTGATATGATACCTCTCCTTGACGGTTCAGAATTTTGAAAGGTCCGATATATCTGGGGGCTAACTTTCCTTTGAGTTGGAAACGCCGCATTCCCTTCAATGGCGACACTTTCAGATAAACAAAATCTCCTATGTTGAAGGCGAGGTCTCTACGTCTCTTGTCGGCATAACTCTTCTGTCGGGATTGGGCGGTCTTGAGGTGCTCACGAATCTTGTGAACCTTCTCTTCTGCTTCTCGTAGGATGTCGGGTCCGAAAATCTGACTCTCTCCTACTTCCGACCAGTTCAAAGGGGTACGACACTTCCTTCCGTACAGGAACTCAAATGGGGCCATTTGCAGACAGGCTTGGTAACTATTGTTGTAGGAAAATTCTGCAAACGGCAGACAGTCTTCCCACTTGGATCCATATTCTAACACACATGCTCTCAGCATATCTTCGAGTATTTGATTTACTCGCTCCGTTTGTCCATCGGTCTGAGGGTGATAAACGGTACTGAAATCTAAGCGGGTTCCTAAACCTTCTTGAACTTTCTTCCAGAATCTCGAGGTAAACTGCGTTCCTCGATCTGATACAATGTTCTTAGGGACTCTGTGAAAACTGAAGATTCTAGCGATGTATAACTCCGCTAGTTTCGAACTCTGATATGTGGTTTTGACGGGCAAGAAATGGGCGACTTTGGACAATCTGTCCACTATGACCCAGATAGAATCATTTCCCCTACTTGAAGTAGGCAGTCCAGTGATAAAGTCCATTCCTACAGAATCCCATTTCCATTCCGGAATCTGCAAAGGTTGCAACAATCCAGCGGATCTTTGATGTCCTGCCTTGACTCGCTGACATATATCACACTTGGCGATATAGCTTCCGATTTATCTCTTCATCTTATGCCACCAAAATTGCTCTTTCAAATCTTGATACATCTTAGTTCCTCCGGGATGGATAGAATAAAGAGTATCATGAGCCTCCTTCAAAATAACTTCTTTCAACTCAGAATCTGCTGGTATACAAAGGCGTCCTTTGTACCACAGAACTCCTTCTTCGTCTTTGGTGAATCCGGGTACTTTGCCTATACCGATACGACGCTTGATTCCGTCGATACTGGCATTTCCCTTCTACGCCTCTTTAATCTGACTGATCAAAGTGGGATGAAGTTCTATGCTAGCCAAAAATCCTTCACTTACTAATTCCATTCGAAAATCTTCCTTCTCTTTGTGCAAACTTGGTTGCTCCTTCAAAATCATGGATTTCAAGCGGCACGGCAATCTGCTAAGGGCATCGGCTACTACGTTGGCTTTACCAGGGTGATGGTGAATGTCCAGATCATAGTCCTTGATTAGCTCAATCCATCTTCTCTGCCTTATATTCAGCTCCTTCTGAGTGAATATATACTTTAGGCTCTTGTGATCTGAATAAATCTCACAACGATTCCCCATCAGGTAATGTCTCCATGTCTTCAGGGCTAGAACTACGGCTGCGAGTTCGCGGTCATGGGTTGGGTAATTTTGCTCATGTTGCTTCAATTGTCGAGATAGATAAGATATAACTTTGCCTTCATGCATTAGCACACATCCGAGACCAATCTTGGATGCGTCACAATACACATCGAAGGGCTTCGTGATATCTGACATGATTAAGATTGGGGCTGATATCAATCTCCTCTTGAGTTCTTGAAAACTCGCTTCACACTTGTTTGTCCATTCAAACTTCTTGTCCTTATTCAGCAATTGGGTCATGGGTCGGGCGATACTCGATAATCCTTCTACGAATTTGCGGTAATATCCCGCCAATCCGAGAAATGCACGAACTTGGGTTTGAATGGTTGGGGCTTGCCAATCTTCTACATCTTTTTGGCAGGGCCAACGGCAATTCCTCCGGATGATACAATGTGACCGAGGAATCCTACCTCCTGTAACCAGAATTCACATTTGCTAAACTTGGCATACAACTGATGCTCTCTAAGGCTTCCAAGAATGGTCCTTAGGTGTAGCTCATGTTCTTCTTCTGATTTGGAATAAATCAGAATGTCATCAATGAAAACAACGACAAACTTATCCAGGAAGTCCATAAAAATCTTATTCATGAGGTTCATGAAATAAGCGGGGGCATTGGTTAATCCGAAAGACATGACTGTATACTTGTATAGTCCATATCTGGTGGTAAAGGCAGTCTTTGGAATATCCTCTGCACGAATTTTGAGTTGATGATAGCCAGTTCTAAGATCAATCTTAGAAAACACTTTGGCACCGGTCAACTGATCAAAAAAATCTTCTATTTTGGGCAAGGGGTACTTGTTCTTGATGGTGACATCATTCAATTTCCGATAATCCGTACACAAACGGTTACCTCCATCCTTCTTGTCCACAAACAAGACAGGTGATCTCCATGGGGACGCACTTGGTTGAATTAATCCAATTTCCAACATGGAATCCAGTTGCTTCTTCAGTTCTGCGAGCTCTGACGGGTTCATACTATAGGGTCTCTGGGCTATGGGTCCTGTTCCGGGGATTAGTTCAATGATAAACTCAATATCCCGATCTGGGGGCATACCGGGCAAAACATTTGGAAATACATCGGGGTATTCACAGACTATCCGGACTTGGTCAATGGTAGGTTGGGCTATACTCTTGTTGCATTTGAATTGACGAGGTAAGGTTTCAGATATATGCTCGACTGATATTCCGGCGGTACTGGTCATAGTGATGGCTTTCTTGGCACAGTCAATCAATCCTTTATGTTTGGACATCCAATCCATTCCTAGTACTACTTCCAAACCTTTAGTTTCGAGTACTATCAGATTTGCATAAAAATCTATGCCATGGATTCGGATAGGGACGGCTTTGCAAATTTGCCTAGCCTTTGTGGTTGATCCGGGAATTTGCACAATCATCACATGCTTCAATTTGGTTGGTTGAATTTTACTAGTGCATGCAAATTCTTCGGTGACAAATTAATGCGATGCACCAGAGTCAAACAACACTCGTGCAAGTATTGAATTAACAGAAAACATACCCAGCACGACGTCTGGCGCTTCTTGGGCTTCTTCAGCATGCATGAGAAAAAGACGGCCATTGCAGTTGAGTGAATTCCCTGGGGCAAATCTTCTTCCGGGCTGAACACGACGCTGTTGCTGAGCTGGGGCATTGGCATTGGGGGCTGTAGCATTCTTCTTGTTGGGGCACTCATTGGAATAGTGGCCTTTATTTCCACAGTCATAACAAGTCACTTGTGACTTGTCCTTGGTCAACCAGCACAACATTACTTCCAGTCCTAGGGGCAGGGTTGGTGTTGGCGGTAGCATTGTTGTTGTTGAACTTGGGTGGGGCACGGTTGAAATTGCTAGAGTCGCCGGGGTTGTTGTGATTTCCTTCGGGTCTAGGGTTTCCACGGTTGGGATAGGTTGGACGGTTCATCGGGGGTCTGTGGGTTCTTGGGGAAAATCCTGGAGATGGGTTGGGGCGATACTTTGGGGTCTGATGGGTTCCTAGCTGATGCATCATGCGACGCTTGTGGTTCTCATTGGCTTGGTTGATCTTTCCTTCCATCTGGATAGCGGAGTCGACAAGGGCTTCAATATCCGCAAAGGGGATATTGACTAACACTGTCTGCATCTCGTCATGCAGACCATTCAGGAATCTTTCTTTCTTCTTGGCTTCAGTGTCTATCTCATCCGGGGCATACCTAGCTAATGACAAAAATTTGTCACGGTATTCCACTACCGACATCCTTCCTTGTTTCAGCTCTCTGAACTCGTCTCTCATTCTCTTGATCAAACCCGGTGGCACATGAGTTCTGCTAAACTTGACCTTGAATTCCTCCCAGGTCATCATCTGGCCTCCGGTCATTGCACGAACACTGTTCCACCATGCCCTGGCATCTCCGGCTAGATAGTGGGTGGCGAACAGGACTTTCTCATTGGCTTCCACTCCAGCGACTTCTAGGTTATTTTCCATGGTTTGCAGCCAATCATTGGCGTCTAGGGGCTCTTCCAACTTAGTGAAAACAGGTGGGTTGGTGTTCTGGAAATTCTTGAGCTTAGATCCATGGTTGTCCTGATTTCCGTGGCCTTGGTTGTTATGGGCAAGCTGGGCTATCTGCTGCAGGGTGGCTAGGTTGGCTTGACGTTCCGCTCTTTCAGCTTCGCGGTCAGAAGTCAACACTTGTAGAATCTGCAACATCAGGTCCGAGGCTGAACCACTTCCTCCACGTGGCATTTGAAGATTGAGATAGATCATGAGGAAAGAGGGAAATTTCTAAGGTTTCGGGGACTTTGAAAAGTTTTAAAGGTTTGACTCGGATTTTCTAGCAACTTGCTTTTTCATTCATTCATTCATAGCACCCAGTACAACACACACCACAACAAAGAAAAACAGATGGTTTTAAGAACCATTCTGAGAACTATGATACAGTGGGACCGAATACTACTCACTACGCTAGTGCTCAAGTGCTACTACTCCTAGGAGTTTGTGGCTTCATCATCTTCATCATCATCGATGAAGGCAAAATCATCCTCATCGGTGAAGAAGTCCATGGCCTGATCCTCCAGAAAATCATCGTCATCGCTGAGATAGGAGTAAGGGTCTCCACGAAGATCCTCTCCCGCGTTCTCCCTTTCCTCCAACTGCATGTCTCTCTCGTGGATGGTCTCCTCCAAAGATGAGATGCGGTGGCGAAGACGGGCAATGATGCGCTCCTTCTTGTCGAGATGACGGCGACGAGACTTGCGATCCTTTGCTAGCATGGCGATGGTCTGATCCTTCGTCTTGATGATGGCAGACTTGTGGTTGGAGTAGTCACGACAGTTGTCCAACTCCTGCTGACGATCATACATCATGAAGCTAAGGTGGTCCAATTGAGTCTTCAGCTCGGGGTGGTATGGGGCTTCCAGGGGTTGTCCATTTGATTCACACCTTGGGCAAAACTCAAAGCGAGTACCCTTGATCTGATTGATGCTATGCCCACACAGACGGGAAAGAGCTTCCTGCATTACTCTGGCAAGTCCATCGAGCCAGTTGTTTTCCCTCAAGGTAAACTGAATTCCTTCCGTAGTGGGAGGTTCAATTTTTCCTCGGAGACTTGCAACAATTAGCCACTGCAGGTCTTCTCCTCCTTGATCATTCAGCTGAGCTCCGAAGAACTCGGGGTGCGGACGCTCCAGAAGTTCCGAAAGCTGGTCCAAATCCCTCTCAAAGATAAGGTCTCCTCCATTCCCCAGTTGGTAAAACTTGCCGTACTTCACGTCCATCTATAAAAATAGAGGATGAGTAGGTTAGCAGAGTGATCAAGTGTGTCAAAATTTTATGTATTTTGCAAGAGTTTTTGAGGAACATGAATTTTTATGAAAGAATCAAAGAGGTAAGAATGAGAATAAGTTTTTGTAAATATTTGTTTTCTTTGGTTTTGAAACTAAGTTTTTGGTTCAAACGTCCAGTCTAACTAGGGTCTCCTATGGTCAGGATGGCTCTGATACCAACTTGTCAACACCCGGATTTTTCAATCCTAGATGCCTGTTATGCCATACCTCGCAATCCCAGGATTACCATTTTTGCGAGACATAACAGAATTGGATACCATAGTACATCATCCATTACAACGATACATAAGTTCTTACATGAATAGGGATATCATGATCCAGTTCTTAATACAACATCAACCAGCGGAATACGTAATAATAACGGTAGCGTAGGCGAAGCTCCATCTTCGGGGTCACAGGCAATGCTGACGATGGGAGATGATCCTAGTTGTCGTAACCTTCCTAGGGTCCATCTTCCAGGTACTCCTCTTCATAGTCTGGCCATGGGAATAGCCAGGGACAAATCCATGAGTACTCTTTAAGTACTCGCAAACTAATACTAACAGGTAAAGGGGTTTTTTGGATAATAGGACACTAGGCTCTAGGGTTGTTTTGCAAAAGCCAGATTTATCTCTACTAAGTTCCAAAGCTAGTCACAATTTTATAACTCCTAAGTGGGATCTTGTAACTCATGTCACAATTCTATTGTGGTCAAGTCAAAGTCTCAATTCATTTCACAAATCAATTTTGAAAAGTCTGACGGGGGAAACAGTATGGCCACTCCAACTGTCCATAACCGCGGACGCGGCTATTCGAATAGTTTGACAATCTGTAGAGATTGTACAGTTTCACCACAACATTCGATACATACGTCAGGAACAAATCCTGAATTCACCATACTTAGTATGCGGATAATCAATCCTAACCTTTCAATTACACGCCCTAGTATAAGTACCTCTCCTGTGAGTTTGGCCTCCCAACCATGACCAACTGTCATCTTGGGTACTGCACAGGTGGACAATCTTCACAAGGTAGCCTCATCTTAGACCTTGGCCGTGAGGGAGCTAATACTAAGGTACATAAGTTTCCAGTCAAGCCCTACCCAATCTTCAGGTATTGTGGTTGTACGATAAAATTGGAATGGTATCGCATCCAGACAACCATCAGTTTTATAAAAGGGCTAAGGCTCATGCCTCAACATTTTCATCACCAAAATCATCAGGTGTTTGGAAACACATGTCCAAAACATTTCAATTGAATGATCCATCATTCTAAGGTTTTCATAACCATTTTCTCACCAAGTATTCCCATCTAAAGTTGATCAAGTTTTATGCTTAGCACTAGCATCTACAAGTGGGGGTAAGCAATAATGAGGGGTGGTAAACTAGTGGAGTTCTAACTAAGTTCAATCTCATGCCTTAAGATGACATCAAGATTATCTAGCTTAGGCCAAATTTTATGCTCTTTATGCAACCTTCAAGTATATTTCTAGTATCTATAATTCACTTAAGTAACTCTAAGTAATAGCTTTGATAAAGAAATAAAGTAAGAAGCTTGCAAATAAAATTAGGATTGGTTTATCAAGTGGGTGTGATCATATATGCTTAAAGCATATAGTAGGCATGGTAACAAGCAAGTATTGGCTTGCATAGGTAAAGTATCTTGCAAGTGTTAGCTTGCATCAATGTCAATATAAGCTTGCATAGGTATAGAATCAGCTTGCCTTGTGCAGAGCAGTGGTTGAAGTTCTCCTCGGCTTCTTCTTCGTAGTATCCTCCTTCCTCCTCGTATCCTTGGTCGGTACTAGCGTCTATGAATAAATACGAGGTACACAATCACCAAACAATACTTAACTACTTGCAATCATCACACACAAGGGTCCTATAGATGATCTAGCATCATCTCTAACATTACAAGTTTAAGGCTTGGTTTAATTCCTTTTATTTTTATAAAAGTAATTTCTACTCATTGAAAAACTACTTAAGATTTAATATTCTCCAACCCAAATATGGGATCATGTTGACACATGTCATCACCACATATTGTAGTCCAAGGGAATGTGATTTAAAGTGGTGTCACAATTTAATAAGGTTTTACCCTTTTATTTTATTTAAATATAATGACTAGAAATGCCTATGTAGCATTATTTTATTACTTGAACATTATTTCTGCAAGTAAACCTATATATTTTTATATATTCTGAAAGGTATGGTTAAATGTGATTTTTGAGAGTTGGAATCAACTCAAAAGCTATTATGGTTTAAATTTGAAAAAGTTTGAATTCAGAAAAGCTTCTGCCTTGTTAGTTTTACCATGGATGATATATAGATCCAAATGACTTGAATCCAACAGGATTGGATTCAGTATTCATAGACCTTTCCAACAAAATTGGTTTCATTCAAATTGGTGCACTGAATCGATCTGGATTGATTTTTGAAAATGGGTACAGAAGTGTGTTTGAATCAAAAAGAAAAAGATTTAATTCAAATCACTAGGCTGCGGGAAAAGATTCTTGAAGGCCTTGAGCTTGATGCTTAAGTGGGTGTCCCCACTTTCCAGTGAGACAGGGAGGGGTGAAGTGGTACGGGGCAACATGGGTCGTTCGATCTGATTCTAATCCAACGGCCGAGAGTCATCGTCGATGCGAGACAACGCCGGCGACAAAGAAACCTAGTGCGGCCAGTGAGGGTTGCCGGGGGTCCACCGGGGTGCTGGCGAGGGTCGGCGAGGCGGGCGAACGACGAAGTCGACAACGGCGAACTCAGGGGTGGTCGCGGCAGCTCCTGGGGTGGACGAAATCGATGGCTTCCTTCTTCTCCAGAGGCGGCGGGCTCTGGTGAAATTCCGGCGAGGTGGTGCTCGCCTTGCTCCGGGAACGGTGTGGCACGATCAGTGACGAGAGGGGAGTGAGATGGTGTGAAGAAATCGAGCGGGGGTGGCCTCTATTTATAGTCGAGCAAGGGGACCGACGGGCGACGGTGAGCTTCGTCGAAGCGATGTTACTGGCGGCTATTGGCATGGGCGAGGGTAGGGCGGTGCGGTGTTCCTGGCGATGCTCAAAGACATGGTTTGGCGTGGGCGGGTGCGGCAGCTTGTCTGAACATGCGACGCTCTGCGGCAGAGGCGGCGTCTTTGACGGCGAAGCGGTGGCATGGGGCGGTCTCCTGGGTCGGTGGGGATTGTGTATGCACGTGGCGAGGGCGGCGCGCGGTCTGTGGGCTTCGGTCGAGGGTGGTGCTCTGGTGCATGCTCGGCATGGTCACTGGCGGTTTGTGCGCGGTCCGTGCGTGTGGTCTAGTGGTTGGCAAGGTTCGAGCGGTGGACAGGGAGTGGTGGTGGACGGTGGGCTGCCTCCCAGACATGCTGGCTAGGCTTGTATCTCCTCCTAGCTTGCTGTTGACATGGGGGTGACATGGGTGTGCTCGGCTGTTCACCATTGATGGCAATGGAAAGCTCACAGTGGTGCTAGTGCTTGGTTAATCTTCCTAGATGATCTACTGAGCTGGTTGTGAGCTAAATAGGAAACAAGTTAGGCCAATTTTACTGCACACTATAGTGTTTGATGTTTGTTTGATTTGTATCTGCAACCTGTTTGATGAAATGGCCGCATGAATTCAAGTTTTGAATTTTGAAAAGATTTTTGGTGGGTTTGCTAGGTTGGTGTTGGTGAGTCTACAGATGCTTGGGTTTTGAAAGTTGAGCTTGTTTGAGTGGTTTTTGAAAAAGTTGGATCTTCCCATATGATGAAGATTCAATTTTGAATTTTCATTTAAACTATGCATTTTAAAGTTCTGGATGATCACAAAGTGGGCCTTGATACTTTGTTAGGAGTTCATTCAAGGGGTGCAACGATCCAGAAAAGTTTCTGTTAGGTTCTGAAAATTTGAGACAGCCAAAGTAGGCATGGGAGTTAAATTGGTCAAAGTGACCATTCCTTTAATATATTTGTTTTGATTTACTTGTATTTAGGAAAAGTGTGGGAAATGTTTTAGATGGTGTTTATTTCACCTAAGAAACATTGTACAAGCAATGAAACAATCAAACAAGGTGGTTTCAAAGAATTTCAAAATCCATGCATACACATATGCATGCATTCATAATTTTATTTAGAAAAGTTTTTGTTAACCCTAAATGTTGATGACTAATTCTTGATGATCCAAGCTTAGTATTTTTGGGATGTTACATCGGGTTAGTGATGAACACTTTTTCCGACGGGAGTAGCCCCTGAGTCTATGTTCGGGTGCATGCATCGGGGCATAGACTTCATGTTTTTATTCGGATGAGTTTGACTCCTCTTTGAACAGTCATGACATCATTGATGACGAAGATGGCGTGCCACAGTTTCTATTGTTTGGACGTAGCCTTGTACAGGCCCCAATGTTCAGTGTGACGTGTGGGCGACGGAGTGGTGCTGCTGTTACTGTGCGGCCCCACCTGTAGCGCGAAAATCTAGACACTGTGTGACCGCCAGCGGATTTACCGCAATTGTATTAACTGCATGGGATATTTTCCCTTTGTCCTCATTCCTGCGTGGCTGCATCTCGCTTCTTCTGACACTTCAAGGCTTGTAATCAATGGTGTATATTTTCGCCGTATTTTTTTATATTAAAGGGGCTAGGGATTTACTTATTTTCTCCTTATTTGCCACCATCTTATCCCCTGCTCTGTCCCTTAGAGCTCTTCCTTGTTCTTGCGCTCTTCTAATCTTGCTTTTCCCTTTCGTACTGTTTTATCCACGAACCGCCATGGGCCGGTACAAGGGAGCATCCTCTGCGGCGGACGCCACCGCGAAGAAGACACATGCCACTGGATGGATGTCGTTGAAGTGTACTGCGCGCGAGCTGCGCGAGGCCCACAGCTCGCACCTGCTGGAGGAGAGCTCCTGCAAGCTGCCCAACAACGAGGGCACACCTTCACCGGAGGCAGGATGGTGGGTAATGTTCATGTCTTTCCTCTTTCGTGGTCTCTCTCTTCCTGCCCACGAATTTCATCGTGGGATTCTCTTTGTCTACGACGTACAACTCTACCAGCTTATGCCAAACTCCATTCTCCACATCGCTGTTTTCATCACCTTGTGCGAGTGTTTTCTTGGAATCCATACCCACTGGGGCCTGTGGAAACACTTCTTTTTTGTCCACTGTAATGCCACCGATACTGTCGTCCATGACATTGGTGGCGTGATAATCTCTATGCGCTCAGATGTAGAGTACTTTGATGTGAAAACTGCAGACTCTATCCAAGGTTGGAAAACAAAGTGGTTCTATATCAAGGACCAACAGATCGAGGGTCAAAAGTTCGGGTTGGGCCCCTTTGACCCGAAAAAACCTGCTGGAGGATCGCATCCTAGGAAAGAGCGCCCTTCACCCGATGAAATGAAGGTGATCAAGCCACTGCTGGACCGGATCAAGAAGCTGCGTACTGGTGGATTGTCAGGTCTCCAAATCGTGAAATATTTTTTCGGATCTGTGTTCAACCTCTCCAAGCTCGGCTGGCTGGTAAGTGGACCTATACTGGTCTAAAAGATCCAATGAGAATTACACCCGAGGATCTAACGCATAAAGTTCTGGAGAAAAGGGTATGCTCGTTCACGACATTCACGGAGAAGAGCCATGTTCCCGCTGAGTTAAACCCTTCACTAAGAAGCATCCTGCTCCTGAGGTAAAGCTTTTCTAACTTTCTCGTCCATTTAATACTGCTATCCTTACTTTGTAATTTATTGTATTCTTTTTTGTCTTTGTAATATGCCCTTTATTAACAGGGACATGATCATCTGTTTTGTCTGCCTCCACGTCCTAAGGCTGGGGATCTACCCGACAGTGCCACTGTATCCGAGAGATACCATGAAGTTCCTGGCACTGTTGATGAGGACGATGCTACATCCGCAAGTTCTTCCCATGATACTGCTTCGATACCTTCGGCTAGCATCGAAGATTTTGAGGTAGTTCCTGCTGCGGGTAAATGAAAGCGCACTGATCATGTTGAAACGATCGAGGCTCTAACGATTTAACAGGGTCCAAGCTGCAAAATATCAAACATGGTCGTGTTGCTCCCCGCAAGGTGATATTTCGGCTGGTGCAAGATATCAGCTCGTAAGTTTCTTATCCTTTTGCTTTTGTTTGTGTATTTTTTCCGTGAAATACTCAATCGATAAATACTTGTTTCACCAAGAGCGAAGAGGATGATTATGCATCTCCAAAATTGCTAGCTGGTACCACAACTACGACTCCTCCTCCAAAGTTTATGGTCCAACAATCAAGCGCAACTGAACTTGTAGAAAAGCCTACCGCTAAAGTGGATCTGAAGAACACAACTTCGTCGCCCTTTGATCCACCATTGAAGAAAAAGATAACTTCCATCAAGAGTGTAGCCATAGCCGAAAACCCTTCAGAACCTGACATGCAAGATGTGAGTGCCTAATATATTTATTTCCTTGGGGTTCCTTTCTTTTTTCAGCCCCCAAGTAACTTTGTCTCTCTTTGTACAGCCGCTGATCTGCGAAATGGTCGGAATGGCCTCTCGTTTCATCAAGATCCACCATGATTCCAAAGAGTTCAAAGGTATGTCTGTTTACTTTCCACTGGATTTTCTATACCTGATCATTTAGGTGTGCTGAAAATTCTTCTTATGACATAGCTGCTGCCAAAGAATATGCGGTTATTCGCGATTAAGCGCTAAAGTGAGTGGATGAGATGGAAACCGAGCTAAAGCGGACAAAATTGCTTCTTGAAAAATCCAAGAAAGATGCTTCTTCCGAGGCAGAAGCACTCCAAAAGAAAGCTGAAGCCGCACATATGCGGGACAAGGATCTTCGCCTTCGTGTGGAGGCCTTGAATGCCTCCCTAGCCAGTAAGTTTTGTTGCTCCATTCATTGGTATAATTTTGTTCCTTTTTCTTCAAAATCCCGAATTAAGCCTTCCCCTTCTTTTTGTAGAAATCACTGGTCAATCTTTGGCTCTACAAGAAGGGTTCAAATATGACCCTTTGTCGGATGCTATTGGTACTCTAGCGGCGAATAGCGTGCGTGGGCGCAATTTGTTGATTCGCTCCCACCGTGCCTTCAAGACCCTTCATGCGTAAAATTTTCCAAAGAAGGACGTACCCACGGACCTAAATGATTCGATAACCATATTCCTTGCGGATCCAAATCCGTTGACGGGGTATAGTCTGACTCAGTCGAAGAACGGCGAGAAAATATCAACAGCACTTGCGCTTGCTCATGGCGAGAAGATCGACTAGAAGAAGGTTAGATACTCTCTTCCATTCAATGACGCTGGCAAAGAAATTGAGCTTAAGCCGTTTATAGATAAGGCGAAGAAATTTTCTCACATGTTGTTGTCTATTGGCACAGGTCAAGAGTTCTCTGATACTAAGGCTTCAACTGATACTCCTTCTACGAGTGCTGATGCTACCTCCAAGCCTACCACAGATGCTCCTTCGGCTAGCATCACCGCTTCAGCCGAAAAATCTGCTTAGTAGTAGCTTCTGTTCATTTCTTACTTGTAAAAGACTTCGTTCTTTGCTTATTTTGTTGCGTGCTTCGGTTGTAGACGCTATTTCATCCTTGTGTATATTGCTACCCTGTATGGGTTTTTATAGTTGCAGTCGAATATGTGAATTCTGTTGGGCCACGCAGAGATAAAACAAAACTTTTTCCTCTAACGTGGTGATCCCAAGATCTAGCTGAGGTAGGAGGCCACGAGGTTTACCACTAGACGCGCAGTTGCGGATTACTGATGAAGCACGTTAGTTGATGCAGTGCAGTCCTCACGATCCGATCGTCCTGGTGCTGATCGCACAGCACCTCTGCTGGTATCCACACGTACAAGGAGGAGCGCCGGCGGCGAACTGCTAGGTTCATTACGGCGGCAGGACTGCTGTGGAGCTAGGGTTTCCAACACATGGAATGACCTAACGGAACAACGATTAACCCTTCTGGGTTAAGGCGCTCCACTATATATAGGGAGTAAACGTGGGCTCTGCTCGCGCGACCCGTTCACTAAAGCCCATATAATACTAGTCACCGTGAGTCCAACTCAATAACTCAGTCCTAATCTGGTTTAGGTCCAACCCAACCAGATTACAGATTCGGATCCAATCCGATCTTGCTCCCGCTCTTAAGTGTGTGACCCCGCAGGCTCATGGTTACTTGGACACGATTGGAGTCCGACTCTCAATCGATCAGTCGGTAGCGGCTCCTAGCAGAACGTGCCGACTCCCAAGTACCAAAGAGTCATGACGACTTGCCTTTCCAATGCGACTTACGTCTGAGTCCCTTTTGCCTCACGATATACCTTGTCAGACTATAGGCGAATATATGTCATCCCTTAAATAGTCCGACTCTCTTCTCGATCCAAGATAAGTGATTCACCCGACTAACTCTTAGTCGATCGTCTCGGTTAACACTTAACTGAGTCATGCATGGCCATGCTTTCCGAATCATATCTCATGAGAGGGCCCAGAGAATGTCTCTCCGAGTGGAGGGGCAAAATCCCATCTTGGTTATTCACATCACGCAGCTTGATTCTCAGTCGACCCAAACCCGCTTTATAATCGCCACGGATTGATCAACGTTTGATAGAACCTAAGTCGGTGATCCTCAACTCGGACTATGCAACAACCTCAGATCTAAGGATTACATTGATTGAGATATACAAATAACAGCTAAGTTCGTTGTACCTCAATATGGGTCAATCGGACTCGCTAAACTCTTTAGCCGAATCTGTGCAAGTTGGAATAGCATCTCCATGCCCATGACAAGTGGAACCGAGTCATCAAGCCAACTTTCACATTGGTCTAAGTTGTGTGTCCAGCACAACCTCAATGACCAAGGATATTTAGTACAAACAACATGAATGCATAGTTCCACAACCGAATCACATATTCAATGATACACATCAGATGTTTATACAAGGACTACTTAATAACTTTATGAATACAATGGGAAATATCATCATACATGATTGCCTCTAGGGAATATTCCCAACAAATTCTTCGTCTTGCTATATTATATTCCGGATGATGCCTGATATCGCTAATCCTTCGACAGATCCCTCTGAGACAGTTGTATGTGCAACTTCCAACACAGCCACTCGCGTAATTTACCCTCCTTTGTATACTAAAAATATCCAGCACATAAAATGGTTGGAAGCTAAACTGCAGGCTATACAAGTCATGGTTGATGTCGCCCAGTCAAAAACCCTAAAAACTTTGGAACATGAAGCTTTTCTATTGGAGGAAATCCCTCTGAGCGAGAAGATGCTCTGTAAGTGTTCCCTGCTGAGCCCCCGAGTATTTTTGCGTGACCTGAAGGTTTGTAACATGATTTTTTTTACTCTTTCATGCATCTTATTGAGTGAGGTGGAAGAAGGGCATTGACTGCACACTCGAATGAATGCGCTGATAGAAGCCTTCCGAGGAACTAACAATGATTTTTGGACTAACCACAAACGTGCTTTCACGCTTGCACTTCTCCAGGATCGAGTGTCCGAGGTGGAGGATTTCGTCGAATGCTATCGCCGAGCATTATCCATAATTTATAATGCCATGTTTCCTTGAGACGTACAACCTCAGTGCCTAGCTAAATTGATGGCAAAATTTCAGCGGGGCGAGAGGATTCGCCATTATATCAAACTTCAATTAGTTGCACGTGCAAAGTTGGCCTTTGCATGGGTTCATTCCCATTACCCACTTTTAACTTAGATTTCATATCTCACCATCTTCTTGTCTGCGAGATGCTGAATTTATCATAGCCCCTCATTATCAAGCCGCTCGTCGCCCTGCTATTCGGGTCGTCCGAAAAATGTTGAATGAAGACAAAGATTTTTTCCTTAACTTCGAGTTATAAAAAATCCTGCATAGAAGATGCAAAAAATATATATGTAAATTGTGTTTCGTAAAGTGTTAATATATACACGTGTTTGCATGTCTGTTTTTTGTCAAAGTTTAGCTTTTTAGCCTGTATGCGAGACCCTTTCATTTGTCTGACGCCCTGGGGCCGAGTCAGCTATTCAGGTCAAGGATTTTTAGGCTAGAGGGTGTAGCCAGATATTTCGTAGCGCTTTTTCGCGAAGCCCCCGAGTATAGCGTGACATGTTGTTTTTGTAAACACTTTGTGATATGACGAGTCACCGAGTATCGGGTGGGTGATGAAACATAGATTTCAAAACATGAACAATATAGACTGAGCATAAATAACTTAGCTTTATTGATCTTCGGGAACAGAGGTACATGTGACATAATCGCCTTACCGTAGGCCTTATTGTATATAAAATACGAGTTTTTGGCTGATAAGCTTGGAAGTAGGCCTTATTAAATGTAAATTGCGGAAAGTAGAAAAAACGATGCTAGGCATAGAACCGTCGCAGATGCGCAACGTTCCACGGGTTGGGAGTATTTGACTCTAGTCTTCTTGTCTTGAAGCTGCTACACCCCGCCGGGGATATAACTTTAGTGACGATGAAAGGCCCTTCCCACGGGATTCCATTTTATAGTGGCCATCTTGATTGAGGCAAAGGACTAGGTCCCCAACGACGAAGGACCTGGGACACGGTCAACGACTATGATAGTTGTGCAGGTTCTGCCGGTATTGTGTTGCCCGTTGTAGAGAGACGTCTCTTTGTTCATCGAGTGCATCAACATTATCTTCAAGTGCTTCTTTTGACGCTTCTTCGTCATAATTGACGACCCGAGGAGAGTCATGACTTATTTTGACTGGAAGCACGACATCTACACTGTGGACCAGAAATAAAGGGGTTTTATGTGTGGCGGTATTTGGAGTCGTTCGCAAGCTCCATAGGACGGAGGGTAGCTCGTCTACCCAGGCGCATTTTGCTCTATAGAGTGGGGCTAATAGCCGTTTCTTGAGGCTGTTGGTGATGAGACCATTTGCTTTTTTGACTTGCCCGTTTGTTTGCGGGTGAGCCATTGAGGCGTAGCTGATGTGGAGCCAGTTCGAACGGCCAAATCAATGGTATGGGAGCCAGTTCTGCATCTAGTGCGTTGGGATTATTGGGAAGCGCTGGCATGCCTCGCATGTTCTTACGATGTCCTTGGCGTCTTGGACCACTATAAGCCAATAAAATCCTTCTCGGAAGGCTTTTGCTGCAATTGCACGATTGCTGGCATGATGCCTGCATATTCCTCCGTGTATTTCCTTGAGAATGAGCGACCCTTGTTCGGGTGTGACGCAAGGCTGGAGTACTCCTGAGATGCTCCTTTTATAGAGTTCACCCTTGATGATCCTAGAGGCCTTGGAACGTCGGGTGATACGTCTTGCTTCAACTGTGTCTTCGGGTAATTCTGTAGGGTTCATAGCATAGAAAACAAAACATTTCTACCATGAGAACGCACAAAACAAAGATCCAATCTATGGAAAATCCAAGATCAAATCTATGTGATATGTGCAGTGAGATTGATGAGAACTAATCTTTGAAGATCCAAAAGCCTTAAAGAGATCTAATCTCGTGGTTGATGTAGTCGTTCACTTGCCGATCTCAAGATCGCGATGACGATCCTTCCGGCACCACGTTCCTGCAGCGCTTCCACACTTGGTCACACGTACGGTGTCTATGAAGACCTTCCTATCCTTGTTCCAGCGGGAATCAGAGGTAGTAGATACCCTCGGAATCCTAGCAGCATGACAGCGTGGTGGTGGTGGTGGAGGAGAAAACCTGCAGGGCATCGCCTAAGCCGGAGCAGGAAGACGAAGGAGGGAGGAGAGCTAGCGGCTAGGGTTAGGAACGGTGCAAAGGGGGTCGACCACCCCTCCCTTCTATATATAGAGGGAGGGTGCGGCTAGGGCTTCCCCCTTTTCCCTCCACCTCCTAGGGTCGGCGCAAGGGGAGGGGGGAAGGAAACTTGCCCCCCTAGTCTTCCCCCCAAACCCTAGGGGTTGTCCGGTTGGGACTCTTGGTCCTGGTGCGGCTAGTGCATGGCCCCCCGCAGCATTCCCTCAGCCCATGTGGCCCCTCCCGGGGTGGTGGGCCCACTGGTGGCCCTCTAGAACTTTCTAGAAGCTCCGATCAAAATACCAAAAACTTTTCCAAACCCCGAAAGTTGACTTCCTTTATATGAATCTTATTATCCGGACCTCCTCGTGATGTCCTGGATCCAATCCAAGACTCCGAACAACATTCGGTCTTGAACTCACATTCCATATCTACTTTAAACAACATTGAACTTTAAGTGTGTCACCCTACGGTTCGCGAACTATCCAGACATGATCGAGACACCTCTCCAATCAATAACCAATAGCAGGACCTGGAGATCCATAATGGCGGCCACATATTCAATGATGACTTCGTGATCGAAAGAACCATTAACATACAATATTGATTCCCTTTGTCGCGTCATACTTTACTTATCCGAGGTTCGATCATCAACATCTCCATACATAGTTCAACCTCGTTACCGATAAGTGCTCTTTATTCATACTCTGATGTACCATCCCTTGTGACCTAGTCACATGCTTGCAAGCCAATTGGATGACACTCCACCAAGAGGTCCCAGAGTATATCTATCCGTCATCAGGATGGACAAATCCCACTCTTGATCCATGTGCTTCAGTCCATACTTTCAGAGTGCCCAATGCCACCTTTATAACCACCCAGTTATGAAGTGGCGTTTGATGTCATCAAAGCATTCATCCATCATTGGTGATTAACATGATCTCATGGTCGAAGGATTAGGTTACTATGTATTTGAAAGCTTGTAGCAAAACAAACTTAATGACTTGATCTTGTGCTATGCTTACTATGGGTGTTTGTCCATCACATCATTCTCCTAATGATATGATCTTGTTATTAATAACATCTAATGTTCATGATCAGGAAATCATGATCATCAATTAACCAACAAGCTAGTTTAATAATAGGCTTACTAGGGACTCTTCTATGTTTACAAAACACACAAGTATTAATGTTTCATGTTAATACAATTATAACTTGGGATGCAAATATTTATCATAAACACAAAGATATAATAATAACCACTTTATTATTGCCTCTTGGGCATATCTCCAACAGTCTCCCACTTGCACTAGAGTCAATAATCTAGTTTTAAAAACTTGTGCATTCAAAACCTACGACTTTCTAGTGTTGTATATACACGATTGCAAGTGGTAAACATAATCTTCAGATCTAACACTTTCAGGTCCGTGTGTATTTGCATGTCTTTGCATCTCTACGCATCACTCATTCTCTAATGAGATGGCATTGTATAAATTTGGTCCTTTGGTGAGAACTTTAGTTCCTTGGGGTTAAATCATGTCGATGCTATTGTCATACAATATATCTTCACAGTACTAGCCCGCTGTGAACCACACCTAGTTTGATGACAAACTACTTGACACAAATGCTCTCTTTTGCTGCTACAATAGCAGACATATACTTAGCCTTTTGTCGTAGTATCTGTCACAATGTCTTAACTTTGGAAATCATCTAAATCCGTTATGGAATCTCCTTTCCATTACATTGTGCCACCCATAGTTTAAATTGAGATAAACTTAATTTGTAATTGTGACAAAACTAGTATCAATGTAACACTTTACAATGAACTATCTATCTATTTGTCACCTCTGCATAAATAACATATTCTTAGTTCTTCCATAGATCATAAGAATATCCTTACTATTGTCCAATGATCATCTTATGAGTCATTCTAGTATATGCTCATAACATTTAGAGAATAGGACATATCTGGATGTGTATATATCACAGTATGATTGATCAAAATATTCTTGCGATTTCACTCACCAAGTGTCAAAACAGTTGAATCTTGATTTAGTCCTTTTCCATGCGACAAGAACCTTTCTTGTCATTTCCATATTGAACTCTTTCAATATCTCATCTATGTACTTCCTGCACAATCATATTAGCGCCTCAATCTTTCCATATAGACATTGATGCCTAATATTAGGGTTACGCCTAAGTCTTTCATCAAAATCAAATTTTAATGAAATTCTTAACATGTGTCAATAAAAGATACATCATTTCCAATCAGAAATATGTCTTTCACATAATGTATTAGAAATATGTCTCAGTGCTCCCACTTAATTTCTTGCAAATGCAAGCATCTTCATCGTCTTCGATGAAATTAAACTCTTTTAACAGTTTCATCATGGTGAAGATTCCAACTCCGCGATGCTTACTTCAGCCATTGAAGTTTGCATGACCTTTTAGCATCCTTTGAATTAACAAAACCCTTTGAATCATTTCATGTACATGTCCTAGGTAACCATTCTATTAGAAGAACTTTGTTTTTTTGTTCAACTACCATATACCAAAAATATATGTAGTGGTTGCTACATTAATCCGTCCAGACTAAATATCGCTATGTAAGATCAAATCTTGTCATAATCAACTCCTTGAACATTGTCGTAAACTCTTTCCTGACATGTCGACTATTTCATAGATGTCAAACATCCATGTCTATTTCTTTATAGATCCAAATACGACTGATAGGGTTTACACCTTTCTAGAGGGTCTTCCACGTTCAAAAACTTGATTTCTCGTGTATGGAACTATCACGGATTTTATGGATTCAAGCCATTTGACGGAGTCAGGGCCCATCATTGCTTATTTGCATGTAGTCGGTTCATCATTGTCAAACAATAATGATTTAATTCTAAAATCTTGGTATTTCATTGTTTACTCGACCTACTTGGTTCAATAAGAAGTTAGATCCTCATGATGGCAACCTTTGAGGCACGTGATCCATGAGCATTGTGGCTTCCTCCGGGACATTTTCTGGTGCTGGGCTACTCAGCACATATAGCTAAGGTTCAATAACCTTATCAAAGTTCTATTGTCCTCCCACTTAACTTTTCACGAAAAATTCCTTCTCAAGAAACTCGACGTTCTAAGCGACAAATACTTTTGTCTTCTGTGTTGTGGAGGAATACTCAAAGTTTATTTGAAATACCCAAAGTTCTAAGCAACATTCTCATCTGAATTAGTTGTAAACATTTTACTTATGCCTAGCATACCAAGAATTAAGAAAGGACAACTTGGGTTTTATCCCAAACCATAACTTATATGGTGTCATTTCAACAGATCACGATGTAGCTCTTTTCAGCGTAAAAGTGGTAGTCTCTAAAGCTTAAGTCTTTAAAATATAATGGAAGTTTAATAAGTGAAACCTTTGATATTACCATGTCAAACAAGGTTTCATTACACATCTCGAACACTCCATATTACTATGGTGTTTTAGGAAATGCAAATCTATGGAATGATTCCTCAAATATTTAGGTGTTTTGCTAAACTTGTAACTCAAATATCTTCCTTTATGATCCAATCATAAACTCTTTATTTTCTTATTACAATGATTTTCCACTTCATCTTGAAAGTCTTTGAACATTCTCAAATATTTCACACTTCTTCCTCATTAAGTAAATATACAAATATATTCGCGCAAATTTTCGGAGAAAGCATATGAAGTTGAAATCCATCACTCATGACTACACATAATGGACTACATACATCAATATGTTTAAATTCTAGTTAGTCGTTCGTTCTTGTTTGGCATTTTAACGAAATTTCAACTATATCCACGAAAGTGTCACAAGTGTCATTTGATCAAAATCAAAAGACTCCAAAATTCCATCAACATGGAGTTTATACATGTTTTATTTCCAATATAATTTAAACAGCGGTGTCACTTTGTAAGTAATCTTTCAATCATTTTCTTGCGACATTTTTAGCATTATGTTTTTTATGGACGTGTTTTCTCCAACCAGACTTGTATATTATCCAAATATTATGGAATATTGTAATTATTTGAACACCCTTTTATTCTCATAATACCTAATCAAAATAAAAATTATTAAAAAAAATCTTGAAGTCAAGCTTTGATGTCAACGAGAAACACAACAAGACTTCATTTGTTTTCGATGAACATCATCACATATTCTCTTTCTAGGCCATTGCATTTCATGAATTGTGTTGTTCTATATGACACATCAGACCAACAAATTTGGTATCTAATACCCAAGAACCACATTGTTTAACAAGCAAAGAATACAACCATAATATGTATATCATGTATATACCTAAGTTGTACATTTCCAGTTGTCATGGTTATACCCCACGGGTACACAACATTGGCATACATAGTCCACCCAAAGGAAGGCCCACGACAAAGATACGCGACATGTGGATATTTCGGGTGGCCCAAGCCCATGAAGCCTTTGGATCCTTGGAGAACAAGACTAGAGTAGATAGAATTTCAAAGGGGACAAACCCTAATCTGTAACTGACTCAACCTACGCCCGGGATCTGCCTATCTATATAAAGTCTAGGAGGGAACGGCGAGGAGGACAATACTCACCTGATACGCACCTCACGCCAGATCGCATTCAAGACCTGTAACCTTCGGTTCCGCTTTAATCAAGAGTAGACAAGCAGGAGTAGGGTTTTCCCTCCGGGGCCTGAACCTGGGTAATCCTCGTGTCCCCGTGTTGCTTGTCTGATAACCATTCCGCGATCTCCAGCATCCCCATCGTCTCCAAAACCCATGTCCGTAACAATGAGCATTGACGAGATCGAACCTCGTCAATTGGCGCCGTCTGTGGCATCTGGGGACGCTGATTGTGCGATCGTGACGGTCCCATCCAGAGCGATCTACAACTCGGCATCGACGGAGAATCATCTCCTCTTTGGCACCTTCGACTTCACCGCCCACTCTCCAGCCACCCTAAGGGATTTTGAGTCCGGACGATGGGCTCGAGATCTTGTTTGGGAGCATCTGCTTCTAGGTGGGGCAGACCGGCACCCTCCATCTCCCAGAGCAGGTGCCACCACCGTCCATCAGGCCCGCTTCGTGGGTCCCACCCATCGGCGTGTTGTGCACGTCGACGCTAATAGATGAGTCATATGACAGCAGCAGCTGCAAATCAGATCTGTGCGGTCCTCCCTCAGACGAAGGAACCTACGGTCCCGGATTCGAAAGCTGCTGCAGCAGCGATCCAACTCACGTACACTACCTATGTGTCGTGATCATCCAAAGCAAAGTAGAACCGCCGCTAGGTTTGAGTGCGCCCAACCCACCTCCCAATCCACAAGGTGAGAACAGAGGAAACAGGGGAGGTCCATCGCTCAGGCCCAACGAAGGCGATGCCAACGCCTACCAGAATATCAACCTCAGCGAGGAAGGATGGCGCCAATCACACGAGGCCGTGGAAGGCAACATCATCCTACCTATGACTGCTTCATGGGATCTGCTGATGGCCTAACACCTCCTCCTTATCGGCGAGCATAACCGGCAGGTGACACTGCAGGAGGAGCTCAACAAACGCAAGCAGGCGGCTTCGGAGTCTAGCGCGTGGCGAGCTATGCTCTCTATCGCTGGTGGCTCCATCTCGCACGGCAACAACGCCAACAAGCATCGCTCCCGCACGGAGCACATGGACCCCGCTGCACGCCACGATGTTACCAGGGCCCTCAACACGTCCTTCATGACGATTGACGTGAATGGAAACGTCATGCCGAAAACACCTCAGGCTGCAATCATGGCGGCCACTACATACCTCACATCCCACCCACCTCCAGTGGGTGACCCGAAGAGTGCCATGCACAAATATGCGTTGGTCGGTCTCGGACTCATCAGAGCTGCGCTCCACGATAAGGCTCCTACGGAGCCAAAGAAGAAAGTTCCAGTCAAATTCACCCACAGCCCTACACCCTCATCCGACAAGGACGAGCATGATCTGCCTCGACGTCGGAAGATCCCATGATGTCATAGCAGAGACTACGACGCCCGAAATGATCTCACCTAGCGCAAGATCGATAAGGCACGCGCTAAGTGCGCGTGTTCAACCGAATCCGATGAGGATGATGACGGAGAGCTATGCGGAGTCAGATGCTTCAGCAGATCCGTTCGGCGGACGCGGATGCCGAAAAATTTCAAGCTCCCTTCAGACACTCCAAAGTTCGACGGCACGTAGGACCCGAAAGCCTGGCTTAGCGACCACCTCTCATCCATGAAGCTACACAACGGAAACAGGAACACCACTCTACAGTGCCTACAACTACAGCTGACAGGCGCAGCTCGGATCTGGCTCAGCAGCCTATCTTCCGGCTCCATCCGAACTGGGAGGAGCTGGCATACAGCTTCATCCGCAACTTCAAGGGAACCAGTAAGAGGCCAGCCTCGATCGAAGAACTATGGGCTTGGAACCAACGAATGGGCGAATCCATTCGCTCGTACATCCTACGGTGGTCATACATCAAGAACTTCGTCGCGCACATCTACGAGGAAAGGACAATCGATGCCTTCAAGGACGGTGTCAAGCTCCCGGACTTCAAGGAAGATCTTGGGCGTGTCAAGCCCAAGACGCTCGACCACCTCATGGACATCGCCAACCGATGGGCATATGGCGAGGATTTCCTCCACCGAATACATTCGGATGACGAGGACATAAAGGATTAACATCACATGCAATTCATAATATGTGATATGATATGGCCTTTCTTCTTGTGCCTTTTATCTCCATCGCCAAAGCACGAACATGATCTCCATCATCACCAGTGTGGCGTCAAGGTCAGTGGTGCCGCTTCATGGTTGTCATAATACAATAAGGATCATCTCATACATGAGCTCCTTCCGATTGGAATAAAACTATTACATGATGAATATACACGCATGTCTTAACAAATTTAAATACAACCATTAAGCTCCTTCCGATTTCCATAATACAATAAGGATCATCTCATACATCAAATATAATCACAATCTCATCATGTCCATATCGTATCATATGCCCCTGCAAAAACAAGTTAGACGCCTCTAATTTACTTTGCATATTTTACATGGCTTGGGGCTCTCGAATAAGAACCGTTCTTACCTACGAACAAGAACAACAACACGGATACATGTGTTTTCAAGTGCAGATTGTAAGTTCGATCTTAACTATGGTGGGAGAGACATACACCTGCAAATCCAATTGTGCAATGCAAGTTGCACGTCGAGCGTGGTGCAAGTTTCATGTGCGAGGACATGTAAGGTTAGCCCGGGCCACTTCATCCCACAATCCCACAAGATGCAAAGTACTTGAAAAGCAAGCGACAACAAGAGCATCAATGCCCACAAAACCATTGTGTTCTACTCGTGCAACAGATCTAGGCATAGATTAGGCTGATATCCGTAGGGTTCATAGCATACAAAACAAAAAATTCTACCGCGAGAACGCACAAAACCAAGATCCAATCAATGGAAAATCAAGGATCTAATCTACGAGATATGTGCAACGATATTTATGAGAACTAACCCTCGAAGATCCAAAGCCTTAACAAGATCTAATCTCGTGGTTGATGAAGTCGTTCACTTGCCGATCTCGACATCACGATGAGGATCCTTCCGACGCCATGTTCCGGCAGCGCTTCCGCACTCGGTCACACGTACGCCGTCAATGAATACCTTCCTCTCCCCATTCCAGTGGGCAGTGGAGGTAGTAGATCCCCTCGGAATCCCAGCAGCACGACGGCGTGATGGTGGTGGTGGAGGAGAAAACCTGCAGGGCTTCGCCTAAGCCGGAGCAGGAAGACAGTGGACGGAAGAGAGGTGGCGGCTAGGGTTGGGAAGGGTGCAAAGGGGGACGGACACCCTCCGCTTTATATATAGAGGGAGGGTGCGGCTAGGGCTTCCCCCTTTTCCCTCCACCTCCTAGGTCTGGTGCAAGGGGAGGGGGGATGGAAACTTGCCCCCAAGTCTTTCCCACCCAAACCCTAGGGGTTGTCCAGTTGGGCCTCTTGGGCCTGGTGCAGATGGCCCATGGGCCCCCGCAGCATTATCTCAGCCCATTTGGCCCCTCCCGGGGTGGTGGGCCCACTGGTGGCCCTCTAGAACTTTCTATAAGCTCTGGTCAAAATACTAAAAACTTTTCCGAACCTTGGAAGTTGACTTCCTTTATATGAATCTTATTCTTCGGACCATTTTTGACCTCCTCATGATGTCATGGATCCAATCCGAGACTCCGTACAATATTCAGTCTCCAACTCACATTCCATATCTACTTTAAACAACATCGAACCTTAAGTGTGTCACCCTACGGTCGCAAACTATGCAGACATGATCGAGAAACCTCTCCAATCAATAACCAATAGTGGGACCTCAAGATCCATAATGTCTCCCACATATTCAATGATGACTTCATGATGGAAAGAACCATTAATATACTATACCGATTCCCTTTGTCGCACGATACTTAACTTATCCGAGGTTCGATCATCGGCATCTCCATACCTAGTTCAACCTCTTTACCGATAAGTACTCTTTACTAGTATTGTGATGTGACATCCCTTGTGACCTAGTCACACGATTTCAAGCCAATTGGATGACACTCCACCGAGAGGGCCTAGAGTATATCTTTCCCTCATCTGGATGGACAAATCCCACTCTTGATCCATGCGCTTCAATCCATACTTTTAGAGTACCCAATGCCACCTTTATAACCACCCAGTTACGAAGTGGCGTTTGATGTCATCAAAGCATTCATCCGGTGTTGGTGATTAACATGATCTCATGGTCGAAGGATTAGGTTACTATGTATTTGAAAGCTTCTATCAAAACAAACTTAATGACTTGATCTTATGCTATGCTTACTATGGGTGTGTGTCCATCACATCATTCTCCTAATGATATGATCTTGTTATTAATAACATCCATTGTCCATGATCAGGAAACCATGATCATCTATTAACCAACAAGCTAGTTTACCAAGAGGCTTACTAGGGACTCTTTTATGTTTACAAAACACACGAGTATTAATGTTTCCTATTAATACAATTATATCATGGGATGCAAATATTTATCATAAACACAAAGATATAATAATAACAACTTTATTATTGCCTCTTCGGCATATCTCCAACAAGTTCTCCATGCATCATGAATGCTATGTATGGCTGCACCCATGTGGTTTATATTACCATGATTTTTTCGTCTTCCTCCACTTCTTTTGGATCTTCTACACTATGTTCTTTGGTTGGCACAGCCTCTGATCTATTTGATGGCTTGGATGTGTTGTTCGTGGCTTCTGTGGGAGCTTCTTTGGTCTTCCGGGTTTTAATGGAATGCTCAATGATCTCCTCCTAAAAAACCCTAGGTGGCACATGAAAGAACAAGGATCCAATGTTCGCTAGATTATAGGCTTCCTCGTTGCTTGCTCGGCTGATATGAGACACTTCGCACCCGTCAAAGTGGGCCTCCATGATGTTGTACAAGTCTCTATATGCGATCATGTTGTTGCTAACAGCGTCGCACTTGTTCATCACTTGCTGGGCTACAAGGTTTGAGTCGCCGAAGATTTTTTGGCGAGTACACCGCAGGCTCCGCCCATACGCATACCGTGCAACATGACCTCATATTCGGTTTCGTTGTTTGAAGCATTGGGGAAGCTCATACGCAAGACTATCGCATTTTGTTGCCTTGTGGAGAAATCAGGATCATCTCTGCTCCTGCGCCTTCTATTCGCATGGATCCATTGAAGTACATTGTCTATGCACTTGATAGGTCTGGGGGACCCGCACATTGTAGTTTTGCCCACTCTGTGATGAAGTCAGACAGTACTTGGGATTTTATCGCCTTCCTCTTCTCATACGTGATATATCTAGGGGATAGTTCAATGCCCCAAAGAGACACGCCATGTAGATTCCAGATTATTTAGTATGTTGGAGAGAAGGGCCTCATTGACGACCACTATCAGGTGATCTGAGAAGTAGTGGTGCAGTTTTCCGCTGTCATGAAGTCTCCGTATGCGATTTTTTATAGTGAGGGTATATTTTATTTGAAGGTGATAAAACTTCACTAAGGTAATATACCGGCTTCTAGACGCCATGAGTCTTCCCCTCTTCAGGTCACCCGATGACTAAGACTGTGCTGACCACCTTATTCATGGCGGCGATGTAGAGTAGCAGAGGTTCTTTATCCTTTGGTGACACGATGGAAGGTGATGTTGAAAGTGTTTTCTTGAGTGCTTAGAATGCTTGATAGACTTTGTCGATCCACTCAAACTTTTCTGATTTTTTCATGAATTTGTAGAAGGGTAGGGCTTTTTATCCTAGCTTGACGATGAATCTGCTCAATGCTTCCACATACCTGCCAATTGCTAGACACCGCAAAGGTTCATCGGCTTCTTCATTGTCAATATTGCCTAAATTTTCTCTAGTTTTGCCTCTATCCCTCTTGCTGACACCAGGTATTCGAGGAGTTGCCCTTTCGGAACTCCAAAAGAACACTTTAGCGGGTTGAGCTTGATGCGGTATCTATCGAGATTATCAAATGTTTCCCAAAAGTCATTGATAAAAGTCGACTCTTCCTTGGTAATGTGATGACATTGTCAATATAGACTTGAACATTATTGCCAATTTGGCTTCCAAGGAAATTTTGCATCATACACTGGTAGGTGGAACCCGCGTTTTTGAGGCCGAACGACATTGTCGTGTAGCAGAAAACATCATAAGGTGTTATAAATGTTGGTTTATCTTGGTATTCTACCTTCCTCCAAATTTGGTGATATCCGGAGTAAGCGTCCAAAAAGTAAAGATGTTCGCACCCAACTGTTGGGTCGATAATTTGGTTGATTCACGGGAGTTGAAAGAGATCCTTTGGTTGGTGTTTGTTGATCGCTGTCAAGTCAATGCACATGCATAGGTCCTTGGTGTTTTTCTTCAGGATGCACACGAGATTGGCTACCCAATGTGCTTTCTTTATCTCTTTGATGAAGTTAGCATCCATGAGGAGATGGATTTCTCGTCCAATGGCCTTTCTCTTTGGTTCTGAAAATCAGTGGAGTGACTGCTTTATGGGTCTGGCGTCAAGATAAAAATTGAGTGCATGCTCAGCGAGTTCCCTAGGGATTCCCGGCATGTCCTATGGTACCCATGCGGAAATTTCCCAGCTCTCATGAAGGAACTCGATGACTGCGCCTTCCTATGCAGGACTGAGGTTGGTGGACACCAGGGCTGTTTTCTTCGTGTCCGTTGGGTGGACCTATACTTCTCTTGTATCCTTTGCTTGATAAAAACACTAGGTCAGGCATGACCCGAGGTTCAGGTAAAAGCTCAGTATCTGCTGATATCTTTAGCTGCTCAAACTCGATATCCATCCCAAAAGACTCAGAGATTTTGTTGAATTACTGATCACAATTGTCGGATCAAGTAAAGCTTCCTCGTATTGTGATTATCCCGTTGGGTGCTGACATCTTCATTACTAGGTAAGCATAGTGTGGTACTGTCATGAATCTTGCGAAAGCTGGGCGTCCCAGGATTGCGTGGTACTGTGATGGCTAGTCCTTAACTTCGAACCCGTGTTTTTCTCGGCTGATAAGACAACATCAAGATAGATTTTTTCTAAAGGAATTTCGGGTTTACCTAGGACTATCCCATGGAAAGATATTTCGGTTGGCGCAGAGTTTGTCAAGGAGATGTTCATGGCTCATAGTGTTTTGGCGTATATGAGGTTGATGCTGCTACCCGCGTCCATAATGACCTTTGTCATGTCGAACCCGCCAATTTGTGCGTCGACGATGAGGGCTGAATGACCCGGTCGAGGTACTCGAAGCGAATGATCAGCCCTACTGAAGGCGATTTCTTGTTCCGACCAATGAAGGAACTCAAGTGTTGGGGGTGGTGCTATTACTGCCATATTCACTTGTCGGGTGATCAACTTCTAGGTCTGTTGGATGGGTTACTTTTTGAATCATCGACATTTCACCCCTAGATCTTAGGTACTCATCATCTTGAAAAATGAGCTCATGAAAGTATTTACTTCTGCAATATTTTTTCTATTATGATCTGTTTTCAACAGGTTCTAGCTGCCTAGGGGGCACTGGCCCTGGAGGTGGTGGTGGAGCCGCAAGGGCTAGAATTCCTGGAGCTATGATGTGCCCACAACTGTAGAATTGTTTATTGATACCAGCATACCGAGGAAAGTACGACAGTCCTTCATGAGGTGGGTTGATCGTCGTCTTCCCTAAGCATCGACATAAAAAAGCATGTTGCATGGCCCTTCTAGTAGTTTCATGGGGGGCTCTCTTGGTCGGTATGCTTAGCTTGGCCTGCTTTTTCCCGCATCTTCTCGGCTACCGTGGTTGTCCTTCCTTCTGTTGTCCTCCAAGACAAAACCAAATGCTACATAGTTGGGTTTGTTGTAACCATCGGAACTGCGCCTCCTCCTGTTATCATAGTTGCGCCTATCGCAGTCTTCTTCGGGTGAGAGCCCGTGTTTTTTGTGGATGGTGTCTTTGTCATCAGACTAACGATTGGCCATATCCATCAGATAAGAAATTGTTTTAGGCTTCACATGTCCCAGTTCCTCGATGAAGTCCTTACTTTGCAAGCTGTCGTTGAAGGCGTCTATCGCTCTTTCGTCGGAGATGTGCTACGTAGAATTTTTTATGATGCTCCACCTCTGTATGTAGGCCCGGATAGATTCTCCGGGTTTCTTCTTGAAAGCCCATAACTACTCAATAGATGCGGGTCATTTGAATGTAGAATTAAATTTTTGGATGAACCTATCCTCCAAATCACTCCAACTGCTGATGGATTCCGTGGGTAGCTTTCTCAGCCATGATCATGCAGCTCCACTTAAGTGTAATTCGAGGCATTGCCATGGCCTTGGAGCTGCCCTGGAGCTTGACGGTTTGTAGGTAATCATCCAGCCACGATGCGGGTTCCTAGATCCATCGTATTTTTGTCGTTCTTGAGGGAGTTTGAAATCCTTGGGCACTAGAGTTTTGTGAACCCGATAGGTAAAGAAACTGGCCCCACAAGGTTCGCGCTCGTCATTGCTTCTCTGTCAGAATATCTTCGGTTGCTGCACTCTTCCCTAAATCTGTCCACCCTCCTTTGCATAATGCCATTCCTGGCGTCTTCCTCGCGCGAGAAGCATACATGGTGGGGGGAACTAGATCGTCGGGTAGTCCCTGTGTGCTGAGGACTGCTGCGACGGCGTGGAAATTTGTCAGCTCGCTACATGGTTCCTTGATCTCCTTTTGCGAGGGTGTCGCCTACCATCCCTAAATCCATGAGGGCGGAGCGATGGATAGCTGCCAGTGGATTGTTGGTTGCTGGTTGGGTTGTCAAGAGATAAGTTTGAAGGCAGCGAGGCGTCTGCTGTTCTTTCTTTGATGTTGCCCGTAGAATCAACTGACATGAACGACAGGTCTAAGTCTCTAGCCATCTCGCGTCTTTTGGCTTCTGGAATACGCTGCATCCGCGAGGCGCTCCTCCTGGGCTGCGGTCCTCCGGTGACACTTCCAGAACCTCAGGTTGAACTAAGCTGCGCCCGTCATAGACTGGATTCATTGGCTAACCTTTTCCTCTCATCTAGAGACCGCTGCAACTGAAGCAGATCCCTCCTCTCGTGACACAACAGGTATTGATAAGCCATTAATTCCTCCCTTGTGGCATCCGCTGTCATTGGTACTGCTCCTAGCATAGCGTCGCGGGCTTTCTTCCAAGTTGCCGGAGGCAGCCTAAGTGTTATGTGCTCACCATTATTTTCTCCTTCTCGCCTTGCGACACGATGGTCTTCTGTCAGCACGTTTACGTCCTAACGATATCCTGCTGCATCATCCGACAAAATATTGTCAGGGTTAATGATGAGGTTACCGATGGAGTCCAAGTGTGCCGAGGTTTCTCCTTCTAGGATCATGCAAACTTGGCGATGCCTCGTGATTGATTGATTATCATCGATGTTGTACCCATAAGAGATGTTGATTTGTGATCCAGCGATATCCCAAGGGGCTTGTTCTAGATACGACTCTCCCTTCTCGATTCCTGAGTCGACGCTTTCTTTGGCTTCCTCAGGAATTGAACTGGACATACTTAGACCACGCTGTAGCGCTGACTCGGAGATTGAGCCATAAAAGAGGCTACCATATGCATCGGCCAAATCTTCTAGATCTGCGGAGTTTTCACGAATTTCTTTGTCGTTCGCCGAATCAGAGAGGACTTTTCCTGTTAAGCCGATAGATGATGCTGGAGTCTCTGTAGGTGATGCTGGAGTAACCGAATGATCCGGGGTGAGCAGATCCAAAAGTGTAACTACCTCGGTGAATTACGCTCCTAGTAAAAGCCTGGATGAACGGAAATGGTTGAAATAGTACGGTGGGGCCCCAAAATCCACGCACAGGTAGACCTTTCGGCCGTCCCAACCATTTCCAAACATCGGGACAAGAACGGGCGGCGTAATCGGCAGGCGAAGGGATCAACTACATACACAAGTGAGTATGTATGCAAGCCACCATACAAGAGTACATCAGAGCCATACCATCTAAAAGAAATAGAAATATTGCAACGCCATACGGCAAGATTCAAATGTCCTAGATAGATATAATATTTTAGGATAGCTCCTCATACATCACACATCAGAGTATCAGGTGGAAGCGGCAACCAAAGTCCGAGTATGGATAAGAAGCAAATTGGCATAAGATGCCCAGAAATAAGCACATCCCGCCCACAGATCTCACGGATCCCCGTTCCTGGAATCTCTACACCAAGTGATCATTGCCGACATCCTCCGTCTCCTCCACCCAATATCCATCCTGGGAGGGTACCTGTTCATCTGAATCAAATAATTTATCGTGTGAGACCCTAGGGGTACTCAGCAAGTCTTTATGCCTCTAAAGGGGACACAACCTGGGGTGACGCAATTGCAGCAAAAGATAAACCCTAGCAGTTCTATAGATACTCGCTAACCTTCCGTCTAACCATAGATAGACGGAAGTCCGTGAATTAATAACAACAGTTATAACGGTAATTTCAACAGATCCATCCTCCTCCTCGCTTACCAACGAGGAAGCGGACGAACAATCCCATACGTTGGCGGTTTTATTATCCATTCCATGAGTGTTGCACTATTTACTAGTCAGTTACCTAGTCTAGTCAAATTAAAGGCGGTACTTTAGTTATGCTTGTCTATGATCGAGAAACTGTGCTCCAAGTCATCCATAACCGCGGACACGGCTTTCAGAAAGTTTTACCCTGCAGGGGTGCACAAATAGCAACACACACTCGATCAACCTCGGAAAAACCAAATCAAAACCCAACGAGGCCTTCACGACAAAGCAATCACAAGATTCAGAAGTATTTTGAGGCCACCCTTAAAGTAGACCATAGCAAGCCCGGCTCAGGCGGACTCAAGGTTGTGGGGACGGCTGTAAACGACTGGGAACCCGAAAGTGTGGCTGGGCTTGTCGATACCGCGGAATCGTGCCACGATCCTAAACAGTACAGTGTGCTATACATCGCACAATTTAAATAAAGCAGTAAGGCGTGGCATAGGTACAGGATGGTAAATAAATCCTCAAACTAGTTTGTGGCCCCAAGAAGTAAGAATGAATCAAGCTCTGGCTGTGGGGGGTCCATAAGCCTCCCGGATGTGGATAGCGCGAATATTCAAGGAACAGGAATAGAGTACTCGGGGTCCTACGGGACACAAGTGAGCAGGAAAAACCAAATAGCAAATGTTGCTCACCGGTGCCACTTTCATTAGTTATCCCATTACTACTCAGGTTAAGTTGTTTAGGTGCCTCGTTATCCACCAGACACTCACAAACCCTACACATGCTGTTCTACGACTCGCATGGCTCAACCAACTCCTGTAGACACGGCTCATGGGATGGAGGAACAAGCTTCGGTGGGGTTTAAAAGTAAAGGCTATGCAGTACTTGGGATTCAATTTAATGCAATCGCGACTCAATGATGCAAGAATAAGATAGAGGCAATAGGTACTGTATGTATGCAAGCATGTGGTAGTGCTTGCCTGGCAGCTCAGTTAAAGCGAGGGATGGATCTGGGTAGTGCTCCTAGTTCTCTTGATATGTTCCCTGCTCAGAGTCTATTCGAAGAAGAACCAAACAAACAAGGGCCACATAAATAAAGTGCACAAGCATATGAATTAAATGCGACAAGCAAACAATCATGCCATGATGAATGATGCACAATTTGCATGGCATTAATGTAGCATGGCATGGGTGGGGTGTGGAGTACAAGAAATAACATTTTATTAAGTTTTTAGTCATATTTTATACCCCAATTAGTTGCTGTATTCTTTACATTTATATGATGCATGCTTCAATTTAAGTCATGGATAGCATAAACAGAAAGGTCTCGTCGAGCTGATCATTTTAGACATATCATTTGTTGAATTTGGAGTTATAGAACTAAAGTTATTAAATAAATAAGAAAGAATGGCATTTATTGTAATTCTAATCAACTTGGAATTTTTAAATGTGCAAAATATAATTTGAATAGCATATTTGCAATCCTCACATTTTTCTGATTCAGAAACATATATTATATGTATTATTTGAGTTTGTATTTTTAAAGTTATATTAAAACAGAATTTGAAATTGAATTTGAATTTAATTTGGAAAATATTTGAATATAAACAGACAACAGCTAAACTTTTCACACTCAGACAGACATAGCCGCAGCCACTGACAGGTAGGGCCGCTGCTGACTGTAACTCACACGCGCGCAAAGCTACTGCTACCGCGGCTGCTGCTAGCATAGGAGGCGAGGCAGTGGGTCCAGGGGCAGCCAGGCCCAGTGCCCGGGAGGTGGAGGCTCGGCCACACGGCACTGGGGTGGACCATGAGTTAAGAGACGGAAAGGTGGGGAGCCTTTTGCAAAGGACAGAACTCAGGGGGCCGCGCTGGAAAAGGGAGGGCTTATTTAGAAAAGCGTCCGGAGGTGGTCTGGCCGAACCTCGGCAAAGCGGCGGCATGGCCGACTCCCGACGAGGTTGACGATGCAACTAGCGCGAATTGAGAGATGCTGCCAAAATGAAATATGTAGAGGGCAGTCCGGTGCACATTTTTCGTTCAGGCGCCAACGCCGGAGGAGGGCTGCAGCCTTGGAGACGGGCGACAAACGAGGCGGAACGGCTACAGCAGCGCCTGTTGGCGGCGGCTGGCGGCAACACGCTCGACGGATGGCGGCGACACTACAGTGCATGAGAGGGAGGGAAACCTTGTCTAGGGTGAAGAGGATCTCACCAGGAACCTCTCGGCGTAGGGAGACGGGCTCGAGGATGCGGCGATCTAGGGCGGCACTTGGTTGCAGATGCTTCGGGCGCCGGCGTCTATGGCGGCGTGGAGCTTCCTCCGGCGAGGTCCAGTGGCTCCCCACGGTCCAGGTCGGAGCAGAGGGAGGCCTTGGTGCTGCTGGCGCAGCTCGGCGCGCTCCCGATCGTGCAGAGGGGAAGGTGGCATGACTAGGGTTAGGAACGCGGCGTGCTTTCACGATTGGGAAGGAAGAAATGAGGAAGAGGGGAGGAGGGAGAGGTTCAGGGCCTCCTGGGCCTTGGCAGGTGGTGGCGAGCTAGGTGGTCGGGGGATAAGGGAGGGGAGAGGGGAAGCACATGGGGGTACCACCTTTATGCCAAAGGAAGAGGGGTGATCGGGTTTAGGGTCCCCTGCCTCCTTCTTGTCCTGTAGCCGAGAGGGTAGGAAGGGACCCAGGGAGGAGGGGAGCTCGTGGGCTGGTCCAGGGAGAGAGGAGAGGGAGGCTCGGGTAGGGTAGCTTACTAGGCAGAGAGAGAGAGCTAGAGGGAGAGGAGAGGAGGCTCGGGTGGGTAGATGCTAGGGTTGGATGGGTGGCTCGGGTAGAGTCTAGCTAGGTTAGGGTTTTGGGTTAGATGGATGGGGAGAGGAGAGGCCGAGAGAGAGAGAGGGGTGTCTTCGGCCTAGGTTAGAGGAGGAGGTTAGGGTTAGAGTTTTAGGAGGAGGACTAAGAGAGGGGTGAGATTAGGAAGTGAGGGAGGTGGAAGGTTAGTTAGAGGGAATTAGAGCTAGGGTTTAGTGGGGTGGTATGGTGATGATGGGGTAGATGATAGTTTTAAGGTTTAAAACAACTAGAAATACACTTGGGCATTTATATCATGCATGCACTCAATTACCAATTAAACCAAAGAGGACAACAAGTGGTAATGGTTGCATGGGGCATGCATTTCATTTAATGCACTCCCTAAGAGGTTGGTGCAAGCTTGCATGGCCCATGCATAAGCATTAAATGCTAGGTCTCATCTTGTGAAAACAGAATAAATGATCATGGCATTTGTGCCTATGCATTCCCAAATAGGGATTAAAGGCCAAGCCAAAAGAATTAGAATTTGATCCATCCCAACCCACATGAGCTAGATCAAATGCCAAAATAGATTAAGAGCCCATGGGTAGTTAGGGTGGTGGAATTATCAGGTGGTGACAAAGAAAGGTGATGGAGTTAAATAAGAGATATGCCCCCAACTCAACTTGGGCATTTAAACAATATATCAAGAACCAACTACAATATCAAGAGGCAAATACAATTAACAATGCATGTGAGAGAAGAACCAAAACAAAAAGGGTTTTATATGATGCTCAAATGTAAGGTGGCATGATGACATGAGCATGATATAATGATGATGCAACAATTATATGTAGGAAGTAGCCATTATATTACTAGACCAAGTAGCATTACAGTTGTTAGACAAATGGGATGCTACAACTCTCCCCCACTAAACAGGAATCTCGCCCCGAGATTCTAGGAAGAAGAAGAAGACACAAAGAGGGTAGGATAGTTGGCACGGAGCTCATCTTCACGTTCCCAAGTGGCTTCATCAACAGAATGGTGCGACCACTGCACCTTGCAGAACTTGATGGACTTGTTGCGAGTCCTTCTTTCTGCGACTTCCAGGATTTTTGTGGGGTGTTCTTGGTAAGACAGGTCTTCTTGGAGATTGATAAGCTCATGGTCCACGGTCCTGCCGGGATCCTTGAAGCACTTCTTGAGTTGGGAGATGTGGAATACATCATGAACCTTGAGTTTTTCCGGGAGCTGCAGCGCATAAGCAACTTCTCCTCTTCTTCCACGAATTTTGAATGGACCGATGTATCTAGGAGCAAGCTTTCCTTTGATACCAAAGCGGTGAGTGCCTCTCATGGGAGTGACACGAAGGTAAACGAGATCACCAGGCATCTTGCATGTCGTGTGCTTCCTGTCATAATTGCTCTTCTGGCGACTTTGAGCAATCTTCAGATTTTCAATAATAATGTGCACCTTCTGCTCCGCTTGAGTTACAATGTCAGGGCCAAACAATAATCTTTTTCCTGCACCCGACCAACCAATCGGAGTTCTGCATTTGCGACCATAGAGAGCCTCAAATGGTGCCATCTTTAGACTTTTCTGGAAGCTGTTGTTGTAAGAGAATTCAGCATAAGGAAGACATTCTTCCCACTTCATGCCAAAAGAGATGACGCAAGCTCGGAGCATATCCTCCAGAATCTGATTGATCCTTTCAACTTGTCCTTGCGACTGTGGGTGGTAAGCTGTGCTGAAGTTCAACTTTGTTCCCAAAGCTTTTTGGAAACTTTCCCAGAACTTGGAAGTGAAGATGCTTCCACGGTCTGAACTGATCTCAAGAGGAACCCCATACAGAGAGACAATTCTGTTGATATAGAGTTCAGCCAACTGATTTCCAGATATTGTTTCCTTGACGGGGAAGAAATGAGCCACTTTAGAAAGCCTGTCAATGACAACAAAGATTGCATTGTTGCCCTTCTGCGACCTTGGAAAACCAGTGATGAAGTCCATCTCTACTTTCTCCCATTTCCATTCTGGTGGTTTCAATGGCTGTAGAAGACCGGAAGGTTTCTGATGGAAGGCTTTAACTCTGCGGCAGACATCACACTCCGAGACATACTTGGCACAATAACGTTTCAAACCCGGCCACCAATATTGTGTTTTCAAGTCCATGTACATCTTTGTGCTGCCAGGGTGGATAGAAAGAACAGAATCGTGCGCCTCCTTGAGAACTTGCTCTCTCAAACCCGGGTAATTCGGAACAAACATCCGGTGTTCAAAGAAAAGCATGCCTTGATCATCGACGTGGAAAGACTCATACTTCGGAAGCTGAAGTTTAGAGATGATCTTTCTGGTGTGCGGATCGCCAAGCTGACAGGAGCGAACCTTTTCTTCCAAGAGAGGAGTAGCCAGAAGGTTCAGAAGATACCCTTGTTCCACAATTTCAAGGTTGAGCTGACGGAATTCCTCGCACAAGAGAGGCTGTTGTTCTTCCATCATGAGGTTATTGACATAAGCTTTGCGGCTGAGAGCATCTGCCATGACATTAGCTTTGCCCGGAGTGTAGTTGATGGTCAAATCAAAGTCATTGATTGCTTCAATCCACCTCCTCTGCTGAAGGTTGAGATCAGGCTGTGTGAAGATATACTTCAGACTCTTGTGATCAGAAAAGATTTCACAACGGTTGCCCAGCAAGTAATGCCTCCATACTTTCAAAGAAAAGACAACTGCTGCGAGCTCGAGGTCATGTGTAGGATAGTTGATCTCATGTGTCTTCAACTGTCGAGAGGCATAAGCAACAACTTGTTTTTCTTGCATAAGGACCGCACCCAATCCTTGCAAAGAGGCGTCACAGAAAATCTGGAAAGGCTTGGATGTATCTGGAGGAACCAAGACTGGTGTGGAAGTGAGCTTCTCTTTGAGTGTCTCAAAGCTTGCTTGACATGCAGGAGTCCAAAGGTATTTCTTGCCTTTCTTGAGGAGATCGGTAAGAGGCTTCGCTATCTTTGAAAAGTTCTGAACAAAGCGACGGCAATAACTAGCCAAGCCAAGGAAACTCCGCACCTCTTTGACATTAACAGGAGGAAGCCATTCAACAATTGTCTTCACAGTTTTTGGGTTGACTGCAATGCCCTTGGCAGAGATGACATGACCGAGATAGGTTACTTCAGGCAGCCAAAACTCACACTTGGAGAATTTTGCATACAAGCGGTTATCACGAAGCTTGTTTAGGACACACCGAAGGTGTTCTTCATGCTCTTCCTTTGACTTGGAATAGACGAGGATGTCATCCAGATAGACCACAACGAACTTATCAAGATACTCCATGAAAACCGAGTTCATAAGCCTCGAGAAGGTGGCAGGTGCGTTGGTGAGACCGAAGGACATGACCGTGTACTCATACAAGCCATAGCGGGTGGTGAAAGCTGTTTTAGGAACATCTTCCTTGCGAATCTTGATTTGATGATAACCATTTCTCAAGTCAAGCTTAGAGAATACCACAGCTCCAGCTAGCTGATCGAAAAGATCATTAATCCGTGGAAGGGGATATTTATTCTTGATGGTTTTAGCATTGAGAGCACGATAGTCAACACAAAGTCTATCAGTTCTGTCCCGCTTCTTCACAAAGATTGTTGGGCTACCCCAAGAAGAAGTACTGTGTTGAATGAAAGCCAACTTCTCTTGTTCATCAAGCTGACGTTTGAGTTCAGCCAACTCAGCAGGACCCATTTTATAAGGCCGCTTGGAGATAGGAGCCGTTCCAGGTTCAAGCTCAATTACAAACTCAACCTCACGATCCGGAGGCATACCCGGCAAATCTTCAGGAAAAACATCTGGGAACTCACAGACCACCGGAACACTCTGAATAGCTTCCATAGCATCATCATTCAGAGCCGCCAAAGAGAAAAGCTGGATATCAGGAGTCAGACTTGGAGAATAGACTATATAGCCTTCAGGAATCTTCAGAGAAACCGAGCGTTCAGCACAATCAATCACAGCTGCATTTGCTGTCAACCAATCCATGCCCAAGATGACATCAATGTCAGAATTGCCCAGAAGAATTAAGGACGCCGAGAACGAAGAGCCACCAATCTCAATTTGATTGCCATGGCTGATATAAACAGCCCTCATGTTTGAACCAGGAGATAGTATCATTAACTTCTTAAGGAGAGGATCCAAAGCTAGCACATTCTCATTTGCAAACTTGTGAGAAACAAAAGAATGCGATGCACCAGAATCAAACAAAACTTGTGCAGGGACTGAGTTAACGGGAAGCATACCCATCACAACTCCAGGTGAATGCTCAGCTTGAGCGGCGTTGACGCAGTTGGCACGAGCAACCGTAGACCCGGGCTTGGTGTTGATGTTGAGAGCTCGAGGTGGTGGTGCACGAATCATAGGAGAGCTTGACGCAGATCTTGGCGGTGGTGGAGGAAGAGCTTTGTCTTTCATCGGACAGTTCCAGTATGGATGCCCAGTGTCTCCACAAGTGTAACAAGCACCACGTGGACGTGGAGCAACGTAGCCAGGGACTCCGCCAGGCGCTCCAGGGTATTGGTTGTTGTAGCCCCTGGGAGCAGCAGTGAGGAAGTTTGGTGGCCTTGCCGCGAAGCTTGAAGGTCTTGGTGGAGCCAGGAGCGACGGTGGGGTGTTAGGAACCCAGACACGACGCTTAGAAGGAGTTGCCATAGCTGAAGAGCTTGCTGCATCACGGTTGTGTTTCTTTGACTCCTCAAACACTTGCCGACTAGCTTCTTCCTGCAGAGCTGTTTGTTGAAGTTCCAGAAAAGACGCCGGCCTTGCATGAGTGATTGCATATTTGATGGATGCATTGAGCCCTTGCCGGAACCTCTTTTGCTTCTTCTTGTCATCAGAGATTTCATCGCCACCATAACGAGAGAGCTTCATGAAGTTCCTGATATAGGTGTTGACATTATCATTTCCCTGCTTGAGGTTGAGGAACACTTCCTTCATCCTTTCCATGACAATTTCTTACAGGAACTGCTCTTTGAAAGCTCCGGTGAACTGTCCCCAAGTAGGCTGGAAACCAGTGCATCTTGCCTTGGGTAATTCTCCCACCGAGCTGCATCTCCCTTGGAAGGTGAGTGGCACACTTTACCCACTCCTTTCAGAACATCAGCAGTCTCCAACAGCCTTGACATCTCACGCAGCCAATCATCAGCATCAAGTGGTTGATCAGAAACATCAAATTGGCGTGGGTTGAACTTGAGGAAGCTTTTGATGTCTCCTCGCTTGGGAGGTGGAGGTAGTGGAGCAAACTCGTTCCTCCTGACACTTTCTTCGAAGCGCTGTTGGTTCTGCTGCATTGCTGACAAGGCATTGGCGATGCTTGTCAACGCGGACCCCAGTTCAGGTGGAATGTCATCCTCAGAACGGCGTGGTGGTGCCATCATGTTATTGATATAAAACACAAGTCAGTACCATAATGGAGAATATTAATAATCCAAAATAGTACCAAGATGGAATTAACCAAGATTAAAGGATACAATTTACTAAGATGATATTAAAATATCAGCAAAGTTCAAAGCACCTAGAAGATAATAAGCATATCGCACACGACTGAAAAGGAGTGTGGTACACAACTATCAAAGAAAATTTTTTCCACAAATTTCGGCATTAAAATACCAATAGATGCGCAAAATCACTTAACGAGTCAAGATCAGTGATTCCACCAATCCAATATACAAGAGCGAATGATAAGAGTAGTGGTATGGTCGCGACTCCATCCCGCACTCAAAGCATTACTCCACACATGAATAAGTAGAACACACATCCCAACACCTTCTTTCAAGCTGAACCTAAAGATTAGTAACTACGGAAACGAACACCCCAAACAAGATAACATCGGATAACAAAGAGTAAGACAGATCGCGGCGGTATACAACGAATCAGATAGATCGCGTCGGTTTGCACAAGCCTGTCGGTATGGAATGTACCAACAGTTGATAACCAAAGGCAGATAAGATAACATATTGGATGCAACAGGTAGACAAGGAATTACACACACACACACACACACACATACATACAACCTATGGTACTACGGAAACCCAGAACACGTGAATCCTAGTTTGAATGTTAAGAAGAGGATTGAAAACGTTACACTTCCTTACCAGAAAAGGGTGGGTGGGTGGGTAAGAAGAAAAATGGAAGCAGTCCTACTCTCACGTTTTGTTTTTCCCTAGTATACATAACTACCCAAAATATTTGCTAGACTGACAACGACCATTTGGCTGAAACCCTGAAGGTCGGGCTGGCTCTGATACCAATTGTAACTACCTCGGTGAATTACGCTCCTAGTAAAAGCCTGGATGAACGGAAATGGTTGAAATAGTACGGTGGGGCCCCAAAAGCCACGCACAGGTAGACCTTTCGGCCGTCCCAACCATTTCCAAACATCGGGACAAGAACGGGCGGCGTAATCGGCAGGCGAAGGGATCAACTACATACACAAGTGAGTATGTATGCAAGCCACCATACAAGAGTACATCAGAGCCATACCATCTAAAAGAAATAGAAATATTGCAACGCCATACGGCAAGATTCAAATGTCCTAGATAGATATAATATTTTAGGATAGCTCCTCATACATCACACATCAGAGTATCAGGCGGAAGCGGCAACCAAAGTCCGAGTACGGATAAGAAGCAAATTGGCATAAGATGCCCAGAAATAAGCACATCCCGCCCACAGATCTCACGGATCCCCGTTCCCGGAATCTCTACACCAAGTGATCGTTGCCGACATCCTCCGTCTCCTCCACCCAATATCCATCCTGGGAGGGTACCTGTTCATCTGAATCAAATAATTTATCGTGTGAGACCCTAGGGGTACTCAGCAAGTCTTTATGCCTCTAAAGGGGACACAACCTGGGGTGACGCAATTGCAGCAAAAGATAAACCCTAGCAGTTCTATAGATACTCGCTAACCTTCCGCCTAACCATAGATAGACGGAAGTCCGTGAATTAATAACAACAGTTATAACGGTAATTTCAACAGATCCATCCTCCTCCTCGCTTACCGACGAGGAAGCGGACGAACAATCCCATCCGTTGGCAGTTTTATTATCCATTCCATGAGTGTTGCACTATTTACTAGTCAGTTACCTAGTCTAGTCAAATTAAAGGCGGTACTTTAGTTATGCTTGTCTATGATAGAGAAACTGTGCTCCAAGTCGTCCATAACCGCGGACACGGCTTTCAGAAAGTTTTACCCTGCAGGGGTGCACAAATAGCAACACACACTCGATCAACCTCGGAAAAACCAAATCAAAACCCAACGAGGCCTTCACGACAAAGCAATCACAAGATTCAGAAGTATTTCAGGGGGCCACCCCTTAAAGTAGACCCGCAACGAAGCCGGCCGGCTCCGAGACGGACTCAAGGTTGTGGGGACGGCTGTAAACGACTAGGAACCCGAAAGTGTGGCTGGGCTTGTCGATACCGCGGAATCGTGCCACGATCCTAAACAGTACAGTGTGCTATACATCGCACAATTTAAATAAAGCAGTAAGGCGTGGCATAGGTACAGGATGGTAAATAAATCCTCAAACTAGTTTGTGGCCCCAAGAAGTAAGAATGAATCAAGCTCTGGCTGTGGGGGGTCCATAAGCCTCCCGGATGTGGATAGCGCGAATATTCAAGGAACAGGAATCAAGTACTCGGGGTCCTACGGGACACAAGTGAGCAGGAAAAACCAAATAGCAAATGTTGCTCACCGGTGCCACTTTCATTAGTTATCCCATTACTACTCAGGTTAAGTTGTTTAGGTGCCTCGTTATCCACCAGACACTCACAAACCCTACACATGCTGTTCTACGACTCGCATGGCTCAACCAACTCCTGTAGACACGGCTCATGGGATGGAGGAACAAGCTTCGGTGGGGTTTAAAAGTAAAGGCTATGCAGTACTTGGGATTCAATTTAATGCAATCGCGACTCAATGATGCAAGAATAAGATAGAGGCAATAGGTACTGTATGTATGCAAGCATGTGGTAGTTCTTGCACGGCATTCATTGAAGCGAGGGATGGATCTGGGTAGTGCTCCTAGTTCTCTTGATATGTTCCCTGCTCAGAGTCTATTCGAAGAAGAACCAAACAAACAAGGGCCACATAAATAAAGTGCACAAGCATATGAATTAAATGCGACAAGCAAACAATCATGCCATGATGAATGATGCACAATTTGCATGGCATTAATGTAGCATGGCATGGGTGGGGTGTGGAGTACAAGAAATAACATTTTATTAAGTTTTTAGTCATATTTTATACCCCAATTAGTTGCTGTATTCTTTACATTTATATGATGCATGCTTCAATTTAAGTCATGGATAGCATAAACAGAAAGGTCTCGTCGAGCTGATCATTTTAGACATATCATTTGTTGAATTTGGAGTTATAGAACTAAAGTTATTAAATAAATAAGAAAGAATGGCATTTATTGTAATTCTAATCAACTTGGAATTTTTAAATGTGCAAAATATAATTTGAATAGCATATTTGCAATCCTCACATTTTTCTGATTCAGAAACATATATTATATGTATTATTTGAGTTTGTATTTTTAAAGTTATATTAAAACAGAATTTGAAATTGAATTTGAATTTAATTTGGAAAATATTTGAATATAAGCATAACAACTAAACTTTTCACACTCAGAGAGACATAGCCGCAGCCAGCGACAGGTAGGGCGCTGACTTAACTCACTGCACAGCCAAGAAGCCACTACTGGCATGCTGCTAGCATAGGAGGCAGACAGGTGGGTCCGAGGACGACGGGCCCAGCGCCAATGGGCTGGGCCACCACGGCACCGCTGAGGTGGACCCATGAGTTAAGAGACGGAAAGGTGGGGAGCCTTTTTGCAAAGGGACAGAACTCAGGGGGGCCGCGGGTTGAGCGCTGGAAAAGGGGAGGGGCTTATTTAGAAAAGCGTCCGGGAGGTGGTCTGATGAAACTGAACCTCGACAGGCGACAGGCGGCGGATCTGGCCGACTCCCGACGAGGTTGACGACGCAACTAGCACGAATTAAGAGATGCTGCCAAAATCAAATATGTAGAGGGCAGTCCGGTGCACATTTTTCGTTCAGGCGGCAACGCCGGAGGAGGGCTGCAGCGCGCGGGACGGGGCGACGAACAGAGGCGAGAACGGCTGCAACGCCTGGCGCCAGCGGCTGGCGATACATTGCAGAGTGCTCGACGGATGGCGGCGACACTACGGTGCATGAGAGGGAGGGAAACCTTGTCTAGGGTGAAGAGGAGCTCACCAGGAACCTCTCGGCGTAGGGAGACGGGCTCGAGGATGCGGCGATCTAGGGCGGCGCTTGGTTGCAGATGCTTCGGGCGCCGGCGTCTATGGCGGCGTGGAGCTTCCTCCGGCGAGGTCCAGTGGCTCCCCACGGTCCAGGTCGGAGCAGAGGGAGCAGAGGGAGGCCTTGGTGCTGTTGGCGCAGCTCGGCGCTCCGATCGTCTGAGAGGGAAGGTGGCAGCGGCTAGGGTTAGAACCGCGGCGTGCTTACGCTTTGGGAAGGAAGAAAGGAGGAAGAGGGAGGAGGAGAGGTTCCAGGGCCTCTGGGCCTTGGCCAGGTGGGGGCGAGCTAGGTGGTCGGGGGATAAGGGAGGGGAGAGGGGAAGCACATGGGGGTACCACCTTTATGCCAAAGGAAGAGGGGTGATCGGGTTTAGGGTCCCCTGCCTCCTTCTTGTCCTGTAGCCGAGAGGGTAGGAAGGGACCCAGGGAGGAGGGGAGCTCGTGGGCTGGTCCAGGAAGAGGAGAGGAGAGGCTCGGGTAGGGTAGCTTACTAGGCAGAGAGAGAGAGCTAGAGGGAGAGGAGAGGAGGCTCGGGTGGGTAGATGCTAGGGTTGGATGGGTGGCTCAGGTAGAGTCTAGCTAGGTTAGGGTTTTGGGTTAGATGGATGGGGAGAGGAGAGGCCGAGAGAGAGAGAGGGGTGGCTTCGGCCTAGGTTAGAGGAGGAGGTTAGGGTTAGAGTTTTAGGAGGAGGACTAAGAGAGGGGTGAGATTAGGAAGTGAGGGAGGTGGAAGGTTAGTTAGAGGGAATTAGAGCTAGGGTTTAGTGGGGTGGTATGGTGATGATGGGGTAGATGATAGTTTTAAGGTTTATAGAGAGAGGGGTGAGGCTTAGGGTTTTACAACATGCCCCCATGATCATGCATGAGTGGGGTAAAGAAAAAGAGAGATAGAGAGAAGAGATGGTAATGGGGGTGGTCTTGCATGCTTCAACTAGATCAAACAAATTAGGTGGAATAAGTGTATGGTATGGATTTTGGGAAGATCCACTTGATCATGCATAAATGGAGGTAAAAAGGGGAGATGAGGAATAGAGAGAGGTAGTTAATCCACTCAAATACAAAGGGAAACCCAGCAGAGAACAAATATGGAGATGGTGGCATGTTTGCATGGTCCATGCACAAGTAATAAATGCCACTAGCTAATGGTGAAAACAACTAGAAATACACTTGGGCATTTATATCATGCATGCACTCAATTACCAATTAAACCAAAGAGGACAACAAGTGGTGATGGTTGCATGGGGCATGCATTTCATTTAATGCACTCCCTAAGAGGTTGGTGCAAGCTTGCATGGCCCATGCATAAGCATTAAATGCTAGGTCTCATCTTGTGAAAACAGAATAAATGATCATGGCATTTGTGCCTATGCATTCCCAAATAGGGATTAAAGGCCAAGCCAAAAGAATTAGAATTCGATCCATCCCAACCCACATGAGCTAGAGCAAATGCCAAAATAGATTAAGAGCCCATGGGTAGTTAGGGTGGTGGAATTATCAGGTGGTGACAAAGAAAGGTGATGGAGTTAAATAAGAGATATGCCCCCAACTCAACTTGGGCATTTAAACAATATATCAAGAACCAACTACAATATCAAGAGGCAAATACAATTAACAATGCATGTGAGAGAAGAACCAAAACAAAAAGGGTTTTATATGATGCTCAAATGCAAGGTGGCATGATGACATGAGCATGATATAATGATGATGCAACAATTATATGTAGGAAGTAGCCATTATATTACTAGACCAAGTAGCATTACAGTTGTTAGACAAATGGGATGCTACAAAAAGGCATAGGTTCTGGGGTGCTCCCACGCAAAAGTGAAAGCTTCCGATCATTAGATCGGTCAAACTCGACAAGGGCCGACTAAGGGGTGGACGGGCGGGGATCTACAAGATCGTAATGGATCTCACCAACCTTAATCGTTAGGTTGTTTCTTGATGAAGGGGAAGCCGGTGAATCCATGGCTCCAACGGTCAGATTTCCCACAAACGACGCCAATTGACAAGGGTAACCTCGGCAATTCCCATTGTTATGGACTTAGGGTTTCATGGAAAAGAGTGTCGTGGATATCGCTTCACGATCATACAAACAAGGAATTCGATGTAGTCTGATTATTGAGAAAACAAGATTACAAAGTCGCGTTCGCCATTTGCAGTATAGCTCACGATGGGTTGCTGGAAAACTAAGGTTCCCTCTCCGTCGGGTCCTCCTAGTCTTTATATGAGAGGCTGGGTCCTGGATCCGTAGCCAAAGAGGTTACAAATTTATGCTTACAATGCAAACTCTATATCGGTTCCTGATATTACTTGGCGGATAAGAAAAGTATTTATTCTGTCGGGTGCTTCTTGGACTTCGTTGGGCCTTCGTGTGCAATAAGCTTTTATGCGCTTAGGGTAACTAATCATAGGGACCCGATAGGACATACCCATGTCATCGAGTCTCTCTCTGTGTGATTGTGTTCGTCTAGTTCATCGACCCCGCTCGCAAGACATTGTGTTACTAGCCAAACATCAAAGGGGATATTACCCTGGTGTCGAAAACGGAGACACGACAATATGGTCTCTATGCAAGCTTGAGAGATGCATGGAGGAAGAATATGTAGCGCTCGGAGATGATCAACACGCCTGGAGAACTTGGGTAGTGCCAGCGCGCGCCCAGGAAGTCGGCCTGCCGGCCTCATCGCGCATCATGTACACTGTCTGGTCCCCTCCATGGCCTCCTGAGCTGATTGTAAGACAAAATGACACAATATTGAGGGGATACCAGCACACGTTGGGCTCCTAGGGGTTCTCATTATATAGACATCACATGATACAAGTTAGATACAAGTTAGGACTCTATACACACATACACATTGCGTATTCTGACAGCCCCCCTCAATCTCAACCGGATACAACATGTTGAGATTGCGTTTACGCTCCTCAAACATAGAAAGAGGTAAAGGTTTAGTGAATATATCTACAAGTTGATCCTTGGATGAAAAGAACCAAACTTGCAAGAGCTTCTGAGCTACTCTCTCTCAAACAAAGCGAAAGTCAATTTTGATGTGCTTTGTTCGAGCATGGAATACTGGATTTGATGAAAGATATGTAGCCCCATGTTATCACACCATAGAACAGGTGTAGATCGCTGTCGAACACCGAGTTCTTTCAACGATGCCTCAATCCAAATAACTTCAGATGTAGCATTAGCAACTGATTTCTACTCTTCCTCTTTACTAGAGCGTGAGACTGTATCTTGCTTGCGAGTACTCCAAGCAACTAAGTTACTTCCATAGAACACTGCAAAGCCCCTCGTGGATCGACGATCATCCACATCACCAGCCCAGTCGGCATCAGAGAAAGCCGAGATAGAGGTAGATGAGGAGGGGCGAAGATGCAAACTATGTCAAATATTGTGCTTGACGAACCGAAGAATCCGTTTGACAAAAAAAATGATCTTCAGTGGGAGAGTGCAGAAACTGACATACTCGATTCACAGAAAATGAGTTATCAGGCCGGGTCAAGGTGAGATACTGTAAGCCACCAACTATACTGTGATAATCAGTAGCATCATCAGGTTGAAGCGATGGACTATCCGCATGAAACAGTTTGGTGGTTGCTGACATAGGTGTGATGGTGGTGTTGCACTTCAGCATCCCGACGCGTTTGAGCAAATCATGAGCATATTTCCGATGTGTAAGTGTAAGACCAGCAGAAGAACGAGCAGCCTCTAATCCCAAGAAGAAGTGAAGCGGACCAAAATATTTAACTGCAAACTCCTGATGAAGACCAAGCACCAAACGATAAATAGCAGAGTCGGCTGAGCAGAGCACAATGATATCATCCACATAAACCAGTAGATAGATGGTCACATTAAATGCGGTGCATAATAAACAGGAACGTGTCGGCATTAGAGGTACAAATCCTTGCTGATGAAGAACAGCCCCAAGGCGAGCATGCCAAGCACGTGGAGCTTGCTTCAGGCCATAGAGAGCTTTATCCTAGCGACAAAGATGATGAAGATGCTGAGGATTACCAGGTGGTTGACACATAAAGACTTACTCTTCGTGAATACCGTTGAGGAAGGCATTCTGAATATCCAACTACCAAAGAAACCAACCACGGGAAATAACAAGAGAGAGCAACAGACGAATAGTTGTGGGCTTGACCACTAGATTGATCGTATCATCATAATCCAGACATTTGCGTTGTTTGAATCCCTTGGCTACAAGACATGCCTTATATCGCTCAATAATTCCATTTGCATGATGCTTCACTTTGAACATCCATTTGGAGTCAATAATGTTGACACCAGATTTTGGTGGAACAACACGCCAATTGTTGTTCTTGATTAGTGCATCAAACTCCTGTTCCATAGACGCACGCTAGTGCGGGACACGAAGAGAGGCACAAAAGTGCCGAGGTTCAGATGACGGATTAGCTGCAACATCAGTAAAACAGGCAGCCATCCAAGCGACCGTACCATCAGTCTGTTGCTTAGGCTGACGGATGCCACACTGGAGGTGATTGACCGATCGCATCAAAGCGAAAGACACATGAGCGGCCTCAAGAATAGAATATGTGGTCGAGGCTGCAGAGGCCAGGGATGGTGCGGGCATCGAGGGAGATCCTATCGGGGACAGGGACACTTTCGGAGACTCGGGCGCCAGGCTGGGTGGGCCAGCAATGGTATCGGGCCCGTATGTGAGTAGGAGAGGTGCAGGCCGATAGTTCACTAGACCGGGAGTAGGAGCCGAGCGCCGGGGCGGCGTCTGCATGTGATTGACGTCCGCCGACACGGACGGGTCAGCAGACGCAGGTGATGACGAGGTCGGACTTGGCGAGGGCGAGGGCGACAGAGGGTCGGGAAGAAGCTCAAGCCGAGCACCATGACCAGTACCTGCACCATGGTTAGGGAGCAAAACAGGAGCATGCGCAATATCTACAAATTGATCAAGCTTGGTAGGTAAAGATGATGACAAAGGCGAGGAGGTGGACGATGAAGTGGTCGAAAAAGGGAAAATATGCTCATCAAAGACAACATCACGACTGATATAGACCCTATTGATAGGGACATGGAGACATTTGTACCCTTTATGTAAAGAACTATAGCCTAGGAACACACATTGTTTGGAGCAAAACTCGAGTTTGTGTTTATTATAGGGGCGAAGATTTGGCCAAAAAGCGCAGCCAAAGACTCTAAAGAAGGTATAATTTGGAACTTCACCCAACAACCACTCAAGAAGTGTTTGCATATTAATGACTCATGTTGGCATATGATTTATGAGGAAGCATGCGGTAACAAAAACATCACTTCAATAGTATAACGGGAGAGAGGCATGTGCAAGAAGAGTAACGCCTGTTTCAAGAATGTGGTGGTGCTTAGCACTTTCGATCTATTGGTGGGTGTGAGGACATGACACACGGAGAGTAATACCAAGTTGCTGAAAGAAGGCATTTAATTTAATATACTCACCCCTCCAATCAGATTGAACGTATTTAATTTTTTGATCAAGAAGGCGCTCAACATGAGCCTAAAACTACCGAAACACCTCAAACACATCACTTTTTGTTTAATCAAATAAAGCCATGTAAAATGACTATAAGCATCCAGAAAACTAACATAGTATGAATGACCATTAACAGATATATGAGCTGGACCCCATACATCAGAACGAATAAGCTCAAGAGGAGCAGTCGTTACATGATGGGAAATAGAAAAAGTTAATTGATGAATCTTGCCCTGTTGACAGGCATCACACACAGACACTAATTTATTAGACTCTGATGGAAGATGATGACGATGGAGCACATGTTGCACAACTTACATAGCCGGGTGGCCTAAACGAGCGTGCCACTGTGAAGGCGGAGCTTTAAGAGCGCTGAAATCTTGTTTGAGTAATGGAGTGGTGGGTGAAGCGTCGAGAACGTAGAGACCACCACGAATGCGCCCTCTAAGCAGGATGACCCCCGTAAGCAGGTCCTTTACAAAAACACTATTAGGATGGAACTCAATGGAGATACGGTTATCATAAGTAAATCGACAAACCGAAAGAAGGTTTTTAGCGACAGTAGGGACATGCAAGACATTACAAAGATGTAGATGCCTAGATGAAGAAGTGGGAATAAGAGATTGACCAACATGAGAAATACACATACTTTCCCCGTTGGCGGTGTGGACTTGCTCCGACCCCTGATAGTCCTCCTTCATGTGCAGCTTCTCCAGTTGATTGGTGAGGTGGTCCGTGGAACCGGTGTTAGGATACCAAGTCGGATCCACCGGCAGGGTCGACATATGACCCTGGTAGGCAGCATTGGCCTACGGCTCGTCGTAGGGGGCGTTGGCTTGTGCAAGCTGGCGGTCGAGGAAGCGGCCGTCGTTGCCCATGCCAAGGAAGGATTTCTGAAACCTCTTGAATTAGCGGGTAGCAAGGTGCCCAACCTCATCGCAGAGCTGGTAGTGCGGCCGCGGGGCATTGTCGTGGCCTTAGGATGGAGCAGCACCACCAACGCCTCCTGGAGCAGAAGGCCGAGCACCCGCAACCAACCTAGAAGGCGGACGGAAGGACAACGGTGGTGTAGAGGGCACCGTAGGACGAGAGGGCTTGTACCCGACCATCTTGGAGGTGTTGGCAGAGAGGACACCTTCGACCAGAGTGGAACGACGATCCTCCTTGCGCTGCTCGGCGGACATCAGGCGCACATACAGATCATGAGCCGGCATCGGGGTGTCGCGATCATGGACTACCTCCACCAGCGAGTCATACTCCTCATCAAGACCATGGATCACGACGGAGACAAACTCCTTGGGACGGAGGGGATGGACGATCGATGCAAGGGTATCGGTGATCGTCTTCACCTTGTTGTAGTACACCGACATCGGATAGTTCAACTTGTGGGTAGCACGAAGCTGATCATGCAGTTGCGTAGATCGCGCCGAGGACTGAGTGGCAAAGCTGTTCTCGATGGTGATGAAAGATTCTCGCGAGGTTTTGGCAAACATGATCATGATGCCGACCTCGATGGACGAGGACGAGAGGAAGGCGTTGAGGATACACTGCCGGCAGGGACAGTGGCCGTCGCAGCGACGGCGACGTCAGATGGGGGCACGGGAAGGTTCCCTCGACATAGCCGTGGAGCAGGTGGCTCTGGAGTTGAGACACGACCTGCGCACACCAAAACACATGGTTGGCGGAGGAGATCTTGACGGTGATCTTGTCGCCAAAGTGAATCGGCGATGGAGCGGAGGACGTGACACTGGCGACGGATGACTGTGCCGACAGGGGAGGAGAGCAGCGGGAGCTTGGTGGTGGACGCGGCGAAAGAAACCGTGGCAGCAGCGGCGACGATCAAGGCGGCGATAGCGGATAGGGTTAGGGTTTAGGATCGAAGTCTAGCTGATACCATGTAAGACAATATGAGACAATATTGAGGGGATACCACAACACACGTTGGGATCCTAGGGGTTCTCATTATATAGGAATCACATGATACAAAGTTAGATACAAGTTAGGACTCTATACACACATGTATACATTACGTATTCTGACACCGATGACCACCACGCGGCCGCTCGGGATCACGGAGATGGTGGACGCAGTGCAAGCGGTGTCCTCCGACACGGACGCAACCATGTGCCACCAAGCCTACGAGGTACCTCCAGGCGCTCATGCACGCGCCACCAAGCCCCGACATGCATAGAGTGGAGCGTGAGTTCTTGGTGGGTGACAAGGTGTTGCTCAAGCTGCAGCCATACGTCCAAGCATCCGTGGTCAACATGCCATACCCTAAGTTGGCATACAAATTCTTTGGCCCTTTTGAAATATTAGACAGGATCGGCAAGGTGGCTTACCGGTTCGCTTTACCAGCTGATAGCCAGGTACACACAACGTATTTCAGATCTCACAGCTGAAAGAGTATCACCCAGATTATTCTCTAGTCTTTGCAACTCTACCCAAGCTGCCATTTTTGGACTCTGTGGATACTGAACCAGAAACTGTCCTTGATCGTCGCCTTGTCAAGAAAGTCGCCTTGTCAAGAAAGGGAGTGCTGCGGTACCTCAAGCACTGATCATATGGGTGGGTTTGCCAGCAGATGCGGCTACCTGGGAAGATTGGGAGGTTTTGAAAGTTCGTTTTCCTTCGGTGCTTGCTTGGGGACAAGCAAGTCCTTCTCCAGGGGGTATTGTCACGCCTGACATGGCGACACCTTAGCTGTGCGATGGCATCATGTTGGGAAGTGTATATTCGCTGGTGCTAGGATGTGGAGTTGGTGTTGGTGCCGTGCGTGTGTGGTTTGCGTGCCTGGATTGTGTCTAGCTATATGAGTCCCTATAACTGAACTCTGAGGAAACGAGTCTGAACTTGGAAATAGAATCCAAATATTCTGCCGTAAATCAGGCGAGAGAGGAACCTCACGTCGGCAATCCACCGCCAAGTTGGTCTTGATCGAGTCGTGCCACCCTCGCTCCTAGGTCCTCATCCCGGTCATCGACCTTGCAGTTGCAGTTTTGCAAAAGAGAAGAGAAAAAGAAGAAAAAGAAAAGGTCATGCGAGGATAAAATGGGTTACCCCGCTGTAACGTCGCACCAAAACGGCCGGAGCAACCAACGCAAACTGGCCGCGGACCAACCCAAGATCAAAACGGACCGCGCTTGGAGTCCACCCGAGTTTTGTTTGGAGTCCACCCGACGTTGACTCAGGTTGTAGTTATACTTACCGTTCGAACAGAGGACAGTAGAAGCGTACGGACCTGCTAGTTGTTCTAAATAAAACTAGAGGAGTACCTCGGAACCGTGATTTATTTTCTCGCTCGATCCATTGTTGCGCGCTCGGAACCCTCATGGCGGCAGCACCCTGGGATGAACTCCCGGACGATATCGTCCACCAAATCAACGCCCACCTCCCATGCCCGCTCGACCGCGTCTTCATGGCCGCCTCCTGCAAGTCGTGGGGCACACCGCCCGTCGGGCCGCCGCCGCGTTCCCTCCCCTGCCTTCTCCTCCCGCTCGCCCGAGGGCCGTCCGTCGCCTGCATCCTGGGCGGCGGCTCCATGCACGGCCTCGGCCTTCCGGAGGACGTGCGCCGCGCCCGTTTCTTTGGCTCGTACGAAGGCATGTGGGCGTTCCTGGCGCTCCGCCGCAGAGAAGGGCACGTGCTGCTCAACTTCCGCACCGGCGAGCGCATCCCGCTGCCGGACATAGAATTCGGGGAAATCAGGAGGATGCGCCGCGCGGTTTACGGTGACAACGGAGCCGTCGTGGGGGTCAGATGGGCGGCGATCGGGGGACCTCGTCGTCCCGTCATGATGCTCGCCGCGACCCTCTCGAGCCCGCCGGCGGTCGACGACGGGGAGTGCATCGCCGGCGCCATCCTCAATGTGCTCGGACCCGAAGGCTGCGTCCATCACTGGCGCTACGTCTGCTTCTGGCGCCTGGGCTCGCGGATGGCCATTGATGCAGAAGAGGTCGTCAGCGCCTCTGTCGGGTGGTCGCCCCAGGACATCGCCTACTTCGACGGCCGCTTCTTCGTGCTGACCAAGGCGAGCACCTCCGGACCTATGTCGTGCTCAACGAACCCTATCCGATGCGGCATGGAGTGGATAATCTTCATGCTAAGTTGTGCAACCTCTACCACACCGGCGGCGGTGACAACCCAAGCGACGCGGTGCCCCGCGCCGGATATCTCGTCGAATCCCGCGGCGAGCTCCTCATGGTAGCCAAGGAGTGGATGCCGGACGACGGTGCCGCCTCCTGCATCCGGCTCTTCAAGCTTACTCCGGCCGTCGTCCCACTCAGCGATGATCCAGAGTTCTCTCTCACTTGGACTGCGGTAGAAAGCCTCGATGGCCGGCTGCTCGTCGTCGGCCCCGGCTGCTCGAGGGCATACGAGTGCGCCGACTTCCCATCCGGATGCATCGAGGAGGGCGTATACTTTCTCGACGACCGCACCTACTACAACTGCACCTACTTCGCGCCATACTTCCCCGAGCAGAGTAACTCTGACGAGTTTGCCTGCGTCGACAATGGCAGGTGCTGCCTACTGCCGGCTCGCCCCGAGCAGTTCTTCCCCATCAAGCCCTGGGAAGGCTCCTTCTCCACTTACTCGCCGCCGATCTGGCTCCTACCTTAACCTGCTTCATGGACGACACGGCACAAGAATAAACGTTCTCTACATCGTCTACAATTTTACCAGCCCACAAGTCGAAAGTGCATACTAGATCATACATTAGTTGTTATTTGTTTTCCATAAACTAATCTAGCTGAGTAATATTTTGAAATTACTCTTATTCTATTTTATCCGTTTCACGTTAATTGACACACAATAGTCTAGATACGTACTACACACTAAAACGCTTCTAGATGCTTACCTCGAAAAATCGTTTTAGAAGTTAACTTCATATGTAGGCGTGGAATCAACCGCACAGCTCCTTTTAGATCCGTGCCGGTCTTCCAACGTCCGTTACATTCGTCTCTTCGTTGCCTTTCCTATTGATTGATTACTATGACCCCACGGCTCTGCTTTGACATCACGTCCGCACGGCTCGTACGGCATGCAGATACCTTCATGCCTTAAATATGAAATTTTCCTACTATTTGGAGGGCGTTTTATAAAAGACATGTATTTTTAAAACTCCTCTTCTCGTAGGCGCGTTAGACTTAATTACAGAATTAATGCCCTCTTTTCCTCCTCACTTCCTACTTTAAGCATCCAAAGAATTAATTCTTGGATGCAACTCCACCAATGCATGCGCCTAACCCCCTTGTTTCTATTAAGTAATTACGTTTAATAGGGCGCCGAATAATTAATAGGCGCATGTTTTTGACACAAATCTGGTCTAATCAGCGTCCACCTAGATTCCAACAATCTTTCTAAAACGCCCTCTAAACCGTGACGGAGGGAGTAGTAATAGTACTACTCCCTTCATCCCAAGGCTTAAGGCATATAACTTTTTTTAAAAGTCAAGCCATATAAAGTTTGATCAAACTTAAAAAAAATCATTAAAAACTATTATATTATATAAATACCATGTGAAAATATGTTTCATAATGTACATAAGGGTATGGATTGTAAATATTAATATTTTTCTTTTAAAACTTGGTCAAACTTTAGTTGGTTTGACTTTTGAAAAAAAGTTATATGCCTTAAGTCTTGGGAGGGAGGTACTCCCTCCGTCACGGTTTGGAGGGCGTCTTATAAAAGTCATGCGTTTCCAAAACTCCTCTCCTTCTAGGCGTGTTAGACTTAATTACAGAATTAATGTCCTCTTTGTCCTCCCCATTTCCTACTCCATCCAGCCAACAAATTAATTTTTGCATGCAACTCCACCAATGCATGCGTCTAAACTTTTCGTTTCAATTGAGTAATTACGTTTAACAGGGCGTCAAATAATTAATGGACGCATGTTTTTGGCACAAATCTGGTCCCAATCAGCATCCACCTAGATACCAACAATCTCTCTAAAATGCTCTCCAAACCGTGACGGAGGGAGTAGTATTGTTTAGTAGCATTAATTAAGGTAATATAATTTAGATTTACGTGCAGTCCAATTTATTAGGAAATTACTGCCGGAAGCAGTCAGCGCTTATAGAAGTAGACATATTTAAATAAAGATCTGTTAGTTTTCGGGCGCATGAGAACTTTTTAAGTTTCAATCACCTTTTTCACCGTTCGATTTACCTCGTGATTCATGTAATGTGTGTTGTATATGAGTTGCAACTAGGGTGTAACTGAGAACTTAATGAGTTTTAACTAGGTTGTAACTGATAATTAGTACAAACCTTATAAGTTATAACTAAGTTGCAACTGACAATTTGCACAAATAGTAGAATGACATCAGTGACTTAGACATAAGAAGTTCTTAGGCGTCTAAGATCTAGACACTCCCTTTAAATAAATCTCATACCATGTCAAAACTAATTAATTTTTTGTTATATGTGAACCCAGGTCAAGTATATTTATGGTAATTTGCTCTAAAATAGATATCAAAATCACCAAATCTTGTAGAAATTTAAATTTCTAAACCCGAATACAAAATCAAATACCACATTTTTGGTATGCATGATAGATGGACTCTTGTGACCTGGCGGCGGCAGCAGAGGCCGCGACAGACGGGGCTGTCGGTGCGGGCAGTACGAGCGGAGCGGCAGCAGACGACGACCAGACCCGGGCGACGCAAGCGTAGGCCGCGGCAGGCGGCGCGGTCGATACGGGCGGCAGGAGCAGTCCGCGTGAGCGGAGCGGTGTGGTGGGATGCGATTTACGGCCAGACACGGGCTAGGCAGTCGGCGCGAGCGGCATGGACGGCCGTTCTAAGGGCCGGTTATATGCACGCTATTCTTCACGGGAACGTGGTGTGAAAGAATGTGAATGTGAAAACACTGAAACACATATGAAACAAAATAAATTGGTGAAATGATTTTGCATTTTAATTCGTACTTCACAAAATTCAAGTCATGTTTCAAAAAATTCCAGTCTCGTTTCATAAAATTCCAGTCATGTTTTACGATTTCACATTTTTAGTCCCGTTTCACAAAATATCAATCATGTTTCATAATTTTTCATTTTTAGCCGCGTTTCACAAAATGCGAGTCGTGTTTCACAAAATTATAGTCATGTTTCATAATTTCACATTTTTAGTCGCGTTTCAAAAACTTTCATTCATGAAACAAAGATTCGCTCTAAAACCACATCGACCCTTTACGAAACAATCGAAACACAAGCCAACCTTTATAAAACAATTAAAACCACATCGACTAAAATTGGAACGACAACAACTCTTTATTAATCGAAATCGAACCATTATGAAACAATCAAAATACAACCTAACCTTTATAAAACAATCAAAACACAACCCAACCGTGCAACCACATTGACCCTTTATGAGACAAAGGTTCGATCTGAAACCCCATTGACCATTTATGAAACAATCAAAATAGAAGCTAACCTTTATGAAATAATTGAAACCACATCGACAGAGATTGGAACTGATGGCTCAGATATGTAAAGCTCGTTGGGAACCCCAAGATAAAGGTATGATAAGTGATGACCCACAAGTATAGGGGATCGCAACAGTCTTCGAGGATAGTATTACCCAGTTTATTGATTCAACACAAGGAGAGACAAAGAATACTTGCAAGCCTTAATAATTGAGTTGTCAATTTAACTGTACCTGGAAATAGTTTTTGCTCACAGAAGTTTATCAGTATCAACAGTTTGTAGTAGCAATAGTAAAGTAACAGCAGCAGCAAAACAGGAGCAATAGTAACAGTAGTAGCAAACAGTAGGATATGAGCGCGGTAGGCATAGGGATGGACGAGTCTAAACATGCAACTTCAAGATTTAGGGCATTTGCAGATAAATAGGATAAAGCATCCAAGTATTAAACAATCATAGGCATGTGCTCCATATATAGTCGTGCGTGCTCGCAATGAAAACTTGCACAACATCTTTTGTCCTGCTAGCCGTTGCAAAGAGCCCTCAAGGAAACTACTGGCAATTAAGGTGCTCCTTTCAATAGAGCACCGGAGCAAAGTATTAACACTCCATGAACACACGTGATCCTCACATCACAGCCATCCCCTAAGGTTGTCCCAATTTCTTTCACTTCGGGGCCTTTGGATCCAGACAATGATATGTGTACACAACTTGCAGATAAGATCACAAACAATACTATCATAATGATTCAATAATAAGTTCAGATCTGAGGTCATGGAACTCGGGACCTAGTGACAAGCATTAAGCACAACACAACAAAGTCAAATAGCACTAATAGAGATACTAGGCACCATGCCCTAACAATCTTATTCGATTACATGATAGAACTCATCCAATCCCTACCGTCCCCATAGCCTACAGCAGGAGATTACTCGCTCATGGATGAGGAAAACATGGATGGTTGATGGAGAGGCGTTGGTGATAACGATGGCGATGATCATCTCCAAATTCCCCGTCCCGGCAGGGTGCCAGAACGAAGTTTCTGGTTCCGAATCATGGTTTCTGGTGGTGGTGGCACAACGGAACTCTTTTTGGAAAACCGTCGACCCCTCCCCCGTTTTTTAGGTCAAGAGGCATCTTATAGGCGAAGAGGGAGGCCGAGGGGGTGCCTAGGGCAGCCACACCCCCTCCAGGCGTGGCCTGGGCCCACCTGCACGGTAGGGGGGGTGGGCCTTTCAGGCCTCCCCTCCGTCTCGTATTATGGCTCCGTTAGTCTTCTGATGAAATAGGATTTTTGGCATATTTTCCAGGATTTTTCCTGATAGTCGATTTTCTGCACAAAAACTAGACACCAAGGTAATTCTGCTAAAAAACAACGTCAGTCCGTGTTAGTTGTATCCAAATCACACAAGTTTAGAGGAGAAACAATAGCAAAAGTGTTCAGGAAAGTAGATACGTTTTGGACGTATCAACTCCCCCAAGCTTAGCTTATTGCTTGTCCTCAAGTAATCCAGTTAAAAACCGAGTGCGATAAAAGAACTTTCACGAACACATTTGCTTCATATGATATATATATTCTCAGCGCAGGAGTAGATACTTAAACCATTCATAATAAGAAGTATGCAACTAAGTCTACTCAATAGTCATTGCAAGCTATGAAGATATTCCAACTTAATAATAATAAGTAGCATGAAACATAAACATAAGCAACATTGCAATGCTCATAATAAGGTATGATAGAGTGGTACCTCGCTTGCCTTTGTTTGTAGAGCACAAAATAAATGCCAAGAGACCTCTGAAGTTCACGTTAAGACTAGAAGTAAAGATATCAGAGATACAAGCATCAAAGTCATGACATAATTAACCAAGTTTCGGACAAGCACATTACACTAAGAATGACAACTATGCTCTCAAGAAGGTGCTCATAGAATACATGGTGACTCAACAAGAAAGTGAAAAAGGTTTTGAAAAGTTTGACAGGCTTCCAAATGCTGAAAGTAAGGTACTCATTAGCTTTGAGCTCTCATTGCCCCTATCATAGGCATCTTTAAATGGTTAAGGTGAAATTAAGGTCAATATGAGTTATATGTTTGACATACCATAACTGGAAATCTCATGTCCCTTGAGTACGAGGGCCGCTCCTCATGCTACTCAACTTTAGTTACTGTAAGTTCTTGTCATTGAAAATACATGCATATCATAGAGAACCGCTTAACGGGTACACCTTGCAAATGATACAGAGCTATCCGTGATCAAAATGACAAGGCAAGCGCACAATGAGCATCTCATGATATTTTTATTTTCTATTTGCATAGGTTTTTATTGAGGATGCTTCATAGATTGCTCATTATGGTTATGGTGCAAGTTTCCACCATGATTAGGCATGGCTTAAGCTAGCGGCCCAGGAGTTTCTCTAACACATATATATAACTCCATGAACTCACAAGATCCCCTTTTAGTTCACACTAACGACATCCACAAACAAAAGAACATGATATCAACTGGATAAATATCGATAAGTGTTGAAAGCGTTCCCCGTGATAACACGGTTCTGCTAACTCCCAGCCTATAATTTGCAAGCATATAACTTTCATGGACAGTCACAATGGTTCAGGTTTATTAAGTGCAAGAAATAAAGTGTGCCATCAAGTTCGTGAGAGATTTACTAACTAACTTTCTCAAAACAAGCAAATAATTTATTTGGAAGAAAACAAGGCATAATGAATATGCACTGGATAGCAAATGATGCTAGTAGGTAGGTATGATGGACACTGTTGGCAATAATGGTTTCGGAGAGTTGGATGCACAAGTAGAGCTCATACTCAGTGCAAGTGAAGGTAAACAAGAGAAAAACATTCATAGGAAGGGAGCGACAAACAAGAGAGCAATAACTGTCATAATGATGCTTGCAACAAAACATGACTAACTATGGCATGAAAGTGATATGAGAACTCTGAGGCAAAATAAATCATTGAGGCTTACTGGCTATTGTTCAGTCATATGCATGCGTGAGCATGTGCCAAGTCGATTCACATGAAACATTCAGAGGAGGATACCACAATATCATACCAAGTTATGAATAGAACAATGCAAGCAAACATTCATATGCCATGCTACAAACTATTAGCAATCTGGAGCTAATCATAAGAGAGCAAGAACTACTAAGAATCCCTAAATTACATACACCTCACATGAACAAACTAAGCATGCTCACAATGATGAGTATATGTACAAAAATGACAACAAATAGAGTTTGTAACCAGCCTCTTACCACGCCTCAAGTTGTCTTAATCTTTTATTATTGCCCTTCACTTGTGTGACTTGAATAATAACATGAAACCAAACTCCACTGAGGACTGCTGAGCCCTGCAAATAACTTCACAAAACCAAAGAAGAACAATAAATATTTTTGGTGTTTTTGATTTTTAAAGCAAGCACACAAAGCAAAACCAAACAAAGCAAAATCTTTTTGAATTTTTATTTAAGGAAAACCAAAGCTAAAAAGCAAAGAAACAAACAAAGAGAACCAATGAAAATATTTTTAGTATTTTTGTGATTTAAGAAAACAGAAACAAGAACCAAAAAGAAAGCAAAATGATGGATATACAAAGAACCGACGAAACATGATATATAGATGAGTGTGAGGTCGGTATACCTCTCCCAAGCTTAGGCTTTTGGCCTAAGTGGGGCTCAACTCCATGGTGACCAAGAAGGTGCACCTACGTAGTACGACGAGGAGGCCCCTTCGTCCTGGTACGAGCTCGAGGACTCCCCTGTGTAGTGCACAGAGGGGTCGTATGAGGGCGCGTCCCCCTGATAGTGTATGTGGAAACCACGAATGCGTAGCTGCTCGTCCATCTCCTCCTTGGAGCGTGACCAAGGTCCTTGGGAAATACAGAACAAAGTCGTTTGGGGCAGAGGAATCTCTCTCTCTTCCCTGTCAGTGTCGTGAGAATGGCCACGGCAGATGCTGCAGTCGACAGCAAGTAGTAGAACGAGGGGCAAGGGCGGCCAGCCATCTGCGGTGCGAGATGAGGACAGAGACACTAGGGTTTACCTAGGTTTGCCCCCCCGGAGGGTAAAGACCTACTCATGCTTGATTGTATTAATGAGAGAGTACAAGGGCGAGCTCGACGACTGGGCGGCGAGTGGCAGGGGGTGTATGATGGAACGTGTCCTCTATGCGTACCCTAGGGAGGTTTATATAGACTCACCTTCCTAGGGTTTACAGATCTACAACTGAATTAGTTAAGGATTCAGAGGGTACTTGACCTAATCCGACTGGGCCTAGCTACGCTTCTAGGCCTTCAGCTTCCAGTCGCCTGGCTCCTTGTTGGGTCTTGATCCAGTCGTCGTCCTGCAGGCCCAGTCGCTGGCAGCTTGGGCCAGTAGGAAACGTCCTACTGGGTATACCCCATTAGGCATATCCCCATCAGTAGTCCCCGAGGCCATCGATTATTCGTCGCATGCGTTCTTGGCAGTCGGAGTATGCAGGTCCAATTTGGACGCCCAGTCGAATCGGCTGTGGACTCCCTGAATGAAAGAGGGAACTTGTTATCTTAGTCTCAATAACGGCAACCAATCGAATCGCAGCACGGCGAATGGGTCGGCAAATAGTCCAATCACTACTATGGTGATCTGGTCGGCGAGCAGCCGAATCGCCAAAGCTGGCGAGTCGAGTAGACGAAGTTGGACCATCAGCGTTGGTCAAACTAGCCGTTGGGCAATCCAACGGTAATATCGGCGTAATCACCGCACGGTAACGGCTCCTCGAAAATGGTGGGTAGCAACCGCTATATAAGGAGAGTGACAGTTGAAGAACGATCGTTCCCCACACTTCCTCCGATCTCTCGAGCCTCCCCGTCTTCCATTCTTCCATAGCGACCAGAGCGACCTAGAGTGATCCATAACCTTAGTTCCTCTGATCGATGGCGCCTCCTACAGAACCGTGGTGGAGATCCAAATGCACAAAAGTGCTGTTGAAGTCATTCGAGGAGGCGGGGATCCTCTGCGCCGGGAGATGGCGCATCCCCGTGGATGGAGAGGTGGTGCCAGACCCGCGCGATGGAGAATTCATCTACTTCACCAGCCACCTGGAGAGGGGCTCGGGTTCCCCACCTCCGTCTTCTTCCGCCGCTTCTGCGTGTATTACAACATCCAACTGTCTGACCTAGGACCACACAGCATCGAGTAACTCGCCATCTTCGTGGCGTTTTACGAGTTCTACCTAGGTTGCCGACCGTACTTCCCCCTGTGGAAAGATCTGTTCCATGGGAGAATCAGACGCGAGGAGGCAGGCGGCCCGATTCTAGCCGTAGGCGGCCTCACCTTTTAGCTGAAATCAAAGGCCTCCTTCTTTGACCTGATGCTACCAAAGAAGGCGGTGAACGAGTGGAAGAAACATTGGTTCTACGTGACCGAGTTGCCGCCAGACGACGAGGTGGCGCTTCCGATGTATTCCGCCGACCGGCCCGAGCCGCGTCGGATTCAAGTTGCCAAGCTTCTGCACGACCAGCGGATGGTGGTCGATGAAATGCTGACGAAGATTCGTCAACTGAAGAAAGACGGCCTCCAGACCATCAACCTCTACAACTGCTGGCTTGGGTGGCGGTTGGTTCCTTTGGCCAGCTGTGCCCACTGGATGTACGAATTCATGGGCAAAGACGACCCGACCAAGTCCTGCACCGCCGAGTGGCGGCTTAATGACTACACCTCCGCCTTGAAGAAAATCACCGACACGGAGTATGTTGACATAAAGGCCGAGATTCCCCCATACACCAGGAAGCGCAAGGCTCCGCCAGTAAGTTTTTACTTCTTTGTTTGTTTTGCAGTCGCAGGTATGTAGTCATGGTTTTGCTAATCGTGTTTCTCCTTGCACTTGTTCCAAGTGGTGGAAGGTTGGCTTCCGCCTGCTGATGATGAGAACTCGAACGAGTCCGTGGAGGACGAGAGCGAGTCCTCGTCCGACTAGGGCATTATTGGAGGCGACGATGACGATGACGATGACAACGAAGACGACAATGAAGATGATGACGAGGCCGTGGCGGTCACCGCACCCATGGTCCATAAGACCCACAGGCAGCGACAACGCGAGCTCGAGGCTAAGGTCATGACGGGGGCAACAACGAAGTCCCCGAGCACACTTCGCGGTGCATGGACACGCTGTCAAAGAAGAAGTCACCACATAAGAAGAAGAAGTAGGCCAAGGCAGTGTCGCCGCCTCGGCCAGCGAGTAGCTCCGAAGCTACCAGCGCGGCTGAAGAGGATGAGGCCAGCGTGCCGGCACAGGCGACTGCATCAGCCGACGCAGCCATGGTAGAAGGTGAAATTCTGCTGGCGTCGCTGTCGCCGCCCTTTGCCGCAGTCGCCGGTCTTGGGGCCGCTCCACTTGCGGGCGCCTCGCCATCGAGAGAAGCGCCTGCGGCGATTGCCACGGATCCTCCTGCAGCAGCTTCATCCTCGAGGAAGCCATCGGTGTCTTGGGCCTAGACCGTGCTCGAGACGGGCCTCAGCCGGTCGCTGGGGCCGGAACTGGAGAAGCGGCGCATGTTTGCACTGGCCTTCGCTTTATCCCAGTCGCCAAGTAAGTGTCTTTTGAAGTATTTCTTTGGGCGACTGATGTATGTTTGTCTGGTGAACTCGCTAATGACTCCGTGTTGCAGGACTGGTGTAAAGAAAATAGGGCACCCCTCGGTGGCTAAGGTCCCATTGGGTTCCACGGGGTCGCAAGTCGATCCTCAAGAAGCAGAAAAGTGACGAGGTCGAGGCGCCTATGGAAGGCGCGAACAAGGCCAAGGGCGACGAGGTCATCTCAATTTTGGACGAGCCGGTCGGCACCCCAAGCAAGGCTTTGACTGGAGCGGATGCGGCCACAAAGGCCGTAGTGGACACGGAGTCACAGCGGAAGGAACCCACAGCGTCAGTCGGGGCGACAGGCCCATCTTCGAGTGCCACGGGAGCGGCGGTGGCAATGTTCCCTCGCTTTGTGGCGAGGGCCTCTACAGCGAGTGCCTCGGCCCCATCAGGTCAGGTGACTGGTGTTGTGGGCTCAGAGGTCGAGCAACGTCGCAGACGCACACCTCTGGTCCTTTCGTCGGTGGACGCGCTCGAGCTCCACAACATGCTAGGTGCAACCCTCCAGGTATGTCCCAGTCCCCAGGATCTGGTCGCTGAATTTCAGAGGGCACATCCATAATGTTTTGTTGCCCAGTCCCCGAGTGGCTAGGCGCTGAATTTTAGCGGCTAGGCACTTAGGGATTTCTTCACTGTCCAGTCCTCGAGTGGCTAGTCGTTGAATTTCAGCGGTTAGGCACTTAGCAATTTCTTCGCAGATTTATCGTGGTTGTATAGGGGCTTCAGCGTGAGTCGGTGGAGCGATTGGCTGCCAAGGAGTGACTGGAGAAGGAGCTCCACTCCGTGTGAAGGACAAACGAACAGCTTCGGGCGACTGCTGGTAAAGGTTTGGTGTGCTTGTTGTGGAGTTTGTCTTTTGCTGATTTTGTACTTATAGATTTGTTGACATAGAGGTTAATGCGGCCGCGGTGGAGAAGGCCCGTGAGGGTATGGTCCCTGCGAGCGACCTGACGGCTGCTCAATCGTTCCTGAGCGCCATGGATAAGCGGGTCGCCGACCTGGAGTGGGATCTCAAGAACGCAAAGGCGGAGGCGACCTCAGCCAATGAGAGGGCCATGGCATCCATTGCTGCTGCCGCCAATGAGCGGAAGGTATCGGATGCCCTCGTCATTGGGCTGCAGGACGAACTCTCCGTCTGTGAGGATTATGTTATGGGGATCCGCCCCTTTGATCTGTGCGCTCCTTGTTCTTCCAAACGACTGGCGAGTCCCCGAGCGTGCGGGTCGCCTTTTTTTGGATCCTTTCTTACTGTGTGCTTGTGCTTTGCAGGGAAGATTCTTGATGATGAGCCGGAAGCGGAGTCGTAGGACACGCGGCAGTGTGTCACCACACTGGTGGATTCTGCCGCTCTGTCAGCGACTTGCATTCGCGCGTACCTTCAAGATATTTCGCCGACGGAGGTGATTCCCAGCGACCTCGTCAAGGTCTGGCGCTACCTGGAGAAGGCTCCGACGGTTGTTGACTTTATGTCGCGGTCGGCCTTCCGCCGTGGTGCTGCCACTGTGCTAAGCCTTGGGCTCGCGCACTTCCCCAATGACTTCGATCTTGTCGACGTCACCAGCGGGTACCCTTCATCGACGAAAGCACGAGATCTCCGACGTCTCCGACGCTCGACCGAGCGGGCTGCGGTTTACTCCGACCGGGTGTTGGCGATGGGTGATCTTCTTCCGTACCAGGAAACAATCGTTGCCCCGAACGACCCCGATCCGGTGAGCCGCGACTTCAAGGTGGAGCAACCGTTTTGAGTGGTCATGGCGGGCGCTCTGACAATGTACCCCTCGAACCCGTGGGTTCCCTTCATCCGTGTTCGCGGGAGTGGTGGTGTATCGTCGTTGAGGCCTGGGGAGTAAATTAGTTTGCCGAGTGGCGTTAGTTGTAAAAGCGATGTAACTGCCCTTGGAAGCGAACAAGTTTTTGCTGCCGTAAGGAATGCATTGATGCTTTTGTTAATGTTTGATTTGATTGTGACTTGTTGGGTTGTGCGAGTCCCCAAGCGCGTCCGCCCTTTGGTGGGGTTTACCTACTTTTTATGTGTATGTTTGTTTTTATGCCGTTTAGACAGCTAAGGTTGACTCGCCGTGGCTTGAGGAGCCAGTCGCGTGGCGACCCCAAGGGGTGCTTGACGAGGTTTAATCTCGCCAATGCCCATTGTTATGGACTTGGGTTTTGGAGAAGATGGGGATGCTGGAGATTGCGGAACTGTTAGCAAACAAGCAACACGGGGACACGAGGTTTACCCAGGTTCAGGGCCCGGAGGGAAAACCCTACACCTGCTTGTCTGCTCTGATTATGATGGAACCGGTTCTGAAGTGCGCAGATGCAATCTGGCGTGGAGGTGTGTATGCGGTGGTATGAGAGTTGTAAGAGAGACTCCTTGTCGTGCCCTCCTGGCCTTTATATAGATATAGGCAGGTCCCAGGAACAGATCGAGTCGGTTACACGTTTTAGGGTTTACCCCTTTGAATTTCCTATCTACTCTAGTCTTGCTGTCCAAGGATCCGAAGGCGTCATGGGCCTTGGCCACCCGAAAGTCTTCATGGGCCGACGTATATTTGCCGTGGGCCTTCCTTGGGATGGACTAGGTATGCTGAGGTCGTGTATGCACGGGGTATAACCATGTCAGTAGCCCCCGAGTGTTCAGTCGAATCGTAGATTCGGCTGAGGACTCTTCAATCCTTCGGGTGCAACTCTGTCTTTTAAGAGAATGTGTAGGGATTGTTGATGCGTGTGCGTGACTCTCCCGACGGATCAGGGTCAATTAAATGTCTTAGGACAAAACAACACGATCTTCTTCAGGTTCGAGTCCCTCGACTCGAACCCGGAACATATGCTGGCGTAATTCGACTCAGGCCGCGGAGGACTTACAGGAGTGGAATTCTAGTGAATTTAAATGATGTACCCAACGCATCCGTCGGGATTTTTCATCGCGCCTCCTGGCACGGATTTACTAGCAGAGCGCAGTCATGTGCGTTACCAGGCCATCAGATGGTATCTGTAGGTCTTATCTTTGCGTCGCAGATGCAACATCCGAATGTTTATCACCGCGGAGGTGTTTCGGGTGGCCAAGGAGGATGATACTCACTTAGCGTTAATTGGGGCAGAGTTGCCAAAAAGTTTTTGTATGCTGATCCGAAGGATCGCAGTCGAAGAATTCATAGGGTGCGCGACCAGCGCTCCCTATGGGAGTAGCCCCCGAGTGTCTGTTCGAGTCGTAGACTCGAGCAGAGACTTTAATTCATCCATTGTTTAGCTTCAGGTCCGACTCTCTTCTCGATCCGAGATAAGTGATTCACCCGACTAACTCTTAGTCGATCGCCTCGGTTAACACTTAACCGAGTCGTGCATGGCCATGCTTTCTGAATCATATCTCACGAGAGGGCCCAGAGAATGTCTCTCCGAGTGGAGGGGCAAAATCCCATCTTGGTTATTCACATCACGCAGCTTGATTCTCAGTCGATCCAAACCCTGCCTTTATAATCGCGATTCACGGATCAGCGTTTGATAGAACCTAAGTCGGTGATCCTCAACTCGGACTATGCAACAACCTCAGATCTAAGGATTACATTGATTGAGATATACAAATGACAGCTAAGTTCGTTGTACCTCAATATGGGTCAATCGGACTCGCTAAACTCTTTAGAATCATGCAAGTTGGAATAGCATCTCCATGCCCATGACAAGTGGAACCGAGTCATCAAGCCAACTTTCACATTGGTCTAAGTTGTGTGTCCAGCACAACCTCAATGACCAAGGATATTTAGTACAAACAACATGAATGCATAGTTCCACAACCGAATCACATATTCAATGATACACATCAGATGTTTATATAAGGACTACTTAATAACTTTATGAATACAATGGGAAATATCATCATACATGATTGCCTCTAGGGAATATTCCCAACAAATTCTTCGTCTTGCTATATTATATTCCGGATGATGCCTGATATCGCTAATCCTTCGACTGATCCCTCTGAGACAGTTGTATGTGCAACTTCCAACACAGCCACTCGCGTAATTTACCCTCCTTTGTATACTAAAAATATCCAGCACATAAAATGGTTGGAAGCTAAACTGCAGGCTATACAAGTCATGGTTGATGTCGCCCAGTCAAAAACCCTAAAAACTTTGGAACATGAAGCTTTTCTATTGGAGGAAATCCCTCATGTGAGCGAGAAGATGCTCTGTAAGTGTTCCCTGCTGAGCCCCCGAGTATTTTTGCGTGACCTGAAGGTTTGTAACATGATTTTTTTTACTCTTTCATGCATCTTATTGAGTGAGGTGGAAGAAGGGCATTGACTGCACACTCGAATGAATGCGCTGATAGAAGCCTTCCGAGGAACTAACAATGATTTTTGGACTAACCACAAACGTCCTTTCACGCTTGCACTTCTCCAGGATCGAGTGTCCGAGGTGGAGGATTTCGTCGAATGCTATCGCCGAGCATTATCCATAATTTATAATGCCATGTTTCCTCGAGACGTACAACCTCAGTGCCTAGCTAAATTGATGGCAAAATTTCAGCGGGGCGAGAGGATTCGCCATTATATCAAACTTCAATTAGTTGCACGTGCAAAGTTGGCCTTTGCATGGGTTCATTCCCATTACCCACTTTTAACTTAGATTTCATATCTCACCATCTTCTTGCGAGATGCTGAATTTATCATAGCCCTCATTATCAAGCCATTGTCATGCTATTCGGTCGTCCAAAAATGTTGAATGAAGACAAAGATTTTTTCCTTAACTTCGAGTTATAAAAAATCCTGCATAGAAGATGCAAAAAATATATATGTAAATTGTGTTTCGTAAAGTGTTAATATATACACGTGTTTGCATGTCTGTTTTTTGTCAAAGTTTAGCTTTTTAGCCTGTATGCGAGACCCTTTCATTTGTCTGACGCCCTGGGGCCGAGTCAGCTATTCAGGTCAAGGATTTTTAGGCTAGAGGGTGTAGCCAGATATTTCGTAGCGCTTTTTCGCGAAGCCCCCGAGTATAGCGTGACATGTTGTTTTTGTAAACACTTTGTGATATGACGAGTCACCGAGTATCGGGTGGGTGATGAAACATAGATTTCAAAACATGAACAATATAGACTGAGCATAAATAACTTAGCTTTATTGATCTTCGGGAACAGAGGTACATGTGACATAATCGCCTTACCGTAGGCCTTATTGTATATAAAATACGAGTTTTTGGCTGATAAGCTTGGAAGTAGGCCTTATTAAATGTAAATTGCGGAAAGTAGAAAAACGATGCTAGGCATAGAACCGTCGCAGATGCAACGTTCCACGGGTTGGGAGTATTTGACTCTAGTCTTCTTGTCTTGAAGCTGCTACACCCCGCCGGGGATATAACTTTAGTGACGATGAAAGGCCCTTCCCACGGGATTCCATTTTATAGTGGCCATCTTGATTGAGGCAAAGGACTAGGTCCCCAACGACGAAGGACCGGGACACGGTCAACGACTATGATAGTTGTGCAGGTTCTGCGGTATTGTGTTGCCCGTTGTAGAGAGACGCTCTTTGTTCATCGAGTGCATCAACATTATCTTCAAGTGCTTCTTTTGGCGCTTCTTCGTCATAATTGACGACCGAGGAGAGTCATGACTTATTTTGACCGGAAGCACGACATCTACATTGTGGACCAGAAATAAAGGGGTTTTATGTGTGGCGGTATTTGGAGTCGCATAAGCTCCATAGGACGAGGGTAGCTCGTCTACCCAGCGCATTTTGCTCTATAGAGTGGGGCTAATAGCCGCTTTCTTGAGGCCGTTGGTGATGAGACCATTTGCTTTTTGACTTGCCCGTTTGTTTGCGGGTGAGCCATTGAGGCGTAGCTGATGTGGAGCCGATTGAACGGCCAAATCAATGGTATGGGAGCCAGTTCTGCATCTAGTGCGTTGGGATTATTGGGAAGCGCTGGCATGCCTCGCATGTTCTTACGATGTCCTTGGCGTCTTGGACCACTATAAGCCAATAAAATCCTTCTCGGAAGGCTTTTGCTGCAATTGCACGATTGCTGGCATGATGCCTGCATATTCCTCCGTGTATTTCCTTGAGAATGAGCGACCCTTGTTCGGGTGTGACGCAAGGCTGGAGTACTCCTGAGATGCTCCTTTTATAGAGTTCACCCTTGATGATCCTAGAGGCCTTGGAACGTCGGGTGATACGTCTTGCTTCAACTGTGTCTTCGGGTAATTCTGTAGGGTTCATAGCATAGAAAACAAAACATTTCTACCATGAGAACGCACAAAACAAAGATCCAATCTATGGAAAATCCAAGATCAAATCTATGTGATATGTGCAGTGAGATTGATGAGAACTAATCTTTGAAGATCCAAAAGCCTTAAAGAGATCTAATCTCGTGGTTGATGTAGTCGTTCACTTGCCGATCTCAAGATCGCGATGACGATCCTTCCGGCACCACGTTCCTGCAGCGCTTCCACACTTGGTCACACGTACGGTGTCTATGAAGACCTTCCTATCCTTGTTCCAGCGGGAATCAGAGGTAGTAGATACCCTCGGAATCCTAGCAGCATGACAGCGTGGTGGTGGTGGTGGAGGAGAAAACCTGCAGGGCATCGCCTAAGCCGGAGCAGGAAGACGGAGGAGGGAGGAGAGCTAGCGGCTAGGGTTAGGAACGGTGCAAAGGGGGTCGACCACCCCTCCCTTCTATATATAGAGGAAGGGTGCGGCTAGGGCTTCCCCCTTTTCCCTCCACCTCCTAGGGTCGGCGCAAGGGGAGGGGGAAGGAAACTTGCCCCCCTAGTCTTCCCCCCAAACCCTAGGGGTTGCCCGGTTGGGACTCTTGGTCCTGGTGCGGCTAGTGCCTGGACCCCGCAGCATTCCCTCAGCCCATGTGGCCCCTCCCGGGGTGGTGGGCCCACTGGTGGCCCTCTAGAACTTTCTAGAAGCTCCGATCAAAATACCAAAAACTTTTCCAAACCCCGAAAGTTGACTTCCTTTATATGAATCTTATTCTCCGGACCATTCCGGACCTCCTCGTGATGTCCTGGATCCAATCCAAGACTCCGAACAACATTCGGTCTCGAACTCACATTCCATATCTACTTTAAACAACATTGAACTTTAAGTGTGTCACCCTACGGTTCGCGAACTATCCAGACATGATCGAGACACCTCTCCAATCAATAACCAATAGCAGGACCTGGAGATCCATAATGGCGGCCACATATTCAATGATGACTTCGTGATCGAAAGAACCATTAACATACAATATTGATTCCCTTTGTCGCGTCATACTTTACTTATCCGAGGTTCGATCATCAACATCTCCATACATAGTTCAACCTCGTTACCGATAAGTGCTCTTTATTCATACTCTGATGTACCATCCCTTGTGACCTAGTCACATGCTTGCAAGCCAATTGGATGACACTCCACCAAGAGGTCCCAGAGTATATCTATCCGTCATCAGGATGGACAAATCCCACTCTTGATCCATGTGCTTCAGTCCATACTTTCAGAGTGCCCAATGCCACCTTTATAACCACCCAGTTATGAAGTGGCGTTTGATGTCATCAAAGCATTCATCCATCATTGGTGATTAACATGATCTCATGGTCGAAGGATTAGGTTACTATGTATTTGAAAGCTTGTAGCAAAACAAACTTAATGACTTGATCTTGTGCTATGCTTACTATGGGTGTTTGTCCATCACATCATTCTCCTAATGATATGATCTTGTTATTAATAACATCCAATGTTCATGATCAGGAAATCATGATCATCAATTAACCAACAAGCTAGTTTAATAATAGGCTTACTAGGGACTCTTCTATGTTTACAAAACACACAAGTATTAATGTTTCATGTTAATACAATTATAACTTGGGATGCAAATATTTATCATAAACACAAAGATATAATAATAACCACTTTATTATTGCCTCTTGGGCATATCTCCAACAGTCTCCCACTTGCACTAGAGTCAATAATCTAGTTTTAAACACTTGTGCATTCAAAACCTCGACTTTCTAGTGTTGTATATACACGATTGCAAGTGGTAAACATAATCTTCAGATCTAACACTTTCAGGTCCGTGTGTATTTGCATGTCTTTGCATCTCTACGCATCACTCATTCTCTAATGAGATGGCATTGTATAAATTTGGTCCTTTGGTGAGAACTTTAGTTCCTTGGGGTTAAATCATGTCGATGCTATTGTCATACAATATATCTTCACAAGATTAGCCAGTGAACCACACCTAGTTTGATGACAAACTACTTGACACAAATGCTCTCTTTTGCTGCTATAATAGCAGACATATACTTAGCCTTTTGTTGTAGTATCTGTCACAATGTCTTAACTTTGGAAATCATCTAAATCCGTTATGGAATCTCCTTTCCATTACATTGTGCCACCCATAGTTTAAATTGAGATAAACTTAATTTGTAATTGTGACAAAACTAGTATCAATGTAACACTTTACAATGAACTATCTATCTATTTGTCACCTCTGCATAAATAACATATTCTTAGTTCTTCCATAGATCATAAGAATATCCTTACTATTGTCCAATGATCATCTTATGAGTCATTCTAGTATATGCTCATAACATTTAGAGAATAGGACATATCTGGATGTGTATATATCACAGTATGATTGATCAAAATATTCTTGCGATTTCACTCACCAAGTGTCAAAACAGTTGAATCTTGATTTAGTCCTTTTCCATGCGACAAGAACCTTTCTTGTCATTTCCATATTGAACTCTTTCAATATCTCATCTATGTACTTCCTGCACAATCATATTAGCGCCTCAATCTTTCCATATAGACATTGATGCCTAATATTAGGGTTACGCCTAAGTCTTTCATCAAAATCAAATTTTAATGAAATTCTTAACATGTGTCAATAAAAGATACATCATTTCCAATCAGAAATATGTCTTTCACATAATGTATTAGAAATATGTCTCAGTGCTCCCACTTAATTTCTTGCAAATGCAAGCATCTTCATCGTCTTCGATGAAATTAAACTCTTTTAACAGTTTCATCATGGTGAAGATTCCAACTCCGCGATGCTTACTTCAACCATTGAAGTTTGCATGCCCTTTTAGCATCCTTTGAATTAACAAAACCCTTTGAATCATTTCATGTACATGTCCTAGGTAACCATTCTATTAGAAGAACTTTGTTTTTTTATTCAACTACCATATACCAAAAATATATGTAGTGGTTGCTACATTAATCCGTCCAGACTAAATATCGCTATGTAAGATCAAATCTTGTCATAATCAACTCCTTGAACATTGTCGTAAACTCTTTCCTGACATGTCGACTATTTCATAGATGTCAAACATCCATGTCTATTTCTTTATAGATCCAAATACGACTGATAGGGTTTACACCTTTCTAGAGGGTCTTCCACGTTCAAAAACTTGATTTCTCGTGTATGGAACTATCACGGATTTTATGGATTCAAGCCATTTGACGGAGTCAGGGCCCATCATTGCTTATTTGCATGTAGTCGGTTCATCATTGTCAAACAATAATGATTTAATTCTAAAATCTTGGTATTTCATTGTTTACTCGACCTACTTGGTTCAATAAGAAGTTAGATCCTCATGATGGCAACCTTTGAGGCACGTGATCCATGAGCATTGTGGCTTCCTCCGGGACATTTTCTGGTGCTGGGCTACTCAGCACATATAGCTAAGGTTCAATAACCTTATCAAAGTTCTATTGTCCTCCCACTTAACTTTTCACGAAAAATTCCTTCTCAAGAAACTCGACGTTCTAAGCGACAAATACTTTTGTCTTCTGTGTTGTGGAGGAATACTCAAAGTTTATTTGAAATACCCAAAGTTCTAAGCAACATTCTCATCTGAATTAGTTGTAAACATTTTACTTATGCCTAGCATACCAAGAATTAAGAAAGGACAACTTGGGTTTTATCCCAAACCATAACTTATATGGTGTCATTTCAACAGATCACGATGTAGCTCTTTTCAGCGTAAAAGTGGTAGTCTCTAAAGCTTAAGTCTTTAAAATATAATGGAAGTTTAATAAGTGAAACCTTTGATATTACCATGTCAAACAAGGTTTCATTACACATCTCGAACACTCCATATTACTATGGTGTTTTAGGAAATGCAAATCTATGGAATGATTCCTCAAATATTTAGGTGTTTTGCTAAACTTGTAACTCAAATATCTTCCTTTATGATCCAATCATATACTCTTTATTTTCTTATTACAATGATTTTCCACTTCATCTTGAAAGTCTTTGAACATTCTCAAATATTTCACACTTCTTCCTCATTAAGTAAATATACAAATATATTCGCGCAAATTTTCGGAGAAAGCATATGAAGTTGAAATCCATCACTCATGACTACACATAATGGACTACATACATCAATATGTTTAAATTCTAGTTAGTCGTTCGTTCTTGTTTGGCATTTTAACGAAATTTCAACTATATCCACTAAGTGTCACAAGTGTCATTTGATCAAAATCAAAAGACTCCAAAATTCCATCAACATGGAGTTTATACATGTTTTATTTCCAATATAATTTAAACAGCGGTGTCACTTTGTAAGTAATCTTTCAATCATTTTCTTGCGACATTTTTAGCATTATGTTTTTTATGGACGTGTTTTCTCCAACCAGACTTGTATATTATCCAAATATTATGGAATATTGTAATTATTTGAACACCCTTTTATTCTCATAATACCTAATCAAAATAAAAATTATTAAAAAAAATCTTGAAGTCAAGCTTTGATGTCAACGAGAAACACAACAAGACTTCATTTGTTTTCGATGAACATCATCACATATTCTCTTTCTAGGCCATTGCATTTCATGAATTGTGTTGTTCTATATGACACATCAGACCAACAAATTTGGTATCTAATACCCAAGAACTACATTGTTTAACAAGCAAAGAATACAACCATAATATGTATATCATGTATATACCTAAGTTGTACATTTCCAGTTGTCATGGTTATACCCCACGGGTACACAACATTGGCATACATAGTCCACCCAAAGGAAGGCCCACGACAAAGATACGCGACATGTGGATATTTCGGGTGGCCCAAGCCCATGAAGCCTTTGGATCCTTGGAGAACAAGACTAGAGTAGATAGAATTTCAAAGGGGACAAACCCTAATCTGTAACCGACTCAACCTACGCCCGGGACCTGCCTATCTATATAAAGTCTAGGAGGGAACGGCGAGGAGGACAATACTCACCTGATACGCACCTCACGCCAGATCGCATCTGCGCACCCGTGTAACCTTCGGTTCCGCTTTAATCAAGAGTAGACAAGCAGGAGTAGGGTTTTCCCTCCGGGGCCTGAACCTGGGTAATCCTCGTGTCCCCGTGTTGCTTGTCTGATAACCATTCCGCGATCTCCAGCATCCCCATCGTCTCCAAAACCCATGTCCGTAACAATGAGCATTGACGAGATCGAACCTCGTCAATTGGCGCCGTCTGTGGCATCTGGGGACGCTGATTGTGCGATCGTGACGGTCCCATCCAGAGCGATCTACAACTCGGCATCGACGGAGAATCATCTCCTCTTTGGCACCTTCGACTTCACCGCCCACTCTCCAGCCACCCTAAGGGATTTTGAGTCCGCCGACGATGGGCTCGAGATGCTGTTTGGGAGCATCTGCTTCTAGGTGGGGCAGACCGGCACCCTCCATCTCCCAGAGCAGGTGCCACCACCGTCCATCAGGCCCGCTTCGTGGGTCCCACCCATCGGCGTGTTGCGCACGTCGACGCTAATAGATGAGTCATATGACAGCAGCAGCTGCAACTCAGATCTGTGCGGTCCTCCCTCAGACGAAGGAACCTACGGTCCCGGATTCGAAAGCTGCTGCAGCAGCGATCCAACTCACGTACACTACCTATGTGTCGTGATCATCCAAAGCAAAGTAGAACCGCCGCTAGGTTTGAGTGCGCCCAACCCACCTCCCAATCCACAAGGTGAGAACAGAGGAAACAGGGGAGGTCCATCGCTCAGGCCCAACGAAGGCGATGCCAACGCCTACCAGAATATCAACCTCAGCGAGGAAGGATGGCGCCAATCACACGAGGCCGTGGAAGGCAACATCATCCTACCTATGACTGCTTCATGGGATCTGCTGATGGCCTAACACCTCCTCCTCATCGGCGAGCATAACCGGCAGGTGACACTGCAGGAGGAGCTCAACAAACGCAAGCAGGCGGCTTCGGAGTCTAGCGCGTGGCGAGCTATGCTCTCTATCGCTGGTGGCTCCAGCTCGCACGACAACAACGCCAACAAGCATCGCTCCCGCACGGAGCACATGGACCCCGCTGCACGCCACGACGTTACCAGGGCCCTCAACACGTCCTTCATGACGATTGACGTGAATGGAAACGTCATGCCGAAAACACCTCGGGCTGCAATCATGGCGGCCACTACATACCTCACATCCCACCCACCTCCACTGGGTGACCCGAAGAGTGCCATGCACAAATATGCGTTGGTCCGATGAGGATGATGACGGAGAGCTATGCGGAGTCAGATGCTTCAGCAGATCCGTTCGGCGGACGCGGATGCCGAAAAATTTCAAGCTCCCTTCAGACACTCCAAAGTTCGACGGCACGTAGGACCCGAAAGCCTGGCTTAGCGACCACCTCTCATCCATGAAGCTACACAACGGAAACAGGAACACCACTCTACAGTGCCTACAACTACAGCTGACAGGCGCAGCTCGGATCTGGCTCAGCAGCCTATCTTCCGGCTCCATCCGAACTGGGAGGAGCTGGCATACAGCTTCATCCGCAACTTCAAGGGAACCAGTAAGAGGCCAGCCTCGATCGAAGAACTATGGGCTTGGAACCAACGAATGGGCGAATCCATTCGCTCGTACATCCTACGGTGGTCATACATCAAGAACTTCGTCGCGCACATCTACGAGGAAAGGACAATCGATGCCTTCAAGGACGGTGTCAAGCTCCCGGACTTCAAGGAAGATCTTGGGCGTGTCAAGCCCAAGACGCTCGACCACCTCATGGACATCGCCAACCGATGGGCATATGGCGAGGATTTCCTCCACCGAATACATTCGGATGACGAGGACATAAAGGATTAACATCACATGCAATTCATAATATGTGATATGATATGGCCTTTCTTCTTGTGCCTTTTATCTCCATCGCCAAAGCACGAACATGATCCCCATCATCACCAGTGTGGCGTCAAGGTCAGTGGTGCCGCTTCATGGTTGTCATAATACAATAAGGATCATCTCATACATGAGCTCCTTCCGATTGGAATAAAACTATTACATGATGAATATACACGCAGGTCTTAACAAATTTAAATACAACCATTAAGCTCCTTCTGATTGCCATAATACAATAAGGATCATCTCATACATCAAATATAATCACAATCTCATCATGTCCATATCGTATCATATGCCCCTGCAAAAACAAGTTAGGCGCCTCTAATTTACTTTGCATATTTTACATGGCTTGGGGCTCTCGAATAAGAACCGTTCTTACCTACGAACAAGAACAACAACACGGATACATGTGTTTTCAAGTGCAGATTGTAAGTTCGATCTTAACTATGGTGGGAGAGACATACACCTGCAAATCCAATTGTGCAATGCAAGTTGCACGTCGAGCGTGGTGCAAGTTTCATGTGCGAGGACATGTAAGGTTAGCCCGGGCCACTTCATCCCACAATCCCACAAGATGCAAAGTACTTGAAAAGCAAGCGACAACAAGAGCATCAATGCCCACAAAACCATTGTGTTCTACTCGTGCAACAGATCTAGGCATAGATTAGGCTCTGATATCACTGTAGGGTTCATAGCATACAAAACAAAAAATTCTACCGCGAGAACGCACAAAACCAAGATCCAATCAATGGAAAATCAAGGATCTAATCTACGAGATATGTGCAACGATATTTATGAGAACTAACCCTCGAAGATCCAAAGCCTTAACAAGATCTAATCTCGTGGTTGATGAAGTCGTTCACTTGCCGATCTCGACATCACGATGAGGATCCTTCCGACGCCATGTTCCGGCAGCACTTCCGCACTCGGTCACACGTACGGCGTCAATGAATACCTTCCTCTCCCCATTCCAGTGGGCAGTGGAGGTAGTAGATCCCCTCGGAATCCCAGCAGCACGACGGCGTGATGGTGGTGGTGGAGGAGAAAACCTGCAGGGCTTCGCCTAAGCCGGAGCAGGAAGACAGTGGACGGAAGAGAGGTGGCGGCTAGGGTTGGGAAGGGTGCAAAGGGGGACGGACACCCTCCGCTTTATATATAGAGGGAGGGTGCGGCTAGGGCTTCCCCCTTTTCCCTCCACCTCCTAGGTCTGGTGCAAGGGGAGGGGGGATGGAAACTTGCCCCCAAGTCTTTCCCACCCAAACCCTAGGGGTTGTCCAGTTGGGCCTCTTGGGCCTGGTGCAGATGGCCCATGGGCCCCCGCAGCATTATCTCAGCCCATTTGGCCCCTCCCGGGGAGGTGGGCCCACTGGTGGCCCTCTAGAACTTTCTATAAGCTCTGGTCAAAATACTAAAAACTTTTCCTAACCTTGAAGTTGACTTCCTTTATATGAATCTTATTCTTCGGACCATTTTTGACCTCCTCATGATGTCATTGATCCAATACGAGACTCAGTACAATATTCAGTCTCCAACTCACATTCCATATCTACTTTAAACAACATCGAACCTTAAGTGTGTCACCCTACGGTCGCAAACTATGCAGACATGATCGAGAAACCTCTCCAATCAATAACCAATAGTGGGACCTCAAGATCCATAATGTCTCCCACATATTCAATGATGACTTCATGATGGAAAGAACCATTAATATACTATACCGATTCCCTTTGTCGCACGATACTTAACTTATCCGAGGTTCGATCATCGGCATCTCCATACCTAGTTCAACCTCTTTACCGATAAGTACTCTTTACTAGTATTGTGATGTGACATCCCTTGTGACCTAGTCACACGATTTCAAGCCAATTGGATGACACTCCACCGAGAGGGCCTAGAGTATATCTTTCCCTCATCTGGATGGACAAATCCCACTCTTGATCCATGCGCTTCAATCCATACTTTTAGAGTACCCAATGCCACCTTTATAACCACCCAGTTACGAAGTGGCGTTTGATGTCATCAAAGCATTCATCCGGTGTTGGTGATTAACATGATCTCATGGTCAAGGATTAGGTTACTATGTATTTGAAAGCTTCTATCAAAACAAACTTAATGACTTGATCTTATGCTATGCTTACTATGGGTGTGTGTCCATCACATCATTCTCCTAATGATATGATCTTGTTATTAATAACATCCATTGTCCATGATCAGGAAACCATGATCATCTATTAACCAACAAGCTAGTTTACCAAGAGGCTTACTAGGGACTCTTTTATGTTTACAAAACACACGAGTATTAATGTTTCCTATTAATACAATTATATCATGGGATGCAAATATTTATCATAAACACAAAGATATAATAATAACAACTTTATTATTGCCTCTTCGGCATATCTCCAACAAGTTCTCCATGCATCATGAATGCTATGTATGGCTGCACCCATGTGGTTTATATTACCATGATTTTTTCGTCTTCCTCCACTTCTTTTGGATCTTCTACGCTATGTTCTTTGGTTGGCACAGCCTCTGATCTATTTGATGGCTTGGATGTGTTGCTCGTGGCTTCTGTGGGAGCTTCTTTGGTCTTCCGGGTTTTAATGGAATGCTCAATGATCTCCTCCTAAAAAACCCTAGGTGGCACATGAAAGAACAAGGATCCAATGTTCGCTAGATTATAGGCTTCCTCGTTGCTTGCTCGGCTGATATGAGACACTTCGCACCCGTCAAAGTGGGCCTCCATGATGTTTTACAAGTCTCTATATGCGATCATGTTGTCGCTAACAGCGTCGCACTTGTTCATCACTTGCTGGGCTACAAGGTTTGAGTCGCCGAAGATTTTTTGGCGAGTACACCGCAGGCTCCGCCCATACGCATACCGTGCAACATGACCTCATATTCGGTTTCATTGTTTGAAGCATTGGGGAAGCTCATACGCAAGACTATCGCATTTTGTCGCCTTGTGGAGAAATCAGGATCATCTCTGCTCCTGCGCCTTCTATTCGCATGGATCCATTGAAGTACATTGTCTATGCACTTGATAGGTCTGGGGGACCCGCACATTGTAGTTTTGCCCACTCTGTGATGAAGTCAGACAGTACTTGGGATTTTATCGCCTTCCTCTTCTCATACGTGATATATCTAGGGGATAGTTCAATGCCCCAAAGAGACACGCCATGTAGATTCCAGATTATTTAGTATGTTGGAGAGAAGGGCCTCATTGACGACCACTATCAGGTGATCTGAGAAGTAGTGGTGCAGTTTTCCGCTGTCATGAAGTCTCCGTATGCGATTTTTTATAGTGAGGGTATATTTTATTTGAAGGTGATAAAACTTCACTAAGGTAATATACCGGCCTCTAGACGCCATGAGTCTTCCCCTCTTCAGGTCACCCGATGACTAAGACTGTGCTGACCACCTGATTCATGGCGGCGATGTAGAGTAGCAGAGGTTCTTTATCCTTTGGCGACACGATGGAAGGTGATGTTGAAAGTGTTTTCTTGAGTGCTTAGAATGCTTGATAGACTTTGTCGATCCACTCAAACTTTTCTGATTTTTTCATGAATTTGTAGAAGGGTAGGGCTTTTTATCCTAGCCGAGCGATGAATCTGCTCAATGCTTCCACACGCCCTGCCAATTGCTAGACACCGCAAAGGTTCATCGGCTTCTTCATTGTCAATATTGCCTAAATTTTCTCTAGTTTTGCCTCTATCCCTCTTGCTGACACCAGGTATTCGAGGAGTTGCCCTTTCGGAACTCCAAAAGAACACTTTAGCGGGTTGAGCTTGATGCGGTATCTATCGAGATTATCAAATGTTTCCCAAAAGTCATTGATAAAAGTCGACTCTTCCTTGGTAGTAACGATGACATTGTCAATATAGACTTGAACATTATTGCCAATTTGGCTTCCAAGGAAATTTTGCATCATACACTGGTAGGTGGAACCCGCGTTTTTGAGGCCGAACGACATTGTCGTGTAGCAGAAAACATCATAAGGTGTTATAAATGTTGGTTTATCTTGGTATTCTACCTTCATCCAAATTTGGTGATATCCGGAGTAAGCGTCCAAAAAGTAAAGATGTTCGCACCCAACTGTTGGGTCGATAATTTGGTTGATTCACGGGAGTTGAAAGAGATCCTTTGGTTGGTGTTTGTTGATCGCTATCAAGTCAATGCACATGCATAGGTCCTTGGTGTTTTTCTTCAGGATGCACACGAGATTGGCTACCCAAAGTGCTTTATTTATCTCTTTGATGAAGTTAGCATCCATGAGGCGATGGATTTCTCATCCAATGGCCTTTCTCTTTGGTTCTGAAAATCAGTGGAGTGACTGCTTTATGGGTCTGGCGTCAAGATAAAAATTGAGTGCATGCTCAGCGAGTTCCCTAGGGATTCCCGGCATGTCCTATGGTACCCATGCGGAAATTTCCCAGCTCTCATGAAGGAACTCGATGACCGTGCCTTCCTATGCAGGACTGAGGTTGGTGGACACCAGGGCTGTTTTCTTCGTGTCCGTTGGGTGGACCTATACTTCTCTTGTATCCTTTGCTTGATAAAAACACTAGGTCAGGCATGACCCAAGGTTCAGGTAAAAGCTCAGTATCTGCTGATATCTTTAGCTGCTCAAACTCGATATCCATCCCAAAAGACTCAGAGATTTTGTTGAATTACTGATCACAATTGTCGGATCAAGTAAAGCTTCCTCGTATTGTGATTATCCCGTTGGGTGCTGACATCTTCATTACTAGGTAAGCATAGTGTGGTACTGTCATGAATCTTGCGAAAGCTGGGCGTCCCAAGATTGCGTGGTACTGTGATGGCTAGTCCTTAACTTCAAACCCGTGTTTTTCTCGGCTAATAAGACAACATCAAGATAGATTTTTTCTAAAGGAATTTCGGGTTTACCTGGGACTATCCCATGGAAAGATATTTCGGTTGGCGCAGAGTTCGTCAAGGAGATGTTCATGGCTCATAGTGTTTTGGCGTATATGAGGTTGATGCTGCTACCCGCGTCCATAATGACCTTTGTCATGTCGAACCCGCCAATTTGTGCGTCGACGATGAGGGCTGAATGACCCGGTCGAGGTACTCGAAGCGAATGATCAGCCCTACTGAAGGCGATTTCTTGTTCCGACCAATGAAGGAACTCAAGTGTTGGGGGTGGTGCTATTACTGCCATATTCACTTGTCGGGTGATCAACTTCTAGGTCTGTTGGATGGGTTACTTTTTGAATCATCGACATTTCACCCCTAGATCTTAGGTACTCATCATCTTGAAAAATGAGCTCATGAAAGTATTTACTTCTGCAATATTTTTTCTATTATGATCTGTTTTCAACAGGTTCTGGCTGCCTAGGGGGCACTGGCCCTGGAGGTGGTGGTGGAGCCGCAAGGGCTAGAGTTCCTGGAGCTATGATGTGCCCACAACTGTAGAATTGTTTATTGATACCAGCATACCTAGGAAAGTACGACAGTCCTTCATGAGGTGGGTTGATCGGCGTCTTCCCTAAGCATCGACATAAAAAAGCATGTTGCATGGCCCTTCTAGTAGTTTCATGGGGGGCTCTCTTGGTCGGTATGCTTAGCTTGGCCTGCTTTTTCCCGCATCTTCTCGGCTACCGTGGTTGTCCTTCCTTCTGTTGTCCTCCAAGACAAAACCAAATGCTACATAGTTGGGTTTGTTGTAACCATCGGAACTGCGCCTCCTCCTGTTATCATAGTTGCGCCTATCGCAGTCTTCTTCGGGTGAGAGCCCGTGTTTTTTGTGGATGGTGTCTTTGTCATCAGACTAACGATTGGCCATATCCATCAGATAAGAAATTGTTTTAGGCTTCACATGTCCCAGTTCCTCGATGAAGTCCTTACTTTGCAAGCTGTCGTTGAAGGCGTCTATCGCTCTTTCGTCGGAGATGTGCTTCGTAGAATTTTTTATGATGCTCCACCTCTGTATGTAGGCCCGGATAGATTCTCCGGGTTTCTTCTTGAAAGCCCGTAACTACTCAATAGATGCGGGTCATTTGAATGTAGAATTAAATTTTTGGATGAACCTATCCTCCAAATCACTCCAACTGCTGATGGATTCCGTGGGTAGCTTTCTCAGCCATGATCATGCAGCTCCACTTAAGTGTAATTGGAGGCATTGCCATGGCCTTGGAGCTGCCCTGGAGCTTGACGGTTTGTAGGTAATCATCCAGCCACGATGCGGGTTCCTAGATCCATCGTATTTTTGTCGTTCTTGAGGGAGTTTGAAATCCTTGGGCACTAGAGTTTTGTGAACCCGATAGGTAAAGAAACTGGCCCCACAAGGTTCGCGCTCGTCATTGCTTCTCTGTCAGAATATCTTGATTCTTTGCACTCTTCCCTAAATCTGTCCACCCTCCTTTGCATAATGCCATTCCTGGCGTCTTCCTCGCGCGAGAAGCATACATGGTGGGGGGAACTAGATCGTCGGGTAGTCCCTGTGTGCTGAGGACTGCTGCGACGGCGTGGAAATTTGTCAGCTCGCTACATGGTTCCTTGATCTCCTTTTGCGAGGGTGTCGCCTACCATCCCTAAATCCATGAGGGCGGAGCGATGGATAGCTGCCAGTGGATTGTTGGTTGCTGGTTGGGTTGTCAAGAGATAAGTTTGGGCGGCAACGAGGGCGTCCTGCGCTGTTCTTTCTTTGATGTTGCCCGTAGAATCAACTGACATGAACGACAGGTCTAAGTCTCTAGCCATCTCGCGTCTTTTGGCTTCTGGAATACGCTGCATCCGCGAGGCGCTCCTCCTGGGCTGCGGTCCTCCGGTGACACTTCCAGAACCTCAGGTTGAACTAAGCTGCGCCCGTCATAGACTGGATTCATTGGCTAACCTTTTCCTCTCATCTAGAGACCGCTATAACTGAAGCAGATCCCTCCTCTCGTGACACAACAGGTATTGATAAGCCATTAATTCCTCCCTTGTGGCATCCGCTGTCATTGGTACTGCTCCTAGCATAGCGTCGCGGGCTTTCTTCCAAGTTGCCGGAGGCAGCCTAAGTGTTATGTGCTCACCATTATTTTCTCCTTCTCGCCTTGCGACACGATGGTCTTCTGTCAGCACGTTTACGTCCTCACGATATCCTGCTGCATCATCCGACAAAATATTGTCAGGGTTAATGATGAGGTTACCGTTGGAGTCCAAGTGTGCCGAGGTTTCTCCTTCTAGGATCATGCAAACTTGGCGATGCCTCGTGATTGATTGATTATCATCGATGTTGTACCCATAAGAGATGTTGATTTGTGATCCAGCGATATCCCAAGGGGCTTGTTCTAGATACGACTCTCCCTTCTCGATTCCTGAGTCGACGCTTTCTTTGGCTTCCTCAGGAATTGAACTGGACATACTTAGACCACGCTGTAGCGCTGACTCGGAGATTGAGCCATAAAAGAGGCTACCATATGCATCGGCCAAATCTTCTAGATCTGCGGAGTTTTCACGAATTTCTTTGTCGTTCGCCAAATCAGAGATGACTTTTCCTGTTAAGCCGATAGATGATGCTGGAGTCTCTGTAGGTGATGCTGGAGTAACCGAATGATCCGGGGTGAGCAGATCCAAAAGTGTAACTACCTCGGTGAATTACGCTCCTAGTAAAAGCCTGGATGAACGGAAATGGTTGAAATAGTACGGTGGGGCCCCAAAAGCCACGCAGTAGACCTTTCGTCCCAACCATTTCCAAACATCGGGACAAGAACGGGGCGTAATCGGCGAAGGGATCAACTACATACACAAGTGAGTATGTATGCAAGCCACCATACAAGAGTACATCAGAGCCATACCATCTAAAAGAAATAGAAATATTGCAACGCCATACGGCAAGATTCAAATGTCCTAGATAGATATAATATTTTAGGATAGCTCCTCATACATCACACATCAGAGTATCAGGCGGAAGCGGCAACCAAAGTCCGAGTACGGATAAGAAGCAAATTGGCATAAGATGCCCAGAAATAAGCACATCCCGCCCACAGATCTCACGGATCCCCGTTCCCGGAATCTCTACACCAAGTGATCGTTGCCGACATCCTCCGTCTCCTCCACCCAATATCCATCCTGGGAGGGTACCTGTTCATCTGAATCAAATAATTTATCGTGTGAGACCCTAGGGGTACTCAGCAAGTCTTTATGCCTCTAAAGGGTACTAAACATTGGGTGACGCTATTGCAGCAAAAGATAAACCCTAGCAGTTCTATAGATACTCGCTAACCTTCCGCCTAACCATAGATAGACGGAAGTCCGTGAATTAATAGCAACAGTTATAACGGTAATTTCAACAGATCCATCCTCCTCCTCGCTTACCGACGAGGAAGCGGACGAACAATCCCATCCGTTGGCAGTTTTATTATCCATTCCATGAGTGTTGCACTATTTACTAGTCAGTTACCTAGTCTAGTCAAATTAAAGGCGGTACTTTAGTTATGCTTGTCTATGATCGAGAAACTATGCTCCAAGTCGTCCATAACCGCGGACACGGCTTTCAAAAAGTTTTACCCTGCAGGGGTGCACAAATAGCAACACACACTCGATCAACCTCGGAAAAACCAAATCAAAACCCAACGAGGCCTTCACGACAAAGCAATCACAAGATTCGAAGTATTTGGGGCCACCCTTAAAGTAGAACCAAGCAACGGCCGGCCGGCTCCGAGACGGACTCAAGGTTGTGGGGACGGCTGTAAACGACTGGGAACCCGAAAGTGTGGCTGGGCTTGTCGATACCGCGGAATCGTGCCACGATCCTAAACAGTACAGTGTGCTATACATCGCACAATTTAAATAAAGCAGTAAGGCGTGGCATAGGTACAGGATGGTAAATAAATCCTCAAACTAGTTTGTGGCCCCAAGAAGTAAGAATGAATCAAGCTCTGGCTGTGGGGGTCCATAAGCCTCCGGATGTGGATAGCGAATATTCAAGGAACAGGAATAGAGTACTTTCGGGTCCCACGGACACATGTGATCATGAAAAACCAAATATCATATGTTGTTCACCGGTGCCACTTTCATTAGTTATCCCATTACTACTCAGGTTAAGTTGTTTAGGTGCCTCGTTATCCACCAGACACTCACAAACCCTACACATGCTGTTCTACGACTCGCATGGCTCAACCAACTCCTGTAGACACGGCTCATGGGATGGAGGAACAAGCTTTGGTGGGGTTTAAAAGTAAAGGCTATGCAGTACTTGGGATTCAATTTAATGCAATCGCGACTCAATGATGCAAGAATAAGATAGAGGCAATAGAGCTGTATGTATGCAAGCATGTGGTAGTGCTTGCCTGGCAGCTCAGTTGAAGCGAGGGATGGATCTGGGTAGTGCTCCTAGTTCTCTTGATATGTTCCCTGCTCAGAGTCTATTCGAAGAAGAACCAAACAAACAAGGGCCACATAAATAAAGTGCACAAGCATATGAATTAAATGCGACAAGCAAACAATCATGCCATGATGAATGATGCACAATTTGCATGGCATTAATGTAGCATGGCATGGGTGGGGTGTGGAGTACAAGAAATAACATTTTATTAAGTTTTTAGTCATATTTTATACCCCAATTAGTTGCTGTATTCTTTACATTTATATGATGCATGCTTCAATTTAAGTCATGGATTTCATAAACAGAAAGGTCTCGTCGAGCTGATCATTTTAGACATATCATTTGTTGAATTTGGAGTTATAGAACTAAAGTTATTAAATAAATAAGAAAGAATGGCATTTATTGTAATTCTAATCAACTTGGAATTTTTAAATGTGCAAAATATAATTTGAATAGCATATTTGCAATCCTCACATTTTTCTGATTCAGAAACATATATTATATGTATTATTTGAGTTTGTATTTTTAAAGTTATATTAAAACAGAATTTGAAATTGAATTTGAATTTAATTTGGAAAATATTTGAATATAAACAGACAACAGCTAAACTTTTCACACTCAGACAGACATAGCCGCAGCCACTGACAGGTAGGGCCGCTGCTGACTGTAACTCACACTGCCAAGAAAGCTCGCTACATGTGCTTTGCTAGCATAGGAGGCAGACAGGTGGGTCCGAGGACGACGCGGGCCCAGCTGCCAGCGGGGGTGACGGGCTCGGCCACACGGCACCGCGGGGGTGGACCGCGGGTTAAGAGACGGAAAGGTGGGGAGCCTTTTTGCAAAAGGACAGAACTCAGGGGGGCCGCGGGTTGAGCGCTGGAAAAGGGGAGGGGCTTATTTAGAAAAGCGTCCGGGAGGTGGTCTGACGAAACTGAACCTCGACAGGCGACAGGCGGCGGATCTGGCCGACTCCCGACGAGGTTGACGATGCAACTAGCGCGAATTAAGAGATGCTGCCAAAATGAAATATGTAGAGGGCAGTCCGGTGCACATTTTTCGTTCAGGCGGCAACGCCAGAGGAGGGCTGCAGCGCGCGGGACGGGGCGACGAACAGAGGCGGGAACGGCTGCAACGGCGCACGCTGGCGGCGACTGCGGCGACGCGCGCGCGCACGCAGAGTGCTCGACGGATGGCGGCGACACTACGGTGCATGAGAGGGAGGGAAACCTTGTCTAGGGTGAAGAGGAGCTCACCAGGAACCTCTCGGCGTAGGGAGACGGGCTCGAGGATGCGGCGATCTAGGGCGGCGCTTGGTTGCAGATGCTTCGGGCGCCGGCGTCTATGGCGGCGTGGAGCTTCCTCCGGCGAGGTCCAGTGGCTCCCCACGGTCCAGGTCGGAGCAGAGGGAGCAGAGGGAGGCCTTGGTGCTGCTGGCGCAGCTCGGCGCGCTCCCGATCGTGCAGAGGGGAAGGTGGCCGCGGCTAGGGTTAGGGCACGGCGGCGTGCTTGCACGCTTGGGAAGGAAGAAAGGAGGAAGAGGGGAGGAGGGAGAGGTTCCAGGGGCCTCCTGGACGCAACTGGGTGGTGGCGAGCTAGGTGGTCGGGGGATAAGGGAGGGGAGAGGGGAAGCACATGGGGGTACCACCTTTATGCCAAAGGAAGAGGGGTGATCGGGTTTAGGGTCCCCTGCCTCCTTCTTGTCCTGTAGCCGAGAGGGTAGGAAGGGACCCAGGGAGGAGGGGAGCTCGTGGGCTGGTCCAGGGAGAGAGGAGAGGGAGGCTCGGGTAGGGTAGCTTACTAGGCAGAGAGAGAGAGCTAGAGGGAGAGGAGAGGAGGCTCGGGTGGGTAGATGCTAGGGTTGGATGGGTGGCTCGGGTAGAGTCTAGCTAGGTTAGGGTTTTGGGTTAGATGGATGGGGAGAGGAGAGGCCGAGAGAGAGAGGGGTGGCTTCGGCCTAGGTTAGAGGAGGAGGTTAAGGTTAGAGTTTTAGGAGGAGGACTAAGAGAGGGGTGAGATTAGGAAGTGAGGGAGGTGGAAGGTTAGTTAGAGGGAATTAGAGCTAGGGTTTAGTGGGGTGGTATGGTGATGATGGGGTAGATGATAGTTTTAAGGTTTATAGAGAGAGGGGTGAGGCTTAGGGTTTTACAACATGCCCCCATGATCATGCATGAGTGGGGTAAAGAAAAAGAGATAGAGAAGAGAGGGTAATGGGGGTGGTCTTGCATGCTTCAACTAGATCAAACAAATTAGGTGGAATAAGTGTATGGTATGGATTTTGGGAAGATCCACTTGATCATGCATAAATGGAGGTAAAAAGGGGAGATGAGGAATAGAGAGAGAGGTAGTTAATCCACTCAAATACAAAGGGAAACCCATCAGAGAACAAATATGGAGATGGTGGCATGTTTGCATGGTCCATGCACAAGTAATAAATGCCACTAGCTAATGGTGAAAACAACTAGAAATACACTTGGGCATTTATATCATGCATGCACTCAATTACCAATTAAACCAAAGAGGACAACAAGTGGTGATGGTTGCATGGGGCATGCATTTCATTTAATGCACTCCCTAAGAGGTTGGTGCAAGCTTGCATGGCCCATGCATAAGCATTAAATGCTAGGTCTCATCTTGTGAAAACAGAATAAATGATCATGGCATTTGTGCCTATGCATTCCCAAATAGGGATTAAAGGCCAAGCCAAAAGAATTAGAATTCGATCCATCCCAACCCACATGAGCTAGAGCAAATGCCAAAATAGATTAAGAGCCCATGGGTAGTTAGGGTGGTGGAATTATCAGGTGGTGACAAAGAAAGGTGATGGAGTTAAATAAGAGATATGCCCCCAACTCAACTTGGGCATTTAAACAATATATCAAGAACCAACTACAATATCAAGAGGCAAATACAATTAACAATGCATGTGAGAGAAGAACCAAAACAAAAAGGGTTTTATATGATGCTCAAATGCAAGGTGGCATGATGACATGAGCATGATATAATGATGATGCAACAATTATATGTAGGAAGTAGCCATTATATTACTAGACCAAGTAGCATTACAGTTGTTAGACAAATGGGATGCTACAAAAAGGCATAGGTTCTGGGGTGCTCCCACGCAAAAGTGAAAGCTTCCGATCATTAGATCGGTCAAACTCGACAAGGGCCGACTAAGGGGTGGACGGGCGGGGATCGACAAGATCGTAATGGATCTCACCAACCTTAATCGTTAGGTTGTTTCTTGATGAAGGGGAAGCCGGTGAATCCATGGCTCCAACGGTCAGATTTCCCACAAACGACGCCAATTGACAAGGGTAACCTCGGCAATTCCCATTGTTATGGACTTAGGGTTTCATGGAAAAGAGAGTGTCAGGGATATCGTCTACTGATCATACAAACAAGGAAATTCGATGTAGTCTGATTATTGAGAAAACAAGATTACAAAGTCGCGTTCGCTATTTGCAGTATAGCTCACGATGGGTTGCTAGAAAACTAAGGTTCCCTCTCCGTCGGGTCCTCCCAGTCTTTATATGAGAGGCTGGGTCCTGGATCCGTAGCCAAAGAGGTTACAAATTTATGCTTACAATGCAAACTCTATATCGGTTCCTGATATTACTTGGCGGATAAGAAAAGTATTTATTCTGTCGGGTGCTTCTTGGACTTCGTTGGGCCTTCGTGTGCAATAAGCTTTTATGCGCTTAGGGTAACTAATCATAGGGACCCGATAGGACATACCCATGTCATCAAGTCTCTCTCTGTGTGATTGTGTTCGTCTAGTTCATCGACCCCGCTCGCAAGACATTGTGTTACTAGACAAACATCAAAGGGGATATTACCCTGGTGTCGAAAACGGAGACACGACAATATGGTCTCTATGCAAGCTTGAGAGATGCATGGAGGAAGAATATGTAGCGCTCGGAGATGATCAACACGCCTGGAGAACTTGGGTAGTGCCAGGCCACATACGAAGTCGGCTGCCGCCTCATCACGCATCATGTACACTGTCTGGTCCCCTCCATGGCCTCCTGAGCTGATTGTAAGACAAAATGACACAATATTGAGGGGATACCAGCACACGTTGGGCTCCTAGGGGTTCTCATTATATAGACATCACATGATACAAGTTAGATACAAGTTAGGACTCTATACACACATACACATTGCGTATTCTGACAGCCCCCCTCAATCTCAACCGGATACAACATGTTGAGATTGCGTTTACGCTCCTCAAACATAGAAAGAGGTAAAGGTTTAGTGAATATATCTACAAGTTGATCCTTGGATGAAAAGAACCAAACTTGCAAGAGCTTCTGAGCTACTCTCTCTCAAACAAAGCGAAAGTCAATTTTTATGTGCTTTGTTCGAGCATGGAATACTGGATTTGATGAAAGATATGTAGCCCCATGTTATCACACCATAGAACAGGTGTAGATCGCTGTCGAACACCGAGTTCTTTCAACGATGCCTCAATCCAAATAACTTCAGATGTAGCATTAGCAACTGATTTCTACTCTTCCTCTTTACTAGAGCGTGAGACTGTATCTTGCTTGCGAGTACTCCAAGCAACTAAGTTACTTCCATAGAACACTGCAAAGCCCCTCGTGGATCGACGATCATCCACATCACCAGCCCAGTCGGCATCAGAGAAAGCCGAGATAGAGGTAGATGAGGAGGGGCGAAGATGCAAACTATGTCAAATATTGTGCTTGACGAACCGAAGAATCCGTTTGACAAAAAAAATGATCTTCAAGGGAGAGTGCGCGTAAACCGACATACTCGATTCTGAAAATGAGTTATCAGCCGGGTCAAGGTGAGATACTGTAAGCCACCAACTATACTGTGATAATCAGTAGCATCATCAGGTTGAAGCGATGGACTATCCGCATGAAACAGTTTGGTGGTTGCTGACATAGGTGTGATGGTGGTGTTGCACTTCAGCATCCCGACGCGTTTGAGCAGATCATGAGCATATTTCCGATGTGTAAGTGTAAGACCAGCAGAAGAACGAGCAGCCTCTAATCCCAAGAAGAAGTGAAGCGGACCAAAATATTTAACTGCAAACTCCTGATGAAGACCAAGCACCAAACGATAAATAGCAGAGTCGGCTGAGCAGAGCACAATGATATCATCCACATAAACCAGTAGATAGATGGTCACATTAAATGCGGTGCATAATAAACAGGCGGTCGCATTAGAGGGTACAAATCCTTGCTGATGAAGAACAGCCCCAAGGCGAGCATGCCAAGCACGTGGAGCTTGCTTCAGGCCATAGAGAGCTTTATCCTAGCGACAAAGATGATGAAGATGCTGAGGATTACCAGGTGGTTGACACATAAAGACTTACTCTTCGTGAATACCGTTGAGGAAGGCATTCTGAATATCCAACTACCAAAGAAACCAACCACGGGAAATAACAAGAGAGAGCAACAGACGAATAGTTGTGGGCTTGACCACTAGATTGATCGTATCATCATAATCCAGACATTTGCGTTGTTTGAATCCCTTAGCTACAAGACATGCCTTATATCGCTCAATAATTCCATTTGCATGATGCTTCACTTTGAACATCCATTTGGAGTCAATAATGTTGACACCAGATTTTGGTGGAACAACACGCCAATTGTTGTTCTTGATTAGTGCATCAAACTCCTGTTCCATAGACGCACGCTAGTGCGGGACACGAAGAGAGGCACAAAAGTGCCGAGGTTCAGATGACGGATTAGCTGCAACATCAGTAAAACAGGCAGCCATCCAAGCGACCGTACCATCAGTCTGTTGCTTAGGCTGACGGATGCCACACTGGAGGTGATTGACCGATCGCATCAAAGCGAAAGACACATGAGCGCCTCAAGAATAGAATATGTGGTCGAGGCTGCAGAGGCCAGGATGTGCGGGCATCGAGGGAGATCCTATCGGGGACAGGGACACTTTCGGAGACTCGGGCGCCAGGCTGGGTGGGCCAGCAATGGTCTCAGGCCCGTATGTGAGCAGGAGAGGTGCAGGCCGATAGTTCACTAGACCGGGAGTAGGAGCCGAGCGGCGAAGCGCTCATGTGATTGACGTCCACGACACCTGACGGGCCAGACGCAGGTGATGACGAGGTCGGACTTGGCGAGGCCGAGGGCGACAGAGGGTCGGGAAGAAGCTCAAGCCGAGCACCATGACCAGTACCTGCACCATGGTTAGGGAGCAAAACAGGAGCATGCGCAATATCTACAAATTGATCAAGCTTGGTAGGTAAAGATGATGACAAAGGCGAGGAGGTGGGCGATGAAGTGGTGAAAAAGGAAAATATGCTCATCAAAGACAACATCACGACTGATATAGACCCTATTGATAGGGACATGGAGACATTTGTACCCTTTATGTAAAGAACTATAGCCTAGGAACACACATTGTTTGGAGCAAAACTCGAGTTTGTGTTTATTATAGGGGCGAAGATTTGGCCAAAAAGCGCAGCCAAAGACTCTAAAGAAGGTATAATTTGGAACTTCACCCAACAACCACTCAAGAAGTGTTTGCATATTAATGACTCATGTTGGCATATGATTTATGAGGAAGCATGCGGTAACAAAAACATCACTTCAATAGTATAACGGGAGAGAGGCATGTGCAAGAAGAGTAACGCCTGTTTCAAGAATGTGGCGGTGCTTGCGCTTAGCACTTTCGATCTATTGGTGGGTGTGAGGACATGACACACGGAGAGTAATACCAAGTTGCTGAAAGAAGGCAATTAATTTAATATACTCACCCCTCCAATCAGATTGAACGTATTTAATTTTTTGATCAAGAAGGCGCTCAACATGAGCCTAAAACTACCGAAACACCTCAAACACATCAATTTTTGTTTAATCAAATAAAGCCATGTAAAATGACTATAAGCATCCAGAAAACTAACATAGTATGAATGACCATTAACAGATATATGAGCTGGACCCCATACATCAGAACGAATAAGCTCAAGTGGAGCAGTCGTTACATGATGGGAAATAGAAAAAGTTAATTGATGAATCTTGCCCTGTTGACAGGCATCACACACAGACACTAATTTATTAGACTCTGATGGAAGATGATGACGATGGAGCACATGTTGCACAACTTACATAGCCGGGTGGCCTAAACGAGCGTGCCCTTTGTGAAGGCGGAGCTTTAAGAGCGCTGAAATCTTGTTTGAGTAATGGAGTGGTGGGTGAAGCGTCGAGAACGTAGAGACCACCACGAATGCGCCCTCTAAGCAGGATGACCCCCGTAAGCAGGTCCTTTACAAAAACACTATTAGGATGGAACTCAATGGAGATACGGTTATCATAAGTAAATCGACAAACCGAAAGAAGGTTTTTAGCGACAGTAGGGACATGCAAGACATTACAAAGATGTAGATGCCTAGATGAAGAAGTGGGAATAAGAGATTGACCAACATGAGAAATACACATACTTTCCCCGTTGGCGGTGTGGACTTGCTCCGACCCCTGATAGTCCTCCTTCATGTGCAGCTTCTCCAATTGATTGGTGAGGTGGTCCGTGGAACCGGTGTTAGGATACCAAGTCGGATCCACCGGCAGGGTCGACATATGACCCTGGTAGGCAGCATTGGCCTACGGCTCGTCGTAGGGGGCGTTGGCTTGTGCAAGCTGGCGGTCGAGGAAGCGTCGTTGCCCATGCCAAGGAAGGATTTCTGAAACCTCTTGAATTAGCGGGTAGCAAGGTGCCCAACCTCATCGCAGAGCTGGTAGTGCGGCCGCGGGGCATTGTCGTGGCCTTAGGATGGATCAGCACCACCAACGCCTCCTGGAGCAGAAGGCCGAGCACCCGCAACCAACCTAGAAGGCGGACGGAAGGACAACGGTGGTGTAGAGGGCACCATAGGACGAGAGGGCTTGTACCCGACCATCTTGGAGGTGTTGGCAGAGAGGACACCTTCGACCAGAGTGGAACGACGATCCTCCTTGCGCTGCTCGGCGGACATCAGGCGCACATACAGATCATGAGCCGGCATCGGGGTGTCGCGATCATGGACTACCTCCACCAGCGAGTCATACTCCTCATCAAGACCATGGATCACGACGGAGACAAACTCCTTGGGACGGAGGGGATGGACGATCGATGCAAGGGTATCGGTGATCGTCTTCACCTTGTTGTAGTACACCGACATCGGATAGTTCAACTTGTGGGTAGCACGAAGCTGATCATGCAGTTGCGTAGATCGCGCCGAGGACTGAGTGGCAAAGCTGTTCTCGATGGTGATGAAAGATTCTCGCGAGGTTTTGGCAAACATGATCATGATGCCGACCTCGATGGACGAGGAAGGCGTTGAGGATACCTGCCGGCGAGGGCGATGGCCGTCGCGGACGGCGGACGTCGGATGGGGGCAGGAAGGTTCCCTCGACATAGCCGTGGAGCAGGTGGCTCTGGAGTTGAGACACGACCTGCGCACACCAAAACACATGGTTGGCGGAGGAGATCTTGACGGTGATCTTGTCGCCAAAGTGAATCGGCGATGGAGCGGAGGACGTGACACTGGCGACGGATGACTGTGCCGACAGGGGAGGAGAGCAGCGGGAGCTTGGTGGTGGACGCGGCGAAAGAAACCGTGGCAGCAGCGGCGACGATCAAGGCGGCGATAGCGAATAGGGTTAGGGTTTAGGATCGAAGTCTAGCTGATACCATGTAAGACAATATGAGACAATATTGAGGGGATACCACAACACACGTTGGGATCCTAGGGGTTCTCATTATATAGGAATCACATGATACAAAGTTAGATACAAGTTAGGACTCTATACACACATGTATACATTACGTATTCTGACACCGATGACCACCACGCGGCCGCTCGGGATCACGGAGATGGTGGACGCAGTGCAAGCGGTGTCCTCCGACACGGACGCAACCATGTGCCACCAAGCCTACGAGGTACCTCCAGGCGCTCATGCACGCGCCACCAAGCCCCGACATGCATAGAGTGGAGCGTGAGATCTTGGTGGGTGACAAGGTGTTGCTCAAGCTGCAGCCATACGTCCAAGCATCCGTGGTCAACATGCCATACCCTAAGTTGGCATACAAATTCTTTGGCCCTTTTGAAATATTAGACAGGATCGGCAAGGTGGCTTACCGGTTCGCTTTACCAGCTGATAGCCAGGTACACACAACGTATTTCAGATCTCACAGCTGAAAGAGTATCACCCAGATTATTCTCTAGTCTTTGCAACTCTACCCAAGCTGCCATTTTTGGACTCTGTGGATACTGAACCAGAAACTGTCCTTGATCGTCGCCTTGTCAAGAAAGGGAGTGCTGCGGTACCTCAAGCACTGATCATATGGGTGGGTTTGCCAGCAGATGCGGCTACCTGGGAAGATTGGGAGGTTTTGAAAGTTCGTTTTCCTTCGGTGCTTGCTTGGGGACAAGCAAGTCCTTCTCCAGGGGATATTGTCACGCCTGACATGGCAACACCTTAGCTGTGCGATGGCATCATGTTGGGAAGTGTATTCCGCTGGTGCTAGGATGTGTGGAGTTGGTGTTGGTGCCGTGCGTGTGTGGTTTGCGTGCCTGGATTGTGTCTAGCTATATGAGTCCCTATAACTGAACTCTGAGGAAACGAGTCTGAACTTGGAAATAGAATCCAAATATTCTGCCGTAAATCAGGCGAGAGAGGAACCTCACGTCGGCAATCCACCGCCAAGTTGGTCTTGATCGAGTCGTGCCACCCTCGCTCCTAGGTCCTCATCCCGGTCATCGACCTTGCAGTTGCAGTTTTGCAAAAGAGAAGAGAAAAAGAAGAAAAAGAAAAGGTCATGCGAGGATAAAATGGGTTACCCCGCTGTAACGTCGCACCAAAACGGCCGGAGCAACCAACGCAAACTGGCCGCGGACCAACCCAAGATCAAAACGGACCGCGCTTGGAGTCCACCCGAGTTTTGTTTGGAGTCCACCCGACGTTGACTCAGGTTGTAGTTATACTTACCGTTCGAACAGAGGACAGTAGAAGCGTACGGACCTGCTAGTTGTTCTAAATAAAACTAGAGGAGTACCTCGGAACCGTGATTTATTTTCTCGCTCGATCCATTGTTGCGCGCTCGGAACCCTCATGGCGGCAGCACCCTGGGATGAACTCCCGGACGATATCGTCCACCAAATCAACGCCCACCTCCCATGCCCGCTCGACCGCGTCTTCATGGCCGCCTCCTGCAAGTCGTGGGGCACACCGCCCGTCGGGCCGCCGCCGCGTTCCCTCCCCTGCCTTCTCCTCCCGCTCGCCCGAGGGCCGTCCGTCGCCTGCATCCTGGGCGGCGGCTCCATGCACGGCCTCGGCCTTCCGGAGGACGTGCGCCGCGCCCGTTTCTTTGGCTCGTACGAAGGCATGTGGGCGTTCCTGGCGCTCCGCCGCAGAGAAGGGCACGTGCTGCTCAACTTCCGCACCGGCGAGCGCATCCCGCTGCCGGACATAGAATTCGGGGAAATCAGGAGGATGCGCCGCGCGGTTTACGGTGACAACGGAGCCGTCGTGGGGGTCAGATGGGCGGCGATCGGGGGACCTCGTCGTCCCGTCATGATGCTCGCCGCGACCCTCTCGAGCCCGCCGGCGGTCGACGACGGGGAGTGCATCGCCGGCGCCATCCTCAATGTGCTCGGACCCGAAGGCTGCGTCCATCACTGGCGCTACGTCTGCTTCTGGCGCCTGGGCTCGCGGATGGCCATTGATGCAGAAGAGGTCGTCAGCGCCTCTGTCGGGTGGTCGCCCCAGGACATCGCCTACTTCGACGGCCGCTTCTTCGTGCTGACCAAGGGCGAGCACCTCCGGACCTATGTCGTGCTCAACGAACCCTATCCGATGCGGCATGGAGTGGATAATCTTCATGCTAAGTTGTGCAACCTCTACCACACCGGCGGCGGTGACAACCCAAGCGACGCCGTGCCCCGCGCCGGATATCTCGTCGAATCCCGCGGCGAGCTCCTCATGGTAGCCAAGGAGTGGATGCCGGACGACGGTGCCGCCTCCTGCATCCGGCTCTTCAAGCTTACTCCGGCCGTCGTCCCACTCAGCGATGATCCAGAGTTCTCTCTCACTTGGACTGCGGTAGAAAGCCTCGATGGCCGGCTGCTCGTCGTCGGCCCCGGCTGCTCGAGGGCATACGAGTGCGCCGACTTCCCATCCGGATGCATCGAGGAGGGCGTATACTTTCTCGACGACCGCACCTACTACAACTGCACCTACTTCGCGCCATACTTCCCTCGAGCAGAGTAACTCTGACGAGTTTGCCTGCGTCGACAATGGCAGGTGCTGCCTACTGCCGGCTCGCCCGAGCAGTTCTTCCCCATCAAGCCCTGGGAAGGCTCCTTCTCCACTTACTCGCCGCCGATCTGGCTCCTACCTTAACCTGCTTCATGGACGACACGGCACAAGAATAAACGTTCTACATCGTCTACAATTTTACCAGCCCACAAGTCGAAAGTGCATACTAGATCATACATTAGTTGTTATTTGTTTTCCATAAACTAATCTAGCTGAGTAATATTTTGAAATTACTCTTATTCTATTTTATCCGTTTCACGTTAATTGACATACAATAGTCTAGATACGTACTACACACTAAAACGCTTCTAGATGCTTACCTCGAAAAATCGTTTTAGAAGTTAACTTCATATGTAGGCGTGGAATCAACCGCACAGCTCCTTTTAGATCCGTGCCGGTCTTCCAACGTCCGTTACATTCGTCTCTTCGTTGCCTTTCCTATTGATTGATTACTATGACCCCACGGCTCTGCTCTGACATCACGTCCGCACGACTCGTACGGCATGCAGATACCTTCATGCCTTAAATATGAAATTTTCCTACTATTTGGAGGGCGTTTTATAAAAGACATGTGTTTTTAAAACTCCTCTTCTCGTAGGCGCGTTAGACTTAATTACAGAATTAATGCCCTCTTTTCCTCCTCACTTCCTACTTTAAGCATCCAAAGAATTAATTCTTGGATGCAACTCCACCAATGCATGCGCCTAACCCCCTTGTTTCTATTAAGTAATTACGTTTAATAGGGCGCCGAATAATTAATAGGCGCATGTTTTTGACACAAATCTGGTCTAATCAGCGTCCACCTAGATTCCAACAATCTTTCTAAAACGCCCTCTAAACCGTGACGGAGGGAGTAGTAATAGTACTACTCCCTTCATCCCAAGGCTTAAGGCATATAACTTTTTTTAAAAGTCAAGCCATATAAAGTTTGATCAAACTTAAAAAAAATCATTAAAAACTATTATATTATATAAATACCATGTGAAAATATGTTTCATAATGTACATAAGGGTATGGATTGTAAATATTAATATTTTTCTTTTAAAACTTGGTCAAACTTTAGTTGGTTTGACTTTTGAAAAAAAAGTTATATGCCTTAAGTCTTGGGAGGGAGGTACTCCCTCCGTCACGGTTTGGAGGGCGTCTTATAAAAGTCATGCGTTTCCAAAACTCCTCTCCTTCTAGGCGTGTTAGACTTAATTACAGAATTAATGTCCTCTTTGTCCTCCCCATTTCCTACTCCATCCAGCCAACAAATTAATTTTTGCATGCAACTCCACCAATGCATGCGTCTAAACTTTTCGTTTTAATTGAGTAATTACGCTTAACAGGGCGTCAAATAATTAATGGACGATGTTTTGGCACAAATCTGGTCCCAATCAGCATCCACCTAGATACCAACAATCTCTCTAAAATGCTCTCCAAACCGTGACGGAGGGAGTAGTATTGTTTAGTAGCATTAATTAAGATAATATAATTTAGATTTACGTGCAGTCCAATTTATTAGGAAATTACTGCCGGAAGCAGTCAGCGCTTATAGAAGTAGACATATTTAAATAAAGATCTGTTAGTTTTCGGGCGCATGAGAACTTTTTAAGTTTCAATCACCTTTTTCACCGTTCGATTTACCTCGTGATTCATGTAATGTGTGTTGTATATGAGTTGCAACTAGGGTGTAACTGAGAACTTAATGAGTTTTAACTAGGTTGTAACTGATAATTAGTACAAACCTTATAAGTTATAACTAAGTTGCAACTGACAATTTGCACAAATAGTAGAATGACATCAGTGACTTAGACATAAGAAGTTCTTAGGCGTCTAAGATCTAGACACTCCCTTTAAATAAATCTCATACCATGTCAAAACTAATTAATTTTTTGTTATATGTGAACCCAGGTCAAGTATATTTATGGTAATTTGCTCTAAAATAGATATCAAAATCACCAAATCTTGTAGAAATTTAAATTTCTAAACCCGAATACAAAATCAAATACCACATTTTTGGTATGCATGATAGATGGACCTGCGCGAACGGAGTGGCAGCAGGCAGCTAGACTGGTGGCGCGAAGCGGCGGTTCGACCTGTCGCGTAAGGCGAGGCATGACAGACGGGCTGTCGGTGCGGGCAAGTCTGGCGGAGCGGCAGCGCATTTACCAGACCAGGCGGCAAGCGTGGAAGCGGCAGCGGCGCGGTCGACTGGGCGGGGAGCAGTCCAGCGTGGCGAGCGGTGTGGTGGGATGCGATTTACCAGACACGGGCTAGGCAGTCGGCGCGAGCGGCATGGACGGCCGTTCTAAGGGCCGGTTATATGCACGCTATTCTTCACGGGAACGTGGTGTGAAAGAATGTGAATGTGAAAACACTGAAACACATATGAAACAAAATAAATTGGTGAAATGATTTTGCATTTTAATTCGTACTTCACAAAATTCAAGTCATGTTTCAAAAAATTCCAGTCTCGTTTCATAAAATTCCAGTCATGTTTTACGATTTCACATTTTTAGTCCCGTTTCACAAAATATCAATCATGTTTCATAATTTTTCATTTTTAGCCGCGTTTCACAAAATGCGAGTCGTGTTTCACAAAATTATAGTCATGTTTCATAATTTCACATTTTTAGTCGCGTTTCAAAAACTTTCATTCATGAAACAAAGATTCGCTCTAAAACCACATCGACCCTTTACGAAACAATCGAAACACAAGCCAACCTTTATAAAACAATTAAAACCACATGGACTAAAATTGGAACGACAACAACTCTTTATTAATCCAAATCGAACCATTATGAAACAATCAAAATACAACCTAACCTTTATAAAACAATCAAAACACAACCCAACCGTGCAACCACATTGACCCTTTATGAGACAAAGGTTCGATCTGAAACCCCATTGACCATTTATGAAACAATCAAAATAGAAGCTAACCTTTATGAAATAATTGAAACCACATCGACAAAGATTGGAACTGATGGCTCAGATATGTAAAGCTCGTTGGGAACCCCAAGATAAAGGTATGATAAGTGATGACCCACAAGTATAGGGGATCGCAACAGTCTTCGAGGGTAGTATTACCCAGTTTATTGATTCAACACAAGGAGAGACAAAGAATACTTGCAAGCCTTAACAATTGAGTTGTCAATTTAATCGCACTGAAATAGTTCTTGCTCACAGAAGTTTATCAGTATCAATAGTTTGTAGTTGCAATAGTAAAGTAACAGCAGCAGCAAAACAGGAGCAATAGTAACAGTAGTAGCAAACAGTAGGATATGAGCGCGGTAGGCATAGGGATGGACGAGTCTAAACATGCAACTTCAAGATTTAGGGCATTTGCAGATAAATAGGATAAAGCATCCAAGTATTAAACAATCATAGGCATGTGCTCCATATATAGTCGTGCGTGCTCGCAATGAAAACTTGCACAACATCTTTTGTCCTGCTAGCCGTTGCAAAGATCCCTCAAGGAAACTACTGGCAATTAAGGTGCTCCTTTCAATAGAGCACCGGAGCAAAGTATTAACACTCCATGAACACACGTGATCCTCACATCACAGCCATCCCCTAAGGTTGTCCCAATTTCTTTCACTTCGGGGCCTTTGGATCCGGACAATGATATGTGTACACAACTTGCAGATAAGATCACAAACAATACTATCATAATGATTCAATAATAAGTTCAGATCTGAGGTCATGGAACTCGGGACCTAGTGACAAGCATTAAGCACAACACAACAAAGTCAAATAGCACTAATAGAGATACTAGGCACCATGCCCTAACAATCTTATTCGATTACATGATAGAACTCATCCAATCCCTACCGTCCCCATAGCCTACAGCAGGAGATTACTCGCTCATGGATGAGGAAAACATGGATGGTTGATGGAGAGGCGTTGGTGATAACGATGGCGATGATCCTCTCCAAATTCCCCGTCCCGGCAGGGTGCCAGAACGAAGTTTCTGGTTCCGAATCATGGTTTTTGGTGGTGGCGGCACAACGGAACTCTTTTTGGAAAAGCGTCGACCCCTCCCCCGTTTTTTAGGTCAAGAGGCATCTTATAGGCGAAGAGGGAGGCCGAGGGGGTGCCTAGGGCAGCCACACCCCCTCCAGGCATGGCCTGGGCCCACCTGCACGGTAGGGGGGTGTGGGCCTTTCAGGCCTCCCCTCCGTCTCGTATTATGGCTCCGTTAGTCTTCTGGTGAAATAGGATTTTTGGCATATTTTCCAGGATTTTTCCTGATAGTTGATTTTCTGCACAAAAACTAGACACCAAGGTAATTCTGCTGAAAAACAACGTCAGTCCGTGTTAGTTGTATCCAAATCACACAAGTTTAGAGGAGAAACAATAGCAAAAGTGTTCAGGAAAGTAGATACGTTTTGGACGTATCAACTCCCCCAAGCTTATCTTATTGCTTGTCCTCAAGTAATTCAGTTAAAAACCGAGTGCGATAAAAGAACTTTCACGAACACATTTGCTTCATATGATGTATATATTCTCAGCGCAGGAGTAGATACTTAAACCATTCATAATAAGAAGTATGCAACTAAGTCTACTCAATAGTCATTGCAAGCTATGAAGAGATTCCAACTTAATAATAATAAGTAGCATGAAACATAAACATAAGCAACATTGCAATGCTCATAATAAGGTATGATAGAGTGGTACCTCGCTTGCCTTTGTTTGTAGAGCACAAAATAAATTCCAAGAGACCTCTGAAGTTCATGTTAAGACTAGAAGTAAAGATATCAGAGATACAAGCATCAAAGTCATGACATAATTAACCAAGTTTCGGACAAGCACATTACACTAAGAATGACAACTATGCTCTCAAGAAGGTGCTCATAGAATACATGGTGACTCAACAAGAAAGTGAAAAAGGTTTTGAAAAGTTTTTAAAGGCTTCCAAATGCTGAAAGTAAGGTACTCATTAGCTTTGAGCTCTCATTGCCCCTATCATAGGCATCTTTAAATGGTTAAGGTGAAATTAAGGTCAATATGAGTTATATGTTTGACATACCATAACTAGAAATCTCATGTCCCTTGAGTACGAGGGCCGCTCCTCATGCTACTCAACTTTAGTTACCTGTAAGTTCTTGTCATTGAAAATACATGCATATCATAGAGAACCGCCAACGGGGTACACCTTGCAAATGATACAGGAGCTATCCCGTGATCAAAATGACAAGGCAAGCAGACAATGAGCATCTCAGCGATATTTTTATTTTCTATTTGCATAGGTTTTTATTGAGGATGCTTCATAGATTGCTCATTATGGTTATGGTGCAAGTTTCCACCATGATTAGGCATGGCTTAAGCTAGCGGCCCAGGAGTTTCTCTAACACATATATATAACTCCATGAACTCACAAGATCCCCTTTTAGTTCACACTAACGACATCCACAAACAAAAGAACATGATATCAACTGGATAAATATCGATAAGTGTTGAAAGCGTTCCCCGTGATAACACGGTTCTGCTAACTCCCAGCCTATAATTTGCAAGCATATAACTTTCATGGACAGTCACAATGGTTCAGGTTTATTAAGTGCAAGAAATAAAGTGTGCCATCAAGTTCGTGAGAGATTTACTAACTAACTTTCTCAAAACAAGCAAATAATTTATTTGGAAGAAAACAAGGCATAATGAATATGCACTGGATAGCAAATGATGCTAGTAGGTAGGTATGATGGACACTGTTGGCAATAATGGTTTCGGAGAGTTGGATGCACAAGTAGAGCTCATACTCAGTGCAAGTGAAGGCAAACAAGAGAAAAACATTCATAGGAAGGGAGCGACAAACAAGAGAGCAATAACTGTCATAATGATGCTTGCAACAAAACATGACTAACTATGGCATGAAAGTGATATGAGAACTCTGAGGCAAAATAAATCATCGAGGCTTACTGGCTATTGTTCAGTCATATGCATGCGTGAGCATGTGCCAAGTCGATTCACATGAAACATTCAGAGGAGGATACCACAATATCATACCAAGTTATGAATAGAACAATGCAAGCAAACATTCATATGCCATGCTACAAACTATTAGCAATCTGGAGCTAATCATAAGAGAGCAAGAACTACTAAGAATCCCTAAATAACATACACCTCACATGAACAAACTAAGCATGCTCACAATGATGAGTATATGTACAAAAATGACAACAAATAGAGTTTGTAACCAGCCTCTTACCACGCCTCAAGTTGTCTTAATCTTTTATTATTGCCCTTCACTTGTGTGACTTGAATAATAACATGAAACCAAACTCCACTGAGGACTGCTGAGCCCTGCAAATAACTTCACAAAACCAAAGAAGAACAATAAATATTTTTGGTGTTTTTGATTTTTAAAGCAAGCACACAAAGCAAAACCAAACAAAGCAAAATCTTTTTGAATTTTTATTTAAGGAAAACCAAAGCTAAAAAGCAAAGAAACAAACAAAGAGAACCAATGAAAATATTTTTAGTATTTTTGTGATTTAAGAAAAAGTAAACAAGAACCAAAAAGAAAGCAAAATGATGGATACAAAGAACCGATTTAAACATGATATATAGATGAGTGTGAGGTCGGTATACCTCTCCCAAGCTTAGGCTTTTGGCCTAAGTGGGGCTCAACTCCATGGTGACCAAGAAGGTGCACCTACGTAGTACGACGAGGAGGCCCCTTCGTCCTGGTACGAGCTCGAGGACTCCCCTGTGTAGTGCACAGAGGGGTCGATGAGGCGGCGTCCCGATAGTGTGTATGTGGAAACCACGAATGCGTAGCTGCTCGTCCATCTCCTCCTGGAGCGTGACCAAGGTCCTTGGGAAATACAGAACAAAGTCGCTTGGGCAGAGGAATCTCTCTCTCTTCCTCACTGTCGTGAGAATGGCCACGGCAGATGCAATGACAAAGAAGTAGTAGAACGAGGGGCAAGGGCGGCCAGCCATCTGCGGTGCGAGATGTGGACAGAGACACTAGGGTTTACCTAGGTTTGCCCCCCGGAGGGTAAAGACCTACTCATGCTTGATTGTATTAATGAGAGAGTACAAGGGCGAGCTCGATGACTGGGCGGCGAGTGGCAGGGGGTGTATGATGGAACGTGTCCTCTATGCGTACCCTAGGGAGGTTTATATAGACTCACCTTCCTAGGGTTTACAGATCTACAACTGAATTAGTTAAGGATTCAGAGGGTACTTGACCTAATCCGACTGGGCCTAGCTACGCTTCTAGGCCTTCAGCTTCCAGTCGCCTGGCTCCTTGTTGGGTCTTGATCCAGTCGTCGTCCTGCAGGCCCAGTCGCTGGCAGCTTGGGCCAGTAGGAAACGTCCTGCTGGGTATACCCCATTAGGCATATCCCCATCAGTAGTCCCCGAGGCCATCGATTATTCGTCGCATGCGTTCTTGGCAGTCGGAGTATGCAGGTCCAATTTGGACGCCCAGTCGAATCGGCTGTGGACTCCCTGAATGAAAGAGGGAACTTGTTATCTTAGTCTCAATAACGGCAACCAATCGAATCGCAGCACGGCGAATGGGTCGGCAAATAGTCCAATCACTACTATGGTGATCTGGTCGGCGAGCAGCCGAATCGCCAAAGCTGGCGAGTCGAGTAGACGAAGTTGGACCATCAGCGTTGGTCAAACTAGCCGTTGGGCAATCCAACGGTAATATCGGGCGTAATCACCGCATCGGTGCTCCTCGAAATGGTGGGTAGCAACCGCTATATAAGGAGAGTGACAGTTGAAGAACGATCGTTCCCCACACTTCCTCCGATCTCTCGAGCCTCCCCGTCTTCCATTCTTCCATAGCGACCAGAGCGACCTAGAGTGATCCATAACCTTAGTTCCTCTGATCGATGGCGCCTCCTATAGAACCGTGGTGGAGATCCAAATGCACAAAAGTGCTGTTGAAGTCATTCGAGGAGGCGGGGATCCTCTGCGCCGGGAGATGGCGCATCCCCGTGGCTGGAGAGGTGGTGCCAGACCCGCGCGATGGAGAATTCATCTACTTCACCAGCCACCTGGAGAGGGGCTCGGGTTCCCCACCTCCGTCTTCTTCCGCCGCTTCAAGGTATTACAACATCCAACCGTCGACCTAGGACCACACAAAGATCGAGTAACTCGCCATCTTCGTATGCTTACGAGTTCTACCTAGATTGCTGACCGTACTTCCCCCTGTGGAAAGATCTGTTCCATGGGAGAATCAGACGCGAGGAGGCAGGCGGCCCTATTCTAGCCATAGGCGGCCTCACCTTTTAGCTGAAATCAAAGGCCTCCTTCTTCGACCTGATGCTACCAAAGAAGGCGGTGAACAAGTGGAAGAAACATTGGTTCTACGTGACGACCGAAAGGTTACGACGAGGTGGCGCTTCCGATGTATTCCGCCGACCGGCCCGAGCCGCGTCGGATTCAAGTTGCCAAGCTTCTGCACGACCAGCGGATGGTGGTCGATGAAATGCTGACGAAGATTCGTCAACTGAAGAAAGACGGCCTCCAGACCATCAACCTCTACAACTGCTGGCTTGGGTGGCGGTTGGTTCCTTTGGCCAGCTGTGCCCACTGGATTTACGAATTCATGGGCAAAGACGACCCGACCAAGTCCTGCACCGCCGAGTGGCGGCTTAATGACTACACCTCCGCCTTGAAGAAAATCACCGACACGGAGTATGTTGACATAAAGGCCGAGATTCCCCCATACACCAGGAAGCGCAAGGCTCCGCCAGTAAGTTTTTACTTCTTTGTTTGTTTTGCAGTCGCAGGTATGTAGTCATGGTTTTGCTAATCGTGTTTCTCCTTGCACTTGTTCCAAGTGGTGGAAGGTTGGCTTCCGCCTGCTGATGATGAGAACTCGAACGAGTCCGTGGAGGACGAGAGCAAGTCCTCGTCCGACTAGGGCATTATTGGAGGCGACGATGATGATGACGATGACAACGAAGACAACGATAAAGATGATGACGAGGCCGTGGCGGTCACCGCACCCATGGTCCATAAGACCCACAGGCAGCGACAACGCGAGCTCGAGGCTAAGGTCACGACGGGGGCAACAACGAAGTCCCCGAGCACACTTCGTGGTGCATGGACACGCTGTCAAAGAAGAAGTCACCACATAAGAAGAAGAAGTAGGCCAAGGCAGTGTCGCCGCCTCGGCCAGCGAGTAGCTCCGAAGCTACCAGCGCGGCTGAAGAGGATGAGGCCAGCGTGCCGGCACAGGCGACTGCATCAGCCGACGCAGCCATGGTAGAAGGTGAAATTCTGCTGGCGTCGCTATCGCCGCCCTTTGCCGCAGTCGCCGGTCTTGGGGCCGCTCCACTTGCGGGCGCCTCGCCACCGAGAGAAGCGCCTGCGGCGATTGCCACAGATCCTCCTGCAGCAGCTTCATCCTCGAGGAAGCCATCGGTGTCTTGGGCCTAGACCATGCTCGAGACGGGCCTCAGCCGGTCGCTGGGGCCGGAACTGGAGAAGCGGCGCATGTTTGCACTGGCCTTCGCTTTATCCCAGTCGCCAAGTAAGTGTCTTTTGAAGTATTTCTTTGGGCGACTGATGTATGTTTGTCTGGTGAACTCGCTAATGACTCCGTGTTGCAGGACTGGTGTAAAGAAAATAGGGCACCCCTCGGTGGCTAAGGTCCCATTGGGTTCCACGGGGTCGCAAGTCGATCCCTCGAAGAAGCAGAAAAGTGACGAGGTCGAGGCGCCTATGGAAGGCGCGAACAAGGCCAAGGGCGACGAGGTCATCTCAATTTTGGACGAGCCGGTCGGCACCCCAAGCAAGGCTTTGACTGGAGCGGATGCGGCCACAAAGGCCATAGTGGACACGGAGTCACAGCGGAAGGAACCCACAGCGTCAGTCGGGGCGACAGGCCCATCTTCGAGTGCCACGGGAGCGGCGGTGGCAATGTTCCCTCGCTTTGTGGCGAGGGCCTCTACAGCGAGTGCCTCGGCCCCATCAGGTCAGGTGACTGGTGTTGTGGGCTCAGAGGTCGAGCAACGTCGCAGACGCACACCTCTGGTCCTTTCGTCGGTGGACGCGCTCGAGCTCCACAACATGCTAGGTGCAACCCTCCAGGTATGTCCCAGTCCCCAGGATCTGGTCGCTGAATTTCAGAGGGCACATCCATAATGTTTTGTTGCCCAGTCCCCGAGTGGCTAGGCGCTGAATTTTAGCGGCTAGGCACTTAGGGATTTCTTCACTGTCCAGTCCTCGAGTGGCTAGTCATTGAATTTCAGCGGTTATGCACTTAGCAATTTCTTCGCAGATTTATCGTGGTTGTATAGGGGCTTCAGCGTGAGTCGGTGGAGCGATTGGCTGCCAAGGAGTGACTGGAGAAGGAGCTCCACTCCGTGTGAAGGACAAACGAACAGCTTCGGGCGACTGCTGGTAAAGGTTTGGTGTGCTTGTTGTGGAGTTTGTCTTTTGCTGATTTTGTACTTATAGATTTGTTGACATAGAGGTTAATGCGGCCGCGGTGGAGAAGGCCCGTGAGGGTATGGTCCGCGAAGCGACTGACGGCTGCTCAATCGTTCCTGAGCGCCATGGATAAGCGGGTCGCCGACCTGGAGTGGGATCTCAAGAACGCAAAGGCGGAGGCGACCTCAGCCAATGAGAGGGCCATGGCATCCATTGCTGCTGCCGCCAATGAGCGGAAGGTATCGGATGCCCTCGTCGCTGGGCTGCAGGACGAACTCTCCGTCTCAGAGGATTATGTTACGGGATCCGCTGCCTTTGATCTGGCGCCCTTGTTCTTCCAAACGACCGCGAAGTCCCCGAGCGCGGGTCGCTTTTTGGATCCTTTCATCGTGTGCTTGTGCTTTGCGGGAAGATTCTTGATGATGAGCCGGAGTCGAGGGACACGCGCGGTGTGTCACCACACCGGTGGATTCGCCGCTCGTCAGCCGACTTGCATTCGCTGCATCTTCAAGATATTTCGCCGACGGAGGTGATTCCCAGCGACCTCGCCAAGGTCTGGCGCCACCGGAGAAGGCTCACGGTTGTTGACTTTATGTCGCGGTCGGCCTTCCGCCGTGGTGCTGCCATCGTGCAAGCCTTGGGCTCGCAGACTTCCCAATGACTTCGATCTTGTCGACGCCACCAGCGGTACCCTTCATCGACGAGCACGGTCGAGATCTCCGACGCTCTGACCGAGCGGCTGCGGTTTACTCGACCGGTGTTGGCGGCGGGTGATCTTCTTCCATACCAGAAACAATCGTTGCCCCGAACGACCCCGATCCGGTGAGCCGCGACTTCAAGGTGGAGCAACCGTTTTGAGTGGTCATGGCGGGCGCTCTGACAATGTACCCCTCGAACCCGTGGGTTCCCTTCATCCGTGTTCGCGGGAGTGGTGGTGTATCGTCGTTGAGGCCTGGGGAGTAAATTAGTTTGCCGAGTGGCGTTAGTTGTAAAAGCGATGTAACTGCCCTTGGAAGCGAACAAGTTTTTGCTGCCGTAAGGAATGCATTGATGCTTTTGTTAATGTTTGATTTGATTGTGACTTGTTGGGTTGTGCGAGTCCCTGCCGTCCGCCTTTGGTGGGGTTTACCTACTTTTTATGTGTATGTTTGTTTTTATGCCGTTTAGACAGCTAAGGTTGACTCGCCGTGGCTTGAGGAGCCAGTCGCGTGGCGACCCCAAGGGGTGCTTGACGAGGTTTAATCTCGCCAATGCGCATTGTTATGGACTTGGGTTTTGGAGAAGATGGGGATGCTGGAGATTGCGGAATTGTTAGCAAACAAGCAACACGGGGACACGAGGTTTACCCAGGTTCAAGGCCCGAAGGGAAAACCCTACACCTGCTTGTCTGCTCTGATTATGATGGAACCGAAGGTTACAGGGGTGCGCAGATGCAATCTGGCGTGGAGGTGTGTATGCGGTGGTATGAGAGTTGTAAGAGAGACTCCTCGTCGTGCCCTCCTGGCCTTTATATAGATATAGGCAGGTCCCAGGAACAGATCGAGTCGGTTACACGTTTTAGGGTTTACCCCTTTGAATTTCCTATCTACTCTAGTCTTGCTGTCCAAGGATCCGGGCGCTATGGGCCTTGGCCACCCGAAAGTCTTCATGGGCCGACGTATATTTGCCGTGGGCCTTCCTTGGGATGGACTAGGTATGCTGAGGTCGTGTATGCACGGGGTATAACCATGTCAAGAGTCTCGAGTGTTCAAATAATCGTAGATTCGGCCGAGGACTCTTCAATCCTTCGTGCAACTCGCTTTAAGAGAATGTGTAGGGATTGTTGATGCGCAGCGTGACTCTCCCGACGGATCAGGGTCAATTAACTGCCTTAGGACAAAACAACATGATCTTCTTCAGTTCGAGTCCTCGACTAACCCGGAACATATGTCAGCGAATTCGACTGGGCGGAGGACTTACAGGAGTGGAATTCTAGTGAATTTAAATGATGTACCCAACGCATCCGTCGGGATTTTTCATCGCGCCTCCTGGCACGGATTTACTAGCAGAGCGCAGTCATGTGCGTTACCAGGCCATCAGATGGTATCTGTAGGTCTTATCTTTGCGTCGCAGACGCAACATCCGAATGTTTATCACCGCGGAGGTGTTTCGGGTGGCCAAGGAGGATGATACTCACTTAGCGTTAATTGGGGCAGAGTTGCCAAAAAGTTTTTGTATGCTGATCCGAAGGATCACAGTCGAAGAATTCATAGGGTGCGCGACCAGCGCTCCCTATGGGAATAGCCCCCGAGTGTCTGTTCGAGTCGTAGACTCGAGCAGAGACTTTAATTCATCCATTGTTTAGCTTCAGGTCCGACTCTCTTCTCGATCCGAGATAAGTGATTCACCCGACTAACTCTTAGTCGATCGCCTCGGTTAACACTTAACCGAGTCGTGCATGGCCATGCTTTCCGAATCATATCTCACGAGAGGGCCCAGAGAATGTCTCTCCGAGTGGAGGGGCAAAATCCCATCTTGGTTATTCACATCACGCAGCTTGATTCTCAGTCGACCCAAACCCTGCCTTTATAACTGCCCAGTTACGGATCAGCGTTTGATAGAACCTAAGTCGGTGATCCTCAACTCGGACTATGCAACAACCTCAGATCTAAGGATTACATTGATTGAGATATACAAATGACAGCTAAGTTCGTTGTACCTCAATATGGGTCAATCGGACTCGCTAAACTCTTTAGCCGAATCTGTGCAAGTTGGAATAGCATCTCCATGCCCATGACAAGTGGAACCGAGTCATCAAGCCAACTTTCACATTGGTCTAAGTTGTGTGTCCAGCACAACCTCAATGACCAAGGATATTTAGTACAAACAACATGAATGCATAGTTCCACAACCGAATCACATATTCAATGATACACATCAGATGTTTATACAAGGACTACTTAATAACTTTATGAATACAATGGGAAATATCATCATACATGATTGCCTCTAGGGAATATTCCCAACAAATTCTTCGTCTTGCTATATTATATTCCGGATGATGCCTGATATCGCTAATCCTTCGACTGATCCCTCTGAGACAGTTGTATGTGCAACTTCCAACACAGCCACTGCTAATTTACCCTCCTTTGTATACTAAAAATATCCAGCACATAAAATGGTTGGAAGCTAAACCGCAGGCTATACAAGTCATGGTTGATGTCGCCTACAAAAACCCTAAAACTTTGGAACATGAAGCTTTTCTATTGAGGAAATCCTCATGTGAGCGTAGAAGATGCTCGTAAGTGTTCCCTGCTGAGCCCCGAGTATTTTTATGCGTGACTCAAGGTTTGTAACATGATTTTTTTTACTCTTTCATGCATCTTATTGAGTGAGGTGGAAGAAGGGCATTGACTGCACACTCGAATGAATGCGCTGATAGAAGCCTTCCGAGGAACTAACAATGATTTTTGGACTAACCACAAACGTCCTTTCACGCTTGCACTTCTCCAGGATCGAGTGTCCGAGGTGGAGGATTTCGTCGAATGCTATCGCCGAGCATTATCCATAATTTATAATGCCATGTTTCCTCGAGACGTACAACCTCAAGGTGCCTAGCTAAATTGATGGCAAATTTCAGCGGGCGAGAGGATTCGCCATTATATCAAACTTCAATTAGTTGCACGCAAAGTTGGCCTTGCATGGGTTCATTCCCATTACCCACTTTTAACTTAGATTTCATATCTCACCATCTTCTTGTCTCATGAGATGCTGAATTTATCATAGCCCTCATTATCAAGCATTGTCAGCCTCGCTATTCGGTCGTCCGAAAAATGTTGAATGAAGACAAAGATTTTTTCCTTAACTTCGAGTTATAAAAAATCCTACATAGAAGATGCAAAAAATATATATGTAAATTGTGTTTCGTAAAGTGTTAATATATACACGTGTTTGCATGTCTTTTTTTGTCAAAGTTTAGCTTTTTAGCCTGTATGCGAGACCCTTTCATTTGTCTGACGCCCTGGGGCCGAGTCAGCTATTCAGGTCAAGGATTTTTAGGCTAGAGGGTGTAGCCAGATATTTCGTAGCGCTTTTTCGCGAAGCCCCCGAGTATCGCGTGACATGTTGTTTTTGTAAACACTTTGTGATATGACGAGTCACCGAGTATCGGGTGGGTGATGAAACATAGATTTCAAAACATGAACAATATAGACTGAGCATAAATAACTTAGCTTTATTGATCTTCGGGAACAGAGGTACATGTGACATAATCGCCATCAGAGGCCTTATTGTATATAAAATACGAAGTTTTGGCTGATAAGCTTGGAAGTAGGCCTTATTAAATGTAAATTGGAAAGTAGAAAACGATGTTAGGCATAGAACCGTCAGCAGGCTAACGCTCCACGGGTTGGGAGTATTTGACTCTAGTCTTCTTGTCTTGAAGCTGCTACTCCCCACCGGGGATATAACTTTAGTGACGATGAAAGGCCCTTCCCACGGGATTCCATTTTATAGTGGCCATCTTGATTGAGGCAAAGGACTAGGGTCCCAACGCATTAAGGACCTGGGACACGGTCAACGACTATGATAGTTGTGCAGGTTCTACCGGTATTGTGTTGCCCGTTGTAGAGAGACGTCTCTTTGTTCATCGAGTGCATCAACATTATCTTCAAGTGCTTCTTTTGACGCTTCTTCGTCATAATTGACGCACCCGAGGAGAGTCATGACTTATTTTGACCGGAAGCACGACATCTACACCGTGGACCAGAAATAAAGGGGTTTTATGTGTGGCGGTATTTGGAGTCGCTCAGAAGCTCCATAGGACGGAGGGTAGCCTGCCTACCCAGCGCATTTTGCTCTATAGAGTGGGGCTAATAGCCGCTTTTGAGGCTGTTGGTGATGAGACCATTTGCTTTTTTGACTTGCCCGCTTGTTTGGGGTGAGCCATTGAGGCGAGCTGATGTGGAGCCAGTGAACGGCCAAATCAATGGTATGGGAGCCAGTTCGCATCTAGTGCGTTGGGATTATTGGGAAGCGCCTGCATGCCTCGCATGTTCTTACGATGTCCTTGGCGCCTTGGACCACTATAAGCCAATAAATCCTTCTCGAAGGCTTTTGCTGCAATTGCACGATTGCTGGCATGATGCCCGCATATTCCTCCGTATTTCCTTGAGAATGAGCGACCCTTGTTCGGGTGTGACGCAAGGCTGGAGTACTCTGAGATGCTTTTATAGAGTTCACCCTTGATGATCCTAGAGGCCTTGGAACGCCGGGTGATACGCCTTGCTTCAACTGTGTCTTCTGCAATTCAGAGGGTTCATAGCATAGAAAACAAAACATTTCTACTATGAGAACGACAAAACAAAGATCCAATCTATGGAAAATCCAAGATCAAATCTATGTGATATGTGCAGTGAGATTGATGAGAACTAATCTTTGAAGATCCAAAAGCCTTAAAGAGATCTAATCTCGTGGTTGATGTAGTCGTTCACTTGCCGATCTCAAGATCGCGATGACGATCCTTCCGGCACCACGTTCCTGCAGCGCTTCCACACTTGGTAACACGTACGGTGTCTATGAAGACCTTCCTATCCTTGTTCCAGCGGGAATCGAGGTAGTAGATACCCTAATCCTAGCAGCATGACAAATGTGGTGGTGGTGGTGGAGGAGAAAACCCCAGGCATCGCCAAGCCGAGCAGAAGACGGAGGAGGGAGGAGAGCTAGCGGCTAGGGTTAGGAACGGTGCAAAGGGGCCACCACCCTCCCTTCTATATATAGAGGAGGTGCTAGGGCTTCCCCTTCCCTCCACCTCCTAGGGTTTCAAGGAGGGGAGGGAAGGAAACTTGCCCCCTAGTCTTCCCCCAAACCCTAGGGGTTGTCCGTTGGGACTCTTGGTCCTGGTACGGCTAGTGCATGGCCCCCCGCAGCATTCCCTCAGCCCATGTGGCCCCTCCCGGGGTGGTGGGCCCACTGGTGGCCCTCTAGAACTTTCTAGAAGCTCCGATCAAAATACCAAAAACTTTTCCAAACCCCGAAAGTTGACTTCCTTTATATGAATCTTATTCTCCGGACCATTCCGGACCTCCTCGTGATGTCCTGGATCCAATCCAAGACTCCGAACAACATTCGTCTCGAACTCACATTCCATATCTACTTTAAACAACATTGAACTTTAAGTGTGTCACCCCACGGTCATGAACTATCCGCATATGATCGAGACACCTCTCCAATCAATAACCAATAGCAGGACCTGGAGATCCATAATGGCGGCCACATATTCAATGATGACTTCGTGATCGAAAGAACCATTAACATACAATATTGATTCCCTTTGTCGCGTCATACTTTACTTATCCGAGGTTCGATCATCAACATCTCCATACATAGTTCAACCTCATATCGATAAGTGCTCTTTATTCATACTCGATGTACCATCCCTTGTGACCTAGTCACATGCTTGCAAGCCAATTGATGACACTCCACCAAGAGGTCCCAGAGTATATCTATCCGTCATCGATGGACAAATCCCACTCTTGATCCATGTGCTTCAGTCCATACTTTCAGAGTGCCCAATGCCACCTTTATAACCACCCGCTATGAAGTGGCGCTTGATGTCATCAAAGCATTCATCCATCATTGGTGATTAACATGATCTCATGGTCGAAGGATTAGGTTACTATGTATTTGAAAGCTTGTAGCAAAACAAACTTAATGACTTGATCTTGTGCTATGCTTACTATGGTGTTTCATTCATCACATCATTCTCCTAATGATATGATCTTGTTATTAATAACATCCAATGTTCATGATCAGAAATCATGATCATCAATTAACCAACAAGCTAGTTTAATAATAGGCTTACTAGGGACTCTTCTATGTTTACAAAACACACAAGTATTAATGTTTCATGTTAATACAATTATAACTTGGGATGCAAATATTTATCATAAACACAAAGATATAATAATAACCACTTTATTATTGCCTCTTGGGCATATCTCCAACAGTCTCACACTTGCACTAGAGTCAATAATCTAGTTTTAAAACTTGTGCATTCAAAACCTGACTTTCTAGTGTTGTATATACACGATTGCAAGTGGTAAACATAATCTTCAGATCTAACACTTTCAGGTCCGTGTATTTGCATGTCTTTGCATCTCTACGCATCACTCATTCTCTAATGAGATGGCATTGTATAAATTTGGTCCTTTGGTGAGAACTTTAGTTCCTTGGGGTTAAATCATGTCGATGCTATTGTCATACAATATATCTTCAAAGATTAGCCCGCTGTGAACTACACCTAGTTTGATGACAAACTACTTGACACAAATGTTTCTTTGTCGCTACAATAGCGTATATATACTTAGCCTTTTGTTGTAGTATCTGTCACAATGTCTTAACTTTGGAAATCATCTAAATCCATTATGGAATCTCCTTTCCATTACATTGTGCCACCCATAGTTTAAATTGAGATAAACTTAATTTGTAATTGTGACAAAACTAGTATCAATGTAACACTTTACAATGAACTATCTATCTATTTGTCACCTCTGCATAAATAACATATTCTTAGTTCTTCCATAGATCATAAGAATATCCTTACTATTGTCCAATGATCATCTTATGAGTCATTCTAGTATATGCTCATAACATTTAGAGAATAGGACATATCTGGATGTGTATATATCACGGTATGATTGATCAAAATATTCTTGCGATTTCACTCACCAAGTGTCAAAACAGTTGAATCTTGATTTAGTCCTTTTCCATGCGACAAGAACCTTTCTTGTCATTTCCATATTGAACTCTTTCAATATCTCATCTATGTACTTCCTGCACAATCATATTAGCGCCTCAATCTTTCCATATAGACATTGTTGCCTAATATTAGTGTTACGCCTAAGTCTTTCTTCAAATTCAAATTTTAATGAAATTCTTAACATGTGTCAATAAAAGATACATCATTTCCAATCAGAAATATGTCTTTCACATAATGTATTAGAAATATGTCTCAGTTCTACTTAATTTCTTGCAAATGCAAGCATCTTCATCGTCTTCGATGAAATTAAACTCTTTTAACAGTTTCATCATGGTGAAGATTCCAACTCCGCGATGCTTACTTCAGCCATTGAAGTTTGCATGCCCTTTTAGCATCCTTTGAATTAACAAAACCCTTTGAATCATTTCATGTACATGTCCTAGGTAACCATTCTATTAGAAGAACTTTGTTTTTTTGTTCAACTACCATATACCAAAAATATATGTAGTGGTTGCTACATTAATCCGTCTAGACTAAATATCGCTATGTAAGATCAAATCTTGTCATAATCAACTCCTTGAACATTGTCGTAAACTCTTCCGACATGTCGACTATTTCATAGATGTCAAACATCCATGTCTATTTCTTTATAGATCCAAATACGACTGATAGGGTTTACACCTTTCTAGAGGGTCTTCCACGTTCAAAAACTTGATTTCTCGTGTATGGAACTATCACGGATTTTATGGATTCAAGCCATTTGACGGAGTCAGGGCCCATCATTGCTTATTTGCATGTAGTCGGTTCATCATTGTCAAACAATAATGATTTAATTCTAAAATCTTGGTATTTCATTGTTTACTCGACCTACTTGGTTCAATAAGAAGTTAGATCCTCATGATGGCAACCTTTGAGGCACGTGATCCATGAGCATTGTGGCTTCCTCCGGGACATTTTCTCGGTGTCATTACTCAAAGACATATAGCTAAGGTTCAATAACCTTATCAAAGTTCTATTGTCCTCCCACTTAACTTTTCACGAAAAATTCCTTCTCAAGAAACTCGACGTTCTAAGCGACAAATACTTTTGTCTTCTGTGTTGTGGAGGAATACTCAAAGTTTATTTGAAATACCCAAAGTTCTAAGCAACATTCTCATCTGAATTAGTTGTAAACATTTTACTTATGCCTAGCATACCAAGAATTAAGAAAGGACAACTTGGTTTTATCCCAAACCATAACTTATATGGTGTCATTTCAATGATCACGATGTAGCTCTTTTCAGCGTAAAAGTGGTAGTCTCTAAAGCTTAAGTCTTTAAAATATAATGGAAGTTTAATAAGTGAAACCTTTGATATTACCATGTCAAACAAGGTTTCATTACACATCTCGAACACCCATATTACTATGGTGTTTTAGGAAATGCAAATCTATGGAATGATTCCTCAAATATTTAGGTGTTTTGCTAAACTTGTAACTCAAATATCTTCCTTTATGATCCAATCATAAACTCTTTATTTTCTTATTACAATGATTTTCCACTTCATCTTGAAAGTCTTTGAACATTCTCAAATATTCCACACTTCTTCCTCATTAAGTAAATATACAAATATATTCGCGCAAATTTTCGGAGAAAGCATATGAAGTTGAAATCCATCACTCATGACTACACATAATGGACTACATACATCAATATGTTTAAATTCTAGTTAGTCGCTCGTTTGTTTGGCATTTTAACGAAATTTCAACTATATCCACTAAAGTGTCACAAGTGTCATTTGATCAAAATCAAAAGACTCCAAAATTCCATCAACATGGAGTTTATACATGTTTTATTTCCAATATAATTTAAACATGTGTCACTTTGTAAGTAATCTTTCAATCATTTTCTTTACATTTTTAGCATTATGTTTTTATGGACGTGTTTTCTCCAACCAGACTTGTATATTATCCAAATATTATGGAATATTGTAATTATTTGAACACCCTTTTATTCTCATAATACCTAATCAAAATAAAAATTATTAAAAAAAATCTTGAAGTCAAGCTTTGATGTCAACGAGAAACACAACAAGACTTCATTTGTTTTCGATGAACATCATCACATATTCTCTTTCTAGGCCATTGCATTTCATGAATTGTGTTGTTCTATATGACACATCGCATCAACAAATTTGGTATCTAATACCCAAGAACCACATTGTTTAACAAGCAAAGAATACAACCATAATATGTATATCATGTATATACCTGTTGTACATTTCAGCTTGTCATGGTTATACCCCACTGCACACAACATTGGCATACATAGTCCACCCAAAGGAAGGCCCACACAAAGATACGCGACATGTGGATATTTCGGTGGCCCAAGCCCATGAAGCCTTTGGATCCTTGGAGAACAAGACTAGAGTAGATAGAATTTCAAAGGACAAACCCTAATCAGAATCGACTCAACCCACGCCTGGACCTGCCTATCTATATAAAGTCTAGGAGGAACGGCGAGGAGGACAATACTCACCGACACGCACCTCACGCCAGATCGTGATTCACAAGACCCGTAACCTTCGGTTCCGCTTTAATCAAGAGTAGACAGGAGTAGGGTTTTCCTCCGGCCTGAACTCGGTAATCCTCGTGTCCCGTGTTGCTTGTCTCGATAACCATTCCGCGATCTCCAAAGATCCCCATCGCTCCAAAACCCATGTCCAGAATAATGAGCATTGACGAGATCGAACCTCGCCAATTGGCGCCCTCGTGGCATCTGGGACGCTGATTGTGCGATCGTGACGGTCCCATCCGGAGCGATCTACAACTCGCCGGCGACGGAGAATCATCTCCTCTTTGGCACCTTCGACTTCACCGCCCACTCTCCAGCCACCCTAAGGGATTTTGAGTCCGCCGACGATGGGCTCGAGATGCTGTTTGGGAGCATCTGCTTCTAGGTGGGGCAGACCGGCACCCTCCATCTCCTGCAGCAGGTGCCACCACCGCCCATCAGGCCCGCTTGCAGGTCCCACCCATCGGCGTGTTGCGCACGTCGACGCTAATAGATGAGTCATATGACAGCAGCAGCTGCAACTCAGATCTGTGCGGTCCTCCCTCAGACGAAGGAACCTACGGTCCCGGATTCGAAAGCTGCTGCAGCAGCGATCCAACTCACGTACACTACCTATGTGTCGTGATCATCCAAAGCAAAGTAGAACCGCCGCTAGGTTTGAGTGCGCCCAACCCACCTCCCAATCCACAAGGTGAGAACAGAGGAAACAGGGGAGGTCCATCGCTCAGGCCCAACGAAGGCGATGCCAACGCCTACCAGAATATCAACCTCAGCGAGGAAGGATGGCGCCAATCACACGAGGCCGTGGAAGGCAACATCATCCTACCTATGACTGCTTCATGGGATCTGCTGATGGCCTAACACCTCCTCCTCATCGGCGAGCATAACCGGCAGGTGACACTGCAGGAGGAGCTCAACAAACGCAAGCAGGCGGCTTCGGAGTCTAGCGCGTGGCGAGCTATGCTCTCTATCGCTGGTGGCTCTAGCTCGCACGGCAACAACGCCAACAAGCATCGCTCCCGCACGGAGCACATGGACCCCGCTGCACGCCACGACGTTACCAGGGCCCTCAACACGTCCTTCATGACGATTGACGTGAATGGAAACGTCATGCCGAAAACACCTCAGGCTGCAATCATGGCGCCACTACATACCACATCCCACCCACCTCCAGCAGGACCAAGAGTGCCATGCACAAATATGCGCTGGTCGGTCTCGACTCATCAGAGCTGCTGACGATAAGGCTCCTACGGAGCCAAAGAAGAAAGTTCCAGTCAAATTCACCCACAGCCCTACACCCTCATCCGACAAGGACGAGCATGATCTGCCTCGACGTCGGAAGATCCCATGATGTCATAGCAGAGACTACGACGCCCAAAATGATCTCACCTAGCGCAAGATCGATAAGGCACGCGCTAAGTGCGCGTGTTCAACCGAATCCGATGAGGATGATGACGGAGAGCTATGCGGAGTCAGATGCTTCAGCAGATCCGTTCGGCGGACGCCGATGCCGAAAAATTTCAAGCTCCCTTCAGACACTCCAAAGTTCGACGGCACGTAGGACCCGAAAGCCTGGCTTAGCGACCACCTCTCATCCATGAAGCTACACAACGGAAACAGGAACACCACTCTACAGTGCCTACAACTACAGCTGACAGGCGCAGCTCGGATCTGGCTCAGCAGCCTATCTTCCGGCTCCATCCGAACTGGGAGGAGCTGGCATACAGCTTCATCCGCAACTTCAAGGGAACCAGTAAGAGGCCAGCCTCGATCGAAGAACTATGGGCTTGGAACCAACGAATGGGCGAATCCATTCGCCGCATATCCTACGGTGGTCATACATCAAGAACTTCGTCAAGACATCTACGAGGAAAGGACAATCGATGCCTTCAAGGACAGTGTCAAGCTCCCGGACTTCAAGGAAGATCTTGGGCGTGTCAAGCCCAAGACGCTCGACCACCTCATGGACATCGCCAACCGATGGGCATATGGCGAGGATTTCCTCCACCGAATACATTCGGATGACGAGGACATAAAGGATTAACATCACATGCAATTCATAATATGTGATATGATATGGCCTTTCTTCTTGTGCCTTTTATCTCCATCGCCAAAGCACGAACATGATCTCCATCATCACCAGTGTGGCGTCAAGGTCAGTGGTGCCGCTTCATGGTTTTCATAATACAATAAGGATCATCTCATACATGAGCTCCTTCCGATTGGAATAAAACTATTACATGATGAATATACACGCAGGTATTAACAAATTTAAATACAACCATTAAGCTCCTTCCGATTGCCATAATACAATAAGGATCATCTCATACATCAAATATAATCACAATCTCATCATGTCCATATCGTATCATATGCCCCTGCAAAAACAAGTTAGACGCCTCTAATTTACTTTGCATATTTTACATGGCTTGGGGCTCTCGAATAAGAACCGTTCTTACCTACGAACAAGAACAACAACACGGATACATGTGTTTTCAAGTGCAGATTGTAAGTTCGATCTTAACTATGGTGGGAGAGACATACACCTGCAAATCCAATTGTGCAATGCAAGTTGCACGTCGAGCGTGGTGCAAGTTTCATGTGCGAGGACATGTAAGGTTAGCCTGGGCCACTTCATCCCACAATCCCACAAGATGCAAAGTACTTGAAAAGCAAGCGACAACAAGAGCATCAATGCCCACAAAACCATTGTGTTCTACTCGTGCAACAGATCTAGGCATAGATTAGGCTCTGATATCACTGTAGGGTTCATAGCATACAAAACAAAAAATTCTACCGCGAGAACGCACAAAACCAAGATCCAATCAATGGAAAATCAAGGATCTAATCTACGAGATATGTGCAACGATATTTATGAGAACTAACCCTCGAAGATCCAAAGCCTTAACAAGATCTAATCTCGTGGTTGATGAAGTCGTTCACTTGCCGATCTCGACATCACGATGAGGATCCTTCCGACGCCATGTTCCGGCAGCGCTTCCGCACTCGGTCACACGTACGGCGTCAATGAATACTTTCCTCTCCCCATTCCAGTGGGCAGTGGAGGTAGTAGATCCCCTCGGAATCCCAGCAAGACGACGGCGTGATGGTGGTGGTGGAGGAGAAACCTGCAGGCTTCGCCTAAGCCGAGCAGAAGACAAGGACTAAGAGAGGTGGCGGCTAGGGTTGGGAAGGGTGCAAGGGGACGGACACCTCCGCTTATATATAGAGGGAGGGTGCGGCTAGGGCTTCCCCCTTTTCCCTCCACCTCCTAGGTCTGGTGCAAGGGGAGGGGGGATGGAAACTTGCCCCCAAGTCTTTCCCACCCAAACCCTAGGGGTTGTCTAGTTGGGCCTCTTGGGCCTGGTGCATGGCCCATGGGCCCCGCAGCATTATCTCAGCTCATTTGGCCCCTCCCGAGGTGGGCCCTCTGGTGGCCCTCTAGAACTTTCTATAAGCTCTGGTCAAAATACTAAAAACTTTTCCGAACCTTGGAAGTTGACTTCCTTTATATGAATCTTATTCTGCGGACCATTTTTGACCTCCTCATGATGTCATGGATCCAATCCGAGACTGCATAATATTCAGTCCCAACTCACATTCCATATCTACTTTAAACAACATCGAACCTTAAGTGTCACCCACGGTCGCAAACTATGCAGACATGATCAAGAAACCTCTCCAATCAATAACCAATAGTGGGACCTCAAGATCCATAATGTCTCCCACATATTCAATGATGACTTCATGATGGAAAGAACCATTAATATACTATACCGATTCCCTTTGTCGCACGATACTTAACTTATCCGAGGTTCGATCATCGGCATCTCCATACCTAGTTCAACCTCTTTACCGATAAGTACTCTTTACTAGTATTGTGATGTGACATCCCTTGTGACCTAGTCACACGATTTCAAGCCAATTGGATGACACTCCACCGAGAGGGCCTAGAGTATATCTTTCCCTCATCCGATGGACAAATCCCACTTTGATCCATGCGCCTAATCCATACTTTTAGAGTACCCAATGCCACCTTTATAACCACCTGCCATTTAAGTGGCGTTTGATGTCATCAAAGCATTCATCCGGTGTTGGTGATTAACATGATCTCATGGTCGAAGGATTAGGTTACTATGTATTTGAAAGCTTCTATCAAAACAAACTTAATGACTTGATCTTATGCTATGCTTACTATGGGTGTGTGTCCATCACATCATTCTCCTAATGATATGATCTTGTTATTAATAACATCCATTGTCCATGATCAGGAAACCATGATCATCTATTAACCAACAAGCTAGTTTACCAAGAGGCTTACTAGGGACTCTTTTATGTTTACAAAACACACGAGTATTAATGTTTCCTATTAATACAATTATATCATGGGATGCAAATATTTATCATAAACACAAAGATATAATAATAACAACTTTATTATTCCCTCTTCGGCATATCTCCAACAAGTTCTCCATGCATCATGAATGCTATGTATGGCTGCACCCATGTGGTTTATATTACCATGATTTTTTCGTCTTCCTCCACTTCTTTTGGATCTTCTACGCTATGTTCTTTGGTTGGCACAGCCTCTGATCTATTTGATGGCTTGGATGTGTTGCTCGTGGCTTCTGTGGGAGCTTCTTTGGTCTTCCGGGTTTTAATGGAATGCTCAATGATCTCCTCCTAAAAAACCCTAGGTGGCACATGAAAGAACAAGGATCCAATGTTCGCTAGATTATAGGCTTCCTTGTTGCTTGCTCGGCTGATATGAGACACTTCGCACCCGTCAAAGTGGGCCTCCATGATGTTGTACAAGTCTCTATATGCGATCATGTTGTTGCTAACAGCAATACCGCACTTGTTCATCACTTGCTGGGCTACAAGGTTTGAGTCGCCGAAGATTTTTTGGCGAGTACACCGCAGGCTCCGCCCATACGCATACCGTGCAACATGACCTCATATTCGGTTTTGTTGTTTGAAGCATTGGGGAAGCTCATACGCAAGACTATCGCATTTTGTCGCCTTGTGGAGAAATCAGGATCATCTCTGCTCCTGCGCCTTCTATTCGCATGGATCCATTGAAGTACATTGTCTATGCACTTGATAGGTCCGGGGACCCACATTGTAGTTTTGCCCACTGTGATGAAGTCAGACAGTACTTGGGATTTTATCGCCTTCCTCTTCTCATACGTGATATATCTAGGGGATAGTTCAATGCCCCAAAGAGACACGCCATGTAGATTCCAGATTATTTAGTATGTTGGAGAGAAGGGCCTCATTGACGACCACTATCAGGTGATTTGAGAAGTAGTGGTGCAGTTTTCCGCTGTCATGAAGTCTCCGTATGCGATTTTTTATAGTGAGGGTATATTTTATTTGAAGGTGATAAAACTTCACTAAGGTAATATACCGGCCTCTAGACGCCATGAGTCTTCCCCTCTTCAGGTCACCCGATGACTAAGACTGTGCTGACCACCTGATTCATGGCGGCGATGTAGAGTCGCAGAGGTTCTTTATCCTTTGGCGACACGATGGAAGGTGATGTTGAAAGTGTTTTCTTGAGTGCTTAGAATGCTTGATAGACTTTGTCGATCCACTCAAACTTTTCTGATTTTTTCATGGATTTGTAGAAGGGTAGGGCTTTTTATCCTAGCCGAGCGATGAATCTGCTCAATGCTTCCACACGCCTGCCAATTGCTAGACACAAAGGTTCATCGGCTTCTTCATTGTCAATATTGCCTAAATTTTCTAGTTTTGCCTCTATCCTCTTGCTGACACTGTGTATTCGAGGAGTTGCCCTTCGAACTCCAAAGAACACTTTAGCGGTTGAGCTTGATGCGGTATCTATCGAGATTATCAAATGTTTCCCAAAAGTCATTGATAAAAGTCGACTCTTCCTTGGTAGTAACGATGACATTGTCAATATAGACTTGAACATTATTGCCAATTTGGCTTCCAAGGAAATTTTGCATCATACACTGGTAGGTGGAACCCGCGTTTTTGAGGCCGAACGACATTGTCGTGGTAGCGTAAAACATCATAAGGTGTTATAAATGTTGGTTTATCTTGGTATTCTACCTTCCTCCAAATTTGGTGATATCCGGAGTAAGCGTCCAAAAAGTAAAGATGTTCGCACCCAACTGTTGGGTCGATAATTTGGTTGATTCACGGGAGTTGAAAGAGATCCTTTGGTTGGTGTTTGTTGATCGCCAAGTCAATGCACATGCATAGGTCCTTGTTTTTCTTCAGATGCACACGAGATTGGCTACCCAAAGTGCTTTCTTTATCTCTTTGATGAAGTTAGCATCCATGAGGCGATGGATTTCTCATCCAATGGCCTTTCTTTGGTTCTGAAAATCAGGAGTGACTGCTTATGGGTCCAAGGCCAAGATAAAATTGAGTGCATGCTCGAAGTTCCCTAGGGATTCCCGGCATGTCCTATGGTACCCATGCGGAAATTTCCCAGCTCTCATGAAGGAACTCGATGACCGCGCCTTCCTATGCAGGACTGAGGTTGGTGGACACCAGGGCTGTTTTCTTCGTGTCCGTTGGGTGGACCTATACTTCTCTTGTATCCTTTGCTTGATAAAAACACTAGGTCAGGCATGACCCGAGGTTCAGGTAAAAGCTCAGTATCTGCTGATATCTTTAGCTGCTCAAACTCGATATCCATCCCAAAAGACTCAGAGATTTTGTTGAATTACTGATCACAATTGTCGGATCAAGTAAAGCTTCCTCAGACAGATTATCCTGCTGGTGCCGACATCTTCATTACTAGGTAAGCATAGTGTGGTAATCCATGAATCTTATGTAAAGTCAAGGCCCCCAGGATTGCGTGGTACTGTGATGGCTAGTCCTTAACTTCGAACCCGTGTTTTTCTCGGCTGATAAGACAACATCAAGATAGATTTTTTCTAAAGGAATTTCGGGTTTACCTGGGACTATCCCATGGAAAGATATTTCGTTGGCAGAAGTTCGCCAAGGAGATGTTCATGGCTCATAGTGTTTTGGCGATATGAGGTTGATGTCGCTACCCGGCCCATAATGACCTTTGTCATGTCGAACCCGCCAATTTGTGCGCCGACGATGAGGGCTGAATGACCCGTCGAGGTACTCAAGCGTAATGATCAGCCCCATCAAGGCGTATTTCTTGTTCACCAATGAAGGAACTCAAGTGTTGGGGGTGGTGCTATTACTGCCATATTCACTTGTCGGGTGATCAACTTCTAGGTCTGTTGGATGGGTTACTTTTTGAATCATCGACATTTCACCCCTAGATCTTAGGTACTCATCATCTTGAAAATGAGCTCATGAAAGTATTTACTCGCAATATTTTTCTATTATGATCTGCTTTCAATGTGTTCTAGCTGCCTAGGGGCACCGGCCCTGAGGTGGTGGTGGAGCCGCAAGGGCTAGAGTTCCTGGAGCTATGATGTGCCCACAATCAGAATTGTTTATTGATACCAGCATACCGAGGAAAGTACGACAGTCCTTCATGAGGTGGGTTGATCGTCGTCTTCCCTAAGCATAGACATAAAAAAGCATGTTGCATGGCCCTTCTAGTAGTTTCATGGGGGGCTCTCTTGGTCGGTATGCTTAGCTTGGCCTGCTTTTTCCCGCATCTTCTGGCCACCGTGGTTGTCCTTCCTTCGTTGTCCTCCAAGACAAAACCAAATGCTACATAGTTGGGTTTGTTGTAACCATCGAATCGCCCTCCTCCGTTATCATAGTTGCGCCTTATCGCAGCCTTCTTCGGTGAGAGCCCGTGTTTTTGTGGATGGTGTCTTTGTCATCGACTAACGATTGGCCATATCCATCGATAAGAAATTGTTTTAGGCTTCACATGTCCAGCGCCTCGATGAAGTCCTTACTTTGCAAGCTGTCGTTGAAGGCGCCTATCGCTTTTCGGAGATGTGCTACAGAGAATTTTTATGATGCTCCACCTCCGTATGTAGGCGATAGATTCTCCGGTTTCTTCTTGAAAGCCCATAACTACTCAATAGATGCGGTCATTTGAATGTAGAATTAAATTTTGGATGAACCTATCCTCCAAATCACCCAACCGCTGATGGATTCCGTGGGTAGCTTTCAGCCATGATCATGCAGCTCCACTTAAGTGTAATTGGAGGCATTGCCATGGCCTTGGAGCTGCCCTGGAGCTTGACGGTTTGTAGGTAATCATCCAGCCACGATGCGGGTTCCTAGATCCATCGTATTTTTGTCGTTCTTGAGGGAGTTTGAAATCCTTGGGCACTAGAGTTTTGTGAACCCGATAGGTAAAGAAACCGCCCCACAAGGTTCGCGGCCATTGCTTCTCCGTCGTAATATCTTCGTTGCTGCACTCTTCCTAAATCTGTCCACCCTCCTTTGCATAATGCCATTCCGGGCGCTTCCTCGCCGAGAAGCATACATGGTGGGGAACTAGATGGTCTGTAGTCCTCGTGCCGAGGATCGCCGCGACGGCGTGGAAATTTGTCACCGCTACATGGTTCCTTGATCTCCTTTGAGGGTGTCGCCTACCATCCCTAAATCCATGAGGGCGGAGCGATGGATAGCTGCCAGTGGATTGTTGGTTGCTGGTTGGGTTGTCAAGAGATAAGTTTGGGCGGCAACGAGGGCGTCCTGCGCTGTTCTTTCTTTGATGTTGCCCGTAGAATCAACTGACATGAACGACATGTCTAAGTCTCTAGCCATCTCGCCTTTTTGGCTTCGAATACGCCGCATCCGCGAGGCGCCCTCCTGGCTGCGTCCTCCGGTGACACTTCCGTAACCTCAGTTGAACTAAGTCGCTACCATAGATCGGATTCATTGGCTAACCTTTTCCTCTCATCTAGAGACCGCTGTAACTGAAGCAGATCCCTCCTCTCGTGACACAACAGGTATTGATAAGCCATTAATTCCTCCCTTGTGGCATCCGCTGTCATTGGTACTGCTCCTAGCATAGCGTCGCGGGCTTTCTTCCAAGTTGCCGGAGGCAGCCTAAGTGTTATGTGCTCACCATTATTTTCTCCTTCTCGCCTTTGCACACGATGGTCTTCTGTCAGCACGTTTACGTCCTCACGATATCCTGCTGCATCATCCGACAAAATATTGTCAGGGTTAATGATGAGGTTACCGATGGAGTCCAAGTGTGCCGAGGTTTCTCCTTCTAGGATCATGCAAACTTGGCGATGCCTCGTGATTGATTGATTATCATCGATGTTGTACCCATAAGAGATGTTGATTTGTGATCCAGCGATATCCCAAGGGGCTTGTTCTAGATACGACTCTCCCTTCTCGATTCCTGAGTCGACGCTTTCTTTGGCTTCCTCAGGAATTGAACTGGACATACTTAGACCACGTCAGAAGCGCCGACTGAGATTGAGCCATAAAAGAGGCTACCATATGCATCGCCAAATCTTCTAGATCTGGAGTTTTCACGAATTTCTTTGTCGTCGCCAAATCGTAGATGACTTTTCCTGTTGTCGATAGATGATGCCGGAGTCTCAGAGGTGATGCTGGAGTAACCGAATGATCCGGGTGAGCAGATCCAAAAGTGTAACTACCTCGGTGAATTACGCCCTAGTAAAAGCCTCGATGAACGGAAATGGTTGAAATGGTACTGGGGCCCCAAAAGCCACGCATGACAGTACCTTTCGCCGTCCCCAACCATTTCCAAACATCGACAAGAACGGGCGGCGTAATCGGCAGGCGAAAGGGATCAACTACATACACAAGTGAGTATGTATGCAAGCCACCATACAAGAGTACATCAGAGCCATACCATCTAAAAGAATAGAAATATTGCAACGCCATACCAAGAAGATTCAAATGTCCTAGATAGATATAATATTTTAGGATAGCTCCTCATACATCACACATCAGAGTATCAGGCGGAAGCGGCAACCAAAGTCCGAGTACGGATAAGAAGCAAATTGGCATAAGATGCCCAGAAATAAGCACATCCCGCCCACAGATCTCACGGATCCCCGTTCCCGGAATCTCTACACCAAGTGATCGTTGCCGACATCCTCCGTCTCCTCCACCCAATATCCATCCTGGGAGGGTACCTGTTCATCTGAATCAAATAATTTATCGTGTGAGACCCTAGGGGTACTCAGCAAGTCTTTATGCCTCTAAAGGGGACACAACCTGGGGTGACGCAATTGCAGCAAAAGATAAACCCTAGCAGTTCTATAGATACTCGCTAACCTTCCGCCTAACCATAGATAGACGGAAGTCCGTGAATTAATAACAACAGTTATAACGGTAATTTCAACAGATCCATCCTCCTCCTCGCTTACCGACGAGGAAGCGGACGAACAATCCCATCCGCTGGCAGTTTTATTATCCATTCCATGAGTGTTGCACTATTTACTAGTCGCCACCTAGTCTAGTCAAATTAAAGGCTACTTTAGTTATGCTTGTCTATGATCGAGAAACCTGATCCAAGTCGCCCATAACCGCATGACACGGCTTTCAGAAAGTTTTACCGCAGGTGCACAAATAGCAACACACACTCGATCAACCTCGAAAACCAAATCAAAACCCAACGAGGCCTTCACGACAAAGCAATCACAAGATTCGTAGTATTTCAGGGGCCACCCTTAAAGTAGACTCAAGAACGAAGCCGGGCCGTTCCCGAGACGGACTCAAGGTTGTGGGGACGGCAGAAACGATCGGGAACCCGAAGTGTGGCTGGGCTTGTCGACATCATGAATCGCGCTACGATCCTAACAAGACAAAGGTGCTATACATCGCACAATTTAAATAAAGCAAGAAGGCGTGGCATAGGTACAGATGGTAAATAAATCCTCAAACTAGTTTGTGGCCCCAAGAAGTAAGAATGAATCAAGCTCGCTGTGGGGGTCCATAAGCCTCCCGATGTGGATAGCGAATATTCAAGGAACAGAATAGAGTACTGGGTCCCACGGACACAAGTGAGCAGGAAAAACCAAATAGCAAATGTTGTTCACCGTGCCACTTTCATTAGTTATCCCATTACTACTCAAAGTTGTTGTTTAGGTGCCTCGTTATCCACTGACACTCACAAACCCTACACATGTCGTTCTACGACTCGCATGGCTCAACCAACTCCTCAGAGACACGGCTCATGGGATGGAGGAACAAGCTTGTGGGTTTAAAAGTAAAGGCTATGCAAGACTTGGGATTCAATTTAATGCAATCGCGACTCAATGATGCAAGAATAAGATAGAGGCAATAGGTACAGTATGTATGCAAGCATGTGGTAGTGCTTGCCTGGCAGCTCAGTTGAAGCGAGGGATGGATCCGGTAGTGCTAGTTCTCTTGATATGTTCCCTGCTCAGAGTCTATTCGAAGAAGAACCAAACAAACAAGGGCCACATAAATAAAGTGCACAAGCATATGAATTAAATGCGACAAGCAAACAATCATGCCATGATGAATGATGCACAATTTGCATGGCATTAATGTAGCATGGCATGGGTGGGGTGTGGAGTACAAGAAATAACATTTTATTAAGTTTTTAGTCATATTTTATACCCCAATTAGTTGCTGTATTCTTTACATTTATATGATGCATGCTTCAATTTAAGTCATGGATAGCATAAACAGAAAGGTCTCGTCGAGCTGATCATTTTAGACATATCATTTGTTGAATTTGGAGTTATAGAACTAAAGTTATTAAATAAATAAGAAAGAATGGCATTTATTGTAATTCTAATCAACTTGGAATTTTTAAATGTGCAAAATATAATTTGAATAGCATATTTGCAATCCTCACATTTTTCTGATTCAGAAACATATATTATATGTATTATTTGAGTTTGTATTTTTAAAGTTATATTAAAACAGAATTTGAAATTGAATTTGAATTTAATTTGGAAAATATTTGAATATAAATGCACAAATAAACTTTTCACACTCAGACAGACATAGCCGCAGCCATCGACAGTAGGGCAGCTGCCGATCAGAACTCACACGCCAAGAAAGCTACTGCTACTGCCGCTAGCATAGGAGGCGCATGTGTGGGTCCGAGGACGACGGCCCACCGCCAATGGGTGACGGCTCAACACCAAGACCGCGGGGTGGACCGCGGGTTAAGATACGGAAAGGTGGGGAGCCTTTTTGCAAAAGGACAGAACTCAGGGGGGCCGCGGGTTGAGCGCTGGAAAAGGGGAGGGGCTTATTTAGAAAAGCGTCCGGGAGGTGGTCTGACGAAACTGAACCTCGACAGGCGACAGGCGGCGGATCTGGCCGACTCCCGACGAGGTTGACGACGCAACTAGCGCGAATTAAGAGATGCTGCCAAAATGAAATATGTAGAGGGCAGTCCGGTGCACATTTTTCGTTCAGGCGGCAACGCCAGAGGAGGGCTGCAGCAGCTGCTGACGGGCGATTTAATGTAGGCGGAACGGCCGCAACGGGCAAGACGCTGGCGGCGATCACGGCGACAAGACGCACGCAGAGTGCTCGACGGATGGCGGCGACACTACGGTGCATGAGAGGGAGGGAAACCTTGTCTAGGGTGAAGAGGAGCTCACCAGGAACCTCTCGCGAGGGGAGACGGGCTCGAGGATGCGCGATCTAGGGCGGCGCTTGGTTGCAGATGCTTCGCCGCGCCCTATGGCGGCGTGGAGCTTCCTCCATGAGGTCCAAGTGGCTCCCACGGTCAGGTCGAGCAGAGGGAGCAGAGGGAGGCCTGGTGTTGCGCAGCTCGGGCTCGCCCCGATCGCAGAGGGGAAGGTGGGCTGCTAGGTTAGGCACCACGTGCTTGCACGCTTGGGAAGGAAGAAAGGAGGAAGAGGGGAGGAGCGAGAGGTTCCAGGGGCCTCCTGGACGCAACTGGGTGGTGGCGAGCTAGGTGGTCGGGGGATAAGGGAGGGGAGAGGGGAAGCACATGGGGGTACCACCTTTATGCCAAAGGAAGAGGGGTGATCGGGTTTAGGGTCCCCTACCTCCTTCTTGTCCTGTAGCCGAGAGGGTAGGAAGGGACCCAGGGAGGAGGGGAGCTCGTGGGCTGGTCTAGGGAGAGAGGAGAGGGAGGCTCGGGTAGGGTAGCTTACTAGGCAGAGAGAGAGAGCTAGAGGGAGAGGAGAGGAGGCTCGGGTCGGTAGATGCTAGGGTTCGATGGGTGGCTCTGCAGAGTCTAGCTAGGTTAGGGTTTTGGGTTAGATGGATGGGGAGAGGAGAGGCCGAGAGAGAGAGAGGGGTGGCTTCGGCCTAGGTTAGAGGAGGAGGTTAGGGTTAGAGTTTTAGGAGGAGGACTAAGAGAGGGGTGAGATTAGGAAGTGAGGGAGGTGGAAGGTTAGTTAGAGGGAATTAGAGCTAGGGTTTAGTGGGGTGGTATGGTGATGATGGGGTAGATGATAGTTTTAAGGTTTATAGAGAGAGGGGTGAGGCTTAGGGTTTTACAACATGCCCCCATGATCATGCATGAGTGGGGTAAAGAAAAAGAGAGATAGAGAGAAGAGATGGTAATGGGGGTGGTCTTGCATGCTTCAACTAGATCAAACAAATTAGGTGGAATAAGTGTATGGTATGGATTTTGGGAAGATCCACTTGATCATGCATAAATGGAGGTAAAAAGGGGAGATGAGGAATAGAGAGAGAGGTAGTTAATCCACTCAAATACAAAGGGAAACCCATCAGAGAACAAATATGGAGATGGTGGCATGTTTGCATGGTCCATGCACAAGTAATAAATGCCACTAGCTAATGGTGAAAACAACTAGAAATACACTTGGGCATTTATATCATGCATGCACTCAATTACCAATTAAACCAAAGAGGACAACAAGTGGTGATGGTTGCATGGGGCATGCATTTCATTTAATGCACTCCCTAAGAGGTTGGTGCTTGCATGGCCCATGCATAAGCATTAAATGCTAGGTCTCATCTTGTGAAAACAGAATAAATGATCATGGCATTTGTGCCTATGCATTCCCAAATAGGGATTAAAGGCCAAGCCAAAAGAATTAGAATTCGATCCATCCCAACCCACATGAGCTAGAGCAAATGCCAAAATAGATTAAGAGCCCATGGGTAGTTAGGGTGGTGGAATTATCAGGTGGTGACAAAGAAAGGTGATGGAGTTAAATAAGAGATATGCCCCAACTCAACTTGGGCATTTAAACAATATATCAAGAACCAACTACAATATCAAGAGGAAAATACAATTAACAATGCATGTGAGAGAAGAACCAAAACAAAAAGGGTTTTATATGATGCTCAAATGCAAGGTGGCATGATGACATGAGCATGATATAATGATGATGCAACAATTATATGTAGGAAGTAGCCATTATATTACTAGACCAAGTAGCATTACAGTTGTTAGACAAATGGGATGCTACAACTCTCCCCCACTAAACAGGAATCTCACCGAGATTCTAGGAAGAAGAAGAAGAAGACACAAAGAGGGTAGGATAGTTGGCACGGAGCTCATCTTCACGCTCCCAAGTGGCTTCATCAATGTAATGGTGCGACCATCGCACCTTGCGTAACTTGATGGACTTGTTACAGTCCTTCTTTCTGCGACTTCCGTGATTTTGTGGGTGTTCTTGGTAAGACAGTCTTCTTGGAGATTGATAAGCTCATGGTCCACGGTCCCGCCGATCCTTGAAGCACTTCTTGAGTTGGGAGATGTGGAATACATCATGAACCTTGAGTTTTTCCGGAGCTGCAAGCATAAGCAACTTCTCCTTCTTCCACGAATTTTGAATGGACCGATGTATCTAGGAGCCAGCTTTCCTTTGATACCAAAGCGTGAGTGCCTCTCATGGAGTGACACGAAGGTAAACGAGATCACCAGGCATACCGCATGTCCGTAAGCTTCTGTCATAATTGCTCTTCCGCGACTTTGAGCAATCTTCAGATTTTCAAGAATAATGTGCACCTTCCTCCGCTTGAGTTACAAATGTCGGCCAAACAATAATCTTTCTCCGCACCCACCAACCAATCGGAGTTCTGATTTGCACTATAGAGAGCCTCAAATGGTGCCATCTTTAGACTTTTCTCGAAGCTGTTGTTGTAAGAGAATTCAGCATAAGGAAGACATTCTTCCCACTTCATGCCAAAAGAGATGACGCAAGCTCGAGCATATCCTCCGTAATCTGATTGATCCTTTCAACTTGTCCTTGCGATCGTGGGTGGTAAGCTGTGCTGAAGTTCAACTTTGTTCCCAAAGCTTTTTGGAAACTTTCCGTAACTTGGAAGTGAAGATGCTTCCACGGTCCGAACTGATCTCAAGAGGAACCCCATACAGAGAGACAATTGTTGATATAGAGTTCAGCCAACTGAATTCCGTATATTGTTTTGACGGGAAGAAATGAGCCACTTTAGAAAGCCTGCCAATGACAACAAAGATTGCATTGTTGCCTTCTCGCGACCTTGGAAAACCAGTGATGAAGTCCATCTCTACTTTCTCCCATTTCCATTCTCGTGGTTTCAATGGTGTAGAAGACCGAAGGTTTCGATGGAAGGCTTTAACTCATGCGTATATCACACCGAGACATACTTGGCACAATAACGCTTCAAACCCGCCACCAATATTGTGTTTTCAAGTCCATGTACATCTTTGTGCTGCTGTGGTGGATAGAAAGAATGTAATCATGCGCCTCCTTGAGAACTTGCTCTCTCAAACCCGGTAATTCGAACAAACATCCGGTGTTCAAAGAAAAGCATGCCTTGATCATCGACGCGGAAAGACTCATACTGAAGCTGAAGTTTAGAGATGATCTTTCCGTGTGCGGATCGCTGTCGACGGAGCGAACCTTTTCTTCCAAGAGAGGAGTAGCGAAGGTTCGTAAGATACCCTTGTTCCACAATTTCAAGGTTGAGCCGACGGAATTCCTCGCACAAGAGAGGCTGTTGTTCTTCCATCATGAGGTTATTGACATAAGCTTTGCGGCTGAGAGCATCTGCCATGACATTAGCTTTGCCCGGAGTGTAGTTGATGGTCAAATCAAAGTCATTGATTGCTTCAATCCACCTCCTCTGCTGAAGGTTGAGATCAGGCTGTGTGAAGATATACTTCAGACTCTTGTGATCAGAAAAGATTTCACAACGGTTGCCCAGCAAGTAATGCCTCCATACTTTCAAAGAAAAGACAACTGCTGCGAGCTCGAGGTCATGTGTAGGATAGTTGATCTCATGTGTCTTCAACTGTCGAGAGGCATAAGCAACAACTTGTTTTTCTTGCATAAGGACCGCACCCAATCCTTGCACAGAGGCGCCATGTAAAATCTGGAAAGGCTTGATGTATCCGAGGAACCAAGACTGGTGGAAGTGAGCTTCTTTGAGTGTCTCAAAGCTTGCTTGACATGCAGGAGTCCAAAGGTATTTCTTGCCTTTCTTGAGGAGATCGGTAAGAGGCTTCGCTATCTTTGAAAAGTTCTGAACAAAGCGACGGCAATAACTAGCCAAGCCAAGGAAACTCCGCACCTCTTTGACATTAACAGGAGGAAGCCATTCAACAATTGTCTTCACAGTTTCCGGGTTGACTGCAATGCCCTTGGCAGAGATGACATGACCGAGATAGGTTACTTCAGCCCAAAACTCACACTTGAGAATTTTGCATACAAGCGTTCTCAAGCTTGTTTAGGACACACCAAGGTGTTCTTCATGCTCTTCCTTTGACTTGAATAGACGAGGATGTCATCCAGATAGACCACAACGAACTTATCAAGATACTCCATGAAAACCGAGTTCATAAGCCTCGAGAAGGTGGCAAAAGTGCAGGAGACCGAAGGACATGACCGTGTACTCATACAAGCTTATAGCGGTGGTGAAAGCTGTTTTAGGAACATCTTCCTTGCGAATCTTGATTTGATGATAACCACTTCTCAAGTCAAGCTTAGAGAATACCACAGCTCCAGCTAGCTGATCGAAAAGATCATTAATCCGTGGAAGGGGATATTTATTCTTGATGGTTTTAGCATTGAGAGCACGATAGTCAACACAAAGTCTATCAGTTCTGTCCCGCTTCTTCACAAAGATTGTTGGGCTACCCCAAGAAGAAGTAATCGTTGAATGAAAGCCAACTTCTCTTGTTCATCAAGTCGACGCTTGAGTTCAGCCAACTCAGCAGGACCCATTTTATAAGGCCGCTTGGAGATAGGAGCCGCTCCAGTTCAAGCTCAATTACAAACTCAACCTCACGATCCGGAGGCATACCCGCAACTCTTCGTGAAAACATCCGGGAACTCACAGACCACCTAACACTCAATAGCTTCCATAGCATCATCATTCAAAGCCGCCAAAGAGAAAAGCTGGATATCGAGTCGACTTGGAGAATAGACTATATAGCCTTCAGAATCTTCAGAGAAACCGAAATGCTCAAAGACAATCAATCACAGCTGCATTTGTCAACCAATCCATGCCCAAGATGACATCAATGTCAGAATTGCCCAGAAGAATTAAGGACGCCGAGAACGAAGAGCCACCAATCTCAATTTGATTGCCATGGCTGATATAAACAGCCCTCATGTTTGAACCAGGAGATAGTATCATTAACTTCTTAAGGAGAGGATCCAAAGCTAGCACATTCTCATTTGCAAACTTGTGAGAAACAAAGAATGCGATGCACCGTAATCAAACAAAACTCGTGCAGGACTGAGTTAACGGAAGCATACCCATCACAACCTGTGTGAATGCTCAGCTTGAGCGGCGTTGACGCAGTTGGCACGAGCAACCGTAGACCCGGGCTTGGTGTTGATGTTGAGAGCCCGAGGTGGTGGTGCACGAATCATAGGAGAGCTTGACGCAGATCTTGGCGGTGGTGGAGGAAGAGCTTTGTCTTTCATCGGACAGTTCCAGTATGGATGCCCAGTGTCTCCACAAGTGTAACAAGCACCACGTGGACGTGGAGCAACGTAGCTGTGGACTCCGCCAGCGCCCAGGTATTGGTTGTTGTAGCCCCGGGAGCAGAAGTGAGGAAGTTTGCGGCCTTGCCCAAGCTTGAAGGTCTTGGTGGAGCCAGGAGCGATGGGGTGTTAGGAACCCGCATACGACGCTTAGAAGGAGTTGCCATAGCTGAAGAGCTTGCTGCATCACGGTTGTGTTTCTTTGACTCCTCAAACACTTGCCGACTAGCTTCTTCCTGCAGAGCTGTTTGTTGAAGTTCCAGAAAAGACGCCGGCCTTGCATGAGTGATTGCATATTTGATGGATGCATTGAGCCCTTGCCGGAACCTCTTTTGCTTCTTCTTGTCATCAGAGATTTCATCGCCACCATAACGAGAGCTTCATGAAGTTCCTGATATAGGTGTTGACATTATCATTTCCCGCTTGAGGTTGAGGAACACTTCCTTCATCCTTTCCATGACAATTTCGACAGAACCGCTCTTTGAAAGCTCCGTGAACTGTCCCCAAGTAGGCTGGAAACCAAAGGCATCTTGCCTTCGTGTAATTCTCCCACCGTAGAGCTGCATCTCCTTCGTAAGGTGAGTGGCACACTTTACCCACTCCTCGCCAGAACATCAGCGCCTCCAACAGCCTTGACATCTCACGCAGCCAATCATCAGCATCAAGTGGTTGATCGTAAACATCAAATTGGCGTGGGTTGAACTTGAGGAAGCTTTTGATGTCTCCTCGCTTGGGAGGTGGAGGTAGTGGAGCAAACTCGTTCCTCCTGACACTTTCTTCGAAGCGCTGCTGGTTCTGCTGCATTGCTGACAAGGCATTGGCGATGCTTGTCAACGCGGACCCCAGTTCAGGTGGAATGTCATCCTCAGAACGGCGTGGTGGTGCCATCCTGTTATTGATATAAAACACAAGTCAGTACCATAAAGGAGAATATTAATAATCCAAAATAGTACCAAGATGGAATTAACCAAGATTAAAGGATACAATTTACTAAGATGATATTAAAATATCAGCAAAGTTCAAAGCACCTAGAAGATAATAAGCATATCGCACACGACTGAAAAGGAGTGTGGTACACAACTATCAAAGAAAATTTTTTCCACAAATTTCGGCATTAAAATACCAATAGATGCGCAAAATCACTTAACGAGTCAAGATCAGTGATTCCACCAATCCAATATACAAGAGAGAATGATAAGAGTAGTGGTATGGTCGCGACTCCATCCCGCACTCAAAGCATTACTCCACACATGAATAAGTAGAACACACATCCCAACACCTTCTTTCAAGCTGAACCTAAAGATTAGTAACTACGGAAACGAACACCCCAAACAAGATAACATCGGATAACAAAGAGTAAGACAGATCACAAGCGTATACAACGAATCGATAGATCGCGTCTGGTTTGCACAAGCTCGGTATGGAATGTACCAACAGTTGATAACCAAAGGCAGATAAGATAACATATTGATGCAACAGTAGACAAGGAATTACACACACACACACACACACATACATACAACCTATGGTACTACGGAAACCCAGAACACGTGAATCCTAGTTTGAATGTTAAGAAGAGGATTGAAAACTTACACTTCCTTACCGTAAAAGGGTGGGTGGGTGGGTAAGAAGAAAATGGAAGCAGTCCTACTCACGCTTTTGTTTTTCCCTAGTATACATAACTACCCAAAATATTTGCTAGATCGACAACGCACCATTTGGCTGAAACCTCAAGGTCGGGCTGGCTCGATACCAATTGTAACTACCTCGTGAATTACGCCCTAGTAAAAGCCTGATGAACGGAAATGGTTGAAATAGTACTGTGGGGCCCCAAAAGCCACGCACAGTAGACCTTTCGCCGTCCCAACCATTTCCAAACATCGACAAGAACGGGCGAATCGGCAAAGTAAGGGATCAACTACATACACAAGTGAGTATGTATGCAAGCCACCATACAAGAGTACATCGAGCCATACCATCTAAAAGAAATAGAATATTGCAACGCCATACCAAGATTCAAATGTCCTAGATAGATATAATATTTTAGGATAGCTCCTCATACATCACACATCGTAGTATCAGGAAGCGGCAACCAAAGTCCGAAACGGATAAGAAGCAAATTGGCATAAGATGCCCGTAATAAGCACATCCCGCCCACAGATCTCACGGATCCCTGCTCCTGAATCTCTACACCAAGTGATCGCTATTACATCCTCCGCCTCCACCCAATATCCATCCCGGAGGGTACCTATTCATCTGAATCAAATAATTTATCGTGTGAGACCCTAGGGTACTCAGCAAGTCTTTATGCCTCTAAAGGGACACAACCTGGGTGACGAATTGCAGCAAAAGATAAACCCTAGCAGTTCTATAGATACGCTAACCTTCCGCCTAACCATAGATAGACTAAGTCCGTGAATTAATAACAATAGTTATAACGGTAATTTCAAGATCCATCCTCCTCCTCGCCATCGAGGAAGCGGAACAATCCCATCCGCTGGCGTTTTATTATCCATTCCATGAGTGTTGCACTATTTACTAGTCGCCACCTAGTCTAGTCAAATTAAAGGCGGTACTTTAGTTATGCTTGTCTATGATAGAGAAACTGTGCTCTAAGTCGCCCATAATCATGACACGGCTTTGAAAGTTTTACCTGCAGGGTGCACAAATAGCAACACACACTGATCAACCTCGAAAAACCAAATCAAAACCCAACGAGGCCTTCACGACAAAGCAATCACAAGATTCGTATTTTCAGGGGCCACCCCTTAAAGTAGACCAACAAAGCCGGCCGGTTCGAGACTGACTCAAGGTTGTGGGGACGGCAGAACGACTAGGAACCCGAAGTGTGGCTGGGCTTGTCGACATCATGAATCGTGCCACGATCCTAAACAGTACAGTGTGCTATACATCGCACAATTTAAATAAAGCAGTAAGGCGTGGCATAGGTACAGGATGGTAAATAAATCCTCAAACTAGTTTGTGGCCCCAAGAAGTAAGAATGAATCAAGCTCTGGCTGTGGGGGGTCCATAAGCCTCCCGGATGTGGATAGCGCGAATATTTAAGGAACAGGAATCAAGTACTCGGGGTCCTACGGGACACAAGTGAGCAGGAAAAACCAAATAGCAAATGTTGCTCACCGGTGCCACTTTCATTAGTTATCCCATTACTACTCAGGTTAAGTTGTTTAGGTGCCTCGTTATCCACCAGACACTCACAAACCCTACACATGCTGTTCTACGACTCGCATGGCTCAACCAACTCCTGTAGACACGGCTCATGGGATGGAGGAACAAGCTTCGGTGGGGTTTAAAAGTAAAGGCTATGCAGTACTTGGGATTCAATTTAATGCAATCGCGACTCAATGATGCAAGAATAAGATAGAGGCAATAGGTACTGTATGTATGCAAGCATGTGGTAGTGCTTGCCTGGCAGCTCAGTTGAAGCGAGGGATGGATCTTGGTAGTGCTCCTGGTTCTCTTGATATGTTCCCTGCTCAGAGTCTATTCGAAGAAGAACCAAACAAACAAGGGCCACATAAATAAAGTGCACAAGCATATGAATTAAATGCGACAAGCAAACAATCATGCCATGATGAATGATGCACAATTTGCATGGCATTAATGTAGCATGGCATGGGTGGGGTGTGGAGTACAAGAAATAACATTTTATTAAGTTTTTAGTCATATTTTATACCCCAATTAGTTGCTGTATTCTTTACATTTATATGATGCATGCTTCAATTTAAGTCATGGATAGCATAAACAGAAAGGTCTCGTCGAGCTGATCATTTTAGACATATCATTTGTTGAATTTGGAGTTATAGAACTAAAGTTATTAAATAAATAAGAAAGAATGGCATTTATTGTAATTCTAATCAACTTGGAATTTTTAAATGTGCAAAATATAATTTGAATAGCATATTTGCAATCCTCACATTTTTCTGATTCAGAAACATATATTATATGTATTATTTGAGTTTGTATTTTTAAAGTTATATTAAAACAGAATTTGAAATTGAATTTGAATTTAATTTGGAAAATATTTGAATATAAATGCATACAAGAAAACTTTTCACACTCGACAGACATAGCCGCAGCCATCGATGTAGGGCCGCTGCTGACTGTAACTCACATCACAAGAAAGCCATCGCTCATGCTGCCGCTAGCATAGGAGGCGCATGTGGGTCCGAGGACGACGCTGGCCCACCGCCAATGGGTGACGGGCTCGACACGGCACTGCTGGGTGGACCGCGGTTAAGAGACGAAAGGTGGGGAGCCTTTGCAAAAGGACAGAACTCGGGGCCGGGTTGAGCGCCGGAAAAGGGGAGGGGCTTATTTAGAAAAGCGTCCGGGAGGTGGTCTGATGAAACTGAACCTCGACAGGCGACAGGCGGCGGATCTGGCCGACTCCCGACGAGGTTGACGACGCAACTAGCACGAATTAAGAGATGCTGCCAAAATCAAATATGTAGAGGGCAGTCCGGTGCACATTTTTTTGCTCAGCGGCACGCCGAGGAGGGCTGCAGCACACAAGACGGGCGATGATAACGTAGGCGAAGAACGGTTTAAACTAAACAGGCGACAGAGGCGACAGAACGGCCAGCCACATTGTACCAAGGGCAAGACGGGCCCAGGCACGCAGAGTGCTCGACGGATGGCGGCGACACTACGGTGCATGAGAGGGAGGGAAACCTTGTCTAGGGTGAAGAGGAGCTCACCAGGAACCTCTCGGCGTAGGGAGACGGGCTCGAGGATGCGGCGATCTAGGGCGGCGCTTGGTTGCAGATGCTTCGGGCGCCGGCGTCTATGGCGGCGTGGAGCTTCCTCCGGCGAGGTCCAGTGGCTCCCCACGGTCCAGGTCGGAGCAGAGGGAGCAGAGGGAGGCCTTGGTGCTGTTGGCGCAGCTCGGCGCGCTCCCGATCGTGCAGAGGGGAAGGTGGCCGCGGCTAGGGTTAGGGCACGGCGGCGTGCTTGCACGCTTGGGAAGGAAGAAAGGAGGAAGAGGGGAGGAGGGAGAGGTTCCAGGGGCCTCCTGGACGCAACTGGGTGGTGGCGAGCTAGGTGGTCGGGGGATAAGGGAGGGGAGAGGGGAAGCACATGGGGGTACCACCTTTATGCCAAAGGAAGAGGGGTGATCGGGTTTAGGGTCCCCTGCCTCCTTCTTGTCCTGTAGCCGAGGGTAGGAAGGGACCCAGGGAGGAGGGGAGCTCGTGGGCTGGTCCAGGGAGAGAGGAGAGGGAGGCTCGGGTAGGGTAGCTTACTAGGCAGAGAGAGAGAGCTAGAGGGAGAGGAGAGGAGGCTCGGGTGGGTAGATGCTAGGGTTGGATGGGTGGCTCGGGTAGAGTCTAGCTAGGTTAGGGTTTTGGGTTAGATGGATGGGGAGAGGAGAGGCCGAGAGAGAGAGAGGGGTGGCTTCGGCCTAGGTTAGAGGAGGAGGTTAGGGTTAGAGTTTTAGGAGGAGGACTAAGAGAGGGGTGAGATTAGGAAGTGAGGGAGGTGGAAGGTTAGTTAGAGGGAATTAGAGCTAGGGTTTAGTGGGGTGGTATGGTGATGATGGGGTAGATGATAGTTTTAAGGTTTATAGAGAGAGGGGTGAGGCTTAGGGTTTTACAACATGCCCCCATGATCATGCATGAGTGGGGTAAAGAAAAAGAGAGATAGAGAGAAGAGATGGTAATGGGGGTGGTCTTGCATGCTTCAACTAGATCAAACAAATTAGGTGGAATAAGTGTATGGTATGGATTTTGGGAAGATCCACTTGATCATGCATAAATGGAGGTAAAAAGGGGAGATGAGGAATAGAGAGAGAGGTAGTTAATCCACTCAAATACAAAGGGAAACCCATCAGAGAACAAATATGGAGATGGTGGCATGTTTGCATGGTCCATGCACAAGTAATAAATGCCACTAGCTAATGGTGAAAACAACTAGAAATACACTTGGGCATTTATATCATGCATGCACTCAATTACCAATTAAACCAAAGAGGACAACAAGTGGTGATGGTTGCATGGGGCATGCATTTCATTTAATGCACTCCCTAAGAGGTTGGTGCAAGCTTGCATGGCCCATGCATAAGCATTAAATGCTAGGTCTCATCTTGTGAAAACAGAATAAATGATCATGGCATTTGTGCCTATGCATTCCCAAATAGGGATTAAAGGCCAAGCCAAAAGAATTAGAATTCGATCCATCCCAACCCACATGAGCTAGAGCAAATGCCAAAATAGATTAAGAGCCCATGGGTAGTTAGGGTGGTGGAATTATCAGGTGGTGACAAAGAAAGGTGATGGAGTTAAATAAGAGATATGCCCCCAACTCAACTTGGGCATTTAAACAATATATCAAGAACCAACTACAATATCAAGAGGCAAATACAATTAACAATGCATGTGAGAGAAGAACCAAAACAAAAAGGGTTTTATATGATGCTCAAATGCAAGGTGGCATGATGACATGAGCATGATATAATGATGATGCAACAATTATATGTAGGAAGTAGCCATTATATTACTAGACCAAGTAGCATTACAGTTGTTAGACAAATGGGATGCTACAAAAAGGCATAGGTTCTGGGGTGCTCCCACGCAAAAGTGAAAGCTTCCGATCATTAGATCGGTCAAACTCGACAAGGGCCGACTAAGGGGTGGACGGGCGGGGATCGACAAGATCGTAATGGATCTCACCAACCTTAATCATTAGGTTGTTTCTTGATGAAGGGGAAGCCGGTGAATCCATGGCTCCAACGGTCAGATTTCCCACAAACGACGCCAATTGACAAGGGTAACCTCGGCAATTCCCATTGTTATGGACTTAGGGTTTCATGGAAAAGAGAGTGTCAGGGATATCGTCTACTGATCATACAAACAAGGAATTCGATGTAGTCTGATTATTGAGAAAACAAGATTACAAAGTCGCGTTCGCTATTTGCTCATGATGGGTTGCTGGAAAACTAAGGTTCCCTCTCCGTCGGGTCCTCCCAGTCTTTATATGAGAGGCTGGGTCCTGGATCCGTAGCCAAAGAGGTTACAAATTTATGCTTACAATGCAAACTCTATATCGGTTCCTGATATTACTTGGCGGATAAGAAAAGTATTTATTCTGTCGGGTGCTTCTTGGACTTCGTTGGGCCTTCGTGTGCAATAAGATTTTATGCGCTTAGGGTAACTAATCATAGGGACCCGATAGGACATACCCATGTCATCGAGTCTCTCTCTGTGTGATTGTGTTCGTCTAGTTCATCGACCCCGCTCGCAAGACATTGTGTTACTAGCCAAACATCAAAGGGGATATTACCCTGGTGTCGAAAACGGAGACACGACAATATGGTCTCTATGCAAGCTTGAGAGATGCATGGAGGAAGAATATGTAGCGCTCGAAGATGATCAACACGCCTGGAGAACTTGGGTAGTGCCACGCCAGAAGTCGGCTGGGCCTCATCGCGCATCATGTACACTGTCTGGTCCCCTCCATGGCCTCCTGAGCTGATTGTAAGACAAAATGTCACAATATTGAGGGGATACCAGCACACGTTGGGCTCCTAGGGGTTCTCATTATATAGACATCACATGATACAAGTTAGATACAAGTTAGGACTCTATACACACATACACATTGCGATTCGACAGCCCCCTCAATCTCAACCGGATACAACATGTTGAGATTGCGTTTACGCTCCTCAAACATAGAAAGAGGTAAAGGTTTAGTGAATATATCTACAAGTTGATCCTTGGATGAAAAGAACCAAACTTGCAAGAGCTTCTGAGCTACTCTCTCTCAAACAAAGCGAAAGTCAATTTTGATGTGCTTTGTTCGAGCATGGAATACTGGATTTGATGAAAGATATGTAGCCCCATGTTATCACACCATAGAACAGGTGTAGATCGCTGTCGAACACCGAGTTCTTTCAACGATGCCTCAATCCAAATAACTTCAGATGTAGCATTAGCAACTGATTTCTACTCTTCCTCTTTACTAGAGCGTGAGACTGTATCTTGCTTGCGAGTACTCCAAGCAACTAAGTTACTTCCATAGAACACTGCAAAGCCCCTCGTGGATCGACGATCATCCACATCACCAGCCCAGTCGGCATCAGAGAAAGCCGAGATAGAGGTAGATGAGGAGGGGCGAAGATGCAAACTATGTCAAATATTGTGCTTGACGAACCGAAGAATCCGTTTGACAAAAAAAAATGATCTTCAGTGGGAGAGTGCAGAAACTGACATACTCGATTCACAGAAAATGAGTTATCAGGCCGGGTCAAGGTGAGATACTGTAAGCCACCAACTATACTGTGATAATCAGTAGCATCATCAGGTTGAAGCGATGGACTATCCGCATGAAACAGTTTGGTGGTTGCTGACATAGGTGTGATGGTGGTGTTGCACTTCAGCATCCCGACGCGTTTGAGCAAATCATGAGCATATTTCCGATGTGTAAGTGTAAGACCAGCAGAAGAACGAGCAGCCTCTAATCCCAAGAAGAAGTGAAGCGGACCAAAATATTTAACTGCAAACTCCTGATGAAGACCAAGCACCAAACGATAAATAGCAGAGTCGGCTGAGCAGAGCACAATGATATCATCCACATAAACCAGTAGATAGATGGTCACATTCGTCTGGTGCATAATAAACAGGAACGTGTCAGCATTAGAGGGTACAAATCCTTGCTGATGAAGAACAGCCCCAAGGCGAGCATGCCAAGCACGTGGAGCTTGCTTCAGGCCATAGAGAGCTTTATCCTAGCGACAAAGATGATGAAGATGCTGAGGATTACCAGGTGGTTGACACATAAAGACTTACTCTTCGTGAATACCGTTGAGGAAGGCATTCTGAATATCCAACTACCAAAGAAACCAACCACGGGAAATAACAAGAGAGAGCAACAGACGAATAGTTGTGGGCTTGACCACTAGATTGATCGTATCATCATAATCCAGACATTTGCGTTGTTTGAATCCCTTGGCTACAAGACATGCCTTATATCGCTCAATAATTCCATTTGCATGATGCTTCACTTTGAACATCCATTTGGAGTCAATAATGTTGACACCAGATTTTGGTGGAACAACACGCCAATTGTTGTTCTTGATTAGTGCATCAAACTCCTGTTCCATAGACGCACGCTAGTGCGGGACACGAAGAGAGGCACAAAAGTGCCGAGGTTCAGATGACGGATTAGCTGCAACATCAGTAAAACAGGCAGCCATCCAAGCGACCGTACCATCAGTCTGTTGCTTAGGCTGACGGATGCCACACTGGAGGTGATTGACCGATCGCATCAAAGCGAAAGACACATGAGCGGCCTCAAGAATAGAATATGTGGTCGAGGCTGCAGAGGCCAGGGATGGTGCGGGCATCGAGGGAGATCCTATCGGGGACAGGGACACTTTCGGAGACTCGGGCGCCAGGCTGGGTGGGCCAGCAATGGTCTCGGGCCCGTATGTGAGCAGGAGAGGTGCAGGCCGATAGTTCACTAGACCGGGAGTAGGAGCCGAGCGCCGGGGCGGCGTCTGCATGTGATTGACGTCCGCCGACACGGACGGGTCAGCAGACGCAGGTGATGACGAGGTCGGACTTGGCGAGGCCGAGGGCGACAGAGGGTCGGGAAGAAGCTCAAGCCGAGCACCATGACCAGTACCTGCACCATGGTTAGGGAGCAAAACAGGAGCATGCGCAATATCTACAAATTGATCAAGCTTGGTAGGTAAAGATGATGACAAAGGCGAGGAGGTGGACGATGAAGTGGTCGAAAAAGGGAAAATATGCTCATCAAAGACAACATCACGACTGATATAGACCCTATTGATAGGGACATGGAGACATTTGTACCCTTTATGTAAAGAACTATAGCCTAGGAACACACATTGTTTGGAGCAAAACTCGAGTTTGTGTTTATTATAGGGGCGAAGATTTGGCCAAAAAGCGCAGCCAAAGACTCTAAAGAAGGTATAATTTGGAACTTCACCCAACAACCACTCAAGAAGTGTTTGCATATTAATGACTCATGTTGGCATATGATTTATGAGGAAGCATGCGGTAACAAAAACATCACTTCAATAGTATAACGGGAGAGAGGCATGTGCAAGAAGAGTAACGCCTGTTTCAAGAATGTGGCGGTGCTTGCGCTTAGCACTTTCGATCTATTGGTGGGTGTGAGGACATGACACACGGAGAGTAATACCAAGTTGCTGAAAGAAGGCATTTAATTTAATATACTCACCCCTCCAATCAGATTGAACGTATTTAATTTTTTGATCAAGAAGGCGCTCAACATGATCCTAAAACTACCGAAACACCTCAAACACATCACTTTTTGTTTAATCAAATAAAGCCATGTAAAATGACTATAAGCATCCAGAAAACTAACATAGTATGAATGACCATTAACAGATATATGAGCTGGACCCCATACATCAGAACGAATAAGCTCAAGAGGAGCAGTCGTTACATGATGGGAAATAGAAAAAGTTAATTGATGAATCTTGCCCTGTTGACAGGCATCACACACAGACACTAATTTATTAGACTCTGATGGAAGATGATGACGATGGAGCACATGTTGCACAACTTACATAGCCGGGTGGCCTAAACGAGCGTGCCACTGTGAAGGCGGAGCTTTAAGAGCGCTGAAATCTTGTTTGAGTAATGGAGTGGTGGGTGAAGCGTCGAGAACGTAGAGACCACCACGAATGCGCCCTCTAAGCAGGATGACCCCCGTAAGCAGGTCCTTTACAAAAACACTATTAGGATGGAACTCAATGGAGATACGGTTATCATAAGTAAATCGACAAACCGAAAGAAGGTTTTTAGCGACAGTAGGGACATGCAAGACATTACAAAGATGTAGATGCCTAGATGAAGAAGTGGGAATAAGAGATTGACCAACATGAGAAATACACATACTTTCCCCGTTGGCGGTGTGGACTTGCTCCGACCCCTGATAGTCCTCCTTCATGTGCAGCTTCTCCAGTTGATTGGTGAGGTGGTCCGTGGAACCGGTGTTAGGATACCAAGTCGGATCCACCGGCAGGGTCGACATATGACCCTGGTAGGCAGCATTGGCCTACGGCTCGTCGTAGGGGGCGTTGGCTTGTGCAAGCTGGCGGTCGAGGAAGCGGCCGTCGTTGCCCATGCCAAGGAAGGATTTCTGAAACCTCTTGAATTAGCGGGTAGCAAGGTGCCCAACCTCATCGCAGAGAGCTGGTAGTGCGCTGGGGCATTGTCGTGGCCTTAGGATGGAGCAGCACCACCAACGCCTCCTGGAGCAGAAGGCCGAGCACCCGCAACCAACCTAGAAGGCGGACGGAAGGACAACGGTGGTGTAGAGGGCACCGTAGGACGAGAGGGCTTGTACCCGACCATCTTGGAGGTGTTGGCAGAGAGGACACCTTCGACCAGAGTGGAACGACGATCCTCCTTGCGCTGCTCGGCGGACATCAGGCGCACATACAGATCATGAGCCGGCATCGGGGTGTCGCGATCATGGACTACCTCCACCAGCGAGTCATACTCCTCATCAAGACCATGGATCACGACGGAGACAAACTCCTTGGGACGGAGGGGATGGACGATCGATGCAAGGGTATCGGTGATCGTCTTCACCTTGTTGTAGTACACCGACATCGGATAGTTCAACTTGTGGGTAGCACGAAGCTGATCATGCAGTTGCGTAGATCGCGCCGAGGACTGAGTGGCAAAGCTGTTCGATGGTGATGAAAGATTCTCGCGAGGTTTTGGCAAACATGATCATGATGCCGACCTCGATGGGCGAGGACGAGAGGAAGGCGTTGAGGATACACCGGCCGCGATGACGCGGCGACGCCAGATGGGGCACGGGAAGGTTCCCTCGACATAGCCGTGGAGCAGGTGGCTCTGGAGTTGAGACACGACCTGCGCACACCAAAACACATGGTTGGCGGAGGAGATCTTGACGGTGATCTTGTCGCCAAAGTGAATCGGCGATGGAGCGGAGGACGTGACACTGGCGACGGATGACTGTGCCGACAGGGGAGGAGAGCAGCGGGAGCTTGGTGGTGGACGCGGCGAAAGAAACCGTGGCAGCAGCGGCGACGATCAAGGCGGCGATCGCGAATCGGGTTAGGGTTTAGGATCAAGTCTAGCTGATACCATGTAAGACAATATGAGACAATATTGAGGATACCACAACACACGTTGGGATCCTAGGGGTTCTCATTATATAGGAATCACATGATACAAAGTTAGATACAAGTTAGGACTCTATACACACATGTATACATTACGTATTCTGACACCGATGACCACCACGCGGCCGCTCGGGATCACGGAGATGGTGGACGCAGTGCAAGCGGTGTCCTCCGACACGGACGCAACCATGTGCCACCAAGCCTACGAGGTACCTCCAGGCGCTCATGCACGCGCCACCAAGCCCCGACATGCATAGAGTGGAGCGTGAGTTCTTGGTGGGTGACAAGGTGTTGCTCAAGCTGCAGCCATACGTCCAAGCATCCGTGGTCAACATGCCATACCCTAAGTTGGCATACAAATTCTTTGGCCCTTTTGAAATATTAGACAGGATCGGCAAGGTGGCTTACCGGTTCGCTTTACCAGCTGATAGCCAGGTACACACAACGTATTTCAGATCTCACAGCTGAAAGAGTATCACCCAGATTATTCTCTAGTCTTTGCAACTCTACCCAAGCTGTCATTTTTGGACTCTGTGGATACTGAACCAGAAACTGTCCTTGATCGTCGCCTTGTCAAGAAAGTCGCCTTGTCAAGAAAGGGAGTGCTGCGGTACCTCAAGCACTGATCATATGGGTGGGTTTGCCAGCAGATGCGGCTACCTGGGAAGATTGGGAGGTTTTGAAAGTTCGTTTTCCTTCGGTGCTTGCTTGGGGACAAGCAAGTCCTTCTCCAGGGGGTATTGTCACGCCTGACATGGCGACACCTTAGCTGTGCGATGGCATCATGTTGGGAAGTGTATTCCGCTGGTGCTAGGATGTGTGGAGTTGGTGTTGGTGCCGTGCGTGTGTGGTTTGCGTGCCTGGATTGTGTCTAGCTATATGAGTCCCTATAACTGAACTCTGAGGAAACGAGTCTGAACTTGGAAATAGAATCCAAATATTCTGCCGTAAATCAGGCGAGAGAGGAACCTCACGTCGGCAATCCACCGCCAAGTTGGTCTTGATCGAGTCGTGCCACCCTCGCTCCTAGGTCCTCATCCCGGTCATCGACCTTGCAGTTGCAGTTTTGCAAAAGAGAAGAGAAAAAGAAGAAAAAGAAAAGGTCATGCGAGGATAAAATGGGTTACCCCGCTGTAACGTCGCACCAAAACGGCCGGAGCAACCAACGCAAACTGGCCGCGGACCAACCCAAGATCAAAACGGACCGCGCTTGGAGTCCACCCGAGTTTTGTTTGGAGTCCACCCGACGTTGACTCAGGTTGTAGTTATACTTACCGTTCGAACAGAGGACAGTAGAAGCGTACGGACCTGCTAGTTGTTCTAAATAAAACTAGAGGAGTACCTCGGAACCGTGATTTATTTTCTCGCTCGATCCATTGTTGCGCGCTCGGAACCCTCATGGCGGCAGCACCCTGGGATGAACTCCCGGACGATATCGTCCACCAAATCAACGCCCACCTCCCATGCCCGCTCGACCGCGTCTTCATGGCCGCCTCCTGCAAGTCGTGGGGCACACCGCCCGTCGGGCCGCCGCCGCGTTCCCTCCCCTGCCTTCTCCTCCCGCTCGCCCGAGGGCCGTCCGTCGCCTGCATCCTGGGCGGCGGCTCCATGCACGGCCTCGGCCTTCCGGAGGACGTGCGCCGCGCCCGTTTCTTTGGCTCGTACGAAGGCATGTGGGCGTTCCTGGCGCTCCGCCGCAGAGAAGGGCACGTGCTGCTCAACTTCCGCACCGGCGAGCGCATCCCGCTGCCGGACATAGAATTCGGGGAAATCAGGAGGATGCGCCGCGCGGTTTACGGTGACAACGGAGCCGTCGTGGGGGTCAGATGGGCGGCGATCGGGGGACCTCGTCGTCCCGTCATGATGCTCGCCGCGACCCTCTCGAGCCCGCCGGCGGTCGACGACGGGGAGTGCATCGCCGGCGCCATCCTCAATGTGCTCGGACCCGAAGGCTGCGTCCATCACTGGCGCTACGTCTGCTTCTGGCGCCTGGGCTCGCGGATGGCCATTGATGCAGAAGAGGTCGTCAGCGCCTCTGTCGGGTGGTCGCCCCAGGACATCGCCTACTTCGACGGCCGCTTCTTCGTGCTGACCAAGGGCGAGCACCTCCGGACCTATGTCGTGCTCAACGAACCCTATCCGATGCGGCATGGAGTGGATAATCTTCATGCTAAGTTGTGCAACCTCTACCACACCGGCGGCGGTGACAACCCAAGCGACGCGGTGCCCCGCGCCGGATATCTCGTCGAATCCCGCGGCGAGCTCCTCATGGTAGCCAAGGAGTGGATGCCGGACGACGGTGCCGCCTCCTGCATCCGGCTCTTCAAGCTTACTCCGGCCGTCGTCCAACTCAGCGATGATCCAGAGTTCTCTCTCACTTGGACTGCGGTAGAAAGCCTCGATGGCCGGCTGCTCGTCGTCGGCCCCGGCTGCTCGAGGGCATACGAGTGCGCCGACTTCCCATCCGGATGCATCGAGGAGGGCGTATACTTTCTCGACGACCGCACCTACTACAACTGCACCTACTTCGCGCCATACTTCCCCGAGCAGAGTAACTCTGACGAGTTTGCCTGCGTCGACAATGGCAGGTGCTGCCTACTGCCGGCTCGCCCCGAGCAGTTCTTCCCCATCAAGCCCTGGGAAGGCTCCTTCTCCACTTACTCGCCGCCGATCTGGCTCCTACCTTAACCTGCTTCATGGACGACACGGCACAAGAATAAACGTTCTCTACATCGTCTACAATTTTACCAGCCCACAAGTCGAAAGTGCATACTAGATCATACATTAGTTGTTATTTGTTTTCCATAAACTAATCTAGCTGAGTAATATTTTGAAATTACTCTTATTCTATTTTATCCGTTTCACGTTAATTGACACACAATAGTCTAGATACGTACTACACACTAAAACGCTTCTAGATGCTTACCTCGAAAAATCGTTTTAGAAGTTAACTTCATATGTAGGCGTGGAATCAACCGCACAGCTCCTTTTAGATCCGTGCCGGTCTTCCAACGTCCGTTACATTCGTCTCTTCGTTGCCTTTCCTATTGATTGATTACTATGACCCCACGGCTCTGCTCTGACATCACGTCCGCACGACTCGTACGGCATGCAGATACCTTCATGCCTTAAATATGAAATTTTCCTACTATTTGGAGGGCGTTTTATAAAAGACATGTGTTTTTAAAACTCCTCTTCTCGTAGGCGCGTTAGACTTAATTACAGAATTAATGCCCTCTTTTCCTCCTCACTTCCTACTTTAAGCATCCAAAGAATTAATTCTTGGATGCAACTCCTAATGCATGCGCCTAACCCCCTTGTTTCTATTAAGTAATTACGTTTAATAGGGCGCCGAATAATTAATAGGCGCATGTTTTTGACACAAATCTGGTCTAATCAGCGTCCACCTAGATTCCAACAATCTTTCTAAAACGCCCTCTAAACCGTGACGGAGGGAGTAGTAATAGTACTACTCCCTTCATCCCAAGGCTTAAGGCATATAACTTTTTTTAAAAGTCAAGCCATATAAAGTTTGATCAAACTTAAAAAAAATCATTAAAAACTATTATATTATATAAATACCATGTGAAAATATGTTTCATAATGTACATAAGGGTATGGATTGTAAATATTAATATTTTTCTTTTAAAACTTGGTCAAACTTTAGTTGGTTTGACTTTTGAAAAAAAGTTATATGCCTTAAGTCTTGGGAGGGAGGTACTCCCTCCGTCACGGTTTGGAGGGCGTCTTATAAAAGTCATGCGTTTCCAAAACTCCTCTCCTTCTAGGCGTGTTAGACTTAATTACAGAATTAATGTCCTCTTTGTCCTCCCCATTTCCTACTCCATCCAGCCAACAAATTAATTTTTGCATGCAACTCCACCAATGCATGCGTCTAAACTTTTCGTTTCAATTGAGTAATTACGTTTAACAGGGCGTCAAATAATTAATGGACGCATGTTTTTGGCACAAATCTGGTCCCAATCAGCATCCACCTAGATACCAACAATCTCTCTAAAATGCTCTCCAAACCGTGACGGAGGGAGTAGTATTGTTTAGTAGCATTAATTAAGGTAATATAATTTAGATTTACGTGCAGTCCAATTTATTAGGAAATTACTGCCGGAAGCAGTCAGCGCTTATAGAAGTAGACATATTTAAATAAAGATCTGTTAGTTTTCGGGCGCATGAGAACTTTTTAAGTTTCAATCACCTTTTTCACCGTTCGATTTACCTCGTGATTCATGTAATGTGTGTTGTATATGAGTTGCAACTAGGGTGTAACTGAGAACTTAATGAGTTTTAACTAGGTTGTAACTGATAATTAGTACAAACCTTATAAGTTATAACTAAGTTGCAACTGACAATTTGCACAAATAGTAGAATGACATCAGTGACTTAGACATAAGAAGTTCTTAGGCGTCTAAGATCTAGACACTCCCTTTAAATAAATCTCATACCATGTCAAAACTAATTAATTTTTTGTTATATGTGAACCCAGGTCAAGTATATTTATGGTAATTTGCTCTAAAATAGATATCAAAATCACCAAATCTTGTAGAAATTTAAATTTCTAAACCCGAATACAAAATCAAATACCACATTTTTGGTATGCATGATAGATGGACCTGCGCGAACGGAGTGGCAGCAGGCAGCGGCTAGACCAGGTGCAGCGAGGCGGCCGGCAGTGGTTTCGACTGTCTGGGCGGCGGCGCGAGCAGAGAGGCCGCGACAGGCAGGGCTGTGACGGGCAGTCGAGCGAGCGGCAGCAGACAGCGTGGCAGCAGTCGCGTGGCGGTGTGGTGGGATGCGATTCTGACGGCCGAACACGGGCTAAGCGGCAATGGGCGCGGCGCATGGACGGCCGTTCTAAGGGCCGGTTATATGCACGCTATTCTTCACGGGAACGTGGTGTGAAAGAATGTGAATGTGAAAACACTGAAACACATATGAAACAAAATAAATTGGTGAAATGATTTTGCATTTTAATTCGTACTTCACAAAATTCAAGTCATGTTTCAAAAAATTCCAGTCTCGTTTCATAAAATTCCAGTCATGTTTTACGATTTCACATTTTTAGTCCCGTTTCACAAAATATCAATCATGTTTCATAATTTTTCATTTTTAGCCGCGTTTCACAAAATGCGAGTCGTGTTTCACAAAATTATAGTCATGTTTCCTAATTTCACATTTTTAGTCGCGTTTCAAAAACTTTCATTCATGAAACAAAGATTCGCTCTAAAACCACATCGACCCTTTACGAAACAATCGAAACACAAGCCAACCTTTATAAAACAATTAAAACCACATCGACTAAAATTGGAACGACAACAACTCTTTATTAATCCAAATCGAACCATTATGAAACAATCAAAATACAACCTAACCTTTATAAAACAATCAAAACACAACCCAACCGTGCAACCACATTGACCCTTTATGAGACAAAGGTTCGATCTGAAACCCCATTGACCATTTATGAAACAATCAAAATAGAAGCTAACCTTTATGAAATAATTGAAACCACATCGACAAAGATTGGAACTGATGGCTCAGATATGTAAAGCTTGTTGGGAACCCCAAGATAAAGGTATGATAAGTGATGACCCACAAGTATAGGGGATATAGCAGTCTTGAGGTAGTATTACCCAGTTTATTGATTCAACACAAGGAGAGACAAAGAATACTTGCAAGCCTTAACAATTGAGTTGTCAATTTAACTGTACCTGGAAATAGTTCTTGCTCACAGAAGTTTATCAGTATCAACAGTTTGTAGTAGCAATAGTAAAGTAACAGCAAAGCAGAGCAATAATGTGATGGTAGCAAAGTAGGATATGGTAGCGGTAGGCATAGGGATGGACGAGTCTAAACATGCAACTTCAAGATTTAGGGCATTTGCAGATAAATAGGATAAAGCATCCAAGTATTAAACAATCATAGGCATGTGCTCCATATATAGTCGTGCGTGCTCGCAATGAAAACTTGCACAACATCTTTTGTCCTGCTAGCCGTTGCAAAGAGCCCTCAAGGAAACTACTGGCAATTAAGGTGCTCCTTTCAATAGAGCACCGGAGCAAAGTATTAACACTCCATGAACACACGTGATCCTCACATCACAGCCATCCCCTAAGGTTGTCCCAATTTCTTTCACTTCGGGGCCTTTGGATCCGGACAATGATATGTGTACACAACTTGCAGATAAGATCACAAACAATACTATCATAATGATTCAATAATAAGTTCAGATCTGAGGTCATGGAACTCGGGACCTAGTGACAAGCATTAAGCACAACACAACAAAGTCAAATAGCACTAATAGAGATACTAGGCACCATGCCCTAACAATCTTATTCGATTACATGATAGAACTCATCCAATCCCTACCGTCCCCATAGCCTACAGCAGGAGATTACTCGCTCATGGATGAGGAAAACATGGATGGTTGATGGAGAGGCGTTGGTGATAACGATGGCGATGATCCTCTCCAAATTCCCCGTCCCGGCAGGGTGCCAGAACGAAGTTTCTGGTTCCGAATCATGGTTTCTGGTGGTGGCGGCACAACGGAACTCTTTTTGGAAAACCGTCGACCCCTCCCCCGTTTTTTAGGTCAAGAGGCATCTTATAGGCAAAGAGGGAGGCCGAGGGGGTGCCTAGGGCAGCCACACCCCCTCCAGGCGTGGCCTGGGCCCACCTGCACGGTAGGGGGGTGTGGGCCTTTTAGGCCTCCCCTCCGTCTCGTATTATGGCTCCGTTAGTCTTCTGGTGAAATAGGATTTTTGGCATATTTTCCAGGATTTTTCCTGATAGTCGATTTTCTGCACAAAAACTAGACACCAAGGTAATTCTGCTGAAAAACAACGTCAGTCCGTGTTAGTTGTATCCAAATCACACAAGTTTAGAGGAGAAACAATAGCAAAAGTGTTCAGGAAAGTAGATACGTTTTGGACGTATCAACTCCCCCAAGCTTAGCTTATTGCTTGTCCTCAAGTAATTCAGTTAAAAACCGAGTGCGATAAAAGAACTTTCACGAACACATTTGCTTCATATGATGTATATATTCTCAGCGCAGGAGTAGATACTTAAACCATTCATAATAAGAAGTATGCAACTAAGTCTACTCAATAGTCATTGCAAGCTATGAAGAGATTCCAACTTAATAATAATAAGTAGCATGAAACATAAACATAAGCAACATTGCAATGCTCATAATAAGGTATGATAGAGTGGTACCTCGCTTGCCTTTGTTTGTAGAGCACAAAATAAATGCCAAGAGACCTCTGAAGTTCACGTTAAGACTAGAAGTAAAGATATCAGAGATACAAGCATCAAAGTCATGACATAATTAACCAAGTTTCGGACAAGCACATTACACTAAGAATGACAACTATGCTCTCAAGAAGGTGCTCATAGAATACATGGTGACTCAACAAGAAAGTGAAAAAGGTTTTGAAAAGTTTGAAAGGCTTCCAAATGCTGAAAGTAAGGTACTCATTAGCTTTGAGCTCTCATTGCCCCTATCATAGGCATCTTTAAATGGTTAAGGTGAAATTAAGGTCAATATGAGTTATATGTTTGACATACCATAACTGGAAATCTCATGTCCCTTGAGTACGAGGGCCGCTCCTCATGCTACTCAACTTTAGTTACCTGTAAGTTCTTGTCATTGAAAATACATGCATATCATAGAGAACCGCCAACGGGGTACACCTTGCAAATGATACAGGAGCTATCCCGTGATCAAAATGACAAGGCAAGCAGACAATGAGCATCTCAGCGATATTTTTATTTTCTATTTGCATAGGTTTTTATTGAGGATGCTTCATAGATTGCTCATTATGGTTATGGTGCAAGTTTCCACCATGATTAGGCATGGCTTAAGCTAGCGGCCCAGGAGTTTCTCTAACACATATATATAACTCCATGAACTCACAAGATCCCCTTTTAGTTCACACTAACGACATCCACAAACAAAGAACATGATATCAACTGGATAAATATCGATAAGTGTTGAAAGCGTTCCCGTGATAACACGGTTCGCTAACTCGACCTATAATTTGCAAGCATATAACTTTCATGGACAGTCACAATGGTTCAGGTTTATTAAGTGCAAGAAATAAAGTGTGCCATCAAGTTCGTGAGAGATTTACTAACTAACTTTCTCAAAACAAGCAAATAATTTATTTGGAAGAAAACAAGGCATAATGAATATACCTTTGGATAGCAAATGATGCTAGTAGGTAGGTATGATGGACCTTGTTGGCAATAATGGTTTTGAGAGTTGGATGCACAAGTAGAGCTCATACTCGGTGCAAGTGAAGGCAAACAAGAAAAACATTCATAGGAAGGAGGCGACAAACAAGAGAGCAATAACTGTCATAATGATGCTTGCAACAAAACATGACTAACTATGGCATGAAAGTGATATGAGAACTCTGAGGCAAAATAAATCATTGAGGCTTACTGGCTATTGTTCAGTCATATGCATGCGTGAGCATGTGCCAAGTCGATTCACATGAAACATTCAGAGGAGGATACCACAATATCATACCAAGTTATGAATAGAACAATGCAAGCAAACATTCATATGCCATGCTACAAACTATTAGCAATCTGGAGCTAATCATAAGAGAGCAAGAACTACTAAGAATCCCTAAATAACATACACCTCACATGAACAAACTAAGCATGCTCACAATGATGAGTATATGTACAAAAATGACAACAAATAGAGTTTGTAACCAGCCTCTTACCACGCCTCAAGTTGTCTTAATCTTTTATTATTGCCCTTCACTTGTGTGACTTGAATAATAACATGAAACCAAACTCCACTGAGGACTGCTGAGCCCTGCAAATAACTTCACAAAACCAAAGAAGAACAATAAATATTTTTGGTGTTTTTGATTTTTAAAGCAAGCACACAAAGCAAAACCAAACAAAGCAAAATCTTTTTGAATTTTTATTTAAGGAAAACCAAAGCTAAAAAGCAAAGAAACAAACAAAGAGAACCAATGAAAATATTTTTAGTATTTTTGTGATTTAAGAAAACAGAAACAAGAACCAAAAAGAAAGCAAAATGATGGATACACAAAGAACCGACGAAACATGATATATAGATGAGTGTGAGGTCGGTATACCTCTCAAGCTTAGGCTTTTGGCCTAAGTGGGCTCAACTCCATGGTGACCAAGAAGGTGCACCTCGTGAATGCGAGGAGGCCCTTCGTCACAGTGCGAGCTCGAGGACTCCCACATGTAGTGCAGGAGGGGTCGTGAGGCGCGTCCCCGATAGTGTATGTGGAAACCACGAATGCGTGGCTGCTCGTCCATCTCCTCCTTGGAGGCGTGACCAAGGTCCTTGGGAAATCTGAGAACAAAGTCGTTTGGGGCGGAGAATCTCTCTCTCTTCCCTGTCAGTGTCGTGAGAATGGCCACGGCAGATGCTGCAGTCGACAGCAAGTAGTAGAACGAGGGGCAAGGGCGGCCAGCCATCTGCGGTGCGAGATGAGGACAGAGACACTAGGGTTTACCTAGGTTTGCCCCGGGGGTAAAGACCTACTCATGCTTGATTGTATTAATGAGAGAGTACAAGGGCGAGCTCGGCATTTGGCGGCGAGTGGCAGGGGGTGTATGATGGAACGTGTCCTCTATGCGTACCCTAGGGAGGTTTATATAGACTCACCTTCCTAGGGTTTACAGATCTACAACTGAATTAGTTAAGGATTCAGAGGGTACTTGACCTAATCCATTGAGGCCTAGCTACGCTTCTAGGCCTTGACTTCGATCGCTGGCTCCTTGTTGGGTCTTGATCTAGTCGTCGTCCTGCAGGCCCGGTCGGCTTGGGCAGGCGATGGAAGCGATCTCTGGGTATACCCCATTAGGCATATCCCCATCGTAGTCCCGAGGCCATCGATTATTAAATCGCATGCGTTCTTGGCAGTCGGAGTATGCAGGTCCAATTTGGACGCCCAGTCGAATCGGCTGTGGACTCCCTGAATGAAAGAGGGAACTTGTTATCTTAGTCTCAATAACGGCAACCAATCGAATCGCAGCACGGCGAATGGGTCGGCAAATAGTCCAATCACTACTATGGTGATCTGGTCGGCGAGCAGCCGAATCGCCAAAGCTGGCGAGTCGAGTAGACGAAGTTGGACCATCAGCGTTGGTCAAACTAGCCGTTGGGCAATCCAACGGTAATATCGGCGTAATCACCGCACGGTAACGGCTCCTCGAAAATGGTGGGTAGCAACCGCTATATAAGGAGAGTGACAGTTGAAGAACGATCGTTCCCCACACTTCCTCCGATCTCTCGAGCCTCCCCGTCTTCCATTCTTCCATAGCGACCAGAGCGACCTAGAGTGATCCATAACCTTAGTTCCTCTGATCGATGGCGCCTCCTACAGAACCGTGGTGGAGATCCAAATGCACAAAAGTGCTGTTGAAGTCATTCGAGGAGGCGGGGATCCTCTGCGCCGGGAGATGGCGCATCCCCGTGGCTGGAGAGGTGGTGCCAGACCCGCGCGATGGAGAATTCATCTACTTCACCAGCCACCTGGAGAGGGGCTCGGGTTCCCCACCTCCGTCTTCTTCCGCCGCTTCTGCGTGTATTACAACATCCAACTGTCTGACCTAGGACCACACAGCATCGAGTAACTCGCCATCTTCGTGGCGTTTTACGAGTTCTACCTAGGTTGCCGACCGTACTTCCCCCTGTGGAAAGATCTGTTCCATGGGAGAATCAGACGCGAGGAGGCAGGCGGCCCGATTCTAGCCGTAGGCGGCCTCACCTTTTAGCTGAAATCAAAGGCCTCCTTCTTCGACCTGATGCTACCAAAGAAGGCGGTGAGCAGTGGAAGAAACATTGGTTCTCGTGACCGAGTTGCCGCAGAGACGGCAGGTGGCGCTTCCGATGTATTCCGCCGACCGGCCCGAGCCGCGTCGGATTCAAGTTGCCAAGCTTCTGCACGACCAGCGGATGGTGGTCGATGAAATGCTGACGAAGATTCGTCAACTGAAGAAAGACGGCCTCCAGACCATCAACCTCTACAACTGCTGGCTTGGGTGGCGGTTGGTTCCTTTGGCCAGCTGTGCCCACTGGATGTACGAATTCATGGGCAAAGACGACCCGACCAAGTCCTGCACCGCCGAGTGGCGGCTTAATGACTACACCTCCGCCTTGAAGAAAATCACCGACACGGAGTATGTTGACATAAAGGCCGAGATTCCCCCATACACCAGGAAGCGCAAGGCTCCACCAGTAAGTTTTTACTTCTTTGTTTGTTTTGCAGTCGCAGGTATGTAGTCATGGTTTTGCTAATCGTGTTTCTCCTTGCACTTGTTCCAAGTGGTGGAAGGTTGGCTTCCGCCTGCTGATGATGAGAACTCGAACGAGTCCGTGGAGGACGAGAGCAAGTCCTCGTCCGACTAGGGCATTATTGGAGGCGACGATGACGATGACGATGACAACGAAGACGACAATGAAGATGATGACGAGGCCGTGGCGGTCACCGCACCCATGGTCCATAAGACCCACAGGCAGCGACAACGCGAGCTCGAGGCTAAGGTCACGACAGGGGCAACAACGAAGTCCCCGAGCACACTTCGTGGTGCATGGACACGTTGTCAAAGAAGAAGTCACCACATAAGAAGAAGAAGTAGGCCAAGGCAGTGTCGCTGCCTCGGCCAGCGAGTAGCTCCGAAGCTACCAGCGCGGCTGAAGAGGATGAGGCCAGCGTGCCGGCACAGGCGACTGCATCAGCCGACGCAGCCATGGTAGAAGGTGAAATTCTGCTGGCGTCGCTGTCGCCGCCCTTTGCCGCAGTCGCCGGTCTTGGGGCCGCTCCACTTGCAGGCGCCTCGCCACCGAGAGAAGCGCCTGCGGCGATTGCCACGGATCCTCCTGCAGCAGCTTCATCCTCGAGGAAGCCATCGGTGTCTTGGGCCTAGACCGTACTCGAGACGGGCCTCAGCCGGTCACTAGGGCCGGAACTGGAGAAGCGGCGCATGTTTGCACTGGCCTTCGCTTTATCCCAGTCGCCAAGTAAGTGTCTTTTGAAGTATTTCTTTGGGCGACTGATGTATGTTTGTCTGGTGAACTCGCTAATGACTCCGTGTTGCAGGACTGGTGTAAAGAAAATAGGGCACCCCTCGGTGGCTAAGGTCCCATTGGGTTCCACGGGGTCGCAAGTCGATCCCTCGAAGAAGCAGAAAAGTGACGAGGTCGAGGCGCCTATGGAAGGCGCGAACAAGGCCAAGGGCGACGAGGTCATCTCAATTTTGGGCCAGGCAGTCGGCACCCAAGCAAGGCTTTGTTGGAGGCGGATCGGCCACAAAAGGCCGTAGTGGACGGAGTCACAGCGGAAGGAACCCACAGCGTCTGTCGGGGCGACAGGCCCATCTTCGAGTGCCACGGGAGCGGCGGTGGCAATGTTCCCTCGCTTTGTGGCGAGGGCCTCTACAGCGAGTGCCTCGGCCCCATCAGGTCAGGTGACTGGTGTTGTGGGCTCAGAGGTCGAGCAACGTCGCAGACTCACACCTCTGGTCCTTTCGTCGGTGGACGCGCTCGAGCTCCACAACATGCTAGGTGCAACCCTCCAGGTATGTCCCAGTCCCCAGGATCTGGTCGCTGAATTTCAGAGGGCACATCCATAATGTTTTGTTGCCCAGTCCCCGAGTGGCTAGGCGCTGAATTTTAGCGGCTAGGCACTTAGGGATTTCTTCCTTATCCGATCCTCGAGTGGCTAGTCGTTGAATTTCAGCGGTTAGGCACTTAGCAATTTCTTCGCAGATTTATCGTGGTTGTATAGGGGCTTCAGCGTGAGTCGGTGGAGCGATTGGCTGCCAAGGAGTGACTGGAGAAGGAGCTCCACTCCGTGTGAAGGACAAACGAACAGCTTCGGGCGACTGCTGGTAAAGGTTTGGTGTGCTTGTTGTGGAGTTTGTCTTTTGCTGATTTTGTACTTATAGATTTGTTGACATAGAGGTTAATGCGGCCGCGGTGGAGAAGGCCCGTGAGGGTATGGTCCCTGCGAGCGACACGGCAACTGCTCAATCGTTCCTGAGCGCCATGGATAAGCGGGTCGCCGACCTGGAGTGGGATCTCAAGAACGCAAAGGCGGAGGCGACCTCAGCCAATGAGAGGGCCATGGCATCCATTGCTGCTGCCGCCGATGAGCGGAAGGTATCGGATGCCCTCGTCGCTGGGCTGCAGGACGAACTCTCTGGTCTGTAGGATTATGTTACGGGGATCTGTCGTCCTTTGATCTGTGCGCTCCTTGTTCTTCCAAACGACTGGCGAGTCCCCGAGCGTGCGGGTCGCCTTTTTTTGGATCCTTTCTTACTGTGTGCTTGTGCTTTGCAGGGAAGATTCTTGATGATGAGCCGGAAGCGGAGTCGTAGGACACGCGGCAGTGTGTCACCACACTGGTGGATTCTGCCGCTCTGTCAGCGACTTGCATTCGCGCGTACCTTCAAGATATTTCGCCGACGGAGGTGATTCCCAGCGACCTCGTCAAGGTCTGGCGCTACCTGGAGAAGGCTCCGACGGTTGTTGACTTTATGTCGCGGTCGGCCTTCCGCCGTGGTGCTGCCACTGTGCTAAGCCTTGGGCTCGCGCACTTCCCCAATGACTTCGATCTTGTCGACGTCACCAGCGGGTACCCTTCATCGACGAGCACGGTCGAGATCTCCGACGTTCTGAAGCTGACCGAGCGGGCTGCGGTTTACTCCGACCGGGTGTTGGCGATGGGTGATCTTCTTCCGTACCAGGAAACAATCGTTGCCCCGAACGACCCCGATCCGGTGAGCCGCGACTTCAAGGTGGAGCAACCGTTTTGAGTGGTCATGGCGGGCGCTCTGACAATGTACCCCTCGAACCCGTGGGTTCCCTTCATCCGTGTTCGCGGGAGTGGTGGTGTATCGTCGTTGAGGCCTGGGGAGTAAATTAGTTTGCCGAGTGGCGTTAGTTGTAAAAGCGATGTAACTGCCCTTGGAAGCGAACAAGTTTTTGCTGCCGTAAGGAATGCATTGATGCTTTTGTTAATGTTTGATTTGATTGTGACTTGTTGGGTTGTGCGAGTCCCCAAGCGCGTCCGCCCTTTGGTGGGGTTTACCTACTTTTTATGTGTATGTTTGTTTTTATGCCGTTTAGACAGCTAAGGTTGACTCGCCGTGGCTTGAGGAGCCAGTCGCGTGGCGACCCCAAGGGGTGCTTGACGAGGTTTAATCTCGCCAATGCCCATTGTTATGGACTTGGGTTTTGGAGAAGATGGGGATGCTGGAGATTGCGGAACTGTTAGCAAACAAGCAACACGGGGACACGAGGTTTACCCAGGTTCAGGGCCCGGAGGGAAAACCCTACACCTGCTTGTCTGCTCTGATTATGATGGAACCGAAGGATTCTGAAGTCTTTGAATGCAATCTGGCGTGGAGGTGTATCTTGGTGGTATGAGAGTTGTAAGAGACTCCTTGTCGTGCCCTCCTGGCCTTTATATAGATATAGGCAGGTCCCAGGAACAGATCGAGTCGGTTACACGTTTTAGGGTTTACCCCTTTGAATTTCCTATCTACTCTAGTCTTGCTGTCCAAGGATCCGAAGGCGTCATGGGCCTTGGCCACCCGAAAGTCTTCATGGGCCGACGTATATTTGCCGTGGGCCTTCCTTGGGATGGACTAGGTATGCTGAGGTCGTGTATGCACGGGGTATAACCATGTCAGTAGCCCCCGAGTGTTCAGTCGAATCGTAGATTCGGCTGAGGACTCTTCAATCCTTCGGGTGCAACTCTGTCTTTTAAGAGAATGTGTAGGGATTGTTGATGCGTGTGCGTGACTCTCCCGACGGATCAGGGTCAATTAACTGTCTTAGGACAAAACAACATGATCTTCTTCAGGTTCGAGTCCCTCGACTCGAACCCGGAACATATGCTGGCGTAATTCGACTCAGGCTGCGGAGGACTTACAGGAGTGGAATTCTAGTGAATTTAAATGATGTACCCAACGCATCCGTCGGGATTTTTCATCGTGCCTCCTGGCACGGATTTACTAGCAGAGCGCAGTCATGTGCGTTACCAGGCCATCAGATGGTATCTGTAGGTCTTATCTTTGCGTCGCGAGCACAACATCGAATGTTTATCACCGCGGAGGTGTTTCGGGTGGCCAAGGAGGATGATACTCACTTAGCGTTAATTGGGGCAGAGTTGCCAAAAAGTTTTTGTATGCTGATCCGAAGGATCACAGTCGAAGAATTCATAGGGTGCGCGACCAGCGCTCCCTATGGGAATAACCCAGTGTACATTGAGTCGTGAACTCGGCAGACTTTAATTCATCCATTGTTTAGCTTTAGGTCCGACTCTCTTCTCGATCCGAGATAAGTGATTCACCCGACTAACTCTTAGTCGATCGCCTCGGTTAACACTTAACCGAGTCGTGCATGGCCATGCTTTCTGAATCATATCTCACGAGAGGGCCCAGAATGTCTCTCCGGTGGAGGGCAAAATCCCATCTTGGTTATTCACATCACGCAGCTTGATTCTCGGTCGACCCAAACCACGCCTTTATAAGCGCCCGATTCACGGATCAGCGTTTGATAGAACCTAAGTCGGTGATCCTCAACTCGGACTATGCAACAACCTCGGATCTAAGGATTACATTGATTGAGATATACAAAATGACTAAGTTCGTTGTACCTCAATATGGGTCAATCGGACTCGCTAAACTCTTTAGCCGAATCTGTGCAAGTTGGAATAGCATCTCCATGCCCATGACAAGTGGAACCGAGTCATCAAGCCAACTTTCACATTGGTCTAAGTTGTGTGTCCAGCACAACCTCAATGACCAAGGATATTTAGTACAAACAACATGAATGCATAGTTCCACAATCGAATCACATATTCAATGATACACATCAGATGTTTATACAAGGACTACTTAATAACTTTATGAATACAATGGGAAATATCATCATACATGATTGCCTCTAGGGAATATTCCCAACAAATTCTTCGTCTTGCTATATTATATTCCGGATGATGCCTGATATCGCTAATCCTTGTTGATCCCTCTGAGACAGTTGTATGTGCAACTTCCAACACAGCCACTCGCGTAATTTACCCTCCTTTGTATACTAAAAATATCCAGCACATAAAATGGTTGGAAGCTAAACTGCAGGCTATACAAGTCATGGTTGATGTCGCCCAGTCAAAAACCCTAAAAACTTTGCAACATGAAGCTTTTCTATTGGAGGAAATCCCTCATGCGAGCGAGAAGATGCTCTGTAAGTGTTCCCTGCTGAGCCCCCGAGTATTTTTGCGTGACCTGAAGGTTTGTAACATGATTTTTTTTACTCTTTCATGCATCTTATTGAGTGAGGTGGAAGAAGGGCATTGACTGCACACTCGAATGAATGCGCTGATAGAAGCCTTCCGAGGAACTAACAATGATTTTTGGACTAACCACAAACGTCCTTTCACGCTTCCACTTCTCCAGGATCGAGTGTCCGAGGTGGAGGATTTCGTCGAATGCTATCGCCGAGCATTATCCATAATTTATAATGCCATGTTTCCTCGAGACGTACAACCTCAGTGCCTAGCTAAATTGATGGCAAAATTTCAGCGGGGCGAGAGGATTCGCCATTATATCAAACTTCAATTAGTTGCACGTGCAAAGTTGGCCTTTGCATGGGTTCATTCCCATTACCCACTTTTAACTTAGATTTCATATCTCACCATCTTCTTGTCTGCGAGATGCTGAATTTATCATAGCCCCTCATTATCAAGCCGCTCGTCGCCCTGCTATTCGGGTCGTCCGAAAAATGTTGAATGAAGACAAAGATTTTTTCCTTAACTTCGAGTTATAAAAAATCCTGCATAGAAGATGCAAAAAATATATATGTAAATTGTGTTTCGTAAAGTGTTAATATATACACGTGTTTGCATGTCTGTTTTTTGTCAAAGTTTAGCTTTTTAGCTTTGTATCGAGACCCTTTCATTTTGTCGGCATACAGGGCCGAGTCACTATTCAGGTCAAGGATTTTTAGGCTAGAGGTGTAGCCGGATATTTAAATGGCGCTTTTTTGAAGCCCCAGTATAGCGTGACATGTTGTTTTTGTAAACACTTTGTGATATGACGAGTCACCGAGTATCGGGTGGGTGATGAAACATAGATTTCAAAACATGAACAGTATAGACTGAGCATAAATAACTTAGCTTTATTGATCTTGAGAGCAGTACATGTGACATAATCGCCTTCCGTAGGCCTTATTGTATATAAAATCTGAGTTTTGGCTGATAAGCTTGGAAGTAGGCCTTATTAAATGTAAATTGCGGAAAGTAGAAAAAAGCGATGCTAGGCATAGAACCGTCGCGGATGCATAGCGTTCCACGGGTTGGGAGTATTTGACTCTAGTCTTCTTGTCTTGAAGCTGCTACACCCCGCCGGGGATATAACTTTAGTGACGATGAAAGGCCCTTCCCACGGGATTCCATTTTATAGTGGCCATCTTGATTGAGGCAAAGGACTAGGTCCCCAACGACGAAGGACACAGGACACGGTCAGCGACTATGATAGTTGTGCAGGTTACGCGGTATTGTGTTGCCGTTGTAGAGAGGCGTCTCTTTGTTCATCGAGTGCATCAACATTATCTTCAAGTGCTTCTTTTGGCCTTCTTCGTCATAATTGGCGACCGAGGAGAGTCATGACTTATTTTGACTGGAAGCACGACATCTACATTGTGGACCAGAAATAAAGGGTTTTATGTGTGGCGGTATTTGGAGTCGTCATAAGCTCCATAGGACGGAGGGTAGCTCGTCTACCCAGGCGCATTGCTCTATAGAGTGGGGCTAATAGCCGTTTCTTGAGGCTGTTGGTGATGAGACCATTTGCTTTTGACTTGCCCGTTTGTTTGCGGGTGAGCCATTGGCGTAGCGATGTGGAGCGATTCGAGCGGCCAAATCAATGGTATGGGAGCCAGTTCGCATCTAGTGCGTTGGGATTATTGGGAAGCTGGCATGCCTCGCATGTTCTTACGATGTCCTTGGCGTCTTGGACCACTATAAGCCAATAAAATCCTTCTCGGAAGGCTTTTGCTGCAATTGCGATTCTTGGCATGATGCCTGCATATTCCTCCGTGTATTTCCTTGAGAATGGCGACCCTTGTTGGTGTGGCGCAAGGCTGGAGTACTCTGAGATGCTCCTTTATAGAGTTCACCCTTGATGATCCTAGAGGCCTTGGGAGCGTCGGGTGATCGTCTTCTTCAACTGTGTCTTCGGGTAATTCTGTAGGGTTCATAGCATAGAAAACAAAACATTTCTACCATGAGAACGCACAAAACAAAGATCCAATCTATGGAAAATCCAAGATCAAATCTATGTGATATGTGCAGTGAGATTGATGAGAACTAATCTTTGAAGATCCAAAAGCCTTAAAGAGATCTAATCTCGTGGTTGATGTAGTCGTTCACTTGCCGATCTCAAGATCGCGATGACGATCCTTCCGGCACCACGTTCCTGCAGCGCTTCCACACTTGGTCACACGTACGGTGTCTATGAAGACCTTCCTATCCTTGTTCCAGCGGGAATCAGAGGTAGTAGATACCCTCGGAATCCTAGCAGCATGACAGCGTGGTGGTGGTGGTGGAGGAGAAAACCTGCAGGGCATCGCCTAAGCCGGAGCAGGAAGACGGAGGAGGGAGAAGAGCTAGCGGCTAGGGTTAGGAACGGTGCAAAGGGGGCCGACCACCCCTCCCTTCTATATATAGAGGGAGGGTGCGGCTAGGGCTTCCCCCTTTTCCCTCCACCTCCTAGGGTCGGCGCAAGGGGAGGGGGGAAGGAAACTTGCCCCCCTAGTCTTCCCCCCAAACCCTAGGGGTTGTCCGGTTGGGACTCTTGGTCCTGGTGCGGCTAGTGCATGGCCCCCCGCAGCATTCCCTCAGCCCATGTGGCCCCTCCCGGGGTGGTGGGCCCACTGGTGGCCCTCTAGAACTTTCTAGAAGCTCCGATCAAAATACCAAAAACTTTTCCAAACCCCGAAAGTTGACTTCCTTTATATGAATCTTATTCTAGGACCATTAGGACCTCCTCTTGATGTCCTGTATCCAATCAAAGACTCCGAACAACATTCGGTCTCGAACTCACATTCCATATCTACTTTAAACAACATTGAACTTTAAGTGTGTCACCCTACGGTTCGCGAACTATCCAGACATGATCGAGACACCTCTCCAATCAATAACCAATAGCAGGACCTGGAGATCCATAATGGCCACATATTCAATGATGACTTACGTGATCGAAAGAACCATTAACATACAATATTGATTCCTTTGTCGTCATACTTTACTTATCCGAGGTTCGATCATCAACATCTCCATACATAGTTCAACCTCGTTACGATAAGTGCTCTTTATTCATACTCGATGTACCATCCCTTGTGACCTAGTCACATGCTTGCAAACCAATTGGATGACACTCCACCAAGAGGTCCCAGTATATCTATCCGTCATCGGGATGGACAAATCCCACTCTTGATCCATGTGCTTGATCCATACTTTGAGTGCCCAATGCCACCTTTATAACCACCCGGTTATGAAGTGGCGTTTGATGTCATCAAAGCATTCATCCATCATTGGTGATTAACATGATCTCATGGTCGAAGGATTAGGTTACTATGTATTTGAAAGCTTGTAGCAAAACAAACTTAATGACTTGATCTTGTGCTATGCTTACTATGGGTGTTTGTCCATCACATCATTCTCCTAATGATATGATCTTGTTATTAATAACATCCAATGTTCATGATCAGGAAATCATGATCATCAATTAACCAACAAGCTAGTTTAATAATAGGCTTACTAGGGACTCTTCTATGTTTACAAAACACACAAGTATTAATGTTTCATGTTAATACAATTATAACTTGGGATGCAAATATTTATCATAAACACAAAGATATAATAATAACCACTTTATTATTGCCTCTTGGGCATATCTCCAACAGTCTCCCACTTGCACTAGAGTCAATAATCTAGTTTTAAAAACTTGTGCATTCAAAACCTACGACTTTCTAGTGTTGTATATACACGATTGCAAGTGGTAAACATAATCTTCAGATCTAACACTTTCAGGTCCGTGTGTATTTGCATGTCTTTGCATCTCTACGCATCACTCATTCTCTAATGAGATGGCATTGTATAAATTTGGTCCTTTGGTGAGAACTTTAGTTCCTTGGGGTTAAATCATGTCGATGCTATTGTCATACAATATATCTTCACAGTACTAGCCCGCTGTGAACCACACCTAGTTTGATGACAAACTACTTGACACAAATGCTCTCTTTTGCTGCTACAATAGCAGACATATACTTAGCCTTTTGTTGTAGTATCTGTCACAATGTCTTAACTTTGGAAATCATCTAAATCCGTTATGGAATCTCCTTTCCATTACATTGTGCCACCCATAGTTTAAATTGAGATAAACTTAATTTGTAATTGTGACAAAACTAGTATCAATGTAACACTTTACAATGAACTATCTATCTATTTGTCACCTCTGCATAAATAACATATTCTTAGTTCTTCCATAGATCATAAGAATATCCTTACTATTGTCCAATGATCATCTTATGAGTCATTCTAGTATATGCTCATAACATTTAGAGAATAGGACATATCTGGATGTGTATATATCACAGTATGATTGATCAAAATATTCTTGCGATTTCACTCACCAAGTGTCAAAACAGTTGAATCTTGATTTAGTCCTTTTCCATGCGACAAGAACCTTTCTTGTCATTTCCATATTGAACTCTTTCAATATCTCATCTATGTACTTCATGCACAATCATATTAGCCTCAATCTTTCCATATAGACATTGATGCCTAATATTAGGGTTACGCCTAAGTCTTTCATCAAAATCAAATTTTAATGAAATTCTTAACATGTGTCAATAAAAGATACATCATTTCCAATCAGAAATATGTCTTTCACATAATGTATTAGAAATATGTCTCAGTGCTCCCACTTAATTTCTTGCAAATGCAAGCATCTTCATCGTCTTCGATGAAATTAAACTCTTTTAACAGTTTCATCATGGTGAAGATTCCAACTCCGCGATGCTTACTTCAACCATTGAAGTTTGCATGCCCTTTTAGCATCCTTTGAATTAACAAAACCCTTTGAATCATTTCATGTACATGTCCTAGGTAACCATTCTATTAGAAGAACTTTGTTTTTTTGTTCAACTACCATATACCAAAAATATATGTAGTGGTTGCTACATTAATCCGTCCAGACTAAATATCGCTATGTAAGATCAAATCTTGTCATAATCAACTCCTTGAACATTGTCGTAAACTCTTTCCGACATATCGACTATTTCATAGATGTCAAACATCCATGTCTATTTCTTTATAGATCCAAATACGACTGATAGGGTTTACACCTTTCTAGAGGGTCTTCCACGTTCAAAAACTTGATTTCTCGTGTATGGAACTATCACGGATTTTATGGATTCAAGCCATTTGACGGAGTCAGGGCCCATCATTGCTTATTTGCATGTAGTCGGTTCATCATTATCAAACAATAATGATTTAATTCTAAAATCTTGGTATTTCATTGTTTACTCGACCTCTTGGTTCAATAAGAAGTTAGATCCTCATGATGGCAACCTTTGAGGCACGTGATCCATGAGCATTGTGGCTTCCTCCGGGACATTTTCTGGTCTTTGGGCTACTCAGCACATATAGCTAAGGTTCAATAACCTTATCAAAGTTCTATTGTCCTCCCACTTAACTTTTCACGAAAATTCCTTCTCAAGAAACTCGGCGTTCTAGCGACAAATACTTTTGTCTTCTGTGTTGTGGAGGAATACTCAAAGTTTATTTGAAATACCCAAAGTTCTAAGCAACATTCTCATCTGAATTAGTTGTAAACATTTTACTTATGCCTAGCATACCAAGAATTAAGAAAGGACAACTTGGGTTTTATCCCAAACCATAACTTATATGGTGTCATTTCAACAGATCACGATGTAGCTCTTTTCAGCGTAAAAGTGGTAGTCTCTAAAGCTTAAGTCTTTAAAATATAATGGAAGTTTAATAAGTGAAACCTTTGATATTACCATGTCAAACAAGGTTTCATTACACATCTCGAACACTCCATATTACTATGGTGTTTTAGGAAATGCAAATCTATGGAATGATTCCTCAAATATTTAGGTGTTTTGCTAAACTTGTAACTCAAATATCTTCCTTTATGATCCAATCATAAACTCTTTATTTTCTTATTACAATGATTTTCCACTTCATCTTGAAAGTCTTTGAACATTCTCAAATATTTCACACTTCTTCCTCATTAAGTAAATATACAAATATATTAGCAAATTTTGGAGAAAGCATATGAAGTTGAAATCCATCACTCATGACTACACATAATGGACTACATACATCAATATGTTTAAATTCTAGTTAGTCGTTCGTTCTTGTTTGGCATTTTAACGAAATTTCAACTATATCCACGAAAGTGTCACAAGTGTCATTTGATCAAAATCAAAGACTCCAAAATTCCATCAACATGGAGTTTATACATGTTTTATTTCAATATAATTTAAACAAATTGTCACTTTGTAAGTAATCTTTCAATCATTTTCTTGCGACATTTTTAGCATTATGTTTTTATGGACGTGTTTCTCCAACCAGACTTGTATATTATCCAAATATTATGGAATATTGTAATTATTTGAACACCCTTTTATTCTCATAATACCTAATCAAAATAAAAATTATTAAAAAAAATCTTGAAGTCAAGCTTTGATGTCAACGAGAAACACAACAAGACTTCATTTGTTTTCGATGAACATCATCACATATTCTCTTTCTAGGCCATTGCATTTCATGAATTGTGTTGTTCTATATGACACATCAGACCAACAAATTTGGTATCTAATACCCAAGAACTACATTGTTTAACAAGCAAAGAATACAACCATAATATGTATATCATGTATATACCTAAGTTGTACATTTCCAGTTGTCATGGTTATACCCCACGGGTACACAACATTGGCATACATAGTCCACCCAAAGGAAGGCCCACGACAAAGATACGCGACATGTGGATATTTCGGGTGGTCCAAGCCCATGAAGCCTTTGGATCCTTGGAGAACAAGACTAGAGTAGATAGAATTTCAAAGGGGACAAACCCTAATCTGTAACCGACTCAACCTACGCCCGGGACCTGCCTATCTATATAAAGTCTAGGAGGAGCGGCGAGGAGGACAATACTCACGTCGCACCTCACGCCAGATCGCATCTGCGCACCCGTGTAACCTTCGGTTCCGCTTTAATCAAGAGTAGACAAGCAGGAGTAGGGTTTTCCCTCCGGGGCCTGAACCTGGGTAATCCTCGTGTCCCCGTGTTGCTTGTCTGATAACCATTCCGCGATCTCCAGCATCCCCATCGTCTCCAAAACCCATGTCCGTAACAATGAGCATTGACGAGATCGAACCTCGTCAATTGGCGCCGTCTGTGGCATCTGGGGACGCTGATTGTGCGATCGTGGCGGTCCCATCGAGGCGATCTACAACTCGGCATCCGGAGAATCATCTCCTCTTTGGCACCTTGACTTCACCGCCCACTCTCCAGCCACCCTAAAGGATTTTGAGTCCGACGATGGGCTCGAGATCTTGTTTGGGAGCATCTGCTTCTAGGTGGGCGAACCGGCACCCTCCATCTCCCAGGCAGGTGCCATCACCGTCCATTAGGCCTGCTTTGTGGGTCCCACCCATCGGCATGTTACGCACGTCGACGCTAACAGATGAGTCATATGACAGCAGCAGCTGCAACTCAGATCTGTGCGGTCCTCCCTCAGACGAAGGAACCTACGGTTCCGAATCCGAAAGCTGCGGTAGCAGCGATCCAACTCGCAGACGCTACCTATGCGTTGTGGTCATCCAAAGCGAAGTAGAACCACCGCTAGGTTTGAGTCGCCCAACCCACCTCCCAATCCACAAGGTGAGAAACGGAGGAAGCAGGAGGTCCATCGCTCGAGCCAGCGGCGATGCCGCCTACCAGAATATCAACCTCAGCGAGGAAGGATGGCGCCAATCACACGAGGCCGTGGAAGGCAACATCATCCTACCTATGACTGCTTCATGGGATCTGCTGATGGCCTAACACCTCCTCCTCATCGGCGAGCATAACCGGCAGGTGACACTGCAGGAGGAGCTCAACAAACGCAAGCAGGCGGTTTCGGAGTCTAGCGCGTGGCGAGCTATGCTCTCTATCGCTGGTGGCTCCAGCTCGCACGGCAACAACGCCAACAAGCATCGCTCCCTTGCGAGCACATGGACCCGCTGCGCCACGGCGTTACGGGGCCCTCAACCGTCCTTCATGACGATTGGCGTGAATGGAAGCGTCATGCGAAAACACCTCGGGCTGCAATCATGGCGGCCACTACATACCTCATCCCACCCACCTCCGGTGGGTGACCGAAAAGTGCCATGCACAAATATCGTTAGTCGGTCTCGGACTCGCCAGGCTGCGCTCCACGATAAACTCCTCGGAGCCAAAGAAAAAGTTCGATCAAATTCACCCACCCTACACCCTCATCCGACAGGGCGAGCATGATCTGCCTCGGCGTCGGAAGATCCCATGATGTCATAGCGAGACTCGGCGCCCAAAATGATCTCACCTAGCGCCAAGATCGATAAGGCGCGCTAAGTCGCGTGTTCAACCGAATCCAATGAGGATGATGACGGAGAGCTATCGCGGTCGGATGCTTCAGCAGATCCGTTCGGCGGACGCGGATGCCGAAAAATTTCAAGCTCCCTTCAGACACTCCAAAGTTCGACGGCACGTAGGACCCGAAAGCCTGGCTTAGCGACCACCTCTCATCCATGAAGCTACACAACGGAAACAGGAACACCACTCTACAGTGCCTACAACTACAGTGGCAAAGCAGTCGGATCTGGCTCAGTGACCTATCTTGGCTCCATCCGAACGGGAGGAGCTGGCATACAACTTCATCCGCAACTTCAAGGGAACCGAAGAGGCCAGCCTCGATCGAAGAACTATGGGCTTGGAACCAACGAATGGGCGAATCCATTCGCTCGTACATCCTACGGTGGTCATACATCAAGAACTTCGTCGCGCACATCTACGAGGAAAGGACAATCGATGCCTTCAAGGACGGTGTCAAGCTCCCGGACTTCAAGGAAGATCTTGGGCGTGTCAAGCCCAAGACGCTCGACCACCTCATGGACATCGCCAACCGATGGGCATATGGCGAGGATTTCCTCCACCGAATACATTCGGATGACGAGGACATAAAGGATTAACATCACATGCAATTCATAATATGTGATATGATATGGCCTTTCTTCTTGTGCCTTTTATCTCCATCGCCAAAGCACGAACATGATCTCCATCATCACCAGTGTGGCGTCAAGGTCAGTGGTGCCGCTTCATGGTTGTCATAATACAATAAGGATCATCTCATACATGAGCTCCTTCCGATTGGAATAAAACTATTACATGATGAATATACACGCAGGTCTTAACAAATTTAAATACAACCATTAAGCTCCTTCCGATTGCCATAATACAATAAGGATCATCTCATACATCAAATATAATCACAATCTCATCATGTCCATATCGTATCATATGCCCCTACAAAAACAAGCTAGACGCCTCTAATTTACTTTGCATATTTTACATGGCTTGGGGCTCTTGAATAAGAACCGTTCTTACCTACGAACAAGAACAACAACACGGATACATGTGTTTTCAAGTGCAGATTGTAAGTTCGATCTTAACTATGGTGGGAGAGACATACACCTGCAAATCCAATTGTGCAATGCAAGTTGCACGTCGAGCGTGGTGCAAGTTTCATGTGCGAGGACATGTAAGGTTAGCCCGGGCCACTTCATCCCACAATCCCACAAGATGCAAAGTACTTGAAAAGCAAGCGACAACAAGAGCATCAATGCCCACAAAACCATTGTGTTCTACTCGTGCAACAGATCTAGGCATAGATTAGGCTCTGATATCACTGTAGGGTTCATAGCATACAAAACAAAAAATTCTACCACGAGAACGCACAAAACCAAGATCCAATCAATGGAAAATCAAGGATCTAATCTACGAGATATGTGCAACGATATTTATGAGAACTAACCCTCGAAGATCCAAAGCCTTAACAAGATCTAATCTCGTGGTTGATGAAGTCGTTCACTTGCCGATCTCGACATCACGATGAGGATCCTTCCGACGCCATGTTCCGGCAGCGCTTCCGCACTCGGTCACACGTACGGCGTCAATGAATACCTTCCTCTCCCCATTCCAGTGGGCAGTGGAGGTAGTAGATCCCCTCGGAATCCCAGCAGCACGACGGCGTGATGGTGGTGGTGGAGGAGAAAACCTGCAGGGCTTCGCCTAAGCCGGAGCAGGAAGACAGTGGACGGAAGAGAGGTGGCGGCTAGGGTTGGGAAGGGTGCAAAGGGGGACGGACACCCTCCGCTTTATATATAGAGGGAGGGTGCGGCTAGGGCTTCCCCCTTTTCCCTCCACCTCCTAGGTGCAGTGCAAGGGAGGGGATGGAAACTTGCCCCCAAGTCTTTCCCACCCAAACCCTAGGGGTTGTCCAGTTGGGCCTCTTGGGCCTGGTGCAGATGGCCCATGGGCCCCCGCAGCATTATCTCAGCCCATTTGGCCCCTCCCGGGGTGGTGGGCCCACTGGTGGCCCTCTAGAACTTTCTATAAGCTCTGGTCAAAATACTAAAAACTTTTCCGAACCTTGGAAGTTGACTTCCTTTATATGAATCTTATTCTTCGGACCATTTTTGACCTCCTCATGATGTCATGGATCCAATCCGAGACTCCGTACAATATTCAGTCTCCAACTCACATTCCATATCTACTTTAAACAACATCGAACCATAAGTGTGTCACCCTACGGTCGCAAACTATGCAGACATGATCGAGAAACCTCTCCAATCAATAACCAATAGTGGGACCTCAAGATCCATAATGTCTCCCACATATTCAATGATGACTTCATGATGGAAAGAACCATTAATATACTATACCGATTCCCTTTGTCGCACGATACTTAACTTATCCGAGGTTCGATCATCGGCATCTCCATACCTAGTTCAACCTCTTTACCGATAAGTACTCTTTACTAGTATTGTGATGTGACATCCCTTGTGACCTAGTCACACGATTTCAAGCCAATTGGATGACACTCCACCGAGAGGGCCTAGAGTATATCTTTCCCTCATCTGGATGGACAAATCCCACTCTTGATCCATGCGCTTCAATCCATACTTTTAGAGTACCCAATGCCACCTTTATAACCACCCAGTTACGAAGTGGCGTTTGATGTCATCAAAGCATTCATCCGGTGTTGGTGATTAACATGATCTCATGGTCGAAGGATTAGGTTACTATGTATTTGAAAGCTTCTATCAAAACAAACTTAATGACTTGATCTTATGCTATGCTTACTATGGGTGTGTGTCCATCACATCATTCTCCTAATGATATGATCTTGTTATTAATAACATCCATTGTCCATGATCAGGAAACCATGATCATCTATTAACCAACAAGCTAGTTTACCAAGAGGCTTACTAGGGACTCTTTTATGTTTACAAAACACACGAGTATTAATGTTTCCTATTAATACAATTATATCATGGGATGCAAATATTTATCATAAACACAAAGATATAATAATAACAACTTTATTATTGCCTCTTCGGCATATCTCCAACAAGTTCTCCATGCATCATGAATGCTATGTATGGCTGCACCCATGTGGTTTATATTACCATGATTTTTTCGTCTTCCTCCACTTCTTTTGGATCTTCTACGCTATGTTCTTTGGTTGGCACAGCCTCTGATCTATTTGATGGCTTGGATGTGTTGCTCGTGGCTTCTGTGGGAGCTTCTTTGGTCTTCCGGGTTTTAATGGAATGCTCAATGATCTCCTCCTAAAAAACCCTAGGTGGCACATGAAAGAACAAGGATCCAATGTTCGCTAGATTATAGGCTTCCTCGTTGCTTGCTCGGCTGATATGAGACACTTCGCACCCGTCAAAGTGGGCCTCCATGATGTTGTACAAGTCTCTATATGCGATCATGTTGTTGCTAACAGCGTCGCACTTGTTCATCACTTGCTGGGCTACAAGGTTTGAGTCGCCGAAGATTTTTTGGCGAGTACACATGAGCTCATATACGCATACCGTGCAACAAGACCTCATATTCGGTTTCATTGTTGTTTGAAGCATTGGGGAAGCTCATACATAAGACTATCGCATTTTGTCGCCTTGTGGAGAAATCAGGATCATCTGCTCCTGCGCCTTCTATTCGCATGGATCCATTGAAGTACATTGTCTATGCACTTGATAGGTCTGGGGGACCCGCACATTGTAGTTTTGCCCACTCTGTGATGAAGTCAGACAGTACTTGGGATTTTATCGCCTTCCTCTTCTCATACGTGATATATCTAGGGGATAGTTCAATGCCCCAAAGAGACACGCCATGTAGATTCAGTTATTTAGTATGTTGGAGAGAAGGGCCTCATTGACGACCACTATCAGGTGATCTGAGAAGTAGTGGTGCAGTTTTCCGCTGTCATGAAGTCTCCGTATGCGATTTTTTATAGTGAGGGTATATTTTATTTGAAGGTGATAAAACTTCACTAAGGTAATATACCGCCTCTAGGCATCATGAGTCTTCCCTCTTCAGGTCACCCGATGACTAAGACTGTGCTGACCACCTGATTCATGGCGGCGATGTAGAGTAGCAGAGGTTCTTTATCCTTTGGCGACACGATGGAAGGTGATGTTGAAAGTGTTTTCTTGAGTGCTTAGAATGCTTGATAGACTTTGTCGATCCACTCAAACTTTTCTGATTTTTTCATGAATTTGTAGAAGGGTAGGGCTTTTTATCCTAGCCGAGCGATGAATCTGCTCAATGCTTCCACACGCCCTGCCAATTGCTAGACACCGCAAAGGTTCATCGGCTTCTTCATTGTCAATATTGCCTAAATTTTCTCTAGTTTTGCCTCTATCCCTCTTGCTGACACCAGGTATTCGAGGAGTTGCCTTCGAACTCCAAAAGAACACTTTAGCGGGTTGAGCTTGATGCGGTATCTATCGAGATTATCAAATGTTTCCCAAAAGTCATTGATAAAAGTCGACTCTTCCTTGGTAGTAACGATGACATTGTCAATATAGACTTGAACATTATTGCCAATTTGGCTTCCAAGGAAATTTTGCATCATACACTGGTAGGTGGAACCCGCGTTTTTGAGGCCGAACGACATTGTCGTGTAGCAGAAAACATCATAAGGTGTTATAAATGTTGGTTTATCTTGGTATTCTACCTTCATCCAAATTTGGTGATATCCGGAGTAAGCGTCCAAAAAGTAAAGATGTTCGCACCCAACTGTTGGGTCGATAATTTGGTTGATTCACGGGAGTTGAAAGAGATCCTTTGGTTGGTGTTTGTTGATCGCTGTCAAGTCAATGCACATGCATAGGTCCTTGGTGTTTTTCTTCAGGATGCACACGAGATTGGCTACCCAAAGTGCTTTCTTTATCTCTTTGATGAAGTTAGCATCCATGAGGCGATGGATTTCTCATCCAATAGCCTTTCTCTTTGGTTCTGAAAATCAGTGGAGTGACTGCTTTATGGGTCTGGCGTCAAGATAAAAATTGAGTGCATGCTCAGCGAGTTCCCTAGGGATTCCCGGCATGTCCTATGGTACCCATGCGGAAATTTCCCAGCTCTCATGAAGGAACTCGATGACCGCGCCTTCCTATGCAGGACTGAGGTTGGTGGACACCAGGGCTGTTTTCTTCGTGTCCGTTGGGTGGACCTATACTTCTCTTGTATCCTTTGCTTGATAAAAACACTAGGTCAGGCATGACCCGAGGTTCAGGTAAAAGCTCAGTATCTGCTGATATCTTTAGCTGCTCAAACTCGATATCCATCCCAAAAGACTCAGAGATTTTGTTGAATTACTGATCACAATTGTCGGATCAAGTAAAGCTTCCTCGTATTGTGATTATCCCGTTGGGTGCTGACATCTTCATTACTAGGTAAGCATAGTGTGGTACTGTCATGAATCTTGCGAAAGCTGGGCGTCCCAGGATTGCGTGGTACTGTGATGGCTAGTCCTTAACTTCGAACCCGTGTTTTTCTCGGCTGATAAGACAACATCAAGATAGATTTTTTCTAAAGGAATTTCGGGTTTACCTGGGACTATCCCATGGAAAGATATTTCGGTTGGCGCAGAGTTCGTCAAGGAGATGTTCATGGCTCATAGTGTTTTGGCGTATATGAGGTTGATGCTGCTACCCGCGTCCATAATGACCTTTGTCATGTCGAACCCGCCAATTTGTGCGTCGACGATGAGGGCTGAATGACCCGGTCAAGGTACTCGAAGCGAATGATCAGCCCTACTGAAGGCGATTTCTTGTTCCGACCAATGAAGGAACTCAAGTGTTGGGGTGGTGCTATTACGCCATATTCACTTGTCGGGTGATCAACTTCTAGGTCTGTTGGATGGGTTACTTTTTGAATCATCGACATTTCACCCCTAGATCTTAGGTACTCATCATCTTGAAAAATGAGCTCATGAAAGTATTTACTTCTGCAATATTTTTTCTATTATGATCTGTTTTCAACAGGTTCTGGCTGCCTAGGGGGCACTGGCCCTGGAGGTGGTGGTGGAGCCGCAAGGGCTAGAGTTCCTGGAGCTATGATGTGCCCACAACTGTAGAATTGTTTATTGATACCAGCATACCGAGGAAAGTACGACAGTCCTTCATGAGGTGGGTTGATCGTCGTCTTCCCTAAGCATAGACATAAAAAAGCATGTTGCATGGCCCTTCTAGTAGTTTCATGGGGGGCTCTCTTGGTCGGTATGCTTAGCTTGGCCTGCTTTTTCCCGCATCTTCTCGGCTACCGTGGTTGTCCTTCCTTCTGTTGTCCTCCAAGACAAAACCAAATGCTACATAGTTGGGTTTGTTGTAACCATCGGAACTGCGCCTCCTCCTGTTATCATAGTTGCGCCTATCGCAGTCTTCTTCGGGTGAGAGCCCGTGTTTTTTGTGGATGGTGTCTTTGTCATCAGACTAACGATTGGCCATATCCATCAGATAAGAAATTGTTTTAGGCTTCACATGTACCAGTTCCTCGATGAAGTCCTTACTTTGCAAGCTGTCGTTGAAGGCGTCTATCGCTCTTTCATCGGAGATGTGCTTCGTAGAATTTTTTATGATGCTCCACCTCTGTATGTAGGCCCGGATAGATTCTCCGGGTTTCTTCTTGAAAGCCCGTAACTAATCAATAGATGCGGGTCATTTGAATGTAGAATTAAATTTTTGGATGAACCTATCCTCCAAATCACTCCAACTGCTGATGGATTCCGTGGGTAGCTTTCTCAGCCATGATCATGCAGCTCCACTTAAGTGTAATTGGAGGCATTGCCATGGCCTTGGAGCTGCCCTGGAGCTTGACGGTTTGTAGGTAATCATCCAGCCACTATGCGGGTTCCTAGATCCATCGTATTTTTGTCGTTCTTGAGGGAGTTTGAAATCCTTGGGCACTAGAGTTTTGTGAACCCGATAGGTAAAGAAACTGGCCCCACAAGGTTCGCGCTCGTCATTGCTTCTCTGTCAGAATATCTTCGGTTGCTGCACTCTTCCCTAAATCTGTCCACCCTCCTTTGCATAATGCCATTCCTGGCGTCTTCCTCGCGCGAGAAGCATACATGGTGGGGGGAACTAGATCGTCGGGTAGTCCCTGTGTGCTGAGGACTGCTGCGACGGCGTGGAAATTTGTCAGCTCGCTACATGGTTCCTTGATCTCCTTTTGCGAGGGTGTCGCCTACCATCCCTAAATCCATGAGGGCGGAGCGATGGATAGCTGCCAGTGGATTGTTGGTTGCTGGTTGGGTTGTCAAGAGATAAGTTTGGGCGGCAACGAGGGCGTCCTGCGCTGTTCTTTCTTTGATGTTGCCCGTAGAATCAACTGACATGAACGACAGGTCTAAGTCTCTAGCCATCTCGCGTCTTTTGGCTTCTGGAATACGCTGCATCCGCGAGGCGCTCCTCCTGGGCTGCGGTCCTCCGGTGACACTTCCAGAACCTCAGGTTGAACTAAGCTGCGCCCGTCATAGACTGGATTCATTGGCTAACCTTTTCCTCTCATCTAGAGACCACTGTAACTGAAGCAGATCCCTCCTCTCGTGACACAACAGGTATTGATAAGCCATTAATTCCTCCCTTGTGGCATCCGCTGTCATTGGTACTGCTCCTAGCATAGCGTCGCGGGGTTTCTTCCAAGTTGCCGGAGGCAGCCTAAGTGTTATGTGCTCACCATTATTTTCTCCTTCTCGCCTTGCGACACGATGGTCTTCTGTCAGCATGTTTACGTCCTCACGATATCCTGCTGCATCATCCGACAAAATATTGTCAGGGTTAATGATGAGGTTACCGATGGAGTCCAAGTGTGCCGAGGTTTCTCCTTCTAGGATCATGCAAACTTGGCGATGCCTCGTGATTGATTGATTATCATCGATGTTGTACCCATAAGAGATGTTGATTTGTGATCCAGCGATATCCCAAGGGGCTTGTTCTAGATACGACTCTCCCTTCTCGATTCCTGAGTCGACGCTTTCTTTGGCTTCCTCAGGAATTGAACTGGACATACTTAGACCATGCTGTAGCGCTGACTCGGAGATTGAGCCATAAAAGAGGCTACCATATGCATCGGCCAAATCTTCTAGATCTGCGGAGTTTTCACGAATTTCTTTGTCGTTCGCCGAATCAGAGATGACTTTTCCTGTTAAGCCGATAGATGATGCTGGAGTCTCTGTAGGTGATGCTGGAGTAACCGAATGATCCGGGGTGAGCAGATCCAAAAGTGTAACTACCTCGGTGAATTACGCTCCTAGTAAAAGCCTGGATGAACGGAAATGGTTGAAATAGTACGGTGGGGCCCCAAAAGCCACGCACAGGTAGACCTTTCGGCCGTCCCAACCATTTCCAAACATCGGGACAAGAACGGGCGGCGTAATCGGCAGGCGAAGGGATCAACTACATACACAAGTGAGTATGTATGCAAGCCACCATACAAGAGTACATCAGAGCCATACCATCTAAAAGAAATAGAAATATTGCAACGCCATACGGCAAGATTCAAATGTCCTAGATAGATATAATATTTTAGGATAGCTCCTCATACATCACACATCAGAGTATCAGGCGGAAGCGGCAACCAAAGTCCGAGTACGGATAAGAAGCAAATTGGCATAAGATGCCCAGAAATAAGCACATCCCGCCCACAGATCTCACGGATCCCCGTTCCCGGAATCTCTACACCAAGTGATCGTTGCCGACATCCTCCGTCTCCTCCACCCAATATCCATCACAGGAGGTACATGCTCATCTGAATCAAATAATTTATCGTGTGAGACCCTAGGGGTACTCAGCAAGTCTTTATGCCTCTAAAGGGGACACAACCTGGGGTGACGCAATTGCAGCAAAAGATAAACCCTAGCAGTTCTATAGATACTCGCTAACCTTCCGCCTAACCATAGATAGACGGAAGTCCGTGAATTAATAGCAACAGTTATAACGGTAATTTCAACAGATCCATCCTCCTCCTCGCTTACCGACGAGGAAGCGGACGAACAATCCCATCCGTTGGCAGTTTTATTATCCATTCCATGAGTGTTGCACTATTTACTAGTCAGTTACCTAGTCTAGTCAAATTAAAGGCGGTACTTTAGTTATGCTTGTCTATGATCGAGAAACTGTGCTCCAAGTCGTCCATAACCGCGGACACGGCTTTCAGAAAGTTTTACCCTGCAGGGGTGCACAAATAGCAACACACACTCGATCAACCTCGGAAAAACCAAATCAAAACCCAACGAGGCCTTCACGACAAAGCAATCACAAGATTCAGAAGTATTTCAGGGGGCCACCCCTTAAAGTAGACCCGCAACGAAGCCGGCCGGCTCCGAGACGGACTCAAGGTTGTGGGGACGGCTGTAAACGACTGGGAACCCAAAAATGTGGCTGGGCTTGTCGATACCGCGGAATCGTGCCACGATCCTAAACAGTACAGTGTGCTATACATCGCACAATTTAAATAAAGCAGTAAGGCGTGGCATAGGTACAGGATGGTAAATAAATCCTCAAACTAGTTTGTGGCCCCAAGAAGTAAGAATGAATCAAGCTCTGGCTGTGGGGGGTCCATAAGCCTCCCGGATGTGGATAGCGCGAATATTCAAGGAACAGGAATAGAGTACTCGGGGTCCTACGGGACACAAGTGAGCAGGAAAAACCAAATAGCAAATGTTGTTCACCGGTGCCACTTTCATTAGTTATCCCATTACTACTCAGGTTAAGTTGTTTAGGTGCCTCGTTATCCACCAGACACTCACAAACCCTACACATGCTGTTCTACGACTCGCATGGCTCAACCAACTCCTGTAGACACGGCTCATGGGATGGAGGAACAAGCTTCGGTGGGGTTTAAAAGTAAAGGCTATGCAGTACTTGGGATTCAATTTAATGCAATCGCGACTCAATGATGCAAGAATAAGATAGAGGCAATAGGTATGTATGTATGCAAGCATGTGGTAGTGCTTGCTGGCAGCTCAGATTGAAGCGAGGATGGATCTGGTAGTGCTCCTAGTTCTCTTGATATGTTCCCTGCTCAGAGTCTATTCGAAGAAGAACCAAACAAACAAGGGCCACATAAATAAAGTGCACAAGCATATGAATTAAATGCGACAAGCAAACAATCATGCCATGATGAATGTTGCACAATTTGCATGGCATTAATGTAGCTTGGCATGGGTGGGGTGTGGAGTACAAGAAATAACATTTTATTAAGTTTTTAGTCATATTTTATACCCCAATTAGTTGCTGTATTCTTTACATTTATATGATGCATGCTTCAATTTAAGTCATGGATAGCATAAACAGAAAGGTCTCGTCGAGCTGATCATTTTAGACATATCATTTGTTGAATTTGGAGTTATAGAACTAAAGTTATTAAATAAATAAGAAAGAATGGCATTTATTGTAATTCTAATCAACTTGGAATTTTTAAATGTGCAAAATATAATTTGAATAGCATATTTTCAATCCTCACATTTTTCTGATTCAGAAACATATATTATATGTATTATTTGAGTTTGTATTTTTAAAGTTATATTAAAACAGAATTTGAAATTGAATTTGGAAAATATTTGAATATAAACAGACAACAGCTAAACTTTTCACACTCAGACAGACATAGCCGCAGCCACTGACAGGTAGGGCAGCTGCTGACTGTAACTCACACGCGCGCAAAGCTACTGCTACCGCGGCTGCTGCTAGCATAGGAGGCAGACAGGTGGGTCCGAGGACGACGCGGGCCCAGCTGCCAGCGGGGGTGACGGGCTCGGCCACACGGCACCGCGGGGGTGGACCGCGGGTTAAGAGACGGAAAGGTGGGGAGCCTTTTTGCAAAAGGACAGAACTCAGGGGGGCCGCGGGTTGAGCGCTGGAAAAGGGGAGGGGCTTATTTAGAAAAGCGTCCGGGAGGTGGTCTGGCCGAACCTCGACAGCGACAGCGGCGGATCTGGCCGACTCCAGCGAGGTTGACGATGCAACTAGCGAATTAAGAGATGCTGCCAAAATGAAATATGTAGAGGCAGTCCGGTGCACATTTTCGTTCAGGCGGGAACGAGCTGCAGACGGGCAAGACGCGGCAAACGGCGGCAGCGAACGCAAGGCGGCGGCGGCTGACAGCAGCGCAGAAGTGCTCGACGGATGGCGGCGACACTACGGTGCATGAGAGGGAGGGAAACCTTGTCTAGGGTGAAGAGGAGCTCACCAGGAACCTCTCGGCGTAGGGAGACGGGCTCGAGGATGCGGCGATCTAGGGCGGCGCTTGGTTGCAGATGCTTCGGGCGCCGTCTATGGCGGCGTGGAGCTTCCTCGGTGAGTCAGTGGCTCCCCACGGTCCAGGTCGGAGCGGAGGGAGCAGAGGAGGCCTTGGTGCTGCTGGCGCAGCTCGGCCTCCGATCGTGAGAGGGAAGGTGGCAGCAGCTAGGGTTAGAACGCAATGGCGTGCTTGCAGCTTGGGAAGGAAGAAAGGAGGAAGAGGGAGGAGGGAGAGGTTCCAGGGGCCTCCTGGACGCAACTGGGTGGTGGCGAGCTAGGTGGTCGGGGGATAAGGGAGGGGAGAGGGGAAGCACATGGGGGTACCACCTTTATGCCAAAGGAAGAGGGGTGATCGGGTTTAGGGTCCCCTGCCTCCTTCTTGTCCTGTAGCCGAGAGGGTAGGAAGGGACCCAGGGAGGAGGGGAGCTCGTGGGCTGGTCCAGGGAGAGAGGAGAGGGAGGCTCGGGTAGGGTAGCTTACTAGGCAGAGAGAGAGAGCTAGAGGGAGAGGAGAGGAGGCTCGGGTGGGTAGATGCTAGGGTTGGATGGGTGGCTCGGGTAGAGTCTAGCTAGGTTAGGGTTTTGGGTTAGATGGATGGGGAGAGGAGAGGCCGAGAGAGAGAGAGGGGTGGCTTCGGCCTAGGTTAGAGGAGGAGGTTAGGGTTAGAGTTTTAGGAGGAGGACTAAGAGAGGGGTGAGATTAGGAAGTGAGGGAGGTGGAAGGTTAGTTAGAGGGAATTAGAGCTAGGGTTTAGTGGGGTGGTATGGTGATGATGGGGTAGATGATAGTTTTAAGGTTTATAGAGAGAGGGGTAAGGCTTAGGGTTTTACAACATGCCCCCATGATCATGCATGAGTGGGGTAAAGAAAAAGAGAGATAGAGAGAAGAGATGGTAATGGGGGTGGTCTTGCATGCTTCAACTAGATCAAACAAATTAGGTGGAATAAGTGTATGGTATGGATTTTGGGAAGATCCACTTGATCATGCATAAATGGAGGTAAAAAGGGGAGATGAGGAATAGAGAGAGAGGTAGTTAATCCACTCAAATACAAAGGGAAACCCATCAGAGAACAAATATGGAGATGGTGGCATGTTTGCATGGTCCATGCACAAGTAATAAATGCCACTAGCTAATGGTGAAAACAACTAGAAATACACTTGGGCATTTATATCATGCATGCACTCAATTACCAATTAAACCAAAGAGGACAACAAGTGGTGATGGTTGCATGGGGCATGCATTTCATTTAATGCACTCCCTAAGAGGTTGGTGCAAGCTTGCATGGCCCATGCATAAGCATTAAATGCTAGGTCTCATCTTGTGAAAATAGAATAAATGATCATGGCATTTGTGCCTATGCATTCCCAAATAGGGATTAAAGGCCAAGCCAAAAGAATTAGAATTCGATCCATCCCAACCCACATGAGCTAGAGCAAATGCCAAAATAGATTAAGAGCCCATGGGTAGTTAGGGTGGTGGAATTATCAGGTGGTGACAAAGAAAGGTGATGGAGTTAAATAAGAGATATGCCCCCAACTCAACTTGGGCATTTAAACAATATATCAAGAACCAACTACAATATCAAGAGGCAAATACAATTAACAATGCATGTGAGAGAAGAACCAAAACAAAAAGGGGTTTATATGATGCTCAAATGCAAGGTGGCATGATGACATGATCATGATATAATGATGATGCAACAATTATATGTAGGAAGTAGCCATTATATTACTAGACCAAGTAGCATTACAGTTGTTAGACAAATGGGATGCTACAACTCTCCCCCACTAAACAGGAATCTCGCCCCGAGATTCTAGGAAGAAGAAGAAGAAGACACAAAGAGGGTAGGATAGTTGGCACGGAGCTCATCTTCACGTTCCCAAGTGGCTTCATCAACAGAATGGTGCGACCACTGCACCTTGCAGAACTTGATGGACTTGTTGCGAGTCCTTCTTTCTGCGACTTCCAGGATTTTTGTGGGGTGTTCTTGGTAAGACAGGTCTTCTTGGAGATTGATAAGCTCATGGTCCACGGTCCTGCCGGGATCCTTGAAGCACTTATTGAGTTGGGAGATGTGGAATACATCATGAACCTTGAGTTTTTCCGGGAGCTGCAGCGCATAAGCAACTTCTCCTCTTCTTCCACAAATTTTGAATGGACCGATGTATCTAGGAGCCAGCTTTCCTTTGATACCAAAGCGGTGAGTGCCTCTCATGGGAGTGACACGAAGGTAAACGAGATCACCAGGGGCATACTGCATGTCCGTGTGCTTCCTGTCATAATTGCTCTTCTGGCGACTTTGAGCAATCTTCAGATTTTCAAGAATAATGTGCACCTTCTGCTCCGCTTGAGTTACAATGTCAGGGCCAAACAATAATCTTTCTCCTGCACCCGACCAACCAATCGGAGTTCTGCATTTGCGACCATAGAGAGCCTCAAATGGTGCCATCTTTAGACTTTTCTGGAAGCTGTTGTTGTAAGAGAATTCAGCAAAAGGAAGACATTCTTCCCACTTCATGCCAAAAGAGATGACGCAAGCTCGGAGCATATCCTCCAGAATCTGATTGATCCTTTCAACTTGTCCTTGCGACTGTGGGTGGTAAGCTGTGCTGAAGTTCAACTTTGTTCCCAAAGCTTTTTGGAAACTTTCCCAGAACATGGAAGTGAAGATGCTTCCACGGTCTGAACTGATCTCAAGAGGAACCCCATACAGAGAGACAATTCTGTTGATATAGAGTTCAGCCAACTGAATTCCAGATATTGTTTCCTTGACGGGGAAGAAATGAGCCACTTTAGAAAGCCTGTCAATGACAACAAAGATTGCATTGTTGCCCTTCTGCGACCTTGGAAAACCAGTGATGAAGTCCATCTCTACTTTCTCCCATTTCCATTCTGGTGGTTTCAATGGCTGTAGAAGACCGGAAGGTTTCTGATGGACAGCTTTAACTCTGCGGCAGACATCACACTCCGAGACATACTTGGCACAATAACGTTTCAAACCCGGCCACCAATATTGTGTTTTCAAGTCCATGTACATCTTTGTGCTGCCAGGGTGGATAGAAAGAACAGAATCATGCGCCTCCTTGAGAACTTGCTCTCTCAAACCCGGGTAATTCGGAACAAACATCCGGTGTTCAAAGAAAAGCGTGCCTTGATCATCGACGTGGAAGGACTCATACTTTGGAAGCTGAAGTTTAGAGATGATCTTTCTGGTGTGCGGATCGCCAAGCTGACGGGAGCGAACCTTTTCTTCCAAGAGAGGAGTAGCCAGAAGGTTCAGAAGATACCCTTGTTCCACAATTTCAAGGTTGAGCTGACGGAATTCCTCGCACAAGAGAGGCTGTTGTTCTTCCATCATGAGGTTATTGACATAAGCTTTGCGGCTGAGAGCATCTGCCATGACATTAGCTTTGCCCGGAGTGTAGTTGATGGTCAAATCAAAGTCATTGATTGCTTCAATCCACCTCCTCTGCCGAAGGATGAGATCAGGCTGTGTGAAGATATACTTCAGACTCTTGTGATCAGAAAAGATTTCACAACGGTTGCCCAGCAAGTAATGCCTCCATACTTTCAAAGAAAAGAAAACTGCTGCGAGCTCGAGGTCATGTGTAGGATAGTTGATCTCATGTGTCTTCAACTGTCGAGAGGCATAAGCAACAACTTGTTTTACTTGCATAAGGACCGCACCCAATCCTTGCAAAGAGGCGTCACAGAAAATCTGGAAAGGCTTGGATGTATCTGGAGGAACCAAGACTGGTGTGGAAGTGAGCTTCTCTTTGAGTGTCTCAAAGCTTGCTTGACATGCAGGAGTCCAAAGGTATTTCTTGCCTTTCTTGAGGAGATCGGTAAGCGGCTTCGCTATCTTTGAAAAGTTCTGAACAAAGCGACGGCAATAACTAGCCAAGCCAAGGAAACTCCGCACCTCTTTGACATTAACAGGAGGAAGCCATTCAACAATTGTCTTCACAGTTTCCGGGTTGACTGCAATGCCCTTGGCAGAGATGACATGACCGAGATAGGTTACTTCAGGCAGCCAAAACTCACACTTGGAGAATTTTGCATACAAGCGGTTCTCACGAAGCTTGTTTAGGACACACCGAAGGTGTTCTTCATGCTCTTCCTTTGACTTGGAATAGACGAGGATGTCATCCAGATAGACCACAACGAACTTATCAAGATACTCCATGAAAACCGAGTTCATAAGCCTCGAGAAGGTGGCAGGTGCGTTGGTGAGACCGAAGGACATGACCGTGTACTCATACAAGCCATAGCGGGTGGTGAAAGCTGTTTTAGGAACATCTTCCTTGCGAATCTTGATTTGATGATAACCACTTCTCAAGTCAAGCTTAGAGAATACCACAGCTCCAGCTAGCTGATTGAAAAGATCATTAATCCGTGGAAGGGGATATTTATTCTTGATGGTTTTAGCATTGAGAGGACGATAGTCAACACAAAGTCTATCAGTTCTGTCCCGCTTCTTCACAAAGATTGTTGGGCTACCCCAAGAAGAAGTACTGTGTTGAATGAAACCCAACTTCTCTTGTTCATCAAGCTGACGTTTGAATTCAGCCAACTCAGCAGGACCCATTTTATAAGGCCGCTTGGAGATAGGAGCCGTTCCAGGTTCAAGCTCAATTACAAACTCAACCTCACGATCCGGAGGCATACCCGGCAACTCTTCAGGAAAAACATCTGGGAACTCACAGACCACCGGAACACTCTGAATAGCTTCCATAGCATCATCATTCAGAGCCGCCAAAGAGAAAAGCTGGATATCAGGAGTCAGACTTGGAGAATAGACTATATAGCCTTCAAGAATCTTCAGAGAAACCGAGCGTTCAGCACAATCAATCACAGCTGCATTTGCTGTCAACCAATCCATGCCCAAGATGACATCAATGTCAGAATTGCCTAGAAGAATTAAGGACGCCGAGAACGAAGAGCCACCAATCTCAATTTGATTGCCATGGCTGATATAAACAGCCCTCATGTTTGAACCAGGAGATAGTATCATTAACTTCTTAAGGAGAGGATCCAAAGCTAGCACATTCTCATTTGCAAACTTGTGAGAAACAAAAGAATGCGATGCACCAGAATCAAACAAAACTCGTGCAGGGACTGAGTTAACGGGAAGCATACCCATCACAACTCCAGGTGAATGCTCAGCTTGAGCGGCGTTGACGCAGTTGGCACGAGCAACCGTAGACCCGGGCTTGGTGTTGATGTTGAGAGCCCGAGGTGGTGGTGCACGAATCATAGGAGAGCTTGACGCAGATCTTGGCGGTGGTGGAGGAAGAGCTTTGTCTTTCATCGGACAGTTCCAGTATGGATGCCCAGTGTCTCCACAAGTGTAACAAGCACCACGTGGACGTGGAGCAACGTAGCCAGGGACTCCGCCAGGCGCTCCAGGGTATTGGTTGTTGTAGCCCCTGGGAGCAGCAGTGAGGAAGTTTGGTGGCCTTGCCGCGAAGCTTGAAGGTCTTGGTGGAGCCAGGAGCGACGGTGGGGTGTTAGGAACCCAGACACGACGCTTAGAAGGAGTTGCCATAGCTGAAGAGCTTGCTGCATCACGGTTGTGTTTCTTTGACTCCTCAAACACTTGCCGACTAGCTTCTTCCTGCAGAGCTGTTTGTTGAAGTTCCAGAAAAGACGCCGGCCTTGCATGAGTGATTGCATATTTGATGGATGCATTGAGCCCTTGCCGGAACCTCTTTTGCTTCTTCTTGTCATCAGAGATTTCATCGCCACCATAACGAGAGAGCTTCATGAAGTTCCTGATATAGGTGTTGACATTATCATTTCCCTGCTTGAGGTTGAGGAACACTTCCTTCATCCTTTCCATGACAATTTCTGACAGGAACTGCTCTTTGAAAGCTCCGGTGAACTGTCCCCAAGTAGGCTGGAAACCAGTGCAGCTTGCCTTCAGGTAATTCTCCCACCAGAGAGCTGCATCTCCCTTCAGAAGGTGAGTGGCACACTTTACCCACTCCTGCTCAGGAACATCAGCAGTCTCCAACAGCCTTGACATCTCACGCAGCCAATCATCAGCATCAAGTGGTTGATCAGAAACATCAAATTGGCGTGGGTTGAACTTGAGGAAGCTTTTGATGTCTCCTCGCTTGGGAGGTGGAGGTAGTGGAGCAAACTCGTTCCTCCTGACACTTTCTTCGAAGCGCTGCTGGTTCTGCTGCATTGCTAACAAGGCATTGGCGATGCTTGTCAACGCGGACCCCAGTTCAGGTGGAATGTCATCCTCAGAACGGTGTGGTGGTGCCATCCTGTTATTGATATAAAACACAAGTCAGTACCATAATGGAGAATATTAATAATCCAAAATAGTACCAAGATGGAATTAACCAAGATTAAAGGATACAATTTACTAAGATGATATTAAAATATCAGCAAAGTTCAAAGCACCTAGAAGATAATAAGCATATAGCACACGACTGAAAAGGAGTGTGGTACACAACTATCAAAGAAATTTTTTCCCACAAATTTCGGCATTAAAATACCAATAGATGCGCAAAATCACTTAACGAGTCAAGATCAGTGATTCCACCAATCCAATATACAAGAGCGAATGATAAGAGTTGTGGTATGGTCGCGACTCCATCCCGCACTCAAAGCATTACTCCACACATGAATAAGTAGAACACACATCCCAACACCTTCTTTCAAGCTGAACCTAAAGATTAGTAACTACGGAAACGAACACCCCAAACAAGATAACATCGGATAACAAAGAGTAAGACAGATCGCGGCGGTATACAACGAATCAGATAGATCGCGTCGGTTTGCACAAGCCTGTCGGTATGGAATGTACCAACAGTTGATAACCAAAGGCAGATAAGATAACATATTGGATGCAATAGGTAGACAAGGAATTACACACACACACATACATACAACCTATGGTACTACGGAAACCCAGAACACGTGAATCCTAGTTTGAATGTTAAGAAGAGGATTGAAAACGTTACACTTCCTTACCAGAAAAGGGTGGGTGGGTGGGTAAGAAGAAAAATGGAAGCAGTCCTACTCTCACGTTTTGTTTTTCCCTAGTATACATAACTACCCAAAATATTTGCTAGACTGACAACGACCATTTGGCTGAAACCCTGAAGGTCGGGCTGGCTCTGATACCAATTGTAACTACCTCGGTGAATTACGCTCCTAGTAAAAGCCTGGATGAACGGAAATGGTTGAAATAGTACGGTGGGGCCCCAAAAGCCACGCACAGGTAGACCTTTCGGCCGTCCCAACCATTTCCAAACATCGGGACAAGAACGGGCGGCGTAATCGGCAGGCGAAGGGATCAACTACATACACAAGTGAGTATGTATGCAAGCCACCATACAAGAGTACATCAGAGCCATACCATCTAAAAGAAATAGAAATATTGCAACGCCATACGGCAAGATTCAAATGTCCTAGATAGATATAATATTTTAGGATAGCTCCTCATACATCACACATCAGAGTATCAGGCGGAAGCGGCAACCAAAGTCCGAGTACGGATAAGAAGCAAATTGGCATAAGATGCCCAGAAATAAGCACATCCCGCCCACAGATCTCACGGATCCCCGTTCCCGGAATCTCTACACCAAGTGATCGTTGCCGACATCCTCCGTCTCCTCCACCCAATATCCATCCTGGGAGGGTACCTGTTCATCTGAATCAAATAATTTATCGTGTGAGACCCTAGGGGTACTCAGCAAGTCTTTATGCCTCTAAAGGGGACACAACCTGGGGTGACGCAATTGCAGCAAAAGATAAACCCTAGCAGTTCTATAGATACTCGCTAACCTTCCGCCTAACCATAGATAGACGGAAGTCCGTGAATTAATAACAACAGTTATAACGGTAATTTCAACAGATCCATCCTCCTCCTCGCTTACCGACGAGGAAGCGGACGAACAATCCCATCCGTTGGCAGTTTTATTATCCATTCCATGAGTGTTGCACTATTTACTAGTCAGTTACCTAGTCTAGTCAAATTAAAGGCGGTACTTTAGTTATGCTTGTCTATGATCGAGAAACTGTGCTCCAAGTCGTCCATAACCGCGGACACGGCTTTCAGAAAGTTTTACCCTGCAGGGGTGCACAAATAGCAACACACACTCGATCAACCTCGGAAAAACCAAATCAAAACCCAACGAGGCCTTCACGACAAAGCAATCACAAGATTCAGAAGTATTTCAGGGGGCCACCCCTTAAAGTAGACCCGCAACAAAGCCGGCCGGCTCCGAGACGGACTCAAGGTTGTGGGGACGGCTGTAAACGACTAGGAACCCGAAAGTGTGGCTGGGCTTGTCGATATCAGCTGAATCGTGTACACGATCCTAACAAGATGATGTGCTATACATCGCACAATTTAAATAAAGCAGTAAGGCGTGGCATAGGTACAGGATGGTAAATAAATCCTCAAACTAGTTTGTGGCCCCAAGAAGTAAGAATGAATCAAGCTCTGGCTGTGGGGGGTCCATAAGCCTCCCGGATGTGGATAGCGCGAATATTCAAGGAATAGGAATCAAGTACTCGGGGTCCTACGGGACACAAGTGAGCAGGAAAAACCAAATAGCAAATGTTGCTCACCGGTGCCACTTTCATTAGTTATCCCATTACTACTCAGGTTAAGTTGTTTAGGTGCCTCGTTATCCACCAGACACTCACAAACCCTACACATGCTGTTCTACGACTCGCATGGCTCAACCAACTCCTGTAGACACGGCTCATGGGATGGAGGAACAAGCTTCGGTGGGGTTTAAAAGTAAAGGCTATGCAGTACTTGGGATTCAATTTAATGCAATCGCGACTCAATGATGCAAGAATAAGATAGAGGCAATAGGTACTGTATGTATGCAAGCATGTGGTAGTGCTTGCCTGGCAGCTCAGTTGAAGCGAGGGATGGATCTGGGTAGTGCTCCTAGTTCTCTTGATATGTTCCCTGCTCAGAGTCTATTCGAAGAAGAACCAAACAAACAAGGGCCACATAAATAAAGTGCACAAGCATATGAATTAAATGCGACAAGCAAACAATCATGCCATGATGAATGATGCACAATTTGCATGGCATTAATGTAGCATGGCATGGGTGGGGTGTGGAGTACAAGAAATAACATTTTATTAAGTTTTTAGTCATATTTTATACCCCAATTAGTTGCTGTATTCTTTACATTTATATGATGCATGCTTCAATTTAAGTCATGGATAGCATAAACAGAAAGGTCTCGTCGAGCTGATCATTTTAGACATATCATTTGTTGAATTTGGAGTTATAGAACTAAAGTTATTAAATAAATAAGAAAGAATGGCATTTATTGTAATTCTAATCAACTTGGAATTTTTAAATGTGCAAAATATAATTTGAATAGCATATTTGCAATCCTCACATTTTTCTGATTCAGAAACATATATTATATGTATTATTTGAGTTTGTATTTTTAAAGTTATATTAAAACAGAATTTGAAATTGAATTTGAATTTAATTTGGAAAATATTTGAATATAAACAGACAACAGCTAAACTTTTCACACTCAGACAGACATAGCCGCAGCCACTGACAGGTAGGGCCGCTGCTGACTGTAACTCACACGCACAAGAAGCTATCGCTACATGGCTGCTGCTAGCATAGGAGGCAGACAGGTGGGTCCGAGGACGACGCGGGCCCAGCTGCCAGCGGGGGTGACGGGCTCGGCCACACGGCACCGCGGGGGTGGACCGCGGGTTAAGAGACGGAAAGGTGGGGAGCCTTTTTGCAAAAGGACAGAACTCAGGGGGGCCGCGGGTTGAGCGCTGGAAAAGGGGAGGGGCTTATTTAGAAAAGCGTCCGGGAGGTGGTCTGACGAAACTGAACCTCGACAGGCGACAGGCGGCGGATCTGGCCGACTCCCGACGAGGTTGACGACGCAACTAGCGCGAATTAAGAGATGCTGCCAAAATGAAATATGTAGAGGGCAGTCCGGTGCACATTTTTCGTTCAGGCGCCAACGCCGGAGGAGGGCTGCAGGAATGGGCGGCAAACGAGGCGAGAACGGCTGCAACGCGCCTGTTGGCGCCGGGCGACGCTGGCGTGACAGACGCGGCGCGACGGATGCTCGGCGACACTCACGTGCATGAGAGGAGGAAACCTTGTCTAGGGTGAAGAGGAGCTCACCAGGAACCTCTCGGCGTAGGGAGACGGGCTCGAGGATGCGGCGATCTAGGGCGGCGCTTGGTTGCAGATGCTTCGGGCGCCGGCGTCTATGGCGGCGTGGAGCTTCCTCCGGCGAGGTCCAGTGGCTCCCCACGGTCCAGGTCGGAGCAGAGGGAGCAGAGGGAGGCCTTGGTGCTGCTGGCGTAGCTCGGCGCGCTCCCGATCGTGCAGAGGGGAAGGTGGTCGCGGCTAGGGTTAGGGCACGGCGGCGTGCTTGCACGCTTGGGAAGGAAGAAAGGAGGAAGAGGGAGGAGGAGAGTTTCAGGGCCTCTGGGCCTGGCCCAGGTGGTGGCGAGCTAGGTGGTCGGGGGATAAGGGAGGAGAGGGAAGCACATGGGGGTACCACCTTTATGCCAAAGGAAGAGGGGTGATCGGGTTTAGGGTCCCCTGCCTCCTTCTTGTCCTGTAGCCGAGAGGGTAGGAAGGGACCAGGGAGGGGAGCTCGTGGGCTGGTCAGGAGAGAGGAGAGGGAGGCTCGGGTAGGGTAGCTTACTAGGCAGAGAGAGAGAGCTAGAGGGAGAGGAGAGGAGGCTCGGGTGGGTAGATGCTAGGGTTGGATGGGTGGCTCGGGTAGAGTCTAGCTAGGTTAGGGTTTTGGGTTAGATGGATGGGGAGAGGAGAGGCCGAGAGAGAGAGAGGGGTGGCTTCGGCCTAGGTTAGAGGAGGAGGTTAGGGTTAGAGTTTTAGGAGGAGGACTAAGAGAGGGGTGAGATTAGGAAGTGAGGGAGGTGGAAGGTTAGTTAGAGGGAATTAGAGCTAGGGTTTAGTGGGGTGGTATGGTGATGATGGGGTAGATGATAGTTTTAAGGTTTATAGAGAGAGGGGTGAGGCTTAGGGTTTTACAACATGCCCCCATGATTATGCATGAGTGGGGTAAAGAAAAAGAGAGATAGAGAGAAGAGATGGTAATGGGGGTGGTCTTGCATGCTTCAACTAGATCAAACAAATTAGGTGGAATAAGTGTATGGTATGGATTTTGGGAAGATCCACTCGATCATGCATAAATGGAGGTAAAAAGGGGAGATGAGGAATAGAGAGAGAGGTAGTTAATCCACTCAAATACAAAGGGAAACCCATCATAGAACAAATATGGAGATGGTGGCATGTTTGCATGGTCCATGCACAAGTAATAAATGCCACTAGCTAATGGTGAAAACAACTAGAAATACACTTGGGCATTTATATCATGCATGCACTCAATTACCAATTAAACCAAAGAGGACAACAAGTGGTGATGGTTGCATGGGGCATGCATTTCATTTAATGCACTCCCTAAGAGGTTGGTGCAAGCTTGCATGGCCCATGCATAAGCATTAAATGCTAGGTCTCATCTTGTGAAAACAGAATAAATGATCATGGCATTTGTGCCTATGCATTTCCAAATAGGGATTAAAGGCCAAGCCAAAAGAATTAGAATTCGATCCATCCCAACCCACATGAGCTAGAGCAAATGCCAAAATAGATTAAGAGCCCATGGGTAGTTAGGGTGGTGGAATTATCAGGTGGTGACAAAGAAAGGTGATGGAGTTAAATAAGAGATATGCCCCCAACTCAACTTGGGCATTTAAACAATATATCAAGAACCAACTACAATATCAAGAGGCAAATACAATTAACAATGCATGTGAGAGAAGAACCAAAACAAAAAGGGTTTTATATGATGCTCAAATGCAAGGTGGCATGATGACATGAGCATGATATAATGATGATGCAACAATTATATGTAGGAAGTAGCCATTATATTACTAGACCAAGTAGCATTACAGTTGTTAGACAAATGGGATGCTACAAAAAGGCATAGGTTCTGGGGTGCTCCCATAAAAGTGAAAGCTTCCGATCATTAGATCGGTCAAACTCGACAAGGGCCGACTAAGGGGTGGACGGGCGGGGATCGACAAGATCGTAATGGATCTCACCAACCTTAATCGTTAGGTTGTTTCTTGATGAAGGGGAAGCCGGTGAATCCATGGCTCCAACGGTCAGATTTCCCACAAACGACGCCAATTGACAAGGGTAACCTCGGCAATTCCCATTGTTATGGACTTAGGGTTTCATGGAAAAGAGAGTGTCAGGGATATCGTCTACTGATCATACAAACAAGGAATTCGATGTAGTCTGATTATTGAGAAAACAAGATTACAAAGTCGCGTTCGCTATTTGCAGTATAGCTCACGATGGGTTGCTGGAAAACTAAGGTTCCCTCTCCGTCGGGTCCTCCCAGTCTTTATATGAGTGGCTGGGTCCTGGATCCGTAGCCAAAGAGGTTACAAATTTATGCTTACAATGCAAACTCTATATCGGTTCCTGATATTACTTGGCGGATAAGAAAAGTATTTATTTTGTCGGGTGCTTCTTGGACTTCGTTGGGCCTTCGTGTGCAATAAGCTTTTATGCGCTTAGGGTAACTAATCATAGGGACCCGATAGAACATACCCATGTCATCGAGTCTCTCTCTGTGTGATTGTGTTCGTCTAGTTCATCGACCCCGCTCGCAAGACATTGTGTTACTAGCCAAACATCAAAGGGGATATTACCCTGGTGTCGAAAACGGAGACACGACAATATGGTCTCTATGCAAGCTTGAGAGATGCATGGAGGAAGAATATGTAGCGCTCGGAGATGATCAACACGCCTGGAGAACTTGGGTAGTGCCAGCGCGCGCCCAGGAAGTCGGCCTGCCGGCCTCATCGCGCATCATGTACACTGTCTGGTCCCTTCCATGGCCTCCTGAGCTGATTGTAAGACAAAATGACACAATATTGAGGGGATACCAGCACATGTTGGGCTCCTAGGGGTTCTCATTATATAGACATCACATGATACAAGTTAGATACAAGTTAGGACTCTATACACACATACACATTGCGTATTCTGACAGCCCCCCTCAATCTCAACCGGATACAACATGTTGAGATTGCGTTTACGCTCCTCAAACATAGAAAGAGGTAAAGGTTTAGTGAATATATCTACAAGTTGATCCTTGGATGAAAAGAACCAAACTTGCAAGAGCTTCTGAGCTACTCTCTCTCAAACAAAGCGAAAGTCAATTTTGATGTGCTTGTTGGAGATATGCCCAAGAGGCAATAATAAAGTAGGTTATTATCATATCTTCATACTTATGATAAATGTTTACATTCATGCTATAATAGTATTAACAAGGAAACCATTAATACTTGTGTGATTTGTAAACTTAATTTGAAGTCCCTAGTATAGCCTCTATACTTCACTAGCTTGTTGGTTGATTGATGATTGTGGTTTCCATATCATGAACATTGAGATGTTATCAACAACAAGATCATATCGTTAGGAGAATGATATGGTGGACATACTCCTATAGATAAGCGTAGCATAAAGATCAAAGTCATTTCAATAGTTCAATTGCTATATGCTTTCTGATACATAGTAACCTAATTCCTTCGACCATGAGATCATGCATATTGTCTTTACTGGATGGATGCTTTGATGTCATCAAACACCACACCGTAACAGGGTGGCTATAAAGGTGGCATTGAGTGTTCGGAAAGTATTGGTTGAAACACATGGATCAAGAGTGGGATTTGTCCATCCACATGACGGATAGATATTCTCTGGGCCCTCTCGGTGAAATGTCATCCAATTAGCTTGCAAGCATGTGACTTGGTCACAAGGGATCACATATCACGGAACGAGAAAAGAGTACTTATCAAGAACGAGGTTGAACTAGGTATGCGAGATACCGACGATCATAACCTCGGATAAGTAACATATCGTGAGACAAAGGGAAATTGGTATCGTATGTAAGTGGTTCATTCGATCGCAAAGTAATCGTAGAAATATGTGGGAGCCATATGAATTTCTAGATTCCTCTATTGGTTATTGTTCGGAGAAGTGTCTCGATCATGTCCGCATAATTCACGAACCGTAGGGAGACACTTAAGGATTCGACGTTGTTTGAGTAGTTATGGTATTATGAGAAAGAGACCGAATGTTGTTCGGAGTCTCGGATGGAATCCGGGATATCACGAGGTGATCCGGAATGGTCCGGAGAATAAGATTCATATAAGGAAAGTCCCATTTCGGAGTTGGGGAATGGTTCCGGTGTTTTCATCGGGAATGTTCTAGAATGTTCGGAATGTCCGCACTCAGGAGGGAAGGGTACATGAATGTGTCAGTGCAAATGGGAATGATTGCATCATGTACTAAGTGTTCTCGCTGTCCAAAATAACGGGTTTATTTAAATCCTAAATTGAAAAGTCAAACGGCTAGTTTGAAAGTCAAACGACAAGTTTTGGAAAGTGGAAAGAGGAGGAGAAGAGGGAAACCGAGTTGGAGAGGGAGACCTCCTCCAACCGGCGGCCAACTCCAATGCCGAGTTGGGAGGGACTCCACTCCCTCCCCTGGCCAGCCCCTCCCACCTATATAAGGAGGCAGGGCTCCCCCTCTATGACACACAAGTTCCTATCCTCTAAACTAAACCCTAGACCTAAACCCGGTTTAGAGCTATTTTGTTTAGAGCCTTCTAATTGGTTTAGAGCCTTCTAATTGGTGTGTCTAATTACTAGACCACTAATAGCCTCTCTCATAAGCTCCACCATACTGCAGACCGGCTTAAGGCGAAGCCTCGGGATCTCCCTCTACTTCCGTACCACGCCGTTGTCTTTGCCGGAATCGCGAGGAGAGTGCTACAACCTCCATTTTGCTGGAACAAGGGAGAGGAAGGTCTTCGTCAGTACCGAACGTGTGACCGACTGCGGGGCGCTGCTGCTGGAACGTGGCTGGAAGGATCGTCTCGATCTTGAGATCGGAAGAAATCGACTACATCACCCACGAGAATCTGCTCTCGTTAACCGCTTTGGAATCTTCGAGGTGAGTTCCACTATCGACTCGTTGCTACAATCTAGTAGATAGATCTTGGCTTGTTTGTTTGTATGCGATAGAAAATTTTTGTTTTCCATGCTACGAACCCCTACTGATGTATCGAGCCGTGTCTATATGTAGATCTGTTGCCTGAGTAGAACACAATGGTCATTGTGGGCGTTGATGCTTTTATTGTAGATTGCTTTTGTGTACTTTGCATCTTGCGGTATGTTGGGATGAAGCGGCCGGGCTAACCTTACATGACATCGTTCATGAGACTTGCTCCGCTAACATGCAACTTGTATTGCATAAGTGGCTCTGCGGGTGCCTGTTTCTCCTAGCATAGTTAAGATCCAATTTACAACGGGTAATCAACAATGCTAGTATCAATGTTGTGGTTCTTGTTCGTAAGTTAGAACGACACTTATTGAAAGCCCCAAACCACGTAAAATATGCAAAGAAAGTAGAAGCGTCTAACTTTGTTTTGCAGGGTGTCAAATGATGTGATATGGCCATGATTGTGATTATATTTGATGTATGCAATGTTCCTTATTGTAAGTTGGCAACCGGCAGGAGCCTTATGGTTGTCTTTAATTTTGTTAAGACCTGCGTGTCTATTCAAAGTAGTTGTAATAGTTGAAGCTGGTGGACGACAACCATGAAGAAGCGTCATTGACCTTGATGCTATGCCGGTGATGATGGAGATCATGTTCGCGCTTGAAGATGGAGATCGAAAGCACAAAGAAGAAAGGCCATATCATATCACATATTATGAATTGCATGTGATGTTAATCCTTTATGCATCTTGTATTGCTTAGTAGACGACGGTAGCATTATAAGATGATCCCTCATGCACATAAATTTCAAGTTCTAAAGTGTTCACCCTTAGTATGCACCGTTGCCAAAGCTTGTCGCTCAAGCACCACGTGATGATCGGGTGTCTTTGATTCCGCTGGTGAATACAACGTAAGCAAGCCAGATTTGCTTATGCGGAAGCTAAGGTTGATCTTGACGAGCCTAGCATGTACGACATGGCCTCGTGAACACGGATGCCGAAGGCAAAGCATGAATCATATAGTAGATATGATGAACATGATGATTGTTCGCCATTAAAACTATATCAGCTCTCGTGATGATCGGTGTTGATGTAGTGGATTTGGTTCGTGTGATCACTAAAACAATGTGAGGGATATTGTTTTGAGTGGGAGTTCACCTAGATTAATTTAATTATTAATTAGAACTCAATTTATCATAAACTAAATCAAAGTGAATTTGCATAGCTGTTGTAGTCATTGGCATCCGCTACCACCTTGCGCTTAGTTATAATTGAGATGATAGAACTATAGAATTCTGGTTAGTTACTTTACTTAACTGGTATCGTATTGTTTTGAAGTGTTAATCTAAAGTTTAAAAGTCCTATTGCAAACTTTCAAGAAGTTCAGTTACTCCATGAAGTTTAATAATTGGTATTAAAACAAGAGTGACAATTCCAAGTGTTAGTATATGAGTATCATGTTTGTCTCCATGATTCTTGATATTCAAAAGATTATCTTAATATCAAGGTTATCTAGGATCTGAAAGAGTTGTTTCAGAAACCATGATGTGTGGAAGATATTGTGATATCTGAAACGAAGTTTTGGTTACAACATGATAGAGTATGATATGGCAAAGTCATGTTCTCATGTTTGATGAGAATTTGCAAAAGGTTGGAGACACTAGTTGTCCTAATCTTCCAAAAGGTTTTGGAGAGCAACATTATACTCGCGATTCACCGTTACAAGCTAAAAGTAGCTAGATCATGGATAAGTCCATGATGAGGGTGAATATTTGATGTAGGTAAAATGTTTACTACACCAAGAGATTACTAAAGAAAGGAATTTGAAAGAACACCAAATATTTGATAATGGTGATCTACTTCAAAGTGCAAGTTCAAAGACATTGGTATTTAACTATACACGCTTTGGACTATGTGTCATAAGTATGACTCCACTATTGATGTTGATAGATTCTTTCAAATGTAACAGAAATACCGAAAGAGAATCTCATAAGTATATGGCGTAAAAGAAAAGACTAGAATTGTTCAGTTTAAGTATATAGATGATATATGTGTTATGGCTATATTCTTTGCTTATTAAACAATGTGGTTCTTAAGTATTTGATACTGAATTTGTTGGTGTGAATCGTCATAAAACAACACAATTCATGAACTACAATGGCCTAAGTAACTAGCAAAAGAATAGGTGATGATGTTCATCGAGAACAAATAAAGGGTTATTTTGTTGCTCGTTAAAACATCAATGCTTGCCTTCAAGATTTGTTTTATCAGGTATTATGAGAACAAAAGGGTTGTTCAAATAATTGCCGTAATCCATAAAAGATGGATGATTCACAAATCTCGTTGGAGAAATCACATCCATAAAACTAATGCTAAAATTGTCGAAAGACAAATTGATTGAAAGATCACTTAGGAAGTGACATGTACGCTTAAATTATATTGGAAAGAAAACATGAAGAAACTCCATGTGGATGGAATTTTGGAGTCTATTTGATTTTGATCAAATGACGTTTGTGAAACTTTCCTAGAGATAATTAAAACTTCGCTCATAGGCCAAAAGGAACGAAAGACTAGCTTATTGGAACTTGTGCATATTGTTGTACGAACTCCATTATGTGTAGTCAAGAGCGATGGATTTCAACTTCATATGCTTTCTCCGAAAATTTGAGTGAATATATGAATATTTACTTAATAAGGATGAAGTGTGAAATATTTGAAAAGTTCAAAGAATTTTAAGATGAAGTGCAAAATCATTGTAACAAGAATATAAATAGTTTATGATAAGATCATAAAGGAAGATATTTGAGTTACAAGTTTAGCATAATACCTAAGATTTAAGGAATCGTTCCTGGATTTGCATTTCCAAACACCATAAGAGTATGGAGCATTCGAGATATGTAATTAAACCTTGTTTGACATGGTAAGATCAAGGTATAATTCATAAAACTGCTATTATATTTTAAAGATTAAAAGCTTTAGAGATTACCGTTTTCCACCTAAAAGAGCTCCATCATAATCCGCTGAAATGACACCATATAAAGTTATGGTTTGGGATAAAACCCAAGTAGTCCTTTCTTAAACATTGGTATGCTTTGCATAAGAAAGATGTTTGCAACCAAAGTCGGATAAACCTGTCTTTGTATTACTATTAAGTATTCCTCCATAAACACCGGAGACAAAAGTGTTTGTCACTTAGAACGTCAAGTTTCTTTGAGAAGGAATTTTTCGTGAAAAGATGAGTGGGAGGACAATAGAACGTTGATAAGGTTAAAGGAACCTTAGCTATATGTGCAGAGTTGCGCAGCGCCGAAAAGTGTTCCGGAGGCAGCAAAAGTGCTCATGGCTCACGTGCCTCAAAGGTTGTGGTCACGGAGATCTAAGTTCCTATTGAAACAAGTAGGTCGGATGAACAATCAAATACCAAGATTTGAGAGTTAAATCATTATTTGACAATAATGATCCGACTAAATGCAAAGAAGCGATGATGGGCCCTGACTCCGTCAAATGGCTTGAAGCCATAAAATCCGTGATAATTCCATACACGAGAAATCAAGTTTTGAACTTGAAGGACCCTCAAGAAAGGTGTAAGACCTTACAGTTGTGTTTGGATCTATAAAGAAGTAGACATGGATGTTTCACATCTATGAAATAGTCGACATGTTGGGAAAGAGTTCACAACAATGTTCAAAGGTTGTATATGACAAGATTTGATCTTTCATAGCGATTTTAGTCTAGACGGATTAATGTAGCAACCACTACATATAATTTGTTATGTGGTAGTAGAATAAACAAAACAAGTTCTTCTAATAGAATGGTTACCTAGGACGTGTGCATGACACGGTCCAAAGGGTTTTGTTAATTCAAAGGATGCTAAAAGCATATGCAAACTTCAATGGTTGAAGTAAGCATAGCGGAGTTGGAATCTTCACTATGATGAAACTGTTAAAAGAGTTTAATTTCATCGGAGACAATGAAGATGCTTGCATTTGCAAGAAATTAAGTGGGAGCGCTAAAGACATGTTTCTAATACATTATGTGGAAGACATATTGTTGATTGGAAATAATGTATCTTTTATTAACACATATTAAGAATTTCATCCCGATGAAAGACTTAGGCAAAACCCAAATATTTGGCATCAATAGATGCTAATATGGTTGTGCCAAAAGTACATAGACGAGATATTGAATGAGTTCAATATAGAAACTACAAGAAAGGTTCTTGTCGCACAGAAAGGATTGAATAAATTCAATATTGATGATATATTCAAGTGTATTGACATTTGGTAAGTGAAACAAAGATTCAAGTATAGATTGATACTTGATGTATGAAATCACAAAGAGTATTTATATCAATCATACTGTGATATGTACAAATCCAGATATGTCCTATGCTCTAAATATTGTGAGCATATACCAGAATGATTTGTAAGATGATCATTGGACAATAGTAAGGATATTCTTATGATCTTTTGGAAGAACTAAGAGTATATTATTTGTAGAAGTGACAAATAGATGGTTAGTTCATTGTAAAAGTACTACATTGATACTAGCTTTGTCGCAAAGTACAAATTTAGTTTATCTCAATCAAAACTAAGGGTGGCACAATATAATGGAAAGTGAGTTCCATAATGGATTTGGATGAGTTCCAAAGTTAAGACATTGTGACAGATACTACAACAAAAGGCTAAGTATATGACTGCTATTATAGCAGCAAAAGAGGGCATTTGTGTCAAGTAGTTTGTTATCAAACTAGGTGTAGTTCACAGCGGGATAATACTATGAAGATATATTGTGCGACAATATTATCAACATGTTTTAACCCCAAAGAACTAAAGGTCACACCGAAAGACCAAATCATACAAAGCCATCTCATTAGAGAATGAGTGATGCGTAGAGACGCAAAGACATGCAATTACACACGGACCTGGAAGTGTCGATCCGAGATCAGTTGACCACTAGCAATCGTGTACATACAACACCGGAAAGCCATAGGTGTTGAATACACAAAGGTTTGAAACTAGATTATTGACTCTAGTGCAAGTGGGAGACTGTTGGAGATATGCCCAAGAGGCAATAATAAAGTAGGTTATTATCATATCTTCATACTTATGATAAATGTTTACATTCATGCTATAATAGTATTAACAAGGAAACCATTAATACTTGTGTGATTTGTAAACTTAATTTGAAGTCCCTAGTATAGCCTCTATACTTCACTAGCTTGTTGGTTGATTGATGATTGTGGTTTCCATATCATGAACATTGAGATGTTATCAACAACAAGATCATATCGTTAGGAGAATGATATGGTGGACATACTCCTATAGATAAGCGTAGCATAAAGATCAAAGTCATTTCAATAGTTCAATTGCTATATGCTTTCTGATACATAGTAACCTAATTCCTTCACCATGAGATCATGCATATTGTCTTTACTGGATGGATGCTTTGATGTCATCAAACACCACACCGTAATGTGGTGGCTATAAAGGTGGCATTGAGTGTTCGGAAAGTATTGGTTGAAACACATGGATCAAGAGTGGATTTGTCCATCCACATGACGGATAGATATTCTCTGGGCCCTCTCGGTGAAATGTCATCCAATTAGCTTGCAAGCATGTGACTTGGTCACAAGGGATCACATATCACGGGAACGAGAAAAGAGTACTTATCAGTAACGAGGTTGAACTAGGTATGCAGAGATACCGACGATCATAACCTCGGATAAGTAACATATCGTGAGACAAAGGGAAATTGGTATCGTATGTAAGTGGTTCATTCGATGCAAAGTAATCGTGAGAAATATGTGGAGCCATATGAATTTCCAGATTCCTCTATTGGTTATTGATCGGAGAAGTGTCTCGATCATGTCCGCATAATTCACGAACCGTAGGGAGACACACTTAAGGATTCGACGTTGTTTGAGTAGTTATGGTATTATGAGAAAGAGACCGAATGTTGTTCGGAGTCTCGGATGGAATCCGGGATATCACGAGGTGATCCGGAATGGTCCGGAGAATAAGATTCATATAAGGAAAGTCCCATTTCGGAGTTGGGGAATGGTTCCGTGTTTTCATCGAATGTTCTAGAATGTTCCGAATGTCCGCACTCCGGAGGGGAAGGGGTACATGAATGTGTCATTGCAAATTGGAATGATTGCATCATGTACTAAGTGTTCTCGCTGTCCAAAATAAAGGGTTTATTTAAATCCTAAATTGAAAAGTCAAACGGCTAGTTTGAAAGTCAAACGGCAAGTTTTGGAAAGTGGAAAGAGGAGGAGAAGAGGGAAACCGAGTTGGAGGGAGACCTCCTCCAACCGGCGGCCAACTCCAATGCCGAGTTGGGGAGGGACTCCACTCCCTATGGCGCCAGCCCCTCCCACCTATATCAGGAGGGGCAGGGCTCCCTCCTATGACACACAAGTTCCTATCCTCTAAACTAAACCCTAGACCTAAACCCCGGTTTAGAGCTATTTCGGTTTAGAGCCTTCTAATTGGTTTAGAGCCTTCTAATTGGTGTGTCTAATTACTAGACCACTAATAGCCTCTCTCATAAGCTCCACCATACTCGCACCGCTTAAGGCGAAGCCTCATGATCTCCCTCTACTCCTGCATACCACGCCAGTCTGCCGGAATCGCGAGGAGAGTGCTACAACCTCCGCACCGCTGGAACAAGGAGAGGAAGGTCTTCGTCGAGTACCGAACGTGTGACCGATCATGGAGCGCTGCTGAACGTGCGCTGGAAGGATCGTCTACGCGATCTTGAGATCGGAAAGAGTACGACTACATCACCCACGAGAATCTGCTCTCGTTAACCGCTTTGGAATCTTCGAGGGTGAGTTCCACTATCGACTCGTTGCTACAATCTAGTAGATAGATCTTGGCTTGTTTGTTTGTATGCGATAGAAAATTTTTGTTTTCCATGCTACGAACCCCTACAGTGCTTTGTTCGAGCATGGAATACTGGATTTGATGAAAGATATGTAGCCCCATGTTATCACACCATAGAACAGGTGTAGATCGCTGTCGAACACCGAGTTCTTTCAACGATGCCTCAATCCAAATAACTTCAGATGTAGCATTAGCAACTGATTTCTACTCTTCCTCTTTACTAGAGCGTGAGACTGTATCTTGCTTGCGAGTACTCCAAGCAACTAAGTTACTTCCATAGAACACTGCAAAGCCCCTCGTGGATCGACGATCATCCACATCACCAGCCCAGTCGGCATCAGAGAAAGCCGAGATAGAGGTAGATGAGGAGGGGCGAAGATGCAAACTATGTCAAATATTGTGCTTGACGAACCGAAGAATCCGTTTGACAAAAAAAAATGATCTTCAGTGGGAGAATGAAGAAACTGACATACTCGATTCACAGAAAATGAGTTATCAGGCCGGGTCAAGGTGAGATACTGTAAGCCACCAACTATACTGTGATAATCAGTAGCATCATCAGGTTGAAGCGATGGACTATCCGCATGAAACAGTTTGGTGGTTGCTGACATAGGTGTGATGGTGGTGTTGCACTTCAGCATCCCGACGCGTTTGAGCAGATCATGAGCATATTTCCGATGTGTAAGTGTAAGACCAGCAGAAGAACGAGCAGCCTCTAATCCCAAGAAGAAGTGAAGCGGACCAAAATATTTAACTGCAAACTCCTGATGAAGACCAAGCACCAAACGATAAATAGCAGAGTCGGCTGAGCAGAGCACAATGATATCATCCACATAAACCAGTAGATAGATGGTCACATTCGTTTGGTGCATAATAAACAGGAACGTGTCAGCATTAGAGGGTACAAATCCTTGCTGATGAAGAACAGCCCCATAGCATGCCAAGCACGTGGAGCTTGCTTCAGGCCATAGAGAGCTTTATCCTAGCGACAAAGATGATGAAGATGCTGAGGATTACCAGGTGGTTGACACATAAAGACTTACTCTTCGTGAATACCGTTGAGGAAGGCATTCTGAATATCCAACTACCAAAGAAACCAACCACGGAAATAACAAGAGAGAGCAATGCATTTAATAGTTGTGGGCTTGACCACTAGATTGATCGTATCATCATAATCCAGACATTTGCGTTGTTTGAATCCCTTGGCTACAAGACATGCCTTATATCGCTCAATAATTCCATTTGCATGATGCTTCACTTTGAACATCCATTTGGAGTCAATAATGTTGACACCAGATTTTGGTGGAACAACACGCCAATTGTTGTTCTTGATTAGTGCATCAAACTCCTGTTCCATAGACGCACGCTAGTGCGGGACACGAAGAGAGGCACAAAAGTGCCGAGGTTCAGATGACGGATTAGCTGCAACATCAGTAAAACAGGCAGCCATCCAAGCGACCGTACCATCAGTCTGTTGCTTAGGCTGACGGATGCCACACTGGAGGTGATTGACCGATCGCATCAAAGCGAAAGACACATGAGCGGCCTCAAGAATAGAATATGTGGTCGAGGCTGCAGAGGCCAGGGATGGTGCGGGCATCGAGGGAGATCCTATCGGGGACAGGGACACTTTCGGAGACTCGGGCGCCAGGCTGGGTGGGCCAGCAATGGTCTCGGGCCCGTATGTGAGCAGGAGAGGTGCAGGCCGATAGTTCACTAGACCGGGAGTAGGAGCCGAGCGCCGGGGCGGCCGTCAGATAGATTGACGTCCGCACGACACGACGGTCAGCGTGACGCAGTGATGACGAGGTCGGACTTGGCGAGGCCGAGGCTTAGAGGGTCGGAAGAAGCTCAAGCCGAGCACCATGACCAGTACCTGCACCATGGTTAGGGAGCAAAACAGGAGCATGCGCAATATCTACAAATTGATCAAGCTTGGTAGGTAAAGATGATGACAAAGGCGAGGAGGTGGACGATGAAGTGGTCGAAAAAGGGAAAATATGCTCATCAAAGACAACATCACGACTGATATAGACCCTATTGATAGGGACATGGAGACATTTGTACCCTTTATGTAAAGAACTATAGCCTAGGAACACACATTGTTTGGAGCAAAACTCGAGTTTGTGTTTATTATAGGGGCGAAGATTTGGCCAAAAAGCGCAGCCAAAGACTCTAAAGAAGGTATAATTTGGAACTTCACCCAACAACCACTCAAGAAGTGTTTGCATATTAATGACTCATGTTGGCATATGATTTATGAGGAAGCATGCGGTAACAAAAACATCACTTCAATAGTATAACGGGAGAGAGGCATGTGCAAGAAGAGTAACGCCTGTTTCAAGAATGTGGCGGTGCTTGCGCTTAGCACTTTCGATCTATTGGTGGGTGTGAGGACATGACACACGGAGAGTAATACCAAGTTGCTGAAAGAAGGCATTTAATTTAATATACTCACCCCTCCAATCAGATTGAACGTATTTAATTTTTTGATCAAGAAGGCGCTCAACATGAGCCTAAAACTACCGAAACACCTCAAACACATCACTTTTTGTTTAATCAAATAAAGCCATGTAAAATGACTATAAGCATCCAGAAAACTAACATAGTATGAATGACCATTAACAGATATATGAGTTGGACCCCATACATCAGAACGAATAAGCTCAAGAGGAGCAATCGTTACATGATGGGAAATAGAAAAAGTTAATTGATGAATCTTGCCCTGTTGACAGGCATCACACACAGACACTAATTTATTAGACTCTGATGGAAGATGATGACGATGGAGCACATGTTGCACAACTTACATAGCCGGGTGGCCTAAACGAGCGTGCCACTGTGAAGGCAGAGCTTTAAGAGCGCTGAAATCTTGTTTGAGTAATGGAGTGGTGGGTGAAGGCCGAGAACGTAGAGACCACCAATGGACGCGCCTCTAAGGTGATGACCCCGTAAGCAGGTCCTTTACAAAAACACTATTAGGATGGAACTCAATGGAGATACGGTTATCATAAGTAAATCGACAAACCGAAAGAAGGTTTTAGCGACAGAGGGACATGCAAGACATTACAAAGATGTAGATGCCTAGATGAAGAAGTGGGAATAAGAGATTGACCAACATGAGAAATACACATACTTTCCCCGTTGGCGGTGTGGACTTGCTCCGACCCCTGATAGTCCTCCTTCATGTGCAGCTTCTCCAGTTGATTGGTGAGGTGGTCCGTGGAACCGTGTTAGGATACCAAGTCGGATCCACCGCGTGGTCGACATATGACCGGTAGGCAGATTGGCCTACGGCTCGTCAGAGGGCGCGGCTTGTGCAAGCTGGCGGTCGAGGAAGCCGCCGCTGCTCATGCCAAGGAAGGATTTCTGAAACCTCTTGAATTAGCGGGTAGCAAGGTGCCCAACCTCATCGCAGAGCTGGTAGTGCGGCTGGGCATTGTCGTGGCCTTAGGATGGAGCAGCACCACCAACGCCTCGGAGCAGAAGGCCGAGCACCCGCAACCAACCTAGAAGGCGGACGGAAGGACAACGGTGGTGTAGAGGGCACCAGAGACGAGAGGGCTTGTACCACCATCTTGGAGGTGTTGGCAGAGAGGACACCTTCGACCAGAGTGGAACGACGATCCTCCTTGCGCTGCTCGGCGGACATCAGGCGCACATACAGATCATGAACCGGCATCGGGGTGTCGCGATCATGGACTACCTCCACCAGCGAAGTCATACTCCTCATCAAGACCATGGATCACGACGGAGACAAACTCCTTGGGACGGAGGGGATGGACGATCGATGCAAGGGTATCGGTGATCGCTTCACCTTGTTGTAGTACACCGACATCGGATAGTTCAACTTGTGGGTAGCACGGTTGATCATGCAGTTGCGTAGATCGCGCCGAGGACTGAGTGGCAAAGCTGTTCTCGGTGATGAAAGATTCTCGCGAGGTTTTGGCAAACATGATCATGATGCCGACCTCGGCGGACGAGGACGAGAGGAAGGCGTTGAGGATACATCGCCGGTGACAGGGATGGTTGCAGCATGACGGCGACGCCGATGGGGCACGGAAGGTGCCTCGACATAGCCGTGGAGCAGGTGGCTGGAGTTGAGACACGACCTGCGCACACCAAAACACATGGTTGGCGGAGGAGATCTTGACGGTGATCTTGTCTCCAAAGTGAATCGGCGATGGAGCGGAGGACGTGACACTGGCGACGGATGACTGTGCCGACAGGGGAGGAGAGCAGCGGGAGCTTGGTGGTGGACGCGGCGAAAGAAACCGTGGCAGCAGCGGCGACGATCAAGGCGGCGATAGCGGATAGGGTTAGGGTTTAGGATCGAAGTCTAGCTGATACTATGTAAGACAATATGAGACAATATTGAGGGGATACCACAACACACGTTGGGATCCTAGGGGTTCTCATTATATAGGAATCACATGATACAAAGTTAGATACAAGTTAGGACTCTATACACACATGTATACATTACGTATTCGACACCGATGACCACCACGCTGCCGGGATCACGGAGATGGTGGACGAGTAAGCGGTGTCCGACACGGACGCAACCATGTGCCACCAAGCCTACGAGGTACCTCCAGGCGCTCATGCACGCGCCACCAAGCCCCGACATGCATAGAGTGGAGCGTGAGTTCTTGGTGGGTGACAAGGTGTTGCTCAAGCTGCAGCCATACGTCCAAGCATCCGTGGTCAACATGCCATACCCTAAGTTGGCATACAAATTCTTTGGTCCTTTTGAAATATTGGACAGGATCGGCAAGGTGGCTTACCGGTTCGCTTTACCAGCTGATAGCCAGGTACACACAACGTATTTCAGATCTCACAGCTGAAAGAGTATCACCCAGATTATTCTCTAGTCTTTGCAACTCTACCCAAGCTGCCATTTTTGGACTCTGTGGATACTGAACCAGAAACTGTCCTTGATCGTCGCCTTGTCAAGAAAGTCGCCTTGTCAAGAAAGGGAGTGCTGCGGTACCTCAAGCACTGATCATATGGGTGGGTTTGCCAGCAGATGCGGCTACCTGGGAAGATTGGGAGGTTTTGAAAGTTCGTTTTCCTTCGGTGCTTGCTTGGGGACAAGCAAGTCCTTCTCCAGGGGGTATTGTCACGCCTGACATGGCGACACCTTAGCTGTGCGATGGCATCATGTTGGGAAGTGTATTCCGCTGGTGCTAGGATGTGTGGAGTTGGTGTTGGTGCCGTGCGTGTGTGGTTTGCGTGCCTGGATTGTGTCTAGCTATATGAGTCCCTATAACTGAATTCTGAGGAAACGAGTCTGAACTTGGAAATAGAATCCAAATATTCTGCCGTAAATCAGGCGAGAGAGGAACCTCACGTCGGCAATCCACCGCCAAGTTGGTCTTGATCGAGTCGTGCCACCCTCGCTCCTAGGTCCTCATCCCGGTCATCGACCTTGCAGTTGCAGTTTTGCAAAAGAGAAGAGAAAAAGAAGAAAAAGAAAAGGTCATGCGAGGATAAAATGGGTTACCCCGCTGTAACGTCGCACCAAAACGGCCGGAGCAACCAACGCAAACTGGCTGCGGACCAACCCAAGATCAAAACGGACCGCGCTTGGAGTCCACCCGAGTTTTGTTTGGAGTCCACCCGACGTTGACTCAGGTTGTAGTTATACTTACCGTTCGAACAGAGGACAGTAGAAGCGTACGGACCTGCTAGTTGTTCTAAATAAAACTAGAGGAGTACCTCGGAACCGTGATTTATTTTCTCGCTCGATCCATTGTTGCGCGCTCGGAACCCTCATGGCGGCAGCACCCTGGGATGAACTCCCGGACGATATCGTCCACCAAATCAACGCCCACCTCCCATGCCCGCTCGACCGCGTCTTCATGGCCGCCTCCTGCAAGTCGTGGGCACACCGCCCGTCGGGCCGCCGCCGCGTTCCTCCCCTGCCTCCTCCTCCCGCTCGCCCGAGGGCCGTCCGTCGCCTGCATCCTGGGCGGCGGCTCCATGCACGGCCTCGGCCTTCCGGAGGACGTGCGCCGCGCCCGTTTCTTTGGCTCGTACGAAGGCATGTGGGCGTTCCTGGCGCTCCGCCGCAGAGAAGGGCACGTGCTGCTCAACTTCCGCACCGGCGAGCGCATCCCGCTGCCGGACATAGAATTCGGGGAAATCAGGAGGATGCGCCGCGCGGTTTACGGTGACAACGGAGCCGTCGTGGGGGCCTGGGCGGCGATCGGGGGACCTCGTCGTCCCGTCATGATGCTCGCCGCGACCCTCTCGAGCCCGCCGGCGGTCGACGACGGGGAGTGCATCGCCGGCGCCATTCTCAATGTGCTCGGACCCGAAGGCTGCGTCCATCACTGGCGCTACGTCTGCTTCTGGCGCCTGGGCTCGCGGATGGCCATTGATGCAGAAGAGGTCGTCAGCGCCTCTGTCGGGTGGTCGCCCCAGGACATCGCCTACTTCGACGGCCGCTTCTTCGTGCTGACCAAGGGCGAGCACCTCCGGACCTATGTCGTGCTCAACGAACCCTATCCGATGCGGCATGGAGTGGATAATCTTCATGCTAAGTTGTGCAACCTCTACCACACCGGCGGCGGTGACAACCCAAGCGACGCCGTGCCCCGCGCCGGATATCTCGTCGAATCCCGCGTCGAGCTCCTCATGGTAGCCAAGGAGTGGATGCCGGACGACGGTGCCGCCTCCTGCATCCGGCTCTTCAAGCTTACTCCGGCCGTCGTCCCACTCAGCGATGATCCAGAGTTCTCTCACTTGGACTGCGGTAGAAAGCCTCGATGGCCGGCTGCTCGTCGTCGGCCCCGGCTGCTCGAGGGCATACGAGTGCGCCGACTTCCCATCCGGATGCATCGAGGAGGGCGTATACTTTCTCGACGACCGCACCTACTACAACTGCACCTACTTCGCGCCATACTTCCCCGAGCAGAGTAACTCTGACGAGTTTGCCTGCGTCGACAATGGCAGGTGCTGCCTACTGCCGGCTCGCCCCGAGCAGTTCTTCCCCATCAAGCCCTGGGAAGGCTCCTTCTCCACTTACTCGCCGCCGATCTGGCTCCTACCTTAACCTGCTTCATGGACGACACGGCACAAGAATAAACGTTCTCTACATCGTCTACAATTTTACCAGCCCACAAGTCGAAAGTGCATACTAGATCATACATTAGTTGTTATTTGTTTTCCATAAACTAATCTGGCTGAGTAATATTTTGAAATTACTCTTATTCTATTTTATCCGTTTCACGTTAATTGACACACAATAGTCTAGATACGTACTACACACTAAAACGCTTCTAGATGCTTACCTCGAAAAATCGTTTTAGAAGTTAACTTCATATGTAGGCGTGGAATCAACCGCACAGCTCCTTTTAGATCCGTGCCGGTCTTCCAACGTCCGTTACATTCGTCTCTTCGTTGCCTTTCCTATTGATTGATTACTATGACCCCACGGCTCTGCTCTGACATCACGTCCGCACGACTCGTACGGCATGCAGATACCTTCATGCCTTAAATATGAAATTTTCCTACTATTTGGAGGGCGTTTTATAAAAGACATGTGTTTTTAAAACTCCTCTTCTCGTAGGCGCGTTAGACTTAATTACAGAATTAATGCCCTCTTTTCCTCCTCACTTCCTACTTTAAGCATCCAAAGAATTAATTCTTGGATGCAACTCCACCAATGCATGCGCCTAACCCCCTTGTTTCTATTAAGTAATTACGTTTAATAGGGCGCCGAATAATTAATAGGCGCATGTTTTTGACACAAATCTGGTCTAATCAGCGTCCACCTAGATTCCAACAATCTTTCTAAAACGCCCTCTAAACCGTAACGGAGGGAGTAGTAATAGTACTACTCCCTTCATCCCAAGGCTTAAGGCATATAACTTTTTTTAAAAGTCAAGCCATATAAAGTTTGATCAAACTTAAAAAAAATCATCAAAAACTATTATATTATATAAATACCATGTGAAAATATGTTTCATAATGTACATAAGGGTATGGATTGTAAATATTAATATTTTTCTTTTAAAACTTGGTCAAACTTTAGTTGGTTTGACTTTTGAAAAAAAGTTATATGCCTTAAGTCTTGTGAGGAGGTACCTCACACGGTTTGGAGGGCGTCTTATAAAAGTCATGCGTTTCCAAAACTCCTCTCCTTCTAGGCGTGGTAGACTTAATTACAGAATTAATGTCCTCTTTGTCCTTCCCATTTCCTACTCCATCCAGCCAACAAATTAATTTTTGCATGCAACTCCACCAATGCATGCGTCTAAACTTTTCGTTTTAATTGAGTAATTACGTTTAACAGGGCGTCAAATAATTAATGGACGCATGTTTTTGGCACAAATCTGGTCCCAATCAGCATCCACTTAGATACCAACAATCTCTCTAAAATGCTCTCCAAACCGTGACGGAGGGAGTAGTATTGTTTAGTAGCATTAATTAAGGTAATATAATTTAGATTTACGTGCAGTCCAATTTATTAGGAAATTACTGCCGGAAGCAATCAGCGCTTATAGAAGTAGACATATTTAAATAAAGATCTGTTAGTTTTCGGGCGCATGGGAACTTTTTAAGTTTCAATCACCTTTTTCACCGTTCGATTTACCTCGTGATTCATGTAATGTGTGTTGTATATGAGTTGCAACTAGGGTGTAACTGAGAACTTAATGAGTTTTAACTAGGTTGTAACTGATAATTAGTACAAACCTTATAAGTTATAACTAAGTTGCAACTGACAATTTGCACAAATAGTAGAATGACATCAGTGACTTAGACATAAGAAGTTCTTAGGCGTCTAAGATCTAGACACTCCCTTTAAATAAATCTCATACCATGTCAAAACTAATTAATTTTTTGTTATATGTGAACCCAGGTCAAGTATATTTATGGTAATTTGCTCTAAAATAGATATCAAAATCACCAAATCTTGTAGAAATTTAAATTTCTAAACCCGAATACAAAATCAAATACCACATTTTTGGTATGCATGATAGATGGACCTGCGCGAACGGAGTGGCAGCAGGCAGCGGCTAGACCCGGGTGCCGCGAGTGGCCGGCCGACCTGTATGGCGGCGAAGCAGAGGCCGCGCGACAGACGGGCTGTCGGTGCGGTACGAAAGCGAGCGGGCAGCAGACGCATTTACCAGACCCGGCGACGAAGCGAGGGTCAGCAGGCGCGCGGTCGATACGGGCGGCAGGAGCAGTCCGCGTGAGCGGAGCGGTGTGGTGGGATGCGATTTACGGCCAGACACGGGCTAGGCAAGCGCTGAAGCGCATGGACGGCCGTTCTAAGGGCCGGTTATATGCACGCTATTCTTCACGGGAACGTGGTGTGAAAGAATGTGAATGTGAAAACACTGAAACACATATGAAACAAAATAAATTGGTGAAATGATTTTGCATTTTAATTCGTACTTCACAAAATTCAAGTCATGTTTCAAAAAATTCCAGTCTCGTTTCATAAAATTCCAGTCATGTTTTACGATTTCACATTTTTAGTCCCGTTTCACAAAATATCAATCATGTTTCATAATTTTTCATTTTTAGCCGCGTTTCACAAAATGCGAGTCGTGTTTCACAAAATTATAGTCATGTTTCATAATTTCACATTTTTAGTCGCGTTTCAAAAACTTTCATTCATGAAACAAAGATTCGCTCTAAAACCACATCGACCCTTTATGAAACAATCGAAACACAAGCCAACCTTTATAAAACAATTAAAACCACATCGACTAAAATTGGAACGACAACAACTCTTTATTAATCCAAATCGAACCATTATGAAACAATCAAAATACAACCTAACCTTTATAAAACAATCAAAACACAACCCAACTGCAAACCACATTGACCCTTTATGAGACAAAGGTTCGATCTGAAACCCCATTGACCATTTATGAAACAATCAAAATAGAAGCTAACCTTTATGAAATAATTGAAACCACATCGACAAAGATTGGAACTGATGGCTCAGATATGTAAAGCTCGTTGGGAACCCCAAGATAAAGGTATGATAAGTGATGACCCACAAGTATAGGGGATCGCAACAGTCTTCGAGGGTAGTATTACCCAGTTTATTGATTCAACACAAGGAGAGACAAAGAATACTTGCAAGCCTTAACAATTGAGTTGTCAATTTAACTGTACCTGGAAATAGTTCTTGCTCACAGAAGTTTATCAGTATCAACAGTTTGTAGTAGCAATAGTAAAGTAACAGCAGCAGCAAAACAGGAGCAATAGTAACAGTAGTAGCAAACAGTAAGATATGAGCGCGGTAGGCATAGGGATGGACGAGTCTAAACATGCAACTTCAAGATTTAGGGCATTTGTAGATAAATAGGATAAAGCATCCAAGTATTAAACAATCATAGGCATGTGCTCCATATATAGTCGTGCGTGCTCGCAATGAAAACTTGCACAACATCTTTTGTCCTGCTAGCCGTTGCAAAGAGCCCTCAAGGAAACTACTGGCAATTAAGGTGCTCCTTTCAATAGAGCACCGGAGCAAAGTATTAACACTCCATGAACACACGTGATCCTCACATCACAGCCATCCCCTAAGGTTGTCCCAATTTCTTTCACTTCGGGGCCTTTGGATCCGGACAATGATATGTGTACACAACTTTGCAGATAAGATCACAAACAATACTATCATAATGATTCAATAATAAGTTCAGATCTGAGGTCATGGAACTCGGGACCTAGTGACAAGCATTAAGCACAACACAACAAAGTCAAATAGCACTAATAGAGATACTAGGCACCATGCCCTAACAATCTTATTCGATTACATGATAGAACTCATCCAATCCCTACCGTCCCCATAGCCTACAGCAGGAGATTACTCGCTCATGGATGAGGAAAACATGGATGGTTGATGGAGAGGCGTTGGTGATAACGATGGCGATGATCCTCTCCAAATTCCCCGTCCCGGCAGGGTGCCAGAACGAAGTTTCTGGTTCCGAATCATGGTTTCTGGTGGTGGCGGCACAACGGAACTCTTTTTGGAAAACCGTCGACCCCTCCCCCGTTTTTTAGGTCAAGAGGCATCTTATAGGCAAAGAGGGAGGCCGAGGGTGTTTAGGGCAGCCACACCTCCGTGCGTGGCTGGGCCCACCTGCACGGTAGGGGGGTGTGGGCCTTTCAGGCCTCCCCTCCGTCTCGTATTATGGCTCCGTTAGTCTTCTGGTGAAATAGGACTTTTGGCATATTTTCCAGGATTTTTCCTGATAGTTGATTTTCTCGCACAAAACTAGACACCAAGGTAATTTCGCTGAAAAACAACGCTACCGTGTTAGTTGTATCCAAATCACACAAGTTTAGAGGAGAAACAATAGCAAAAGTGTTCAGGAAAGTAGATACGTTTTGGACGTATCAACTCCCCCAAGCTTAGCTTATTGCTTGTCCTCAAGTAATTCAGTTAAAAACCGAGTGCGATAAAAGAACTTTCACGAACACATTTGCTTCATATGATGTATATATTCTCAGCGCAGGAGTAGATACTTAAACCATTCATAATAAGAAGTATGCAACTAAGTCTACTCAATAGTCATTGCAAGCTATGAAGAGATTCCAACTTAATAATAATAAGTAGCATGAAACATAAACATAAGCAACATTGCAATGCTCATAATAAGGTATGATAGAGTGGTACCTCGCTTGCCTTTGTTTGTAGAGCACAAAATAAATGCCAAGAGACCTCTGAAGTTCACGTTAAGACTAGAAGTAAAGATATCAGAGATACAAGCATCAAAGTCATGACATAATTAACCAAGTTTCGGACAAGCACATTACACTAAGAATGACAACTATGCTCTCAAGAAGGTGCTCATAGAATACATGGTGACTCAACAAGAAAGTGAAAAAGGTTTTGAAAAGTTTGAAAGGCTTCCAAATGCTGAAAGTAAGGTACTCATTAGCTTTGAGCTCTCATTGCCCCTATCATAGGCATCTTTAAATGGTTAAGGTGAAATTAAGGTCAATATGAGTTATATGTTTGACATACCATAACTGGAAATCTCATGTCCCTTGAGTACGAGGGCCGCTCCTCATGCTACTCAACTTTAGTTACCTGTAAGTTCTTGTCATTGAAAATACATGCATATCATAGAGAACCGCCAACGGGGTACACCTTGCAAATGATACAGGAGCTATCCCGTGATCAAAATGACAAGGCAAGCAGACAATGAGCATCTCAGCGATATTTTTATTTTCTATTTGCATAGGTTTTTATTGAGGATGCTTCATAGATTGCTCATTATGGTTATGGTGCAAGTTTCCACCATGATTAGGCATGGCTTAAGCTAGCGGCCCAGGAGTTTCTCTAACACATATATATAACTCCATGAACTCACAAGATCCCCTTTTAGTTCACACTAACGACATCCACAAACAAAAGAACATGATATCAACTGGATAAATATCGATAAGTGTTGAAAGCGTTCCCCGTGATAACACGGTTCTGCTAACTCCCAGCCTATAATTTGCAAGCATATAACTTTCATGGACAGTCACAATGGTTCAGGTTTATTAAGTGCAAGAAATAAAGTGTGCCATCAAGTTCGTGAGAGATTTACTAACTAACTTTCTCAAAACAAGCAAATAATTTATTTGGAAGAAAACAAGGCATAATGAATATGCACTGGATAGCAAATGATGCTAGTAGGTAGGTATGATGGACACTGTTGGCAATAATGGTTTCGGAGAGTTGGATGCACAAGTAGAGCTCATACTCAGTGCAAGTGAAGGCAAACAAGAGAAAAACATTCATAGGAAGGGAGCGACAAACAAGAGAGCAATAACTGTCATAATGATGCTTGCAACAAAACATGACTAACTATTGCATGAAAGTGATATGAGAACTCTGAGGCAAAATAAATCATCGAGGCTTACTGGCTATTGTTCAGTCATATGCATGCGTGAGCATGTGCCAAGTCGATTCACATGAAACATTCAGAGGAGGATACCACAATATCATACCAAGTTATGAATAGAACAATGCAAGCAAACATTCATATGCCATGCTACAAACTATTAGCAATCTGGAGCTAATCATAAGAGAGCAAGAACTACTAAGAATCCCTAAATAACATACACCTCACATGAACAAACTAAGCATGCTCACAATGATGAGTATATGTACAAAAATGACAACAAATAGAGTTTGTAACCAGCCTCTTACCACGCCTCAAGTTGTCTTAATCTTTTATTATTGCCCTTCACTTGTGTGACTTGAATAATAACATGAAACCAAACTCCACTGAGGACTGCTGAGCCCTGCAAATAACTTCACAAAACCAAAGAAGAACAATAAATATTTTTGGTGTTTTTGATTTTTAAAGCAAGCACACAAAGCAAAACCAAACAAAGCAAAATCTTTTTGAATTTTTATTTAAGGAAAACCAAAGCTAAAAAGCAAAGAAACAAACAAAGAGAACCAATGAAAATATTTTTAGTATTTTTGTGATTTAAGAAAACAGAAACAAGAACCAAAAAGAAAGCAAAATGATGGATATACAAAGAACCGACGAAACATGATATATAGATGAGTGTGAGGTCGGTATACCTCTCCCAAGCTTAGGCTTTTGGCCTAAGTGGGGCTCAACTCCATGGTGACCAAGAAGGTGCACCTACGTAGTACGACGAGGAGGCCCCTTCGTCCTGGTACGAGCTCGAGGACTCCCCTGTGTAGTGCACAGAGGGGTCGTATGAGGGCGCGTCCCCCTGATAGTGTATGTGGAAACCACGAATGCGTAGCTGCTCGTCCATCTCCTCCTTGGAGCGTGACCAAGGTCCTTGGGAAATACAGAACAAAGTCGTTTGGGGCAGAGGAATCTCTCTCTCTTCCCTGTCAGTGTCGTGAGAATGGCCACGGCAGATGCTGCAGTCGACAGCAAGTAGTAGAACGAGGGGCAAGGGCGGCCAGCCATCTGCGGGGCGAGATGACGATAGAGACACTAGGGTTTACCTAGGTTTGCCCCCCCGGAGGGTAAAGACCTACTCATGCTTGATTGTATTAATGAGAGAGTACAAGGGCGAGCTCGACGACTGGGCGGCGAGTGGCAGGGGGTGTATGATGGAACGTGTCCTCTATGCGTACCCTAGGGAGGTTTATATAGACTCACCTTCCTAGGGTTTACAGATCTACAACTGAATTAGTTAAGGATTCAGAGGGTACTTGACCTAATCCGACTGGGCCTAGCTACGCTTCTAGGCCTTCAGCTTCCAGTCGCCTGGCTCCTTGTTGGGTCTTGATCCGTCCCGTCTCCAGGCCACGCCGCAGCTTGGGCCAGTAGGAAACGTCCTGCTGGGTATACCCCATTAGGCATATCCCCATCAGTAGTCCCCGAGGCCATCGATTATTCGTCGCATGCGTTCTTGGCAGTCGGAGTATGCAGGTCCAATTTGGACGCCCAGTCGAATCGGCTGTGGACTCCCTGAATGAAAGAGGGAACTTGTTATCTTAGTCTCAATAACGGCAACCAATCGAATCGCAGCACGGCGAATGGGTCGGCAAATAGTCCAATCACTACTATGGTGATCGGTTGGCGGCATTAATCGCCAAAGCTGGCGAGTCGAGTAGACGAAGTTGGACCATCAGCGTTGGTCAAACTAGCCGTTGGGCAATCCAACGGTAATATCGGCGTAATCACCGCACGGTAACGGCTCCTCGAAAATGGTGGGTAGCAACCGCTATATAAGGAGAGTGAGCTGAAGAACGATCGCTCACACTTCCTCCGATCTCTCGAGCCTCCCCGTCTTCCATTCTTCCATAGCGACCAGAGCGACCTAGAGTGATCCATAACCTTAGTTCCTCTGATCGATGGCGCCTCCTACAGAACCGTGGTGGAGATCCAAATGCACAAAAGTGCTGTTGAAGTCATTCGAGGAGGCGGGGATCCTCTGCGCCGGGAGATGGCGCATCCCCGTGGCTGGAGAGGTGGTGCCAGACCCGCGCGATGGAGAATTCATCTACTTCACCAGCCACCTGGAGAGGGGCTCGGGTTCCCCACCTCCGTCTTCTTCCGCCGCTTCTGCGTGTATTACAACATCCAACTGTCTGACCTAGGACCACACAGCATCGAGTAACTCGCCATCTTCGTGGCGTTTTACGAGTTCTACCTAGGTTGCCGACCGTACTTCCCCCTGTGGAAAGATCTGTTCCATGGGAGAATCAGACGCGAGGAGGCAGGCGGCCCGATTCTAGCCGTAGGCGGCCTCACCTTTTAGCTGAAATCAAAGGCCTCCTTCTTCGACCTGATGCTACCAAAGAAGGCGGTGAACGAGTGGAAGAAACATTGGTTCTACGTGACCGAGTTGCCGCCAGACGACGAGGTGGCGCTTCCGATGTATTCCGCCGACCGGCCCGAGCCGCGTCGGATTCAAGTTGCCAAGCTTCTGCACGACCAGCGGATGGTGGTCGATGAAATGTCAATAAGATTCGAATCAAGAAAGACGGCCTCCAGACCATCAACCTCTACAACTGCTGGCTTGGGTGGCGGTTGGTTCCTTTGGCCAGCTGTGCCCACTGGATGTACGAATTCATGGGCAAAGACGACCCGACCAAGTCCTGCACCGCCGAGTGGCGGCTTAATGACTACACCTCCGCCTTGAAGAAAATCACCGACACGGAGTATGTTGACATAAAGGCCGAGATTCCCCCATACACCAGGAAGCGCAAGGCTCCACCAGTAAGTTTTTACTTCTTTGTTTGTTTTGCAGTCGCAGGTATGTAGTCATGGTTTTGCTAATCGTGTTTCTCCTTGCACTTGTTCCAAGTGGTGGAAGGTTGGCTTCCGCCTGCTGATGATGAGAACTCGAACGAGTCCGTGGAGGACGAGAGCGAGTCCTCGTCCGACTAGGGCATTATTGGAGGCGATGACGATGACGATGACAACGAAGACGACAATGAAGATGATGACGAGGCCGTGGCGGTCACCGCACCCATGGTCCATAAGACCCACAGGCAGCGACAACGCGAGCTCGAGGCTAAGGTCACGACAGGGGCAACAACGAAGTCCCCGAGCACACTTCGTGGTGCATGGACACGTTGTCAAAGAAGAAGTCACCACATAAGAAGAAGAAGTAGGCCAAGGCAAAGTCGCCTCGCCAGCCAGTAGCTCCAAGCTACCATGCGCTGAAGAGGATGAGGCCAGCGTGCAAGACAGCGATCAGCCGCCGCAGCCATGGTAGAAGGTGAAATTCTGCTGGCGTCGCTGTCGCCGCCCTTTGCCGCAGTCGCCGGTCTTGGGGCCGCTCCACTTGCAGGCGCCTCGCCACCGAGAGAAGCGCCTGCGGCGATTGCCACGGATCCTCCTGCAGCAGCTTCATCCTCGAGGAAGCCATCGGTGTCTTGGGCCTAGACCGTACTCGAGACGGGCCTCAGCCGGTCACTAGGGCCGGAACTGGAGAAGCGGCGCATGTTTGCACTGGCCTTCGCTTTATCCCAGTCGCCAAGTAAGTGTCTTTTGAAGTATTTCTTTGGGCGACTGATGTATGTTTGTCTGGTGAACTCGCTAATGACTCCGTGTTGCAGGACTGGTAAAGAAAATAGGGCACCCTCGGGCTAAGGTCCCATTGGGTTCCACGGGGTCGCAAGTCGATCCCTCGAAGAAGCAGAAAAGTGACGAGGTCGAGGCGCCTATGGAAGGCGCGAACAAGGCCAAGGGCGACGAGGTCATCTCAATTTTGGACGAGCCGGTCGGCACCCCAAGCAAGGCTTTGACTGGAGCGGATGCGGCCACAAAGGCCGTAGTGGACACGGAGTCACAGCGGAAGGAACCCACAGCGTCAGTCGGGGCGACAGGCCCATCTTCGAGTGCCACGGGAGCGGCGGTGGCAATGTTCCCTCGCTTTGTGGCGAGGGCCTCTACAACGAGTGCCTCGGCCCCATCAGGTCAGGTGACTGGTGTTGTGGGCTCAGAGGTCGAGCAACGTCGCAGACGCACACCTCTGGTCCTTTCGTCGGTGGACGCGCTCGAGCTCCACAACATGCTAGGTGCAACCCTCCAGGTATGTCCCAGTCCCCAGGATCTGGTCGCTGAATTTCAGAGGGCACATCCATAATGTTTTGTTGCCCAGTCCCCGAGTGGCTAGGCGCTGAATTTTAGCGGCTAGGCACTTAGGGATTTCTTCACTGTCCAGTCCTCGAGTGGCTAGTCGTTGAATTTCAGCGGTTAGGCACTTAGCAATTTCTTCGCAGATTTATCGTGGTTGTATAGGGGCTTCAGCGTGAGTCGGTGGAGCGATTGGCTGCCAAGGAGTGACTGGAGAAGGAGCTCCACTCCGTGTGAAGGACAAACGAACAGCTTCGGGCGACTGCTGGTAAAGGTTTGGTGTGCTTGTTGTGGAGTTTGTCTTTTGCTGATTTTGTACTTATAGATTTGTTGACATAGAGGTTAATGCGGCCGCGGTGGAGAAGGCCCGTGAGGGTATGGTCCCTGTGAGCGACCTGACGGCTGCTCAATCGTTCCTGAGCGCCATGGATAAGCGGGTCACCGACCTGGAGTGGGATCTCAAGAACGCATAGGCGGAGGCGACCTCAGCCAATGAGAGGGCCATGGCATCCATTGCTGCTGCCGCCGATGAGCGGAAGGTATCGGATGCCCTCGTCGCTGGGCTGCAGGACGAACTCTCTGGTCTGTAGGATTATGTTACGGGGATCTGTCGTCCTTTGATCTGTGCGCTCCTTGTTCTTCCAAACGACTGGCGAGTCCCCGAGCGTGCGGGTCGCCTTTTTTTTGGATCCTTTCTTACTGTGTGCTTGTGCTTTGCAGGGAAGATTCTTGATGATGAGCCGGAAGCGGAGTCGTAGGACACGCGGCAGTGTGTCACCACACTGGTGGATTTTGCCGCTCTGTCAGCGACTTGCATTCGCGCGTACCTTCAAGATATTTCGCCGACGGAGGTGATTCCCAGCGACCTCGTCAAGGTCTAGCGCTACCTGGAGAAGGCTCCGACGGTTGTTGACTTTATGTCGCGGTCGGCCTTCCGCCGTGGTGCTGCCACTGTGCTAAGCCTTGGGCTCGCGCACTTCCCCAATGACTTCGATCTTGTCGACGTCACCAGCGGGTACCCTTCATCGACGAGCACGGTCGAGATCTCCGACGTTCTGAAGCTGACCGAGCGGGCTGCGGTTTACTCCGACCGGGTGTTGGCGATGGGTGATCTTCTTCCGTACCAGGAAACAATCGTTGCCCCGAACGACCCCGATCCGGTGAGCCGCGACTTCAAGGTGGAGCAACCGTTTTGAGTGGTCATGGCGGGCGCTCTGACAATGTACCCCTCGAACCCATGGGTTCCCTTCATCCGTGTTCGCGGGAGTGGTGGTGTATCGTCGTTGAGGCCTGGGGAGTAAATTAGTTTGCCGAGTGGGGTTAGTTGTAAAAGCGATGTAACTGCCCTTGGAAGCGAACAAGTTTTTGCTGCCGTAAGGAATGCATTGATGCTTTTGTTAATGTTTGATTTGATTGTGACTTGTTGGGTTGTGCGAGTCCCCAAGCGCGTCCGCCCTTTGGTGGGGTTTACCTACTTTTTATGTGTATGTTTGTTTTTATGCCGTTTAGACAGCTAAGGTTGACTCGCCGTGGCTTGAGGAGGCAGTCGCGTGGCGACCCCAAGGGGTGCTGGACGAGGTTTAATCTCGTCAATGCCCATTGTTATGGACTTGGGTTTTGGAGAAGATGGGGATGCTAGAGATTGCGGAACTGTTAGCAAACAAGCAACACGGGGACACGAGGTTTACCCAGGTTCAGGGCCCGGAGGGAAAACCCTACACCTGCTTGTCTGCTCTGATTATGATGGAACCGAAGGTTACAGGGGTGCGCAGATGCAATCTGGCGTGGAGGTGTGTATGCGGTGGTATGAGAGTTGTAAGAGAGACTCCTCGTCGTGCCCTCCTGGCCTTTATATAGATATAGGCAGGTCCCAGGAACAGATCGAGTCGGTTACACGTTTTAGGGTTTACCCCTTTGAATTTCCTATCTACTCTAGTCTTGCTGTCCAAGGATCCGAAGGCGTCATGGTCCTTGGCCACCCGAAAGTCTTCATGGGCCGACGTATATTTGCCGTGGGCCTTCCTTGGGATGGACTAGGTATGCTGAGGTCGTGTATGCACGGGGTATAACCATGTCAGTAGCCCCCGAGTGTTCAGTCGAATCGTAGATTCGGCTGAGGACTCTTCAATCCTTCGGGTGCAACTCTGTCTTTTAAGAGAATGTGTAGGGATTGTTGATGCGTGTGCGTGACTCTCCCGACGGATCAGGGTCAATTAACTGTCTTAGGACAAAACAACACGATCTTCTTCAGGTTCGAGTCCCTCGACTCGAACCCGGAACATATGCTGGCGTAATTCGACTCAGGCCGCGGAGGACTTACAGGAGTGGAATTCTAGTGAATTTAAATGATGTACCCAACGCATCCGTCGGGATTTTTCATCGCGCCTCCTGGCACGGATTTACTAGCAGAGCGCAGTCATGTGCGTTACCAGGCCATCAGATGGTATCTGTAGGTCTTATCTTTGCGTCGCAGACGCAACATCCGAATGTTTATCACCGCGGAGGTGTTTCGGGTGGCCAAGGAGGATGATACTCACTTAGCGTTAATTGGGGCAGAGTTGCCAAAAAGTTTTTGTATGCTGATCCGAAGGATCGCAGTCGAAGAATTCATAGGGTGCGCGACCAGCGCTCCCTATGGGAGTAGCCCCCGAGTGTCTGTTCGAGTCGTAGACTCGAGCAGAGACTTTAATTCATCCATTGTTTAGCTTCAGGTCCGTAGGACACAAATTTTTCGAATTCTTGAATCCATTCTCCCTATGGGAGTAGCCCCCGAGTCCGTAGTGGAGTCACAGACTCGACGTAGGACTCAAAGAAATCAGTTCAATGCTGTAGTGTTTTGTTCATTTTCGGGTGCGGCCAGCGCTCCTGATAGGAGTAGCCCCCGAGTAGTTAGTCGAATCGTAGATTCGAGTGAGTACTATTAGTTGTGTAGCCGAAAAATTGTAACCGTTGCTAGTATAGCTTTTGATGACGTCAGTGCTGACAATCGGTGACCTCAAGCGTCTGCTGCGCCAGAGATAACATGACTGGACGAACATGGGTCCCACCTTCTGACCTTGAGTTGACCGGTCACGCGCGGCGTGGAGATAATTACGGCATCGCCTCGATTTTTGCGCGTAGTCGACGACGTGCGCGCGATGGTTCACTACTGGGCTTACACGTGGACGGTCAGATCTTGCAGTTGGCGGTAGGTCTTCCCGATGGATGGTCGTCGTGCATCGTCTTCATCCTTATAATCATTGGGGAAAAGTTAATCTATTTTCATCGCAGCCATTCGTGTTTCACTGCTCCCATTTTCTCTGAGCTTTCTTGCTGCACGCTGGAATATCCTCGAACATTTCCTTCGTTGATCCTACGTTCTCGATGCCAACGCCGCCGCACCGCTATGGGGAAGCCCAAGAAGTCCTCTTCCGCGGTTGGCACCAGTGCTGCTGGTGGCAAGAAAGGTTCGACAGATGCCCGTGTCACCGACGGTGGCTGGCGACGATCGGAGATGCGGGAGAGTGATCTCCGCAAGCTCCATGAGCGGGGCTTGATCCCACAGGATAGGGAGGCCGTCAAGCTCCCTGGCAACGAGGTAATTCCCCGTCCCCCTGCTGGGTTTCAGGTTATGTTCCTCGCATTTGTTCTTCGAGGCTTTTCCTTCCCAGTCCACAATTTCCTTCGTGGGCTCCTTTTCCTTTACGGCATCCAGCTGCATCATCTTTCCCCCAACTCTCTTCTTCACATTGCTTGTTTCATCACTTTCTGCGAGTGCTGGCTCGGTATCGAGCCGCACTTTGGCCTCTTCTGGAAAATCTATTCCGTGAAGAGGCAATCTGGTTCTGATGGTGTCTATCCCATTGGGGGTTGCATCATTTCCCTTCGATCCAATCTTCTTTTTTCTCCTTTTATATGTCCGAATCTGTCCAGTAGTGGCGGAGGCGATGGTTTTACATCCGCGACTCCACGGTGGCTGGGCAGGATTTTGGTCTTGCTCCTTTTGACCCCTCCTAGAAAATCGAGCCGAAAAGGTCCTGGAAAAACCAGATCTTGGATGTCGAGGTGGCTGAGATTGAAGGGCTCTATCGCCGGGTGGAGGATCTTCAATTGACTCCAGAGAAGGAGGTGAATGGTGTGGACATCATCCGCACCTTTCTCAAACGTCGGGTGCAACCACTCCAGGCTAGGGAGCACCCGATGTTCCTTTATTCGGGTCGCCGTGATCCGACTAGGGTTTCGGCTGAGGAATTCTCCAGGGAGATCTTGACGGGGTCCTTCGCCCGCTATTGAAGTATAAGGCTGGAGAGGACCTTCCGGGGAAGTCACTGACTTCTCCGTTCTCCGCTTCTCTTCCGGTTCCGCAGGTGTAGAGCTTGGATATGCGCGTAGCGCTATTTTTCGACTGTGCTTTACTTGTTATTTATTTGTCTGCTGACAAATTTGCTTCTTTTGCGCAGGAGTTCAAGGTTCTGGGCATGTCGCCGCTTCCCGAATTGTTTCCGGATGCACCGGACAATGAAGTGGTGGACTCCATGTCTGAGCTTCTATCAGCGCGGTCGCCGGCCGAAGAGGCCATCGATTCGAGCGAGGATCATACTCGCAAGAGGACGAGGAACTCCGGCGAATCATTGGATGCCTCGACTCCGCCTATGCCTAGGAACCCGCTGTGCCTGGAGCGTCACAATGATGGGCATGGGGACTCTTCTTCTCCGATTCCTGCCGTTCCCGTGCGGGCTGTGGCACCGCACCCACTGGCGAAGTGGAAGAAGGAAGAGAAGAAGGAAGAAAAGAAGGAAGAGAAGAAGGGTAGGAAGACCCCGCCTGTCTTTGACTTGAGAGCGATCTCGACTCGTAAGTTTCCTCAGTCTGTTTTTGCTTTCTCTTGTCTGTTTGTTTTTGAGCTTTGCTGATATTTCTTTTGTAGCCACTCCTCTGACATCTCCTCCAGCGATGGCGCTCGAGAGATCGTGGGGGAGTCGAAGGTTATGCCTCCTTCTCCTCAGACGATGGCCACCTCTGAGGGCGCTGCTCCGGGGTCTTCTCCACAGGAGGCTTTGGTGCTGTTCCCTCAGAAGACTGCGGGCGAAACTTCGGAGTCGCCGTTTATCCATGTAAGTAATTCTGTTTTCTGCCACGGGGGGAGCGCTCGAGCCTTTTCGGATGATCTGTTGATCATTCTTTTCTTCCCACCTCGGGGGGAGTCCCCGAGCATCTGTAGGGTACTTTGTTGTTCATTTTACCTTCGAGTCTCGGGGGGGAGCCCCCGAGCGTTTTTCGCATGTGTACCTTGTTGTTTCTCGTTATTTTGGGTGTAGCCCCCGAGCCGCTCTTTTGACCTGTGGTTCTTTTTTCAGCCTTTTGTGCAAGGTGCCAACCAGCTGGTGCAGCAGCACCTGGCATTGGAGGCCAGCTTCAAACAGCTTCAAGGTATTCTTACGACTTGTTCTTTTGCTTCATCTTGTATTTTGTCCTTCGGTCCGATAGGTGTGTTGCTTGACTACAAAGGACCACAACGCCTCTCTCTGTGAGATTGATGCTCTCAAAAAGAGCCTTGGTCAAGCGGAGAAGAAGGCCGAGGTCGCGTTGGTGCGAAGGAACGCGTCGAGCTGGAGTTAGCCAATGCGACCGAGGCCAGGGAGCGCCTTCAGCAGGAGGCCAGGGACCGCGAGGAGCAGCTCGCCACTGCCATGGCTTCGCGCGAGAAAGAGGTAACCTACAAGCTGATGGCAGCTGCCAAGGCTGTTTCGGGTGCGTTTCTTTGCCTTCTCCTTTCGGCTTCCTTGTCTTTCCTTGTAGTGTTTTATTTATGCTGCTTCCTTTTGTTGCCTTAGATGCCGCGGGCATCGAGTTTGATCGCGGTGCTCTGGAGCATAGGAGCGCTCTGGATGATGCTACTGCGACGGTCGAAGACCGCTGCAGCACCGTTATCAGCTCGCTTGCCAAGGCCAAGGAGGTCCTTGGGCGCTTCTACAAGGAGCTCGTCCCCAAGGGCGTTGCCCTCGAAGATGTCGATGCCTTGGCGGAGGCGCTGTCTGCCGAGGGCATCAGCGCATCCGTCGGGCTGGCAATGTCCTTGGCGGCTGGAGCGGAGCTGGACCTTCCTCAGGTCACCTCCCGGATGCCGACAGCTGCTGATGGATCCGAGGTAGCCTTCTCCACCTATGCTACTCGCTGTAAGCGTCATGGGCCAAAGATGATTGATCTGCTGGCCGAGTACGCGCTAAGGCAGCAGGGGAAGCCAAGGCGAGGCAGTCCGGCTCCGAGGCTACTCAGGGTGCCGCTTCGTAGGCGTTGTAGTTGTAGGATAGTTTTAGCTTCTTTTGTTGTAATTATTTTGATGAACGTTCCTTGTGCCACATAGTGGATTTTGCTGCACGTAATGAATTTGATAAGTTCCGTGCTCTTTCATCTGCTTATTCATGCCTTTGTCTTCTGTTACTCTAGGGTCCTTCGGGTGATGATCCCGTTGACACTTCGTCTCCGGCACAGCTGCGGCCATCCCTGGATGGTGCGTCGCAGCTTGTGTTTCTTTGAGATCGTATCCGTAGCCTCGAGAAAGAGTTGCTTGGGGTGCGTGGCCACGCTGATGTTTGGAAATCCAAAGCGGATCGAGGCACTACCAGAGAGGAGTACTTGATAGCGGAGTTGTGTCGTCTGGCTGAACAGCTTGAATGTGAGTTTTTCGAGCTGCTGCTCATTGTTTCGGATGTGCATGTTGGCCTTTCGCCTTAATCTTGAGAGTACTGCAGGTGCTAACCTTTCTCCGAGGGAGGAAAAGGAGCGTGTTGCTGTTCGGATCAATTGATTGACTCAGCAAGACATGGAGGCCGGCGGGTTTTTCTAGATGGACCGTGATCGTGCCTTGGTCCTTGCGACAGTGCAGGATCGTGTCCACCAGGTATCGCGGGTGCTGCGTCAAGTGAAGTCTTCGCTGGCATCGGTTCTGCATGTGATGTTCCTGCTGGATGATGCACCGTCAACTCTCTCTGGCCTGCTGTCGAAGTTTCGAAGTGTGCATCGTGTCAGGGACCTGGCGCGGCATCAGCTCGTCGTGGGGGTGAAGGCTGCGCTCTCCCTTGTGCGGTTACATTGTCCTGATGTAGATCTGTCTGCTGTAGAGGCTGGGCCACCTCTTCGGCCAGATGGTGGCGAGTGGGATATGCGTCCACAATATGCGGTTGTAAGGCAGTATGCTGAGCAGATCGTAGATCTGTTTGAGCAGCGTGCTCAGGTTATTCTTCAGAATAGGTAGTACCTGTAAAAAAGATAGATGTAAAATTTGTATATATTTGACAGGGCGTGTTGTGCCCTTTGTTGTAAGGGTTTGGTTATTGTTTTAGTACGTAGTGCTTTGTTTGTATATGTGCCCTTTTCTTTAGCCTGACGTGATCAGCTACTCAGGTGTACATGTGGTATCCTCAGTCGACGAAGTCGTGAGGTGGGGGGAGCCCCCGAGTGCGTTTGTGGCATGAAGTAAAATGCGAAATAGTAAACAAAAAATTTGGGGCGAGGAACTTAGCTTTATCCATATCGTAATGGAGGAGGTACATTGTTCGGCTGAGTAGCCTTGGCTGAATAGCCTTATTGAAAGAAAAAGAGGGGGGTAGCTAGGGGTAGAACCGTCACAGCTATGCGACGTTCCATGTGTTGGAGTATGCGACTCCAGACTCCACGTGCTTGAGGCGATAGGCGCCACCTAGGATGACTTCGGTGATGATGTAGGGTCCTTCCCATGGTGACTCAAATTTCTTTGGTCGCTCTTGCTTGAGTCGTAGGACCAGGTCTCCTTCGACGAAGGACCTTGGGCGCAGCCGTCGGCTGTGGTAGTTGCGGAGGCTGTGTTGGTACACCGCTGGTTGAGCCGCTACTATGTCGCGTGCTTCGTCGAGTGTATTGATGGCATCTTCGAGTGCAGCCGTCGATTCGGCTTTGCTGTAAGCAACGACCCGTGGGGCCTTGTGGCGTACTTCTGCTGGTAGCACGGCTTCGGCTCCGTGTACCATGAAGAAAGGCGTGTAGCCGGTTGAGCTGTTTGGCGTTGTGCGTAGGCTCCACAGGACCGAAGGTAGCTCTCATGTCCAGACACCCGCGAGTCACTCGAGTGGGCTCATTAGGCGCTTCTTGATGCCAACACCGACGAGGCTGTTGGCCTTTTCCACCTGCCCATTTGTTTGCGGGTGCGCCACAGAGGCGTATGTGATGTTGATTCCGAGGTCTTCGCAGAAGTCCTGGAATTCTTTGGAGATGAAGTTCGACCCATTGTCGGTGATGATGCTGTGCGGCACGCCGAACCTGTAGACAATGGATTCAAAGAACTTGATGGCAGTTTTGGACTTTTGGTTAGTGACTGGCATGGCCTCAATCCACTTGGTGAATTTGTCGACTGCGACCAGGAGATAGACGTGACCTCCTTTCGAGGACCTTGGTAGCTTGCCAATCATGTCGAGGCCCCACTGGGCGAAGGGCCAGGCCAAAGGTATGGGCCTGAGTTCTGATCCGGGTGCGTGTGGTTTGTCAGCGAACCTTTGGCACCCGTTGCATCTTCGGACGATGTCCTTGGCGGTGTTCATGGCTGTTGGCCAGTAGAATCCAGCTCGTAGAGCTTTGTCGACAAGGGAGCGACTGCCCACGTGATGGCCGTAGATGCCCTCGTGGATGTCTTGGAGGATGGTTTTTCCGTCACCGATGGTAACGCACCTTTGGAGTACACCCGAAATGCTGCGCTTGTACAGCTCGCCATTGATGATGGTGAGAAGGCCTTTGACCGGCGAGATATGCGCCAGGCATCTGTCGGGCTATCAGGAAGCTCGCCGTCTATCAGGTGCTTGAGGTATGGTTGCATCCAAGTTTCTTCGACTGCCATGACCTGCATCAGGTTGACCACGGCGACCTCTGTGTCAAGCTTTTCGGGTCCTTCCTGTCCCTCGGGTAGCGCATCCCCCGAGTGCTCTGCTTCTTCGGGTGATCCCTTTGGGAATTTTCGCTTGATGGATGGCACGCAGATCTGTTCGAGGAACACGCCTGGTGGCACCCGTGCATAGGTGGAGCCGATGTTGGCGAGTCTATCAACCTCCTCGTTGCTCTCTCTCCCAACGCGCCAAAGTTCGCAGCCGTCAAATTCTCCCTCGAGTGAGTTGTAGAGTGCGCGGTACGCAATCATGTTTTCGGCGTGTGCGTCGCACTCATTCATCGTCTGCTAGACGACAAGGGTCGAGTCTCCGTAGATGACTAGGCGCGTTGCACCGCAGATCTTTTCCATCCTCATGCCGTGGATGAGGGCCTCGTATTCTGCCTCGTTGTTGGAAGCTCGAAACTTCATCCGGAGGACGTACTTCATCTGATCGCCCTGCAGGGAGGACAGTATGACCCAGGCTCCTGCTCCGGCTTCACGCTTGGAGCCGTTGAAGTGCATCGTGCATGACTGTGTCATGTCTGGGATGTCTGGCAGCTGCAGCTCCATCCAGTGTACAAGGAAGTCTGGGAGGACTTGAGACTTGATCGCGTGGCGTTTCTCATAGACGATGTCTAGAGGTGACAGCTCGATGCCCCACAGGGCCACCCGTTCTGTGGCCTCTGGATTGTTTAGGATACTATTCAGGGGTGCCTCGTTGACTACCATCACATGGTGCTCCTGGAAGTAATGGCTCAGCCGACGAGCCATCATGAACACGCCGTAGGCGAGTTTCTGGTAGTGAGGGTACCTCTGCTTTGTCAGAGTCAATACCTCGCTGAGGTAGCAGATTGGGCATTGGACCCCATGGGTCTTGCCTTCTTCAGGTCGCTCGACCACCAGTACGGTGCTTACCACCTAGTGTGTAGCTGCTATGTACAGCAGTAGAGGCTCGCGTTCTTTTGGAGTAACCAAGACGGGCGAGGTAGAGAGCAGCCGCTTTATATCTTCGAATGCATCATCCGCTTCAGGCGTTCACTCGAATTTGTCTGCCTTGCGTAGCAGCTGGTAAAATAGCAGGGCTTTATCGCCCATGCGGCTGATGAACCTGCTCAATGCCACGATTCGTCCTGCAAGCTGCTGGACACCCTTGAGGTTCTTCGGCTTCGCCATGGCCATTATGGCCCGGATTTTCTTCGGGTTCGCCTCGATCCCTTGCTGGGAGATGAAGTAACCAAGCAGCTGGCTAGCTGGGACGCCGAAGGCGCACTTTTTAGGGTTAAGCATGATCCTGTAGCGGTCGAGATTATCGAACATCTCGCGGAGATCGTCGATGAGTGTTCTTGCCTCCCTGGTTTTGATGACTATGTCGTCGATATAGACTTGGATATTGCGACCGATCTGGTCCTTCAGGCATGCCTGCATGCACCGCTGGTATGTGGCACCTGCATTCTTTAGACCGAAGGGCATTGTGTTGTAGCAGAACACTCTGAACAGTGTGATGAATGCCGTTTTCTCCTGATCTTCGACCTTTAGTCGAATCTGGTTGTAGCCTGAGTAGGCATCGAGGAAGGAGAGATTCTCGCATCCTGCAGTTGAATCGATGATCTGATTGATCCAAGGGAGAGGGAAGTGGTCCTTCGGGCAGTGTTTGTTTAGCGATGTAAAGTCCACGCACATCCGTAGGATGTCCGTGTCCTTTTTGGGGACCATTACAGTGTTGGCGAGCCACTCGCTCTCCTTGATCTCCCTGATGAAGTTTGCGTCGAGCAGTCTGTTGACTTCGACTCCGATTGCTTCGGCCCGTGGTTCAGACAGTCGTCGGATGGACTGCTTGACGGGCTTGGCATCTAGAAAGACATTGAGTGCATGCTCGGCGAATTCCCTGGGAAATCCTGGCATGTCCGCAAGACACCAGGCGAAAATTTCCCAGCGCTCGCGGAGGAATTCGACGAGCGCGCTTTCCTATGCGGAGCTAAGATCGTTGGCGATCAGAGCCATCTTGGAGGCGTCTATCGGGTGGACCTGCACCTTCTTTATGTTGACGGTGGAGTCGAAGGACATATCTGGTGCGTTCTGTCGTGCGATTGGTGGTGCCCCATTGTCCGTCACCTCGGGGAGCCTTACGAGCTCCTCTTGCATGCCGAATGACTGGGAGATTCTGTTGAAGTCCCTGTCGCAGTGGTCCGATCAGGTGAAGCTTCCGTGGACCGTGATGACGCCCATGGGTCCTGGCATCTTGAGTAGCAGGTACGCGTAGTGAGGTACTGCCAGGAACCTTGCGAATGCTACATGCCCGAGGATGGCGTGGTATTGTGATGGCCAGTCCACCACTTCGAACTCGAGCCGCTCGCATAGGAAGTTATCCGGCTTGCCAAAGATGATGTCGAGCCATATCTTTCCCAGGGGGGAAATATTCCCTTTCCTAGGACGATGCCATGGAACGTTGTGTCTGATTGTTCCAGGCTGCATAGAGGGATCCGCATTGCCGCTAGGGTGCTGGAGAACATCAGGTTGATGCCGCTGCCGCCGTCCATGAAGACGCGGCTCATCTCGAACCCTCCGATCTGCGCCTCGAGCACCAGGGCAGCATGACCTGGGCGAGGGACTTGGCAGGGGTGATCCGAACGGCTGAACATGATGCAGGACTCTGATCCGCTGAGGTACTCAGGGATGGCGGATGGAGCTGTCATAGCCAGGTTGATCTGGCGGGTGATTTTCTTCTGCACCCTATTCGTTGGGCGCCCTTTTTGTATCATCAGTGCTCCTTTCGGCGGGGGGTACCCGTGCCCACCGTTATTCTGTGCGGGTGCGATTGGGTGGTTCGGGCCTCCTGCAGGTGGCGGTGGAGGATCTCCATGCGCGATCTCGCCTGGTGCGGGTGCGTTCCCGAATCCAGGGTTTGGCGCTTGCTGCCTCATCTAAGCCATTCTTTCGCTGAGTTTCTGGAACTCATGGCAGTCCTTGAGCATGTGGCTTGCCTTCTTCATACCATCCTGCTTGTCGATGTAGAAGTGGATGGTGCATGGACCCGACAGTTTTTCGTATGCTGAGGGTCCGTCATCGCGACCACGGAGCTGCCATGACTGTGTTGGGCGTCCTCCATCGGAAATTGCCTCCGCGGTATCCGCCGCTGTTGCGGTTGCCATCGCTGCGGCGGTCGGCGTAGCCAGCCGCGACCATGTCGGGTCCATCGCGATCGTCGTAGATGCACGATCTCCTCTTGCTACGGCGTTCGCGCCGCCGGCTGTAATTGTCCTCTTCCTCCGAGTGCACTTGGTGGACGGAGTCCTCGCCGTCGGCCCACCTGTTGGCGATGTCCATGAGGTGGTCGAGCGTCTTGGGCTTGACGCGCCCAAGTTTTACTTTGAAGTCCTGGCGCTTGGCGCCGGACTTGAAGGAGTTGATAGCCCTCTCTTCGGAGATGTGCGCCGTGGAGTTCTTGGTGTTGGACCAGCGCAGTATGTACGAGCGAATGGATTCGCCCGTTTGTTGAGTGCAGGCTCGCAACTCCCTGATCGTGGCAGGCCTCTTGCTGGTGCCTTTGAAGTTTCGGACGAAACTGTACGCCAGCTCCTCCCAACTTCAGATGGATCCTGAGGATATGCTGCTTAGCCAGATCCGAGCTACGCTTGTCAGCTGCAGCTGAAGGCATTGCATGTCGGTTTCCCTGCTTCCTCCGTGCAGCTTGACGGACGACAAGTGGTCGCTGAGCCACGCCTTGGGGTCCTGTGTGCCGTCGAACTTCGGAGTGTCCGAAGGGAGCTTGAAGTTTCGCGGCATCCTTGTCCGTCAGACGGATCTGCTGAAGCATCGAGCTCCGCAGAGTTCGCCTTTGTCTTCATACATCTCGGATTCAGACGAGCATACGCGCTTGGCGCGCGCTTTGTCGATCTTACACTGCGTTAGCTCGTTTCGAGCGTCATAGTCGCGGCTATGACGACGCGAGCTCTTATGCCTTCGAGGAAGGTCGTGCTCTTCGTCCTCGGATGAGGGTGTGGGGCTGTGGTTGAACCTGACCGCCGCCTTCTTTTTTGGCTCCACATGAGCCTCTCCGTGGAGCGCAGCTCCAACGAGTCCGAGTCCGGTAACCGCGGACTAGTGCATGGCCCTCTTCGGGTCCCCCTCCGGAGGTGGGTGGGACACGAGGTACGCGGTGGCTGCCATGATCGCGGCTTGCGGCGTCTTCAGAATGACATTGCCATCAGCGTCCATCTCCATGAAGGATGCGTTAAGGGCTCGGGTCACCTCGCAACTCTCTTTAGGGTCCATGTTATCCATCCGAGAACGGTGCTTGTTGCCGTTGTTGCCGTGCGAGCTGGAGCCAATGCCCATGGCGGAGAGCGCAGCTCGTCGCGCACTGGACTCCGAAGCTGCTTGCTTGCGTTTGTCAAGCACTTCCTGCATCTTGATCTGCTTCTTGTGCTCCTCGATGAGGAGCATGTGGTATGCCATCAGCAGATCTCGTGAGGCGTCAATAGGCAGGATGTTGTTGCCTGCCACGGCCTCGCGTGCTTGAGACCATCCCTCCTCGTTGAGGTGGATGACTCGATTATTGTTGTTCCCGTTGGGTGGGGCGGACCGGCTTCTTCTGTTTCCACCGTTTCCGCCCTGCGGGTTGGGTTGTGGATTGTGTTCCCGATCCTGGATGACTGCGGCGCACTGGTAGCGCTCGTAGATCGGCTTGCTACTGCCGCAGCTTTCGGATCCGGAAGCGTAGGTCCCTTCGTCCGATGGTGGATCGCACAGATCGGAGTTGCAGCTGCTGCTGTCATAGGACTCGTCTTTCGAAGATGATGTGCGTAGCACAGTGTGTGGAGTCCACGAGGCGGGCCTGATCGATGGCAGGGGCACCCGCTCTGGAAGGAGGAGGGTGCCAGTCTGCCCCACGTGGAAGCAGAAGCTCCCGAACAGGATCTCGAGTCCATCGCCAACGGGCCCGAAGTCCTTCATGGTGGCCGTTGAGTGGGCAGTGAAGTCGAAGGTGCCGAAGAGGAGATGACTCTCCGTCGCCACGGAGTTGTAGATCGCTCGAGTTGGGACCGTCACGATCGCACAATCAGCGTCCCCAGTTCCCACAGACGGCGCCAATTGACGAGGTTTAATCTCGTCAATGCCCATTGTTATGGACTTGGGTTTTGGAGAAGATGGGGATGCTGGAGATCGTGGAACGGTTAGCAAACAAGCAACACGGGAACACGAGGATTACCCAGGTTTAGGCCCCCGGAGGGAAAACCCTACTCCTTCTTGTCTGCTCTGATTATGATGGAACCGAAGGTTACATGGGTGCGCAGATGCAATCTGGCATGGAGGTGTGTATGCGGTAGTATGAGAGATTGTAAGAGAGACTCCTCGTCGTGCCCTCCTGGCCTTTATATAGATATAGGCAGGTCCCAGGCATAGATCGAGTAGGTTACAGGTTTTAGGGTTTACCCCTTTGAATTTCCTATCTACTCTAGTCTTGCTCTCCAAGGATCCGAAGGCGTCATGGGCCTTGGCCACCCGAAAGTCTTCATGGGCCGACGTATATTTGCCGTGGGCCTTCCTTGGGCTGGACTAGGTATGCTGAGGTCGTGTACCCCCGGGTATAACCATGTCTGTGCTCTATACTTAGCCGTTTTCCTGGGCGCGAACGGGGTCGGGTGGCCGAGTCCCCGAGCGTGGTACTTGGCTGTTCTAGTCGCATGCCCAAGGTAGGTGAGTACAAGGCGCGTTCTATTAAGCGCCTCACTCCACCTAAACTGTAGGATTAGTCGCGTGGCGGGTCCAAGACGCGCTCTTGTACTTGGCGTTTTCCCTAGTCGCTCGGGTTTGGACTGGCGTCAGTCCCCGGGCGTGGTACTTGGCTGTTCGAGTCGCTGCGCCAAGGATGTGGAGGACTGGGTCACTGTTGGAAGAGAATGCGGTCGTCTTGGCTTGGAAAGCCAGTCGAGCGGGGCGACTCCGATGGGGCTCCGGGTTGGCGTTTTTATGGACGATATGAGGCCCGAAATTTTCCGGTGCCCTCGTATCGCACTACTTGGCCGTGCCTGTGGCGTGACCAAGGGTTGACTTCCGCGAGTAGCATAGAGCTGTTATTACGAGTGCGAGTGGGACAAGATATAGAGAGTGGACACAATTTGTGTGAATCGATCTTCTTTTATTTCATAGCGGGTAGGGAGTACATGTTTGGAGTTCTAGGATTAGAACTTCCATAGGAGGTTTACATTCCACAGCCGCTTGACGTCGAGTTTTCCATCGCCTCGGACGTCGACGAGGTAGTAGGCGTCGTTGCCCAGGACTCGCCCGATGGCGAACGGTCCCTCCCAAGGGGGAGAGAGCTTGTGCATGCCCTTCTTGTCCTGGATCAGTCGCAGGACCAGGTCGCCTTCCTGGAAGGTGCAAGTCCGGACTCGGCGGCTGTGGTAGCGGTGAAGTCCTTGTTGGTAGATGGCGGTGCAGGAGCGAGCTAGGTCGCGTGCTTTGTCGAGCTGGTCGACCCCGTCCTGGCGTGAGAGCTCGTTGTCGGCCTCCGCGTAGTTGACCACTCGAGGCGAGACAGCGTTGGCGTCGTACACCATGAAGAAGGGGGTGAACCCTGTTAACATGTTGACGGAGGTGCGAATGCCCCAGATGACGGAGGGGACCTTGTCGACCCAGCACCCCGGAGTTTGCTCGAGGGGAACTTGGAGTCGCGGCTTTAGGCCGTGGAGGATGCTCTGGTTGGCTCGTTCCGCCTGGCCGTTGGACTCCGGGTGGGCGACTGAGGAAAGGTCGAGTCGTATGTTGTGCTCCTCGCAAAATTCAGCCATGGCTCCTTTGGCGAAGTTGGTGCCGTTGTCCGCGATGATGCTGTGCAGGAACCCGTAGAGATAGATAAGCTCGCGTAGGAACTTGGTGGCGGTCTTCCCGTCGCACTTGAGGACTGGCTTGGCCTCCACCCACTTTGTGAATTTGTCAACTGCGACTAAAATGTGGGTGAAGCCAGAGGGGGCCTTCTTGAACGGGCCCACCATGTCCATGCCCAACACGGCGAATGTACAGGTGATGGGGATGGCCTTGAGCACCAAGCTCGGGACGTGAGTCTGGTTGGCATACTTCTGGCACCCAACGTAGCGTTGGACGATGCCGACCGCGTCGGCGTGTGTAGTGAGCCAGTAGAAGCCATGTCGCATGGCCTTAGCAAGTAGGGACCGAGTGCTAGATTGGTGCCCGCAATCGCCGGCGTGGATGTCTTGGAGGATTTTGCGACCTTCCACGGGTTGTATGCAGCGTTGGAACACGCCGGTCACACTGCGCTTGTGGAGCTCGCCGTTGATGATGGCGAAGGATTTGAAGCGACATACTATCATCCAGGCCTTGGTATCATCTGCGGGTAGGGTCCCTCCCTCCATTTAGGCGACATATGGCATGGTCCAGTCGCTTGGCTCCGCGATTAGGGCGACCACTGCTTGTTCTGGTTTGCAGAGGTATTCCAATGTCGATCTCCCTCGGGGGAGAGATATATGGCTTGGTGATGGTGTCGAGGAAGACGCCGGAGGGTGGCGTGAGGAGAGCCAAGCCGATGCCGGAGAGGGAATCGGCCTCCTCGTTCTTGCGCCGGTCGATCCACTCGACGGAGTAGCCGGCGAAGTGCCCCCCTAGCTAGTCCACTGCTTGGCGGTATGATGCCATGGTGGGGGAGACGGCGTCTCAGGTATCGGCGACCTGCCCAGCGACCAGGTCAGAGTCGCCGTAGCAGTGCAGGCAGTTGATGTTCATCTCCTTGGCTGCTCGCATGCCGTGGAGGAGGGCCTCATACTCGGCCATGATGTTGGTGCAGGGGGTGAAGTCGAGGTACAGGATGTAGCGCAGCTTGTCACCTTTGGGAGACGTGAGGACGATCCCTGCTGCAGCACCATCTGCGTTCTTGTAGACGTCGAAGTGCAGAATTAGTAGTGGAGGTATGATAGCTTCTCCGGCTACTGCGCCTCCTCCCAATCGGCGAGGAAGTCTGCCAGGTACTGTGACTTGATTGCCTTGCGCGGCTCGTACTTGATGTTCTGGACGCCGATCTCGACTGCCCACTTGGCGACTCGCCCAGTCGCCTCGCGGTTGTGGATGATGTCCTGCAACGGCGTTGAGGAGATGACCGTGATTGGGTGCTCCTGGAAGTAGTGCGGGAGTGGCCGCTGGGCTCGGAAGACCGCGTATACCAGTTTCTGGTACTGCGGGTAGAGCTGGCTCGACTCGGTGAGGACTTCGCTGATGTAGTAGACGAGTCACTGCACCGGGTGCTCCTTGCCCTCTTATGGTCGCTCTACGACCATGACGGCACTGACGACTCGCTCGGAAGCCGCAACGTAGATGAGCATGGGCTCCTTTTCGACAGGGGCGACGAGTAGCAGGGCCGCGAGTAGCACTTCCTCAAGTGCGTGGAGCGCATCGTCTGCCTCCTTGTCCCACTGGAACGTGGGGTTCTTGCGCATCAGGCGGTAGAGGGGCATTGCCTTCTCGCCTAGTCGAGGGATGAAGCGACTGAGAGCCACGACTCGCCCTGCCAGCTTCTGGATGTCGCACATGCACTTGGGTTTGCCGAGCCGGGCGATCGTGTTGATCTTGGTGGGGTTCGCCTTGATGCCGCGTTTGGAGACCACGTACCCCAGCAGCTGTCCAGTAGGTACACCAAAGGTGCACTTTCCTGGGTTTAGTTTGATATTGTACCTCCGCAGATTTGTGAAGGTTTCTACCAGGTCGGAGAGTAGATCGCCCTGGTGAGTGGACTTCACCACCACGTCGTCAATGTAGACGTGGATGTTGCGGCCAATTTGTCTTGCAAGGCACTCCTGCATGCACCTCTGGTAGGTCGCCCCGGTGTTCTTGAGGTCGAAGGTCATAGAGGTGTAGCAAAATGCTCCAAATGGCGTGATGAACACCGTCTTCTCCTAGTCCTCGACTGCCATTTTGATCTGGTTGTAACCAAAGTAGGCGGTCGAGTCGATGATTTGATCGATCCGCGGGAGGACGAACTTCTCCTTCAGGAAGGTGCTATTGACGTTTGTGTAATCGATACACATTCTCCAGGTCCCATTTTTCTTCTCGACCAGGACTCGGTTTGCCAACCACTTGGAGTATTTGATTCGACGAATAAATCCTGCAGCGAGTAGACGTTGCACCTCCTCGGCGATTGCTCGGCGGCGCTGTTCATTTAAGGGCCGCAACAACTTCTTGATGGGTTGCGCTTTGGGGTCGGTGTTGAGTTTGTGCTCAGCATGTCGGATGGCTTCCATGCGAAGATGTCGCGATTCTCACATAGGAACTCGATGAGCGCGGCTTCCTATGCTGGGCTCATGCACATTCCGATCGTCACCGTCTGGGTGGAGTCGCCTGGGACCAGCTCGACGAAGCGAGTGTGTGTGATTGCCTCGAAAGTGGTGGAGCCGCCGCCCTCCGAGTTGGGCTTCTTGAGTATTGTGGGGTCGTCGTTGTTGACCACGCTCGTGTACTTGGCGAGCTCATCTGCATGGTTGGTTTCTGCGGCTATGACGGTGTCGGCGAGCTCGACGCCCTTGGCCTCGCACTCCACGGCCATGTCGGGGTCGCCGTGGACAGTGATGATGCCGCACGGCCCTGGGAGCTTCATTGTGTTGTACGCATAGTGGGGCGCTGCCATGAACTTGGCGAACGCTTGCCGCCCCAAGACACAATGGTAGGGGCTGTTGAAGGGCACCAGCTCAAAGACAATCCGCTCGGTGCGGAAGTTCGCTGGTGTGCCTAGGATGACTGGAAGTGTCACCTTGCCGATCGGGTATGCCTTCCAACCGGGGACGATGTCGTGGAAGGTGGTGTAGGTCGTCTCGACCATCGACTGCGGGAGCTTGATACGTTTGAAACGTATCTATAATGTTTGATGTTCCATGCTTGTTTAGTATCTACTTTGCCTTACTTGTCCACACTTTGAGGTGCCTTTTACATGTTTTCTGGTACTAACCTATTAACAAGTTGCAACAGTGCCAGATGCCTGTTTTCTGCTGTTTTTCGTTTCAGAAAAGTTAGTAAATAAATATTCTTGGAATTGGACGGGACAAACGTCAAAGTCAATTACTTTCCGTGGGGAACAAGAAGTCCAGAGGAGAGACGGAGGGGGACGGCCAGGGGGCCAGACCCACCCCAGGCGTGGGGGCAGGTGGGCCCGCGCCTGGCTAGTGTTTGGTGGCCCTGACCGCCTCCCGGTCTCGCCCCTTCGCCTATAAAAATCCCCCGATGCAGAAACCCTGAGTACCCGATCAGAAATCCACGAAACCGTCTGTAGCCGCCGCCACCATCGTCCCTAGATAGGAGGGGATCTGAAGCTCTTCTCGGCACCCTACCGGAGGGGAGATCATCCCAGAGGCCTTCTCTCCAGTATGATGCGTGAGTAGTTCCACCTTGGACTATGGGTCCATGTAGTAGCTAGATGGTTGTATCTCCTCATTTGTGCTTTCATGTATAGATCTTGTGAGCTTCGTTCATGATCAAGATCTAATCTATTTGTAATCATGCATGTTGTGTTTGTGGGGATCCGATGGATATTGAGATTATTATGTTGGTTTGATTAATGGTTTTATCTTTATGATTCTATCATGATTGTGTTGTTTGTGATCTTGCCCTCTCTCCGTTGCTAGTGGTTATCTTGGCCAAGTAGTTGCTAGTGACTACAAGAGGGGGTATTTATGCTCGATAGTGGGTTCATGCCTCTAGTTTTCAAGGGAAGTGACAGAAATATCTTCGGTTGTAAATGTGCTGTTGCTACTAGGGAGAAAACAACGGTCTCTTGGTTATGGAACATGTGGACTGTTTACCTTACACACTTTGCTTAAAGCAGTTGTCTGTTGCTTGCAACTTAATACTCGAGGGGGTTTGGATGATAACCTGAAGGTGGACTTCTAGTCATAGATGCAGTTGGATGACGGTCTATTTATATTGTTGTATTGCCCAGTCAACTTCATAGGATCTTTCAGGCTAGTAATTGCATTGTGATGCCTTGCTCAGTTCCTGTCAATTGCCTCGCTGTAATTTGTTTACCCTTCATGCCATGTTGTTTATCTAAGGAGAGCACCTCTAGTGAACTATGGTCCCCGGTCCAATCTTTACCATTGATACATCTTCCACTGTTACCCGTTTACTTGCTGCAAACCATTACCTTCCACACCATACATTTAATCCTTTGTTACAGTAAACCGGTGACCTTGACAACCTCACTGATTCGTTGGGGCAAAGTCTTGAGTTTGTGTTTTGCAGGTCTCCGAGTTGCTCGCAACACCTGTGTGACATTTCCTTCCTCCTTCTGGTTCGATAACCTCGGTCTCAACCGAGGGAAGACTTGCTGCTTGCTGCTTCACACCTTGCTCTTGGGGTTTCCAATGAAGTGCTCCACGTCAGCACCAGCCATTAGAGCCACAGTCACCTGAATGTGTCTAGGTAGAGAATGTTGATGGAGCTTACGTCGTCCATCAGCGTTTTGGGGAGCCAGTAGTCCCCCACCTTGGGCTTGACCACCAAGACGACTTTCCCCGGATATTCTATCCGTGGTGAGTGGTCCTCCTGTCTCCAGGTGATCCGCTGCTCGGACCAGTTGAGTAAGTGTGGGACATTGACCTAGGACACCGCGTTGACAGTGACAGCGCGGGCAATGACCTTCTTTTCGCGCTTGGTGCTGAACCCGATGAAGGTGTGGAGCGATCCCACGTCGTTGTCAAATGCCCTGCCGTTTGGCAGGTGATTGTTGGGGTCCTTCCATGTGCGCCATGCCTTCTCGATCTCCTTCAGGGAGTGGCAGTCAGCGGTCGTGTGCGTGGCGGGCTTCCCTTCCCTGCTGTGGAACACACAGGGCTGGTTGAGGAGAGCCACGGGGTCGAACCTCGGCTTCGCCTTGTAGTTGACACTGTTGCGGTGCTGGCCTCCGTCGCGATGGAAGCTCTTGGTCTCGCGTGGCGCGTAGCCGGCGTTGGCGATGAAGTCGACTCGCCCGTCACCGGGGCGTTTGCCGGTGAGGCGAGTGTTGCTGTAGCGTAGCTCGGGTCGCCTCCCGTTGTCGTGGCCGCTTTGGCGGAAATTTCTGCCCGACTCGTCTTCAGTTTCTTGGTTCGGGTCCTGTAACATCCCGAAAATACTAAACTTGGATCATCAAACTCTAATCATCAAATTTAGGGTTAACAAAAACTTTTCTAATTAAAAATATGAAAGCATTCATATGTGTATGTATTAAAATTTGGATTCTTTTGAATTGCCATGGTTCTGTGTTTCTTTGCTTGTAAAATGATTCTTAGGTGAAATAAACATCATCTAAACAATCCCCAAACTTTTCCCAAATACAAACAAGTCAAAATAAACAAATTAAGTGAATGGTCACTTTGGCCAATTTAACTCCCATGCCTACTTTGGCTATCCCTAACTTTCAGAACTTAACAGAAACATGTATGGATCTTTGAACCCCGTGATAGTAATCATAACAAGGTACCAAGGCCCACTTTGTGAGCATACAAAAACATTTAAATGCTTAGCTTAAATGACAGTTTAAAATTGAATCTATTTCATATGGGAAGATCCCACTATTTCAAAACCACTCAAACAAGCTCAATTTTCAAAACCCAAGAATCCACAGAACCCTCAACACATGCCTAGCACACCCACCAAAAATCTTTTCAAAATTCAAAACTTAAGTTCATGTGGCCATTTCAATAAACAGGTTGCATATTCAAATCAACAAAATCAAAAACACTATGTTGAGTAGTGTTTTGGGCCTAACTTGTTCCCTCTCTGGTTACAACTAGCCTTAGTAGATCATCTAGCAAACTTAACTAATCTCCAGCACCACTGTAAGCTGGCCATTGTCATCAATTGTGATCAGGCCGAGAGCACCATTGCCAACCCATGGTCGACAACAATCTACGAGCAACACTAGCCTCGCCAATCTTGTCTAGGAGCTAGCCAGCACCCCACCGCCACTCCCTGTCCCAGCCTCGAGCAATGCCAACCACTGGACCACACGCCCAAGCCATGCCAAGCCTCTGCGAGCAGCATGCGAAGCCCGCGCGCCACCCTCTACACGCCCACAGACCGCATGCCGCCTTAGGCGTGCGCGCACCACCACCCAGAACCCCGCGAACCGCCCGTTCGCGCCACATGCTGCACACGCTTATGCGCCATCAAAACCTCCGTCGGACATGCTCAGAGCGCCGAAGCGTTCCGACCGATCAGCACCGCCCCACGCCTCGCCACCACGCCGTTGAGCTTCGCCAGGGAGCACAGCACCGCCCCTACCATCGCCCATGCCGATCGCCCTCTGTTCCATCGACCACGACGAGCTCAGCCCGCGCCTGTCGGTCCCCTCTCGCCACTATAAATAGAGGCATTCCCCGATCGATTTGTTCACACCATTCCACTCCCCTCTCACCTAGAACCACCCCACCTCACTCCCGGAGCAAGGCGAGCAGCGCATCGCCAGAATTTCACCGGAGCCCGCCACTGCTGGAGAAGAAGGAAGCCATCGTTTGGAGCCACCCCAGGAGGAGCTGCCGGTCCCAGGAGAATCGCCGTCGTCGACTTCGTCGTTTTCCCCCATCGCCGACCCTCGCCTGAGCCCCGGTGAGCCTCCCACGACCCCTACCTGCCGCGTTAGGGTTCTGTCTCGCCGTTGCTGCCCGACGTGGACAATGAGGCGTAGCCGTTCGATTAGACTTAGATCGTGCGGCCGAGATCGCCCCGTACCGCTTCGCGTGTTATGAGCCACTGACTGGTGGAACCCCCCTGTCAGTTGTGCCCCGCGCTGCGGAGTGACACCGGGCCGACCCAATAACTTTTCCCGCGCAGCCCACTCATTTGAATTTAGCTTTTTCTATTTATATTCAAACTCAGTTCTGTACCTAGTTTCAAAAATCAACCCAGCTTGATTCAATGAACCAAATGAAATCAAACCAATTTTTCTAGAAAGGTATTGAAACTCTTAATCCAAGCCCGTTGGATTTAAATCATTTGGATCTATAGATCAACCTTGGTAAAAATAACAATTCAAGCTTTTCAGCATTCAAACATTTTTCAAAATTCAACCATAATAGGTTTTGAGTTGATTCCAAGTCTCAAAAATCACATTTAACCATAACTTTCAGAATATATAAAAACATATGGGTTTACTTACAGAAATAATGTTCAAGTAATAAAAGAATGCCACAGACATTTCTAGTCACTTTATTTAATTGAAATAAAAGGTTAAACCTTATTAAATTGTGACACCACTTTAAATCAAATTCCCATGTACTGAAATATGTGGAGATGACATGTGTCAACATGATCCCATGTTTGGTTTGGAGAATATTAAATCTTAAGTAGTTTTTCAATGAGTAGAAATTACTTTTCTAAAAATAAATAAATAATGCAAGTGCTTTAATCTTGAATGTTAGTGATGATGCTAGATCATCTATAGAATCCTTTTGTGTGATGATTGAAAGTAGTAAGTATTTTTTGATGATTTTGTACCTCGTATTTATTCATAGACGCTAGTACCGACCAAGGATACTAGGAGGAAGGAGGATACTACGAAGAAGAAGCAGAGGAGAACTTTAACCACTGCTCTACACAAGGCAAGCCTAATACTACTAGTTGATTGATCAAGCTAACACTTGCAAGATACTTTACCTATGCAATCAAACACTTGCTTGTTACCATGCACACTATATGCCTTAAGCATATGTGATCATACCCACTTTATAACCCAATCCTAGTTTTTCTTACAAGCTTTCTACTTTATTTCTTTATCAAAGATTTCTCTTAGAGTTTACTTAAGTAACTTGTAGATTCTAGGAAGATAATTGAAGGTTGCATAAAGAGCATTAAATTTGGTCTAATCTAGATAATCTTGATGTCATCCTAAGGCATGAGATTGAACTTAGCTAAAACTCCACTAGATTACCACACCTCATTAGTATTCACTCCCATTTGTAGATGCTAGTGCTAAGCATAAAACTTAATCAACTTTAGATGGGAATAGTTGGTGGAAAAATGGTTATGATAACCTGGGATTTATGGATCATTCTACTGATATGTTTTGACATGTGTTTCCAAACACCAGATGATTTGGATGATGAAAATGTTGAGGCATGAGCTTTAGCCCTTTATAAAACTGATGGTTGTCTGGATGCGATACCATTCCAGTTTTACCGTACAACCACAATACCCGAAAATTGGGTAGGGCTTGACTAGAAACTTATATACCTTAGTATGGGTTCCCTCACAGCTAAGGTCTGAGCTGAGGCTACCTTGTGAAGATTGTCCACCTGTGCAGTACCAAAGATGATAGTTGGTCATGGTTGGGAGGCCAAACTCACAGGAGAGGTGCCTATACTAGGGAGTATAATTGAAAGGTTAGGATCGATTATCCGCATACTAAGTATGGTGAATTCAGGATTTGTTCCTGATGGATGTATCGAATGTTGTGGTGAAAGTGTACAATATTTGCAGAGTGTCAAACTATTCGAATAGCCGCGTCCGCGGTTATGGAGAGTCGGAGTGGTCATACTGTTCTCCCGTCAGATGTTTTAAAAATGACTTGTGAATTGAATTGAGATTTTGACTTGACCATAATAGGGTTGTGATAAGAAATACAAGTTCCCACTTAGGTGATATAAAATCTTCAACTAGCATTCTTTGCTCCAGAACTTGTAGAGGTAAATCTGGCTTTTTGCAAAACAACCCTAGAGCTTAGTGTCCTACTACAAAAACCCCCTTCACTTGTTAGTATTAGTTTGCGAGTACTTAAAGAGTACTCATGGCTTTGTCCCTGGCTATTCCCGTGGACAGACTATGAAGAGGAGTACCAGGACGAAGGACCCCAGGAATGTTACGACAACTAGGATCATCTCCCATCGTCAGCATTGCCTGTGACCCCGAAGATGGAGCTTCGCCTACGCTACCTTTATTATTACGTATTTCCGCTGCTTGAGTTGTATTAAGAACTGGATCATGAGATCCTTATTTGTGTAAGACCTTTTGTATGGTTTGTTATGGATGATGTACTGTGGTATGCAATTCTATTATGTCTCGCAAAAATGGTAATCCTGGGATTGCGATGTATGGCATAACAGGCATCTAGGATTAAAAATCCGGGTGTTGACAAGTTGGTATCAGAGCCATCCTGACCATAGGAGACCCTAGTTAGACTGGCCGTTTGAATCAAAAAATTAATTTCAAAACCAAAGGAAGCAAATATTTACAAAAAGTTATTCCCATTCTTATCACCTTATTTCTTTCATAAAAATTCATGATCCTCAAAACTCTTGCAAAATACCTAAAATTTGACACACTTTATCACTCTACTAACTTACTCATCTTATATTCTTTTAGATGGACGTGAAGTACATCAAGTTTTATCAGTTGGGGAATGGAGGAGACCTTATCTTTGAGCGGGATTTGGACCAGCTTTTGGAACTTCTGGAGCGTCACTTTTGAGTTCTTCGGAGCTCAGCTCAATGATCAAGGAGGAGAAGATCTGCAGTGGCTAATTGTTGCAAGTCTTCGAGGAAAGATTGAACCTCCCACTGTCGAGGGAATTCAGTTCACCTTAAGAGAAAACAACTGGCTCGATGGACTTCAAGGGCCATGCAGGAAGCTCTTGCCCGTCTGTGTGGGCAGAGTATCAATCAGATCAAGGGTACCCGCTTTGAGTTTTTTCCAAGCGTGATGCTATGGGACAGCCACTAGAAGCCCCAAACCACCCCGAGCTGAAGACTCAATTGGACCACCTTAGCTTCACGATGTGTGATCGTCAGCAGGAATTGGACAATTGCCGTGACTACTCCAACCACAAGTCCGCCATCATCAAGACGAAGGATCAGACCATCGCCATGCTAGCGAAGGATCGCAAGTCTCGCCGCCGTCAGCTCGACAAGAAGGAGCGCATCATTGCTCATCTTCACCACCGTATCTCGGATTTGGAGGAGACCATCCACGAGAGAGACATGCAGTTGGAGGAAAGGGAGAATGCCGGAGAGGTTCTTCGTGGAGACCCCTACTCCTATCTTAGCGATGATGATGATTTTCTAAAAGATCAGGCTATGGACTTCTTCACCGATGAGGATGATTTCGCCTTCATCAATGACGATGAGGATGATGAGGATGACGACTACACCAACTCTGAGGAGTAGTAGCACTTGAGCACTAGCATAGTGAGTTGTATTCGGTCCCAATGTATCGTAGTTTCCAAAATGGTTCTTAAAACCATCTGTTTTTCTTGTTTTGTGGTGTGTGTTTGTATCATGTGCTATGAATGAATGAATGAAAAGCATGTTGCTAGAAAATTTGAGTCAAACTTTAGAAACTTTACAAAGTCCCTGAACCTTAGAAATTTCCCTCTTTTCTCATGATCTATCTCAATCTTCAGATGCCACGCGGAGGAAGTGGTTCATCCCCGGACCCGATGTTGCAGATCCTGCAAATGTTGGTTTCTGACCGCGAAGCTAAAAGAGCTGAATGTCAAGCCAACCTAGCCACCCTTCAGCACATAGCTCAGCTAGCCCACAACAATCAAGGCCAAGGAAATCAGGACAACCATGGATCTAAGCTCAAGAATTTCCAGAACACCAACCCACCAGTTTTCACTAAGTCAGAAGAGCTCTTAGACGCCGATGATTGGCTGCAAACCATGGAAAACAACCTAGAAGTCGCCGGAGTGGAAGCTAACGAGAAAGTTCTGTTCGCCACCCACTATCTAGCCGGAGATGCAAGAGCATGGTGGAACAGCGTTCGTGCAATGACCGGAGGACAGATGATGACCTGGGAGGAATTCAAGGTCAAGTTCAGCAGAACCCATGTGCCACCAGGTTTGATCAAGAGAATGAGAGATGAGTTCAGAGAACTGAAGCAAGGAAGGATGACCGTAGTGGAATACCGTGACAAATTCTTGTCATTAGCTAGGCATGCCCCGGATGAGATCAACACCAAAGCCAAGAAGAAAGAGAGATTCTTGAATGGTCTGCATGATGACATGCAGAATGTGTTGGTCAATATCCCCTTTGCTGATATTGAAGCCCTTGTCGACTCTACCATCCATATGGAAGGAAAGATCAACCAAGCCAATGAGAACTGCAAGCATCGCATGATGCATCAGCCAGGAACCCATCAGACCCCAAAGTATCGCCCTAAGCCATCTCCAGGATTTTCCCCGAGAACCAACAGACCCCCGATGAACCGTCCGACCTATCTCAACCGTGGAAACCCGAGACCCGGAGGAAATCACAACAACCCTGGCAACTCTAACAATTTCAACCGTGCACCACCCAAATTCAACAACAATAATGTCGCCGCCAACACCAACACTGCCCCGAGGACTGGAAGCAATGCCGTGCCTGTTGCAGCAAAGGACAAGTCGCAAGCGACTTGTTATGACTGTGGAAATAAGGGTCACTACTCCAAGAAGAATGTCGCAGCCCCCAATGCAAATGCCCCAGCTCAGCAGCAACGTCGTGTTCAACCAGTAAGAAGGTTTGCCTTAGGGAATTCACTCAACCACAACGGCTGTCTTTTTCTCATGCATGCTGAAGAAGCCCAGGAAGCGCCAGACATCGTGCTGGCTATGTTTTCTGTTAATTCAGTACTTCCAAGAGTGTTGTTTGATTATGGTGCATCGCACTCATTTGTCACCGAAGAATTTGCATGCACTAGTAAGATTCAACCAACCAAACTGAAGCATGTTATGATTGTTCAAATCCCCGGTTCAACCACCAAAGCTAGACAAATTTGCAAAGCCGTCCCTATCCGAATCAATGGCATAGATTTTTATGCTAATCTGATAGTACTTGGAACTAAAGGTTTGGAAGTAGTACTAGGAATGGATTGGATGTCCAAACATAAAGGATTAATTGACTGTGCCAAGAAAGCCATAACCATGACCAGTACAGCCGGAATATCAGTCAAGCATGTATCTGAAACCTTACCTCGTCAATTCAAGTGCAACAAGAGTATAGCCCAACCTACCATTGACCAAGTCCGGATAGTCTGTGAATACCCCGATGTATTTCCAGATGTTTTGCCCGGTATGCCCCCAGATCAGGATATCCAGTTTATCATTGAACTAATCCCCGGAACCGGACGCATAGCCCAGAGACCATATAGTATGAACCCGTCTGAACTAGCAGAACTGAAGAAGCAACTGGATGCCATGCTAGAAATTGGATTGATTCAACCAAGTGCGTCACCATGGAGATCACCTGTCTTATTTGTGGACAAGAAGGATGGAGGTAACCGTTTGTGTACGGATTATCGGAAGTTGAATGATGTCACTATCAAGAACAAATGCCCATTTCCCAAGATAGAATATTTGTTTGATCAGTTGACCGATGCCAAAGTGTTTTCTAAGATTGATCTTAGAACAGGCTATCATCAACTCAAGATTCGTGCAGAGGATATTCCAAAGACTTCCTTTACCACCAGATATGGATTATACGAGTATACCGTCATGTCTTTTGGATTAGCCAATGCCCCCGCTTATTTCATGAATCTCATGAATAAGATTTTGATGGAATTCCTGGATAAGTTTGTCGTTTTTTTCATCGATGACATTCTAATTTATTCCAAATCATAAGAAGAACATGAGCTACACCTAAGAACCATTCTTGGAACCCTTAGAGAGCATCAGTTGTATGCCAAGTTTAGCAAATGTGAATTCTGGTTATAGGAGGTAGGATTCCTCGACCACATTGTATCAGCCGGAGGAATTTCCATTGACCCTGGAAAAGTGAAAGATGTCGAAGATTGGCAAGCCCCAACCACTCAGACCCAAGTTCGTGCATTTCTCGGATTGGCGAGATATTACCGCAAGTTCATAGAAGGATTCTCGAGTATCGCCAGACCCATGACCCAATTGCTAAAGAAGGACAAGAAGTTTGAATGGACAGACAAATGTGAAGCAAGTTTTCAAGAACTCAAGAGGAGATTGATTTCAGCCCCAATCTTAATCATGCAAGATATCACGAAGCCCTTTGACGTGTACTGTGATGCATCCAAGATCGGTCTCGGATGTGTGCTAATGCAAGAAGGAAAAGTCATATCTTATCTACCTCGACAACTGAAACAACATGAGAAAAATTACCCAATCCATGACCCCGAAATCGCAGCCGTAGTTCTAGCCCTGAAGACATGGAGGCATTACCAGATGGGAAACCGTTGTGAGATTTATTCGGATCACAAGATCTTGAAGTATATATTCACTCAGAAGGAGCTGAATATGAGATAGAGAAGATGGATTGAGCTAATCAAGGATTATGATCCGGACATTCACAATCACCCTGGTAAAGCCAACGTGGTAGCGGATGCCCTTAGCAGATTGCCGTGCCGCTTGAACTCCATGATTTTGAAGGAGCAACCAAGCTTGCACAAAGAGATGGAAGATTTCCGAATGGAATTAGGGAGTGAAGTATTTTTGGCTAGCATAGAAGTTCAACCCACTTTGATCAGCCAGATCAAAGAGGCACAGAAAGGAAATGCTAGTATCGATGGAATCAAGCATCGTATCGGTATAGGCAAAGTACCCGGATTCACCGAAGACGAAGAAGGAGTTCTGTGGTACAAAGGACGCCTTTGTGTACCAGCAGATTCTGAGTTGAAAGAAGTTATTCTGAAGGAAGCTCATGATATCGTTTATTCTATCCACCCCGGAGGAACGAAGATGTATCAAGATTTGAAGGAAAATTTTTGGTGGCATAAGATGAAGAGAGAAATCGGAAGCTATATCGCCAAGTGTGATATATGTCAGCGAGTCAAGGAAGGACATCAAAGACCCGCTGGATTGTTGCAACCTTTGCAGATTCCGGAATGGAAATGGGATTCTGTAGGAATGGACTTTATCACTGGACTGCCTACTTCAAGTAGGGGAAATGACTCTATCTGGGTCATAGTGGACAGATTGTCCAAAGTCGCCCATTTCTTGCCCGTCAAAACCACATATCAGAGTTTGAAACTAGCGGAGTTATACATCGCTAGAATCGTCAGTTTGCACGGAGTCCCTAAGAACATTGTATCAGATCGAGGAACGCAGTTTACCTCGAGATTTTGGAAGAAAGTTCAAGAAGGTTTAGGAACCCGCTTAGATTTTAGTATCGTGTATCACCCTCAGACCGATGGACAAACGGAGCGAGTAAATCAAATACTCGAAGATATGCTGAGAGCATGTGTGTTAGGATATGGATCCAAGTGGGAAGATTGTCTGCCATTTGCAGAATTTTCCTACAACAACAGTTACCAAGCCAGTCTGCAAATGGCCCCATCTGAATTCATGTACGGAAGGAAGTGTCGTACCCCTTTGAACTGGTCGGAAGTAGGAGAGAGTCAGATTTTCGGACCCGACATCCTACGAGAAGTAGAAGAGAAGGTTCACAAGATTCGTGAGCACCTCAAGACCGCCCACTCCCGACAGAAGAGTTACGTCGACAAGAGACGTAGAGACCTCGCCTTCAACATAGGAGATTTTGTTTATCTTAAAGTGTCGCCATTGAAGGGAATGCAGCGTTTCCATCTGAAAGGAAAGTTAGCCCCCAGATATATGGCCCCGAAGAGATGTCAGCCGTGCACATTGTGTTCCATATCTCATTACTTCGCAAGTGCCTCGAAGTTCCAGAGAAGACTGAAGTGTTAAAGAATATCGATCACCAGACCATAGAAATCAAGAATGACCTGACCATAGAAATCAGTGGAGCAACCACACAGAAGAGGAAGCTACCTGGGAGCGCGAAGATCACATCAGGACGGAGTTTCCCGATCTCTTCAAATCCTAGGTAATCTTTTCGTCCTTTTTAAAATCTCGGGATGAGATTTTGTTTAAGGGGGGAAGGTTTGTAACATCCCAAAAATACTAAACTTGGATCATCAAACTCTAATCATCAAATTTAGGGTTAACAAAAACTTCTCTAATTAAAAATATGAAAGTATTCATATGTGTATGTATTAAAATTTGGATTCTTTTGAATTGCCATGGTTTTGTGTTTCTTTGCTTGTAAGTAGGTGAAATAAACATCATCTAAACAATCCCCAAACTTTTCCCAAAGACAAACAAGTCAAAACAAACAAATTAAGTGAATGGTCACTTTGGCCAATTTAACTCCCATGCCTACTTTGGCTATCCCGAACTTTCAGAACTTAACAGAAACATGTATGGATCTTTGAACCCCTTGATAGTACTCATAACAAGGTACCAAGGCCCACTTTGTGAGCATCCAAAAACATTTAAATGCTTAGTTTAAATGACAGTTTAAAATTGAATCTATTTCATATGGGAAGATCCCACTATTTGAAAAACCACTCAAACAAGCTCAATTTTCAAAACCCAAGCATCCATAGAACCCTCAACACATGCATAGCATACACACCAAAAATCTTTTCAAAATTCAAAACTTAAGTTCATGTGGCCATTTCAATAAACAGGTTGCATATTCAAATCAACAAAATCAAAAACACTATGTTGAGTAGTGTTTTGGGCCTAACTTGTTCCCTCTCTGGTTACAACTAGCCTTAGTAGATCATCTAGCAAACTTAACTAATCTCCAGCACCACTGTAAGCTGGCCATTGTCATCAATTGTGATCAGGCCGAGAGCACCATTGCCAACCCATGGTCGACAACAATCTACGAGCAACACTAGCCTCGCCAATCTTGTCTAGGAGCTAGCCAGCACCCCACCGCCACTCCCTGTCCCAGCCTCGAGCAATGCCAACCACTAGACCACACACCCAAGCCATGCCAAGCCTCTATGTGAGCATGCCGAGAGCGCGCACGTGCACCACCCTCGACACACCCGCCTTCGCCGCGTGCTCGCGTGATCACCACCACCCCAGCAACCCCGCAGACACGCCCGTTCGCCGCTACGCGGACCATGCGCGCTGTGCGCCATCAAAACCTCCGTCGGACACGCTCAGAGCGCCGAAGCGTTCTGACCGATCAGCACCGCCCCACGCCTCGCCACCACGCCGTTGAGCTTCGCTAGAGAGCACAACACCGCCCTCTACCGTTGCCCATGCCGATAGCCCTCTGTGCCGTCGACCACGACGAGCTCGGCCCGCGCCCGTCGGTCCCCTCTCGCCACTATAAATAGAGGCATCCCCCGCTCGATTTCTTCACACCATTCCACTCCCCTCTCACCCAGAACCACCCCACCTCACTCCCGGAGCAAGGCGAGCAGCGCATCACTAGAATTTCACCGGAGCCCGCCGTTGCTGGAGAAGAAGGAAGCCATCAATTGGAGCCACCCCATGAGGAGCTGCCGGTGCCAGGAGAATCGCCATCGTCGACTTTGTCGTTTGACCCCATCGCCGACCCTCGCCTAAGCCCCGGTGAGCCTCCCACGACCCCACCTGCCGCGTTAGGGTTCTGTCTCGCCGGCGCTGCCCGACATGGACGATGAGCCATAGCCGTTCGATTAGAATTAGATCCTGCGACTGAGATCGCCCCATACCATTTCGTGTGTTATGAGCCACTGACTGGTGGAACCCCCCTGTCAGTTGCGCCCCTCACTACGGAGTGACAACGGGCCGGCCCAATAACCTTTCCCACGCAACCCACTCGTTTGAATTTAGCTTTTTCTATTTATATTCAAACTCAGTTCTGTACCTAGTTTCAAAAATCAACCCAGCTCGATTCATTGAACCAAATTGAATGAACCCAATTTTTTGAGGAAGGTATTGAAATTCTTAATCCAAGCCCATTGGATTTATATCATTTGGATATATAGATCAACCTTGGTAAAAATAACAAGTCAGAAGCTTTTCAGCATTCAAATTTTTTTCAAAATTCAACCGTAATAGCTTCTGAGTTGATTCCAACTCTCAAAAATCACATTTAACCATACCTTTCAGAATATATAAAAACATATGGGTTTACTTACAGAAATAATGTTAAATTAACAAAAGAATGCCACATAGGCATTTCTAGTCACTTTATTTAATTGAAATAAAAGGTTAAACCTTATTAAATTATGACACCACTTTAAATCACATTCCCATGTATTGAAATATGTAGTGATGACATGTGTCAACATGATCCCATGTTTGGTTTGGAGAATATTAAATCTTAAGTAGTTTTTCAATGAGTAGAAATTACATGTCTAAAAATAAATAAATAATGCAAGTGCTTTAATCTTGAATGTTAGTGATGATGATAGATCATCTATAGAACCCTTTTGTGTGATGATTGAAAGTATTTAAGTATTGTTTGGTGATTGTGTACCTCGTATTTATTCATAGATGCTAGTACCAACCAAGGATACGAGGAGGAAGGAGGATACTACGAAGAAGAAGGAGAGGAGAACTTCAACCACTGCTCTGCACAAGGCAAACCTAATACTACTAGTCGATTGAGCAATCTAACACTTGCAAGATACTTTACCTATGCAAGCAAACACTTGCTTGTTACCATGCCCACTATATGCCTTAAGCATATGTGATCATACCCACTTGATAACCCAATCCTAGTTTTTCTTACAAGCTTTCTACTTTATTTCTTTATCAAAGCTTTCTCTTAGAGTTTACTTAAGTAACTTGTAGATTCTAGGAAGATAATTGAAGGTTGCATAAAGAGCATTAAATTTGGCCTAAGCTAGATAATCTTGATGTCATCCTAAGGCATGAGATTATACTTAGTTAAAACTCCACTTGTTTACCACCCCTCATTAGTACTCACCCCCACTTGTAGATGCTAGTGCTAAGCATAAAACCTGATCAACTTTAGATGGGAATACTTGGTGGAAAATGGTTATGAAAACCTTAGAATGACGAGTCATTCTACTGAGATGTTTTGACATGTGTTTCCGAACACCAGATGATTTGGATGATGAAAATGTTGAGGCATGAGCCTTAGCCCTTTATAAAACTGATGGTTGTCTAGATGCGATACCATTCCAATTTTACCGTACAACCACAATACCCGAAAATTGGGTAGGGCTTGACTGGAAACTTATATACCTTAGTATGGGTTCCCTCACTGCCAAGGTCTGAGCCGAGGCTACCTTGTGAAGATTGTCCACCTATGCAGTACCCAAGATGACAGTTGGTCATGGTTGAGAGGCCAAACTCACAGGAGAGGTGCTTATACTAGGGCGTGTAATTGAAAGGTTAGGATTGATTATCCACATATTGAGTATGGTGAATTCAGGATTTGTTCCTGATGGATGTATCGAATGTTGTGGTGAAAGTGTACAATCTGTGCAGAGTGTCAAACTATTCGAATAGCCGCGTCTGTGGTTATGGAAAGTTGGAGTGGCCATCCTGTTACCCCGTCAGATGTTTTCAAAATGACTTGTGAAATGAATTGAGATTTTGACTTGACCACAACAGAGTTATAAAATTTCAACTAGATTTTCTTGCTTCTGAACTTAGTAGAGGTAAATCTGGCTTTTTGCAAAACAACCCTAGAGCTTAGTGTCCTACTACAAAAACCCCCTTCACTTGTTAGTATTAGTTTGCGAGTACTTAAAGAGTACTTATGGCTTTGTCCCTGGCTATTCCCGTGGCCAGACTATGAAGAGGAGTACCAGGACGAAGGACCCCAGGAAGGTTACGACAAATAGAATCATCTCCCATCGTTAGCATTGCCTGTGACCCCGAAGATGGAGCTTCGCCTATGCTACCTTTATTATTACATATTTCTGCTGCTTGAGTTGTATTAAGAACTAGATCATGAGATCCTTATTTGTGTAAGACCTTATGTATGGTTTGTAATGGATGATGTACCGTGGTATCCAATTCTGTTATGTCTCGCAAAAATGGTAATCCTGGGATTGCGATGTATGGCATAACAGGCATCTGGGATTAAAAAACCGGGTGTTGACAGGTCCTCCTCCGCGTACTGCTTGGCGATCTCAAGGAGGTCTGGTATGTTGTCGAGTGTCTTGTACAACCGCTTGAGCTTAGCGACCAAGGGCTTGTAGCGGCACGAGGTCTTGAAGCAGTGTATCGCGGTGTGCGGGTGGATGCCGGCCGCATTGAACCACAGGTCTTGCCAGCGCTGGACCCAGCTACGGGTCGACTCGCGGGGTCCCTAGAAGCATCGCTCCAGGTCGTCGATGGTGGTGGCGCGGTTGTAGGATCCCTCAAAATGCCTGACGAAGGCGTCTCAAATATCGTCCCAGGAGTCGAAGCTATCCGCGGGGAGGGTGTTGATCCATTGCCGGCTGGCTCCCTCCATCATCAGGGGGATCTAACAAGCAGCGAGTAGGTCGGTGTGGCCGGTGATTCCCATCGCCATGAGGTATGTGTCCAGCCACACGGATGGGTCGTATAAGGGGTCGTACTTCTCTATTTCCTTCAGCGCTTTGAAGTTCGCCGGGTATTTTTCGCCTCAGATCATTGGTCTGAAGCACTAGAGGCCGACTCGTCTTAGCAATCCCCTTGGTTCGCCGTCGCGGCGGTTGGTGAGGGTGTGCCTCAAGTCGTCAGGATGGCGTGCACGCCAGCTCTGGTTGTTGATGATGTGTGTCCGCGCATCGACTGGCTGCCCATTGGCAGCGATGGAGTTGTTTGTCGGTCGCGGGTCATTGCTGGAGAGAGCCGTGTTTGCGGGTTGGGGTTGGAGCTACAGGGGCTCGGGTGGTGGGAAATTGAGGGTGTTTGCCATCATCGATCGGCCGCTCGAGGCTGCCCTGCTGCCGGACAAGCGGGAGTACATGCGCCCCTGCAAGTTGACTCCCGCGGTTTGTTGCTCGATGGCCTTGGCGTACTGGATCTGCAGGGCGCCTTCCCCGGTAACGTTGATGTTGTCGACCGCGGCTCGACTAGCGATGACGTTGTCCATCGGAGTGGAGAATAGCGGGAGGCCGTTTGTGTCCCGCTCCCACGAGGAGACAACGCTGGTTCGTGCGGCTGGGTGCTGGGGGGATCACCATTCCCTATTGCGCCTGGTGATGGCCGGGCGCTTCCTCCTGGTGGAACGTTCTCGTAGATCGCGCGATCGGCCGCGCGGGCTGGGTCGCTCTTGTCGTCAAAGTTCAGGGCACGACCCTGAACGGTGGGGTTTAGGCGCGACCTGATGCAGAGTTGGTGGTAGCACGAGAGCTCCTGCGCCGTTGCCTGCTCGAGGCGGAATTTCTCGCAGTCGGCTTGTTCCTTGCGGACCACCTCCTCTAGTCGCAGGCGGAGTTCTTTGACCTCCGTCGCCCTCGCGGTCAGCTGGATCAGCGTGGAGAAGGGGCCTGGCCGTGCCACTCGCCATGTAGGTCGCGACGTAGGGACCGGTTCCGTCGTGGAGATCACCGGAGTTCTCCGACACGGAGTCGGAGTCGAAGATCCCGAGGATGGAAGGATCCTCGAAGTCCACCACGTTGGAAACTTGGGTGATGGAGCCCGCGGGTGACGCGGTGATAATGGATGTGGTGACTGACGCCGGGGTCGCCGAGTCGGTGTCGTCATTGAGGCCCACATCATCCGCGGCCATGTTGGTCTTGGACACGTTGCTATTGGCCAAGTCATACTCGGAGGCAAGGCGATGGATGGTGCGGACCTGACTCTCAGAGAGTCGATCGTGCAGTGGCGACTCGCGGATGCGAGCCGAGTCCTCAGAGACGATGACGTCGGTGAAGCCGATGAAGAGGCTGATCGTGCCGACCGACATGATCATGCTGTGCATGACGTGGCGTGGCTTCAGGACATAGCTGCTCGGCAAGATTTGGAGGATATCGCCGATCGCGATCATGCGGCCGGTGGCGATCGTCTCGTTGATGGGCAGATTGGATCTCTTCACAGAACACAGGCCTGACCGGCCAGACCCCACAGTGGGCGCCACTATCATGGGAATGCCCACGGCAGATGCTGCAATCGGCAGCGAGTAGTAGAACGAGGGGCAAGGGCGGCCAGCCATCTGCGGTGCGAGATGAGGGCGGAGACACCAGTGTTTACCTAGGTTCGGCCCCCTGGAGGGTAAAGACCTACTCCTTCTTGATTGTATTGATGAGAGAGTACAAGGGAGAGCTCTATGACTGGGCGGCGAGTCGCAAGGGGTGTATGATGGAACATGTCCTATATGCGTACCCTAGGGAGGTTTATATAGACTCACCTCGCTAGGGTTTACAGATCTACAACCGAATTAGTTAAGGATTTGGAGGGTACTTGACCTAATACGACTGGGCCTAGCTACGCTTCTGGGCCTTCAGCTTCCAGTCACCTGGCTCCTTGTTGGGTCTTGATCTAGTCGCCGTCCTGCAGGCCCATTCGCTGGCAGCTTGAGCCAGTAGGAAACGTCCTTCTAGGTATACCCCATTAGGCATATCCCCATCATTCAGTAAACAAAATCCTATAAACCAAACTCTCAAGGGTAGATCCAGCAGTAGCAAAGTGATGCGCTTTCTTGGCAGCTAAATCAAGCCTCCGAGGAGCCAAAACTGTATCATTTGGATCAATAGAAAGGTCTAGGGCAGCAAGAACACGTGCATCAATAATTCCCCCATAAATGGGTCCCTTAGCAGCTAAGTGACGAGCAATGAGAGAACCAAGATTGTACCTGGTTTCATTGTTGAGTGCAGCATCTAGGAAGGACAAATGATAGTTGGAAATATTGCTAGTGTTCTCCCTAGCAAGAACACTAGTGGCAAGATAATAAGCAAAATACCTGATAGCTGGGAGTTGAATATTTCTTATCTTTCCCCGTTGGGCTCTACATTCATCATCATTAGTTATCCCGCGGTAGAGCTCTAACAAATCAGCGGGTTGAGCTGGAATCTTCTTCACCGTCCTAGTTGTGCCAATACCCAAGATTTCAAAAAATTTCTTCAATGTCATGGAGAAAGGCCTGTTATAGATTTTGAAAGACACATCTGGCTTGAAAGGGCTGTTAGGAAAGATAAACTCTCCACAAAAGTTTTAGTGAGCGTAGCATACTGCACACTCTCATCCTGCATATAACTCGTTAATCCAATCCTCTGAACCAAGGTTAGGAAATCATTGAGAATCCCTGCAGCCCGCAAAAAGGTTGGACAAGGGAAGGTAGAAGGGTGTGCATCCCCCTCGTCTCCCTCGTCGCCAAATCGTGGTGTAATGAGATCCTCATTGTATGAGGGCCTATATCCGGAGGATGATATTGAAGGCCTTGTCCTCCTAGGTGCGTCACTCTGAAATACTTCACCAAAAGTGTGGTTGTCCATGACCCTTTTTTCCTGAAATTTTTAGACAAACATCAAACCAAGTGATTTCCAAGTTGGTAAATGATGAGAAATTACTATAGGAACTTGCTAGAGGGCTACACATGGATAAAAATGAAATTCTAAGCATAGAACAAGCATGCAAGCTCACACAACCTGTCACCTAAAATAGCAAAATACTCAAGATACAATCTACCAATCACAAACCTAATTGGACAAGCAGAGGAGGCACATACCACGGAGCAATCCCTCCAAAAATCAGCAACAAAGATGGGCTGATCAAGGAGATCGAAAATCGGGAGAAAGAACAGCAGGAACTCGATCTTGAGAACATTTTCTGGTGTTTTTTGGGAGAGAGAAAGAAGTGGTTGGGAGGAGGCAACTTGGAGGGCCACAGGTGGGTCCCACCCAGGCCAGGCGCACCCTGGGGGCTAGCCGTGCCACCAGACGGTGTGCTGGCCTGGTGGGTCCCCTGGGCCACTCCAGGTTTCCCTTTTCCCCCTTTTTTCGAGGAAAAATTTAATATGAATTTTCTGGGATTTTTCGGGAAACTTTATTTTTGGCCAATTTTCAGGGTATGAAAATTGATTTTCTCGCAGAAAAGTTTTTTTTAGAAGAAGCAAAAGCAAACAAAAACCAAAACTACAGAAGTTCTAAGACACGCTAACAAGCAAACAACTAGCAAAACCAAAACTAACAAGAGAAAGAGCAAATACTAGGAAGGAGAAAAATAAAAGTGAGCAAGTATAATCACTGTGAAAGCATTGTTTGTTCATTAAAATCCCTTTGTTAACAACGTTGATCAAGTCTTGTTACCAAAAAAATCTTATATGAAACAAAACTTTGCATTCCACAAAGTGATTATGTTACCTCAAACTTGATAGAAATAGTCCCAATCATAATAGTTTTAAAACTTTCTTGTGGAATGGGACAATATATTTCTCCAACTTTGATGCTCTCAATATTTTCAATGGAATTCAGGCAATAGCTCTTAGCAACCTTCTTGGGTAAATAGGAAGTATGCTATTTTTAATTAATATTAAATGTTACTTTTCCTTGATTACAATTGATGACAACACCTGCAGTATTAAGAAAAGGTCTCCCAAGAATAATGGACATATCAAGCAAAACAAAATCAGTTAAAACCAAGAAATTATGAGCCACTTGAACATGAACATCCTCACATATAGTAACAGGAATAGTAGTTGACTTATCATCCATTTGCAAATATATATCAGTTGGTATCAACTTTTCTAACCGGAGTCTCTTGTAGAGAGAACAAGGCATAACACTAACTCCAGCTCCCAAATCACATAAAGCAGTTCTAACATAATTATTCTTAATAGAGCAAGGAATAGTTGGTATACCTGGATCACCAAGTTTCTTTGGAACCTTACAATTGAAAGAATAATTAGAAAGCAAAGTAGAAATTTCCTCATTAGGAATCTTCTTTTTATTAGAGACAATATCCTTCATATACTTTGAATAAGGAGGCAACTTAATAGCATCAGTCAAAGGAATTTATAAAAATAAAGGTTTCATCCACTCACAAAACTTGTTGTAGTGTTCTTCCTCCTTTGACTTGTGTTCCTTATTTGGAAAAGGCATAGGTTTATGCACCCAAGGTTCTCTCTCACTACCATGTTTTTAGCAATAAAATCTTCCTTAGTGTATCTAGTGTTCTTAGTGTGCTTCTCAGGTTCTTCATCAACTTCCTCCTTATCAAGAGTATCATTTTTATCATTACCACTCTCAGTTTCAGCATCAGAGACAGATATACTATTAGGATCTACAGCAGGTTCAAGTGGTTCCTCAACTATTTTATGTTTATTTTTCTTTCTCTTACAAGGAATACCACTACTTTCACCTTGTTGAGAGTCCTGCTCAATTCTTTTAGGGTGTCCTTCAGGATATAAAGGATCTTGAGTAGCTATACCACTCCTAGTTCTAATTTCATAAGCATGTTTATCTCCCGAGGCATTAACTAGCATATCTTTTTGTAGCTTAGCAAGTTGATCAATTTGGGTTTGAACCATTTGAAAGTGTTTACAAAACATTTTAATATCATTAGCAGTTCTTTCCACAATATCTTTCAACTCATTAATAGCTCTAGAGTTTTCCAATAAATGATTCTGAACTTGTTTATTAAAATTACCTTGTTTAACAATAAAAGTGTCAAGTTCCTCTAAACATTGATCAGGAGGCTTACTATAGGGAATATCACCTTCATCAAAGTGGAGAGAGTGTACCTCAATAGTAGATGAGTGGGGATTTGGCTTACATAATTCTTCAATAGGAGGTAGATTCTCCACATCTTTAGCTCTAATACCTTTCTCCTTAAGACATTTCTTAGTTTCCTTCATCACTTCATCATTTAATGCAATTACTCCCCTCTTCTTTGGTGTTGGCATTGGAGCTGGTTCAGACACAACTGGTCCAGGAGTAATAGGCTCCGGTGTATTTAGCTCAGTTGGAGTCCAATCATCATAAATATTTGTTATTTTAGCCATTAATTCTTCAGCATCTGTAGGAGTTCTTTTCCTGAAAACACAATCAGCAAAACTATCTAGGTATGTCCTAGAATCATCAGTTAGTCCATTATAATTAATATCAAGAAGCTCATTTTTAGGTAATGGACATCCAGGAAGTGCATGAATCAAGGCACAGAACCTTTTCCATGACTCAGGCAATTTCTCTTCTTCTCCATGTTTAAAATCAAAAAGTTTCTACAAAGCAACATTTCTAGCACTAGGAGGAAAATATTTCTAGAAGAAAGAAGCAATCAGGGCTATCAATGGATCCAGGAGGTAATCTATTAAACCAAGCTTTAGCTTCTCCTTTTAGCGAAAAAGGAAAGATCTTTGTAACAAAGTACTTGCGCATTTTGAAATCATCAGAAAATAAAGCACTCATAGTGGAAATCTCATTCATATATGCCACAACACTTCATTTTCAGTCCCACAAAAAGGTTCTTTCTCAACAATGTCTAAATAGGATAAATAAAGAGAAAAACCATAATCTTCATCTTTAGTATCTATGGGAGAGGGGGCTAACTTAGGATCAGAAGATAGTTTAGGAATAATGGTACGTCTCTCAAGGAGACTCCTAATAGCACTAGCACCATGTGTGTTTCGGCACTCTTCAATAAATTCATCAGTAAACTCAATGTAACCATCATTAATATCATATCTTTCTCTAGACTCAGGAGAGCTAACAAGTGTAATAGTGTCTTCACTAGGAGTTTCAGTATTTACTAGACTAGCCATAGTAGCATCTAGGAAAGGACCTAATGAACCACTCGCATCAAGCATAGTAGAAGTAACATCATGAGTATCAGAAGTAGTTTCAGATTCAACAGTAGTAGCAGTGTGTGTGGCATGTGTATGTGATGGTGGTGTAACAAGCTTACTTATAACAGATGGTGAATCAAGCGCAACAGAGGTTTTTATGTTGGGCCACGTAGAGATAAAACAAAACCTTTTATTCTAACATGGTGATCCCAAGATCTAGATGAGATAGAAGGCCATGAGGTTTACCACTAGACGCGCAGTTGCGGATTAATGATGTAGCGTGTCAGTTGATACAGTGTAGTCCTTTGCGATCCAATCATCCTGATGCTAATCATACAACACCTCTACCAGTATCCACACGTACAAGGAGGAGCACCGACGGCGAACTGCTAGATTCGTTACGTCGGCAGGACTACTGTGGAGCTAGGGTTTCCAACACATGGAATGACCTAACCGATCAACGATTAACCCTTATGGGTTACTGTGCTCCACTATATATAGGGAGTGAACGTGGGCTCCTCACGTGGCCCATTCACTAAAGCCCATATAACACTAGTCACCATGAGTCCGACTCACTGACGCAGTCCTAATCCGTCTTGGGTCCAACCCAACCAGATTTTCAATTCAGATCCAATCCGAATTTGCTCCCGCTCTTAAGTGTGTGACCCCGCAGGCTCATGGCTACTTGGACACAATTAGAGGCTGACTCTCAATCGATCAGTCGGTAGCGGCTCCTAGCAGAACATGCCGACTCCCAAGTACCAAAGAGTCATGACGACTTGCCTTTCCAATGTGACTTAAGTCTGAATCCCTTTTGCCTCACGATATACCTTGTCAGACTATAGGCGAACAATTGTCATCCCTTAAATAGTCCGACTCTCTTCTCGATCCGAGATAAGTGATTCACCCGACTAACTCTTAGTCGATCGCCTCGGTTAACACTTAACCGATTCGTGCATGGCCATGCTTTCCGAATCATATCATCCGAGAGGGCCCAAAGAATATCTATCCAAGTGGAGGGGCAAAATCCCATCTTGGTTATTCACATCACACATCTTTATTCTCAGTCGACCCAAACTCTGCCTTTATAACTGCCCAGTTACGGATCAGCGTTTCATAGAACCTAAGTCGGATTACATTGATTGAGATATACAAATGACAACTTGTTCGTTGTACCTCAATATGGGTTAATCCGACTCGCTAAACTCTTTAGCCGAATCTGTGTAAGTCGGAATGGCATCTCCATGCCCATGACAAGTGGAACCGAGTCATCAAGCCGACTTTCACATTGGTCTAAGTTGTGTGTCCAGCACAACCTCAATGACCAAAGATATTTAGTACAAACAAAATGAATTTATAGTTCCACAACCGAATCACATATTCAATGATATACATTAGATGCTCATACAAGGACAACTTAACAAATTTATGAATACAATGGGAAATATCATCATACATGATTGCCTCTAGGGCATATTCCCAACAGTTTAGGACTGTACCTCTTCTTGTAGTGGATGGTAAAATAGGAAACTTTCCATCACGAGACTTACCCATGATGAAAGGAGTAGCAGTGAACAATAATATATCCAAGTGAACTTACAAACAAAGCTATGCTCCCCGGAAACGGTGCCAGAAAATAGCCTTGATGACCCACAAGTATAGGGGATTACAACAGTCTTCGAGGGTAGTATTACCCAATTTGTTGATTCGACACAAGGGGAGACAAAGAATACTTGCAAGGCTTAACAACTGAGTTGTTAATTCAGCTGCACCTGGAAATTGTTCTTGCTCACAGAAGTTTATCAGTAGCAATAGTTTGTAGTAGCAATAGTAAATTAATAGCAGCAACAAAATAGGAGCAAGAGTAAAAATAGTAGCAAACAGTAGGCATGGACGGGCGTTGCATGGACGAGACTAAACATGAACTTCAAGATCTAGTGGAATTTGTTGGAGATATGCCCTAGAGGCAATAATAAATTAGTTATTATTATATTTTTGTGTTTATGATTAATGTTTACATTCATGCTATAATAGTATTAACAAGGAAACATTAATACTTATGTGATTTGTAAACTTAAATTGAAGTCCCTATTAAAGCCTCTATACATCACTAGCTTGTTGGTTAATAAATGATTGTGGTTTCCCTATCATGAACATTGAGATGTTATTAACAACAAGATCATATCGTTAGGAGAATGATATGGTGGACATACTCCTATAGATAAGCGTAGCATAAAGATCAAGTCATTTTAATAGTTCAATTTCTATATGCTTTCTGATACATAGTAACCTAATTCCTTCAACCATGAGATCATGCATATCACCTTTACCGGATGGATGCTTTGATGACATCAAACACCACACCGTAACTGGGTGGCTATAAAGGTAGCATTGAGTGTTCGGAAAGTATTGGTTGAGACACATGGATCAAGAGTGGGATTTGTCCATCCATATGACAGATAGATATACTCTGGGCCCTCTCGGTGGAATGTCATCCAATTAGCTTGCAAGCATGTGACTGGCTCACAAGGGATCACATATCATGGGAACGAGAAAAGAGTACTTATCGGTAATGAGGTTGAACTAGGCATGCAGAGATACCGACGATCATAACCTCGGATAAGTAAACTATCATGAGACAAAGGGAAATTGGTATCGTATGTAAGTGGTTCATTAGATCACAAAGTAATCGTAGAAATATGTGGGAGCCATATGGATTTCCAGATTCCTCTATTGGTTATTGTTCGGAGAAGTGTCTCGATCATATCCGCATAATTCACGAACCGTAGGGAGACACACTTAAGGATTCGACGTTGTTTTGAGTAGTCATGGAATGATGAGTAAGAGACCGAATGTTGTTCGGAGTCTCGGAAGGGATCCGGGATATCACGAGGAGATCCTAAATGGTCCGGAGAATAAGATTCATATAAGGAAAGTCCTGTTTCGGGGTTGGAGAATGGTTCCGGTGTTTTCATCGGGAATGTTCTAGAAGGTTCCGGAATGTCCGGCACTCTGAAGGGGAAGGGTACATGAATGTGTCATACCAAGTTGGAATGATTGCATCATGTACTAGGTGTCATCGCTGAACAAAATAAAGGGTTTAATCAAATCCTAGTTTGAAAAGTCAAACGCCAATTTGAAAAGTCAAACGACTATTTTGGGAAGTGGAGGGGAAGGTGGAAACCGAGTTGGGGAGGAGTTCCTCCCCTCCACCGCCGGCCCACTTGGGATCCGAGTTGGGGAGGGACTCCCCTCCCCTTGGCCGACGCCTCCCACCTATAAGAGGAGGGGCAGGGCTGCCCCTCCTAGCACACAAGTTCCCCCTCTAAACCTAAACCCTAGCCGCCGCCTAGGGTTTCTCCCCTAGCCGCCGACTTGGGCACCTCCAAGCCCTAGCCGCCGGCCCTAGAACCTCCTCCTTGGTGTGTCTAAACCCTAGATCGCCGAGGAGCTCTCTCATAGTCCACCATACTCGCTCCGGCTTAAGGCGAAGCCCTACGAGATCTCGCCTCTACTTCCGGTACCACGCCGTTGTGCTGCCGGAATCGCGAGGAGAGTGCTACAACCTCCGCTGCCTACTGGAACAAGGGAGAGGAAGGTCTTTGTCGAGTACCAAACGTGTGACCGACTGCGGGAGCGCTGCCGGAACGCAGCGCCGGAAGGATCGTCTACGCGATCTTGAGATCGGGAAGAGTACGACTACATCACCCACGAGAATCCGCTCTCGTTAAACACTTTGGAATCTTCGAGGTTGAGTTATTCCATCGACTCGTTGCTACAATCTAGTAGATAGATCTTGGCTTGTTTGTTTGTATGCGGTAGAAAATTTTTGTTTTCCATGCTACGAAACCCTATAGTGGTATCAGAGCCGTGTCTATATGTAGATCTGTTGCACGAGTAGAACACAATGGTCATTATGGGCGTTGATGCTTTTATTGTCGATTGCTTCTTGTGTACTTTGCATCTTGCGGGATGTTGGGATGAAGCTGCCCGGGCTAACCTTACATGACATCGTTCATGAGACTTGCTCCACGCTTGACATGCAACTTGTATTGCATAAGTGGCTTTGCGGGTGCCTGTTTCTCCCAACATAGTTAAGATTCAATTTACAACGGGTGATTGACAATACTAGTATCAATGTTGTGGTTCTTGTTCGTAAGTTAGAACGACACTTATTGAAAGCCCCAAACCACGTAAAACATGGAAAAGAAGTAGAGGCGTCTAACTTTGTTTTGCAGGGGTGTGCTGTGATGTGATATGGCCATGATTGTGATTATATTTGATGTATGCAATGTTCCTTATTGTAAGTTGGCAACCGGCAGGAGCCATATGGTTGTCTTTAATTTATGTTAAGACCCGCGTGTCTATTCAAAGTAGTTGTAATAGTTGAAGCCAGTGGACTACAACCATGGAGAAGCGTCATTAACCTTGATGCAATGCCGGAGATGATGGAGATCATGTTCGTGCTTGAAGATGGAGATGGAAGCACAAAGAAGAAAGGCCATATCATATCACATATTATGAATTGCATGTGATGTTAATCCTTTATGCATCTTGTATTGCTTAGTTAACGACGGTAGCATTATAAGATGATCCCTCATGCACATGAATTTCAAGTTCTAAAGTGTTCACCCTTAGTAAGCACCGTTGCTAAAGCTTGTTGTTTCGAAGCACCACTTGATGATCGGGTGTGTTAGATTCCGCAAGTGTATACAACGTGAGCAAGCTAGATTTTTTCTCATGCGGAAGCTAAGGTTTGATCTTGACGAGCCTAGCATGTACAGACATGGTCTCGGAACACGGATCACCGAAAGGTAAAGCATGAATCATATAGTAGATATGATGAACATGTCAATTGTTCGCCATTAAAACTACATCAACTCTCGTGATGATCGGTGTTGATGTGGTGGATTTGGTTCATGTGATCACTAAAACAATGTGAGGGATGTTGTTTTGAGTGGGAGTTCACCTAGATTAATTTAACTATTAATTAGAACTCAATTTGTCATAAAATTAGTCTAAACTATTGCAAATATGTTGTAGATCAATGGCGGCCCCTACCATCAATTTTAATGCGTTCCTAGAGAAAGAAAAGTTGAAGAACAATGGAAGCAACTTCGCGGATTGGTTCCGCAATTTGAAGATTGTCCTTACAGCTGGTAATTTGACCTATGTGCTGGATGCACATTGGTGACCCACTGCATCATGCTACCGATGAAGTAAAGAATGTTTACCTCGCTAGGAAGACTCAGTACTCCACAGTTCAGTGTGCTATCTTGTATGGTTTAGAATCGGAGCATCACAAAAGGTTTGAGAATTCAGACCCACATGATATTGTCCGTGATCTCAAATTGATCTTTGAGACTCACGCGGCAATTGAGAGCTATGAGGCTTCTGAAAAGTTCCTTAACTGCAAGATGGAAGAGGGCAGCTCAAGCTGAGCATGTGCTTAAGATGTCTGGGCACGCAAACAAACTTCAAAGCTTGGGTATAGTGATTCCTAATGCTTTGGGGATTTATCGTGTCCTCCAATCACTGCCACCAAGTTACAAGAACTTTGTGATGAACTACAATATGCAAAACATGAACAAGCAGTTGCCAGAACTGTTTGCTATGTTAAAATCTGCAAAAGTGGAGATCAAGAAAGAGCACCAAGTGTTGATGGTTAATAAGACCACCAAATTCAAGAAAGGCAAGTCTAAGCAAAAGGGACACTTTAATAAGGGTGGTAAGAAAGTTACCGCGCCGATGAAGAAGACCAAGGCTGGACCTAAGCCTGATACTGAGTGCTTTTACTGCAAGGGAGAAGATCACTGGAAGCGGAATTTCCCAAAGTACTTGGCGGATTTTAAGAACGGCAACATCAAGAAGAAAGGTATATCCGATATACATGTTATTGATGTGTATCTCAATAGTACTCGTAGTAGTGCCTGGGTATTTGATACTGGTTCGGTAGCTCATATTTGTAACTCGAAACAGGTGCTGCAGAATAAACGGAAGCTAGCGAAGAACAAGGTGACGATGCGCGTGGGAAACGGATCAAAGGTTGATGTGATCGCGGTCGGCACGCTACCTCTTCATCTACCATCGGGATTAGTTTTATACTTAAATAATTGTTATTTGGTGCCTGCGTTAAGCATGAACATTATATCGGGATCTTGTTTATTGCGAGACGTTTACTTGTTTAAGTTCGAGAATAATGGTTGTTCGATTTATATGAGTAATATGTTTTATGCACATGCACCTTTTATAGATGGTCTATTCTTATTGAATCTCGATAGTGGAAATACACATATTAATAACATTGAGGCTAAACGTTTGAAATCGAGCGATAACTCGACCTATATGTGGCACTGTCGTCCTAGTCACATTGGAGTGAAGCGTATGAAGAAACTCCATTCCGATGGACTTCTTGAATCACTTGATTTTGAATCACTTGAAAGATGCGAAGCATGTCTGATGGGAAAAATGACTAAGACTCCATTTTCTGGTATGATGGAGCGAGCTACGGACTTATTGGAAATCATACATACCGATGTGTGTGGTCCAATGAGTGTAGCATCGCGCGGTGGTTATCATTATGTTCTTACCTTCACGGATGACTTGAGTAGATATGGATATATCTATTTCATGAAACATAGGTCCGAAACTTTCGAGAAGTTTAAGGAATTTCAAAGTGAGGTGGAGAATCAACGTAACAAGAAGATTAAATTTCTACGTTTTGATCGTGGAGGTGAATTTCTAAGTTATGAGTTTGGCGAGCATTTGAAGAAATGCGGAATACTTTCACAATTGACACCGCCGGGAACACCACAGCGTAATGGTGTGTCCAAACGTCGTAACCGAACTCTCTTAGATATGGTTCGTTCTATGATGTCACTTACAGATTTACCGCTATCATTTTGGGGTTATGCATTAGAAACAGCCGCATTCACTTTAAATAGGGCACCATCTAAATCCATTGAAACGACACCATATGAATTATGGTTTGGGAAGAAACCTAAATTGTCGTTCCTTAAAGTTTGGGGTTGCGAAGCCTATGTAAAGAAGTTACAGCCGGACAAGCTTGAACCCAAAGCGGAAAAATGCGTCTTCATAGGATACCCGAAGGAAACCATTGGGTATACCTTCTATCATAGAACCGAAGGTAAAATCTTTGTTGCCAAGAATGGATCCTTTCTAGAGAAGGAATTTCTCTCGAAAGAAGTGACTGGAAGGAAAGTAGAACTCGACGAGGTTGTCGAACCTTCTCTTGAAATTGCAAGTAGCGCAGCACCGAAAGAAGTTCCTGTGGTGCCTGCACCAATAAGAGAGGAAGCTAATGATGATGATCATGAAACTTCGGTTGTAGTTGCTACAGAGCCTCGCAGGTCAACGAGAACTCGTACCACTCCTGATTGGTATGATCCCGTTATGAGTGTCATGTTGGTGGACAACACCGATGACCCTGCGACATATGAGGAAGCGATGATGAGCCCAGATTCCAATAAATGGCAAGAAGCCATGAAATCCGAGATTGGATCCATGTACGAAAACCAAGTATGGACTTTGGTGGACTTACCGGATGGCCAAAAGGCTGTCGAGAACAAATGGATTTTCAAGAAGAAAACAGATGCTGATGGTAATGTTACTGTCTATAAAGCTCGACTTGTCGCAAAAGGGTTTCGACAAATTCAAGGAGTTGACTACGGTGAGACTTTCTCACCAGTAGCAAAGCTAAAGTCTGTGAGGATTATGTTAGCAATCGCTGCATATTATGATTATGAAATATGGCAGATGGATGTCAAAACAGCATTCCTCAATGGAGACATTGATGAAGAGTTTTATATGATGCAACCCAAAGGTTTTGTCGATCCTAAAGATGCTAACAAGGTATGCAAACTTCAACGGTCCATCTATGGATTGAAGCAAGCATCCGGTTGGAATCAACGTTTTGATAAGGTGATCAAAAGTTTTGGTTTTATACAAACTTATGGAGAAGCTTGTATTTACAAGAAAGTGAGTGGGAGCTCTATAGCATTCTTAATACTATATGTAGATGACATATTGTTGATTGGGAATGATGTAGACCTTCTTAATAGTGTCAAGGAATATTTGAATAATAGTTTTTCAATGAAGGATCTTGGCGAAGCAGCTTACATATTAGGCATAAAGATTTATAGAGATAGATCGAGACGCCTAATATCATTATCACAAAGTACATATTTGGACAAAGTTCTAAAGAGGTTTGGAATGGAAGATAGCAAGAAAGGGTTCTTGCCCATGTTGCCCAATACGAACTTGAGTAAAACTCAAAGTCCGGACATAGCGGAAGATAGAGAAAGGATGAGTAAGACTCCTATGCCTCAGCCATAGGATCTCTAATGTATGCCATGCTATGTACTAGACCCTACATTGCATATGCCGTTAGTTTAACTAGCAGATATCAAAGTGATCCAGAGTGGATCATTGAATGATCAAAACATCCTTAAGTACTTGAGAAGAACTAAGGATATGGTTCTTTCTTATGGAGGTGATGAACAGCTCGTTGTTAATGGTTACACCGATGCTAGTTGGAACACCGATCCGGATGATTCTAAATCACAATCTGGATACGTATTTACTTTGAATGGTGCAACAGTTAGCTGGAGGAGTGCAAAGCAAAGCGTTGTGGCGAGATCTTCAACTGAATCGGAATACATGGCTGCTTCGGAGGTTTCACAAGAAGCGATATGGATGAAAGAGTTCATTACAGAGCTGGGTGTGGTTCCTAGTACGCTGGACCCAATGTCTATCTACTATGATAACATGGGCGCCATAGCCAATGCGCAAGAACCAAGGTCACACAAGAAGCTGAAGCACATCAAGCTACGTTTTCACGCTATTCGAGAACATGTCCAAGATGGGGACATAAATATTTGCAAAGTACACACATATCTGAATGTGGCGGATTCGTTTACTAAACCTCTCCCGAGGGCCAAACATGACCAGCACCAAACTGCCATGGGTGTTCGGTATATTACCATGTAATCTAGATTAGATGACTCTAGTGAAAGTGGGAGACTGTTGGAGATATGCCCTAGAGGCAATAATAAATGTAGTTATTATTATATCTTTGTGTTTATAATAAATGTTTACATTCATGCTATAATAGTATTAACAAGGAAACATTAATACTTGTGTGATTTGTAAACTTAAATTGAAGTCCCTAGTAAAGCCTCTATACATCACTAGCTTGTTGGTTAATAAATTATTGTGGTTTCCCTATCATGAACATTCAGATGTTATTAACAACAAAATCATATCGTTAGGAGAATGATATGGTGGACATACTCCTATAGATAAGCGTAGCATAAAGATCAAGTCATTTTAATAGTTCAATTGCTATATGCTTTCTGATACATAGTAACCTAATTCCTTCGACCATGAGATCATGCATATCACCTTTACCGGATGGATGCTTTGATGACATCAAACACCACACCGTAACTGGGTGGCTATAAAGGTGGCATTGAGTGTTCGGAAAGTATTGGTTGAGACACATGGATCAAGAGTGGGATTTGTCCATCCATATGACAGATAGATATACTCTGGGCCCTCTCGGTGGAATGTCATCCAATTAGCTTGCAAGCATGTGACTGGCTCACAAGGGATCACATATCACGGGAACAAGAAAAGAGTACTTATCGGTAACGAGGTTGAACTAGGCATGCAGAGATATCGACAATCATAACCTCGGATAACTAAACTACCGTGAGACATAGGGAAATTGGTATCGTATGTAAGTGGTTCATTCGATCGCAAAGTAATCGTAGAAATATGTGGGAGCCATATGAATTTCTAGATTCCTCTATTGGTTATTGTTCGGAGAAGTGTCTCGATCATATCCGCATAATTCACGAACCGTAGGGAGACACACTTAAGTATTCGACGTTGTTTTGAGTAGTTATGGAATGATGAGTAAGAGACCGAATGTTGTTCGGAGTCTCGGAAGGGATTCAGGATATCACGAGGAGATCCGGAATGGTCCGAAGAATAAGATTCATATAAGGAAAGTCCTGTTTCGGGGTTGGAGAATGGTTCCAGTGTTTTCATCGGGAAGTTCTAGAAGGTTCCGGAATGTCCGACACTCCGAAGGGGAAGGGTACATGAATGTGTCATACCAAGTTGAAATGATTGCATCATGTACTAGGTGTCATCGCCAAACAAAATAAAGGGTTTAATCAAATCCTAGTTTGAAAAGTCAAACGCCAATTTGAAAAGTCAAACGGCTATTTTGGGAAGTGGAGGGGAAGGTGGAAACCGAGTTGGGGAGGAGTTGCTTCCCTCCACCGCCGGACAACTTGGGATCCGAGTTGGGGAGGGACTCCCCTCCCCTTGGCCGGCGCCTCCCACCTATAAGAGGAGGGGCAGGGCTGCCCCTCCTAGCACACAAGTTCCCCCTCTAAACCTAAACCCTAGCCGCCGCCGCCCACCATAGCCGCCGCCTAGGGTTTCTCCCCTAGCCGCCGACTTGGGCACCTCCATGCCCTAGTCGCCGTCCCTAGCAGCTCCTCCTTGGTGTGTATAAACCCTAGATCACCGAGGAGCTCTCTCATAGTCCACCATACTCTCTTCGGTTTAAGGCGAAGCCCTGCGAGATCTCCCCTCTACTTTTGGTACCATGCTGTTGTGCTGCCGGAATCGCGAGGAGAGTGCTACAACCTCCACTGCCTGCTAGAACAAGGGAGAGGAAGGTCTTCGTCGATCAACGGGAGCGCTGCCGAACACAGCCTGGGAAGGATCGTCTACGCGATCTTGAGATCGGGAAGAGTACGACTACATCACCCACGAGAATCCGCTCTCGTTAAACACTTTGGAATCGTCGAGGGTGAGTTATTCCATCGACTCGTTGCTACAATCTAGTAGATAGATCTTGCCTTGTTTGTTTGTATGCGGTAGAAATTTTTTGTTTTCCATGCTACGAAACCCTACAGAATTGTAGATAAATAGGATAAAGCATCCAAGTACTAAGCAATCATAGGCGTGTGCTCCATATATAGTCGTGCGTGCTCGCAGTGACAGCTTGCACAGCATATTTTGTCTTGCCAGCCCGTTGCAGCGGGGCCTCAAGGGAACTACTGGAAATTAATTTGCTCCTTTTAATAGAGCACATGAGAAAAGCATTAACACTCCATGAACACACGTGATACTCACATCACAGCCATCCCCTCAGGTTGTCCCAATTTCTGTCACTTCGCGGCCTTTGTATCCGAACAATGATATGTGTACCCAACTTGCAGATAAGATCACAAACAATAATATCATAATGATTCAATAATAAGTTCAGATCTGAGATCATGGCAATCGGGCCCTAGTGACAAGCATTAAGCACAAAACAGCAAAGTAAAATATCACTAATAGAGATACTAGGCACCATGCCCTAACAATCTTATTCGATTACATGATAAAACTCATCCAATCCCTACCATCCCCATAGCCTATAGTGGGGGATTATTCACTGAAGGATGAGGGAAACATGGATGGTTGATGGATAGGCATTGGCGATGACGATGGCGATGATCCTCTACAAATTCCCCGTGCTGGCAGGGTACCAGAACAGAGTTTCTGGTTCCGAATCGCGGTATCTAGTGGTGGTGGCGAAGCGGAACTCTTTCTGGAAATACTTCGACCCCCCTCGGTTTTTAGGTCAAGAGGCATCTTATAGGCGAAGAGGGAGGCCGAGGGAGTCCCTAGGGCACCCACACCCCGCCAACACGTGGCCTAGGCCCACCCACGCGGAAGGCGGGTGTGGGCCCCTTAGGCTTCCCCTCCATCTCGTATTCTGGCTCCGTGAGTCTTCTGATGAAATAGGATTTTTGGCATATTTTCTGGGATTTTTCCTGATAGTTGATTTTCTGCACAACAACTAGACACCAAGGTAATTCTGCTGAAAACAGCGTCAGTTCGTGTTAGTAGTATCCAAATCACACAAGTTTAGAGGAGAAACAATAGCAAAAGTGTTTGGGAAAGTAGATACGTTTTGGACGTATCAATGAGCACAGTGATACGTCTGAAATGTATCTATAACTTTTGATGTTCCATGCTTGTTTAGTATCTACTTTGCTTTACTTTGTCTACACTTTGAGATGTTTTTATATGTTTTCTGGTACTAACCTATTAACAAGAGTCCACAAAGGCGCTTGCCTGTTTTTCTGCTTTTGGTTCCGTAAAAAACCAATATTCTCGGAATTGGATGGGACAAAAGACAAAGTCAATATTTTCCATGGGGAACACGGAGCCAGAATACGAGACGGGGGGAGGAACCAGGGGGCCACACCCCCTAGTGGCGCGGGCTAGGGTTAGCCACGCCTGGGGGGTGTGACCACCCTGGCCACCCCCTGCCTCACCTCTTCGCCTATAAAGACCCCCCGATGCATAAACCCCAAGTACCCGATCAATATTTGACAAAAACGTCTATAGCCGACGCCACCATCGTCCCTAGATCAGGAGGGATCTAAAGCTCTTCCCGGCACCCTGCCGGAGGGGCGATCATATCGGAGGCCTTCTTCTTCATCATGGCAGCCTCCGGTATGAAGCGTGAGTAGTTCCACCTTGGACTACGGGTCCATGGGTTGTTTGTGATCTTGCATGCTCTCAGTTTCTAGTAGCTATCTTGGCCAAGTAGATGCTAGTGACTTCAAGAGTGGGTATTTATGCTCGATAGTGAGTTCATGCCTCTATTTAATCTAAGGGAAGTGACAGAAATCTCTAAGGTTGTAGATGTGTTGTTGCCACTAGGGAGAAAACCACGGTCTCTTTTTCGTGGAACAAGTGAATTGTTTAACTTACACACTTTGCTTAAAGCAGTTATCTGTTGCTTGCAAATTAATACTGGAGGGGGTTCGGATGATAACCCGAAGGTGGATTTCTAGTCGTAGATGCAGTTGGATGGAGGTCTATGTATTTTGTTGTATTGCCCAATCGAATCTCATAGGATTTTGAATGGCTAGTATTGCATTGTTATGCCTTGCTCAGTCGTGTCAATTGCCTTGCTGTAAATTTTTTACCCAGCATGCCATGTTTGTTTATCGAAGGAGAACACCTCTAGTGAACTATGGACCCCGGTCCAATCTTTACCATTGATACATCTTCCACTATTCTTGTTTACTTTCCTCAAAGCACTATCACCTTCCACACCATATGTTGGGGATATGCTATATGGGTATCCTCATAGCATGTCACCTATCCGGATAACCCGGGTGGCCCATAGTTGGTAGCATGGCCTATGGCCTGCTGGGCAGCCCAGTTAGATGGATCCATAAGGGAGGCCCATGCCGGATAAAGGAAGGCTACGGTGGAGTCACCGACGTACCCGGAGCCTTGGAGTGCAACATACACAAGACTAGTAATAGACGGTGTAGGACTCTATGACCTGTACGGCTAGGACTTTTCCCTGTAATCCTAGGTCCTGGCGACTATATAAATCGGGCCTATGGAAGCCTTTAGGGCACAATCTCAGACGTTCATAGACAACTTCAGACAACGTCGCACAGCTAACCAATCCCTGTAACTCGGCGTATTGCCCTTATAGTGATTTATAGCAGGAGTAGGATTCCGCCACCACCGTGGGATCTGAACCTGGGTAAGCTGTGTTACCTCGTACCCGTCAACCGTCCGCCTTCCCCCATGTCTCTAAACATGCACTGTGAGGACCCCTCCATGGCGTACTCGTCGGCAATACCACGACAGTTGGCACCCACTGTGGGGCAAGAGGCGCTTCAGGCTCTTCAGCGGGCAAGGACCAAGATCTTCGCGGTAATCGGCGAAACCGTAGCCATCGGTCGTGTTCTCTTCTCCGGCAACATTCCGATCATCCCTCCTGACGAGTTCTAGATCTCAGCGAAGACGAACCCTACGCGGTGTTCGATCGTTCCTATCAGAGACATCCACCTCTTCATCGGCAAAACCGACTCGGGCACTAGTTCCCTAGGAGTCGGAGGAGCGTCAAGGCCCGCACGGACCGCCTACGGGCAGGATACGTTCGCGGAAGGATCGATGTCGGATCTCTCTTCGGAGCTTGCTGGCAAAGATCAGAAAAATTCAAGGCCCACCTAAACCGCCCCTGTGCAGGATATAAAGGTGGAAGATCGCTACAAATTCGCCATCTTCGCCCGTGCGTCTGGAGAGCATAGATCCAAGTTTGTCGGAGTGGTTACCATCTTCGATCTGGCGTGCTGCGTTCAGAGAGAAGGCGAAACCCCCCGCGATTACCTGGCCATGTGGCTCCGTATACGAGCCGATCTGGCCCACTACCCCGATGATAACGCTTTGTATCACTTCGTGTAAGGACTGGACCGTGGCATGCTTCTCCGACATTCTTTAAGATGGAAACAGGCAACGGGACGCCTTACCCTTGAATAGATGGTGAGCACCGTCAACAACTACGCGGAGGCTAACGCAGAAGCCTAGAAAGCACTCGCGCTCATCGATGGAGAACCTCCGATTCAGCCACCGCCATCGCCGCCTCCGGCCACCATCTTCGCAGCGGCACCACCACCTCCAGTCATCGTCGCTGCCGTTGCACCGCCACCGCCCGTCATCGAGGAAGTCCTGGCACCCTCCGACTCTATCATTGACGCGCTTTATGCTGATTTTAGTGCAGATTCAGAGGAGATAGATTTCAGTCCAGAAGAGCTAGACTCCGCAATGCAGGAGATGGAGGAGGAGTAATCGCGCGACGAGCAAGCTAACAACACCGTCACATTTCGAGGGGTGTTCGTCACCATTGGGACGATGATGGATGAAGATCAACCCGGACAAGATCTGCCTACAGCGCCGGAAAAGGGGAAGGGGCCACTTATTGCTGCTGACGATGATTGTGCAAAAGTCATGCCTCCTCCACCTAACCTAGTGCAGCAGCCGCAGGAACTCGGCACCGGCCCGGGCAACAACAACACCGCAAACTTGCCGCCTCCAGCATCTATGTCTGCAGCAGCCCAAGTTACTCCAGCTGATAGAGTGATGTACGACGATCTCCTCGTCAAGCCACTGACTGTTGCTCATATCCGGAACATGAATCAGCTTGACGAGAAGCGCCAGCAGCTGCTAGAGGAAGCGCAGGCCATCACGGAGCAAGGCGCTAAGCTAGATCGAGATCTGGTCAACGCGCAGAAGTCCATAGAGAAAGCTAGAGCAATAGAGTCCGAGTACAAGACTTTACTGCAACAGCAGAAGGCTAAGAAAGCTCCAGCTCACGTCATCAACGATCCTGGTGTACGACGCAACCTAGGATGGGCTCCCTCGAAGCCAACACAAGCCAAGCCATACATTGACAGTGAACGCAAGCAGGTGATGCCCACCCCACTCCTTAACCTCTCCGTTGCCAAGACCCTTCTAGAGCAGGATAGATCGCCCGAGGCAGTGGAATAGGTCTATGACCTAGTGGCCAAGGCGGTGAAGCAGCAGGAAAATGGCACCTCTCAGAGGCTTGAGTCCGACCCAACGCTTTGCCAGTCTAGCCAGTATAAGCCTCCAAGGTACATATCTCCTCTTGATGTCGGGTCCCAGAAGGGTTCATCGGAACGAAGATGAAGGGATGCGCGCAACAGGAAGGATGCTATCCCTATATCCTCTGACCACGGAGAAAAGGCCCGACCTCGTCGCCCATCGCCACCGCCCCGCCCCCCCGACATCGTGAAGATCACAAGGCTCACCATCATACGGATATGCCCCCACCAAAGCAGTGCGGCATCGTCATCGGCGACAACGTGGAGCAGACCCATCATGACGGAGATCGCAACCAAGGACACAGGAGCAGGTCACACCATGAGCCTCCGCGTCCGACAAGCAACCGTGACAGGCGTGAGGCGTCGCAGGAGGGTAACAGCAAGAAGGATAACCCACCGCCACCTCCGCCTCCGTCACCACCAAGCAGTCACCATGGCGAAGGAGGCCCGCGTCGTTCATGTAGCCCATCCCCAGTTGACAAGAATAAGAAGAACCCGGAGCCGTACGATGCACGTTCGCGCATCGAAAAGATCCACGAGGCCCGGGAAGGACCATACCTGGGACCTCATTGCTTTAGATGGTCCGCAACTTACCCCAAAGGTTTCCGGATTGACAAGACCATCAAGCCCTATGACGGCACCGCCAAGCCAGCCACATGGTTTCCGGATTGAAAAGACCATCAAGCCCTATGACGGCATTGCCAAGCCAGCCACATGGTTGCAGGACTACGGCAATGCGGTGGAGATTGCCAGAGGCAACCCCAACGTCGCCGTCAAGTACCTCCCATTAATGTTGGTGGGCACGGCCCGTCAATGGATCGATGAATTTCTGGAGAAATCTATCTACAACTGGTTGGACATGCAACAAGCGTTCACCAAGAACTTTGAGGGTACATACAAGCGTCCCTGCTCTGTGGGCGATCTACAAAGGTGCATGCAAGAGAAAAACGAGACATCTCGCGCCTACCTCTCCCGCTGTCTGGACATGAAGAATTCCTTTGCAGGAGTGCACGCTCAGAACGCCATGGCCGCCTTCATCGACGGGTTGGAAAGGGGCACGTTGCTCCGACATAAGCTGAAGCGCTTGTAGGACAATCACCAGCTTGACTTGAACCAGATGATTCAGTTGGCTAGTGAGTTCGCGACGCATTTATGCTCGTGGCTCCTTGCTGGCAACGGCCGTTCCAACTCAAGCTCAGAGGAACAACAGTACAAAGCGGAAAACCGCTCCAGAAGAAAAGCAATCTACCGACATGGTCTCTATGACTTTTGCAGGACGAGGTAATGGCGGACAACGTGGTCGAGGAAGGGGAGCTGGCCGTGGGCAGCAACGAGGAAGTGAAACAACCTCGGCACCGCTCCGCGTTCCCCAAACCTACGAGGAGTACCGCGACATGCCGTGCCTCGTACACCTCAACATCAACGGCAAAGCCACCCATACCAATCGATAATGCAAGTTCGTCAATGACCTCAAGGAAGACCCGGAGTCCGGCTACAAGCAAAGTTGGAAGAACAGACCGCGAGGCAAGGGCAAGGGGAAGAAGAAGGAGGAGGAGTCCAAGGATTCAAGTGACATGGGCAAGGACATGGACCCCAAGAACGCCGGCAAGAGCGATGACAAGGGCAAGAACCCCTTCGAGAAGAAGGCTCCAGTCTACCACACTTTCCTTGGCACCCCCACCGTCCGACAACAAAAGACCTCTCTGAGGATCCTGATGGCTACTCTCCCCCCAGTTCCCTAGTACCTGCGCTGGTCGGAGCTTCCAATCACTTGGGACAGGATGGACCACCCAGATCTTATACTCATGGAGAACCAGTACGCCATGGTCATCAACCCCTTGATTGACGGCGTGGAGTTCACCAAGTGTATGGTGGATAGTGGAAGCAGCATCAACATCATGTACCTGGATACACTGCAGAAGATGAACTTGACAGAGGCAAACCTAAGGAGGACCAACACCATCTTCCACGGCGTAGTTCCTGGTAGGGAGGCTCGGTCCCTTGGGTGCATTACACTTCAGGTTGCCTTTGGCGATGTTAACAATTACCGCCAAGAGCGCATGACCTTTGAGGAGATCCCCTTCAATAGCGTGTACCACGTCATATTCGGCCGCGACATATTCCACACGTTCATGGCCAAGCCATGCTTCGTCTACGACAAACTCAAGATACTCGGACCAAACGGTGTCATCACCGTATCCGGAAGCTTTACTAAGGCAACGGACTGCAAGATCAATGAAGCAGCCATTGCAGAAGCTGTCCTCTACAACGAAGAATTCAAAGAGATCTAGAGCAAGGTCGATGACTCAGAGATGTCCACGTCGAAGAAGCAGATCTCCGAATCCACTCCTGCGTTCAAAGCCGCCATCGAGAACAAGCCGGTGGAACTTGTGGTAGGCGATGCCTCCAAGGTCACCGCCATTGGGACGGACCTGGATCCCAAATAGGAAAGCGCGCTCGTCGAGTTCCTCCGTGAGAATAGAGACATCTTTGCCTGGCAACCTGCCGACATGAAAGGTGTACCTAGGAAACTTTCCGAGCACAACTTAAACATTGATGCAAAATCCAAACCAGTGAAACAACCTCTACGATGCTTTGGAGATGAGAAGAGACGCGCCATTGGCAAAGAGATAGCTAGGTTACTTAAAGCTAGATTTATCCGAGAAGTCCTTCACACCCAATGGGTGGCCAATCCTGTACTTGTCCCCAAAAAGGGAACCAATGAATTAAGAATGTGTGTTGATTACATCGGCTTGAACAAAGCATGTCCCAAAGATCCGTTTGCTTTGCCTCGCATTGACCAAGTCATTGACTCGACGACTGGCTTGGAGCTTTTGTGTTTTCTCGATGCATACTTAGGATACCACCAGATCAAGATGAGGAAGTCGGACCAATTGGCCACTTCGTTCACTACCCCATACGGCACGTTTTTCTATGTCATGATGCCCTTTGGGCTAAAAACTCAGGTGCTACGTACCAGCGGACAATGCAATGTTGCCTCCACGACCAAATTGGTCGGAACGTTCACGCCTATGTGGACGATATCGTGTTTATGTCTAAAAAGTCAAACAACTTAATCTCTGACTTGAAAGAGACCTTTGATAATATCCGGAAATACAACATGATGCTTAACCCTAAAAAGTGCATCTTCGGGGTTCCAGCCGGCGAATTGTTGGGTTTCATCGTTTCCCATCGCGGAATCGAGGTCAACCGTGAGAAAATCAAGGCCATCTTAAATATAAACCGTTCGACATGCCTAAAGGACATTCAACGACTAACATGTTGTGTTGTAGCAGTTAGTCGGTTCGTCAGCCGACTTGGAGAGAAGGCTCTGCTGTTGTACAAGTTGCTAAAGAAGGCGGACAAATTCACGTGGACAGATAAAGCAGATGTAGCATTGAAGCAGCTCAAGGAGATTCTTTCCTCAGCGCCCATCCTTACAGCACCCGAGCCTGGAGAGCCCCTGTTAATCTACATGGCGGCAACCAACCGGGTAATCAGCATCGTCGTCGTGGTAGAGCCGAAGGAACAAGGCTATGAGCACATAGTTCAACGACCAGTTTACTATGTGAGCGAGGTCTTGACGGAGTCCAAGCAGCGTTAGCCGCACTACCAGAAGACAGCTTATGGAGTATTTCTTGCTTCTCGGAAGCTGAGGCATTACTTTCAGGAGCACTCAATCACAGTGGTGAGCAAGACTCCACTGTCCGCCATTATCAACAACAGCGATGCTACGGGAAGGGTCGCGAAGTGGGGCATTGAACTTGCCGCCTTCGATATCACCTTCAAGAGATGCGATGCTATTAAGTCACAAGCCTTGGCGGATTTTGTTCCAGATTGGACGGAGATGCCAGATGCTACTCCGTTGCTGGAACCAGAGTACTGGGTGATGCAATTTGACGGGTCAAAGCTGCACAACGGCTCGGGGCTGGTGTATTGCTACAGTCACCAACATGAGACAAACTACACTACGTTCTGCAGATCCACTTCGAGGCTACAAACAACATGGCGGAGTATGAAGCACTCATTCACGGATTGCGTGTAGCCAAGGATATTGGCATCAAGCGCATAGTTTGTTGTGGAGATTCCGACTTGGTTGCCCAGCAGGTGGCTGGCACCTGGAATACGCGGAACCCTATGATGGCGGCATATCGAGACGAAGTGGACGAGATAGCAAATAGTTTCTTGGGCTACGAAGTCAAGTATGTACCTAGGGAGCAAAACGAGGCGACTGATCTGATGTCTAAGCTTGGATCAGGGTGCAAGAAAATTCCGCCAGGAGTTTTCCTAGAGCACCTGCGCACACCATCTATAAAGGGAGCCGACATCGACAACCCGGATAGAGTTGACTCTTTCATCAACATGGTGACTAAGGTCCCTCCGGCTTGGACAAAACCGTCCATAAATATCTCGAACACGGAACTTTGCCCAACGACGAAGTCGAAAGACGGCAAATAGTACGACGAGTAAAGTGTGTTTCCCAGCTAGAAGGTATGGAAATCCTACGTGAAATCCATCTCGGAGACTGCGAGCATCACAGCGCTCCTCGATCGTTGGTCGCGAAAGCCTTGCGGCAAGGATTCTACTGCCTGACCACGAAGGCGGACGCTAACAAGCTGGTTGAAACATGCATGGGATGCCAGTATTATGCCCGACAACCACATGTTCCTGCTGAAGAATTGCGAACAATACCAATAACTTGGCCGTTTGCAGTCTAGGGGCTAGACATGGTGGGACCGTTACAGACGGCACCATATGGGTTTACGCACCTGCTAGTAGCAGTTGATATTCACTAAATGGATAGAAGCTAAATCCATTAGAAAGCTTGATGGGGCAACTGCCCTAAGGTTTGTCCAGGATCTAGTGGTGATATTTGGTCTCCCACACAGCATTATCACCGACAACGACAGCAATTTGTCACTCGGAGAAGTGGAGGCATATTGTTGGGAGAAAGGCATCCGACTTGACCTTGCATCTGTGGCACACCCACAGTCCAATGGTCAGGTTGAGCGAGCCAATGGATTAATTCTGCAGGGAATCAAGCCACGTCTTGAGGCACCGCTACATAGAGCAGCTGGAGCCTGGGCGGAAGAATTTCCATCTGTGCTATGGAGTTTACGAACTACACCCAACAGATCCACCGGCTACACCCCTTATTTCATGGTATATGGATCAGAAGCCATCATGCCTTCCGACATCCTTCATGATGCACCAAGAGTCGCCTCCTATGACGAAGATGACGCTGAAGAATCCAGACGCCTAGATGTGGACCTTCTCGAGGAGGAGCGCATTTTGGAATGCCAAAGATCCGCCATCTACTAGCAGAAGCTATGCAGCTACCATAGTCGCCGCGTTCGGCATCGCTCGTTTAAAGAGGGGGATTTAGTGCTCTGACTTAAGCAGAAGAAGTCGGACAAATTATCCCGCCATGGGAAGGACCGTTCATCATATGCAAGGCGCTACTCAATGGGTCTTACTACCTTGTTGACAACCGTGAACTGAAGGATAGACCCAACGAGGATCATAAGAATAAGCGACGTGACCCAGATGATGACTACCCGGAGCTTGATCGGCCATGGAACATAGCACAGCTACGTCCTTTTTACACTTAGCATTTTTTATCTAATTGTATACCTCTTATATGATCAATGAAATAAATCTCTCTGGTTCACTCATATTTCTGAGTCTTTTACCACCTTTAGTGTTCATTTTTGGATCATGTAAAACCTTTATGCACAAGCTTTGCGATTGCACTTGTGAAAATTCCGCCTTCGGGCATTAGCTTAAGTTTTCTGGTCTACACGTTCTTTGTCGTTTTTATGTGGATTCTGGAGTAGTCAAAATCGGCACATATTGTCGGTGATTTTGTGCTCAGGTTATTGACTGTGCCATTGGGCATCATCACCTAAGCGCATGGTTCCGACAACGAGTCTTCCTACTCACAAAAAGTCAAGCATAAGAACCAAACTAATGGATAAGCCAACACTTTCTTAAACATATATACATGCTGGAAACTAGTTCTTCGCCTTAAATTACATCAATAAGTAGCAAGAAATAACAAACATTGTTTTTCGCCTTAAATTACATCAATAAGTTTTTTCCGCATATGCACCAAAGGTGAAACAAATATTACAAAGTTGTTCTTCACTCCTTTGGCGCAGGTGACTTGGAAGCATCATCATCACCAGCCGGGGAACCACCCTCGAAGTCGGCGCTATGGTGGGACTCAGAGGAACCTTGGTTGCCGTTGTCGATGTTGTTCATGGACACGAAGACGTCGACGTCCACCAACTCGAAAACTCTGGTGTCATAACCTGCGAGTGACCACAAGATAGCTTCATGGTTAATATCTTTGCCATCATCGTCTACGTCGGGGATGCCAGAGGTCACCATGTCGATGTCGGCATCTTCATAGTGTGCCTTCACCATTGACAGCGCCATCCTTGCGCCAGCCCGTGCACATGAAGCTTTCCATTTCGTGATACGCTCAGGGGCTCGACGCAGAATCTCCGAGTACTTCACCACGGAGTCCGATGCCTTGATGTTTATCTGGAGGGTTTGGTGATCTCCTTGGCTTGCGTGATGGCGGTGTTGATGAAGTTGCTGGAAAGAACCATGCATTCCATGGCTGGAGGAGGTGATCGTGTTAAACCCATAGGAGCTGCAAATTCCGACAAGGAGCACATGAGTTCAACAATTCAAAGTATTCAGACTATAGAAATCCAAGACGGAGAAAACTTACTGAAGATGCTGTCCTCAGCTTGCCAGAGGGTGTCCTCCAAGGATTCTTTCTCTTGTTGGAGGAGCTTATACGCCTCGCTATGGCATTGATTTTGCTCATCGGCAGCTTGCTTCTGATCTTTCAAGATCACAATATCCTCCTTCAAGCGATTGATTTCCTTGATGGCGGAGTCTTGCAGGACTTTCATCAACTCCTCATGCATTTTCAGCATGTCCTTCCTCTCATGCTTAAGAACTTTGTTCTTGCTATCCAGCTCTTGAATATGCTTGGACCGCTGGACAATATTCTTGGCCTTGGCGATGGTTTATGCAAGTTGGAGAAAGGAAAGTACACAGTGAGTACTCAGAGAATATGGGCACAAAACCAAGTTGGAATGCGAAAAATAAAACAGACGCTTGCTCTTGGTGATCTGTTCCTTCAAGAAGGCAGTTTTACCCTTTTCAGCTTCCAGGTCTGCGCGCATCTTATGGTACTTGCTGTTGGCCATGCCCCTCCGAACATTCTCGTTCTATGGAGAAAAGTATAAAGTTAAAACGTTGTTTGGTCTGCTTGGAGCATCTAGACGGAAATTTTCCACCTAGACGCTTGGGGGCTACAGCGAGAATTTTTGACTTAGTAATATGCTTAGCTTTTCTTTAAGCATCTAGTCGGAACCAATTCTATTCTCGATTAGAGGCTTGGGGGCTATGGTATAAATATTTTTAACTCGGATATATGCTTAGCTTTTCTTTAAACATCTAGTCAGAACTAATTCAGTTGCAACTAGAAGCTTGGGGGCTACAGTATGGAAAATTTATAATTATTGCGTATGCTACTCTTAAAGCATCTAGTCGGAACATTTCATTCCATCTACATGCTTGGGGGCTACAGTGAGAGGTTTTCTAACTTAGTCACTCTTAGAGCATATAGATGCAAAGACCTATGGTTTTCCGTCTACATCCTCGGGGGCTACAGTGGGATACTCATATGAAAAGAAAAAGGAAAAATAAAACATACAAGTGCAATGATCTTGAGGTTTGTAGCACTTTCGGCCAGCAGCTTTCCAAAGGACTCGCTGTTTCCTTGCAAGATTTCTGCTTGACGGAGAAGCTCCTCTAGACCGCACGTCGGAGATGTTGGCACCGCACCAGGAACCATAAAAGTGCTACCTGGCGTAAGTACTGGATAGACTATCTTCCGATAAGCTATGGCTTTCGTGGGTGCAGGGGCACCAACTACGGCAGAAGTACCTGCTTCCACCACCGCCTTACCACTACCGATGGCATCCTTAGCCGAAGCTTCAGCCATTTTGTGGGCGGCACTCTCTTGCATCGCCTGCTCACCGACAACAGCAACCTCGTTAGAGGTACCTGAGTCCACTTCCATGGTGGAAGGGCCAGATGCCTCCTTAGCTTGTGAGCTTGTCGGGGCTGACGAAGGCTTGACGGAGGGAGTGGTAGGGGCGATGGCGGGAGATGACATCACGATGCAGCATGTCCTTGATGGTTCTAGAAGCCCCCAATTTGGAGGTCTTCTTAAGGCTGGTCGTGGCTTTCTTGCTGAAATGTGCAAAATGCATAAGTACAGGAGCAAGATAGATAAATAAACAATGTCGGAGGAAGAGAAGTTTACACAAATGGGGGTGCTTTGGCAAAGGGGATCCCAGTAACTTTTCTCTTTTCCGCCCCCAGGGCGGCGGTATTCTTCTTGGAGGCTCCACCCTCCATCTTCTTATTCTTGCCTCCGTCGGCAGCATCCAAGGTGGAGCTCTTCCGCTTTCGCGGCAACGGAGCCTCGTTGTCGGACACGACCGTGACTTCCTTCATCTTTGGATCATAGATTTGTGCAGCCAGGTTGCCCTCCTCTAAATAGCTAAGCTATTAAGTGAGAAGTCACCGTGTTAGATAAGATGACACTTGCAAGATGGAAGAACTGGAGTATATGTCATCCACGAAAAATAAATACCTACCTTTGGGCACTTGCCGTCTACGAAAATGTCGTAGGTGATGGTGAAGCCACGCTTCTTATCCTTCACCTTGACGATGTCCTTAAGGCGGAGCTTGACGGAGTCGCTCGAGAAGTTGTCCACGGAGATGCGGAGGCTATCCCTTCTATCGCTGGTATACTCATACATGAGCTTCGCGCGGTGCTGCAGAGGTTGGATTCGCCTGATGAACCAACACATGGCTAGGTCTAAGCCGGTCAAACCTGTCTCTATGAACCATTCTATCCGCCTTATGGCGCGGGAAGCGTCGAGGTCGGAGGGAAGGGAGGCCTGGGATCTCCATGACGAGGCTTTAGCGGCGGCTTCGTCAACGAAGTCCGGGTACGTTACTTGTCGGCCAACCAGAGGGATGTCTTGGCCGTAGAAGTACGCCCGTTGCTAATTTTTTCAGGACTAGTGGCCGACGATGTCGGGGAACCGCCGGCCAGGTCGAATCTTGAATCTTATGGGCCATAGAAGTTCTTTCTTGCTATGTTCGGCTTCACGTTTGAGGGTGAATAAGTACACAAAGAGGTCTAACCTAGGCCTTATCCCTAAGTATCCCTCGCAGAGCGCCACGTAGTTGCTAAGCACTAAGATACTATTGGGGGAAGGTTCTGGGGCTGGATTCTATAGTGATTCAAGACGAAGAGGAAGAATTTGGGGATAGGCAGGGAGACGCCGCGTACTAACTAGGCTTTGAGGTACACCTTTTCTCCGGCTTGGGGAGAAGGTGTAACCTCGCCGGACGGTGCCGCCCACCAGGCGAGCCCCTTCGTCGCAAGGAGGTAGCCTTCAGCGATCATCTCTTGGATATCATGGTTCGTGATATCTGAGCCGCACCAGTCGCCCTTGTGTGAATCTGGATCCTCCTCCAATGGCTCCAGCGCGCCAGATTAAGGTCGCCGCTGGTGTATTCGATCACCGCTGATGCGGGGATGACTAGGCCCTCCGGAGGCACGACAATGGAGCTCGCCGGCTTTGCCGCGGCTTAGTTTGATGCCGCCATGGAGGGAGAGGTGTTGATGCTGGCGATGGAGCAAGGTTGGATGTGACTGGTGCGGATTGGAGGCTAGGGTTCTTTCGCAAGTTAGGCGTGGAGAGCTCTAGGGGGAGCGCGCTGGAGGAAGAAGACGATGCAAGGAGAATGAGGTAAAAAGTGGAAATTCCACCGTGGTTACTATTTATCATCTCCAAACGTCAAGATTCGTGCAGCTTGATCGGACGGTTGCCGCATAGACGACGTGTTTGCGAACATGCGTGGAATTTTCGCCATGTCTCCAACCGTCGCCGCCAACAGTTCGTATCGCTCGCGTGGGAAAATCGGACATGATTGCGTTCTCTGCATGTGTGAGTTACGAGGCGTCGCTGACCTAAGCCTACGTCGTCCTAGCTGGCAAAGGCAGATGAGCCATCACATCGGAAGATTCCGGCATGGACGGATCCAGTCCGGCTACGGAAGAGCACGATGCAAGATTGAGCATTTCTCCGACTTACATATTGAAGACGGAGAAAGCCTTGCAGGGTTATTTGGGATGACTACAAGATATTGCTTGACGATTTGCCGACATCCAACTAGACGAAGCATTTATTTGAAGAGGCAAGGCGACGCAAGATCTCGGAGTTCTCCGGGGGCTACTGTTGGGGATATTCTATATGGGAATCCTCATAGCATGTCACCTATCCGGATAACCCGGGTGGCCCACAGTTGGTATCATGGCCTATGGCCTGCTGGGCGGCCCAGTTAGTTGGATCCAGAAGGGAGGCCCATGCCGTATAAAGGAAGGCTACGGTGGAGTCACCGACGAACCCGGATCCTTGGAGTGCAAGATACACAAGACTAGTAATACACGGTGTAGGACTCTGTGACCTATCCGGCTAGGACTTTTCCCAGTAACCCTAGGTCCTGGCGACTACATAAGTCGGGCCTATGGAAGCCTTTAGGGCACAATCTGAGACGTTCATAGACAACTTCAGACAACCTCGCACAGCGAACCAATCCCTATAACTGGGTGTATTGCCCTCATAGTGATTTATAGCAGGAGTAGGATTCCGCCACCGCCATGGGATCTGAACCTGGGTAAGCTGTGTTACCTCGTACCTGTCAACCGCCCGCCTTCCCCCAGGTCTCTAAACACGCACTGTGAGGACCCCTCCATGGCGTACTCGTCGGCAATACCACGACACCATACAGTTAATACTTTGTAACAGCAATCGATGAGATTGACAACCTCACTGTTCATTGGGGCAATGTCTTGAGTTTGTGTTGTGCAGGTTTCTAAGTTGCTTGTAACACCTTTGAGACATTTCCTTCCTCCTACTGGTTTGATAAGCTCGGTTTCTTACTCAGGGAATACTTTCTGCGGTGCTCTTCACACCTTGCTCTTGGGGTATCCCGACAAAGTGCTATCGGGCACCATCAACAAGTTTTCTGGCGCCGTTGCGGGGAGGCTAAGGACGTCTTCACAAGGGGACTCATTCTCAACCTTTCTCTTTACTTTGTTTTTGTTTTGCTTGGTTTTATTTGCCACTTGTTATCAAAAACTCCAAAAAAATTAGTTTAGTTGGTTTGCTTTCTCTTATCAAAAACACAAAAATAGTTCCTGCTTGATATGTTGGAAATGTATCTATAATTTTTGATGTTCCATGCTTGTTTAGTATCTACTTTGCTTTGCTTTGTCCATACTTTGAGGTGCCTTTTATATATTTTTTCTGGTCCTAACCTATTAACAAGATGCCACAGTGCCAGTTGCCTATTTCTTCCGTTTTTGGGTCTAGAAAGGCAGAAAATCAATATTCTCGCAATTGGACAGGACAAAAGCCAAAGTCAATATTTTACCGTGGGGAACACAGAGCCAGAAGAGGAGACGGAGGAGGGCCCACCCCGTGCCTGGGGGGGGGGCAACCGCCTCGGGCACCCCTCGTCCTCCCTCTTCGTCTATAAGAAGCCCCCGATGCCTAAACCCTATGTACCCGATCAATATTCCACGAACCTTCTGTAGCCGCCGCCACCATCGTCCCTAGATCAGGGGGATCTAAAGCTCTTCACGGCACCCTGCCAGAGGGGCGATCATTTCGGAGGCCTTCTTCTTCATCATGGCATCCTCCGGTATGAAGCGTGAGTAGTTCCACCTTGGACTATGGGTCCATGTAGTAGCTAGATGGTTGTATCTCCTCCTTTGTGCTTTCATGTCTATATATTGTGAGCTCCGTTCATGATCAATATCTCATCTATTTGTAATCATGCATCTTGTGTTTTCGGGGATCCGATGGATATTGAGATTACTATGTCATATTGATTAATGGTTTTTTCTTATTGATTCTATCATGTCTGTGTTGTTTGTGATCTTGCATGCTATCCGTTGTTAGTATCTATCTTGGCCAAGTAGTTGCTAGTTACTCCAAGAGGGGGTGTTTATGCTCGATAGTGGGTTTATTCCGCTATTTAATCAAGGGAAGTGACATAAATCTCTAAGGTTGTAGATGTGCTGTTTCCACTAGGGAGAAAACAACGGTCTCTTGTTCATGGAACAAGTGGATTATTTACCTTACACACTTTTCTTAAAGCAGTTGTCTGTTGCTTGCAACTTAATATTAGAGGGGGTTCAGATGATAACCCAAAGGTGGACTTCTAGTCATAGATGCAGTTGGATGGCGGTCTATGTATCTTATTGTATTGCCCAATCAAATCTCATAGGATCTTATGTCTAGTATTGCATTGTTATGTGTAACATCCCAAAAATATGAAACTTGGATCATCAAACTCTAATCATCAAAATTTACGATTAACAAAAACTTTTCTAAATAAAAATATGAAAGCATGCATGTGTGTATGCATTCCAATTTGGATTCGTTTGAATTACCTTGCTTGTGTGTTTATTTTCTTGTAAAAGGATTCTTAGGTGAAATAAACATCATCTAAACAATCCCCACACTTTTCCCAAAGACAAATAAATCAAAACAAACAAAATAAGGGAATGGTCACTTTGGCTAATTTAACTCCCATGCCTACTTTGGTTGTCTCTAACTTTCAAAACTTAACAAAAACCTGTTTGGATCTTTACACCCCTTGATAGTACTCATAACAAAGTACCAAGACCCACCTTGTGATCATCCAAAAACATTTGAATGCATAGTTTAAATGACAGTTCAAAATTGAATCTATATCATATGGGAAGATCCCACTTTTGCAAAAACCACTCAAACAAGCTCAACTTTCAAAACCCAAGCATCCACAGACTCACCAGCACATGCCTAGCACACCCACCAAAAATCTTTTCAAAATTCAAAATTTGAATTCATGCGGCCATTTCATCAAACACCTTACAGATCCAAATCAAACAAAATCAAAACACTATAGTGTGCAGTGTTTGGGCCTAACTTGTTCCCTCTCTGGAAACCACTAGCCTTAGTATATCATCTAACGACCCTAACTAATCCCTAGCACCACTGTAAGCTTGACAATGTCATCAATGGTGAAGAACCGAGAACACCCATGTCACCCCAGTGTGGACAGCAGGCTAGAGGAAGAACTAGCCGTGCTAACCTTGTCTGGGAGGTAGCCCATGCCTCACCGCCCCGTCTCGACCAGCCTGCCTCATGACAATTGCCAGAGCAGCTGTGAACGCTGTGCAGCTGCCGACCATGCCGACCATAGTGCCATAGTGCCGTTCCCATTCAACCAGACCACCTCGAGCCCTCGCCACCCGCCAATATGCTCCCCACAGTTCCAGGAGACCGCCAGACATGCCCATTTCACCGCCCGTACCCCGTAGCCACCGCTCGCCGTCGAAGACGCCGCCTCTGCCGTGCAGAATGTCGAGCATTCCAGACCGTTTGCCACCGCCCCTACACGCGCATTAAAGCCATAGAGCATCGCCAGGAGACCACCGATCGATCGCCACCCTCGGCCATGCCTCTAGCACCTCGTAGCCATGTCGCCACCGTCGCCTGCCCACCCCGTTCGGTCTCGTTGTCGAGACTATAAAAAGAGGCCTCCCCCGCTCAAACTCTTCACACCATCTCACTCCCCTCTCCTCACTGATCGTTCTACCCCGTTCCCGGAGCAAGGTGAGCAGCGCATCGCCGGAATTTGGCCGAAGCCCCCCGCTGCTGGAGAAGAAGCAAGCTAGTGATTGGAGCCGCCCCAGGAGAAGCTTCCAGTACAAGGAGGTTTGCCGTTGTCGACTTCGTCGTTCGCCCGCCGACCCTACTTTGAGCCCGGTGAGCCTCCCACGACCCCCACACCGTGTTAGGGTTACATCTCGCCGCGCTGCCCGACGTGGACGATGAACCAGAGTCGTTGGATTAGAACTAGATCCAACGCACCACGTTGCCCCGTACCGCTTTGCACCCCTCGTCTCACTGACGCGTGGGGAACGCAACTTAACCAACCCGCATAAGCGCTGGGCATAACAGGCCAGCCCATTTTTTCTTCCCGCAGCCCACACGTTTGGATTTTTCCATTTTCATTCAAACACAGTTCTGCACCTAGTTTCAAAAATCAACCCAACTTGATTCAGTGAACCAAATTGAATGAAACCAATTTTGTTAGAAAGGTGTGGAAATGCTGAATCCAAGCCTGTTGGATTCAAATCATTTCGATCTGTAGATCATCCTTGGTAAAAATAACAAGGCAGAAGCTTTTCTGCATTCAAACATTTTTCAAATTCAAACCATAATAGCTTTTGAGTTGATTCCAACTCTCAAAAATCACAATATCATACCTTTCAGAATATATAAAAATATGGGTTTACTTACAGAAATAATGTTAAAGTAATAAAAGAATGCCACATAGGCATTTATAGTCACTTATTTTATTTAAAGTAAAAGGGTTAAACCTTATTAAATTGTGACACCACTTTAAATCACATTCCCATGAACTAAAATATGTGGTGATGACATGTGTCAACATGATCCCATGCTTGGTTTGGAGAATATTAAATCTTATGTAGTTTTTCAATGAGTAGAAATTACTTTTGTAAAAATAAAATCATTAAGTCAAGTGCTTGTAATGTTAGTGATGATGCTAGATCATCTATAGAACCCCTTTGTGTGATGATTGAAAGTAGTTAAGTATTTTTTGGTGATTGTGTACCTCGTATTTGTTTATAGCCGCTAGTACCGACCAAGGATACTAGGAGGAAGGAGGATACTACGAAGAATAATCCGAGGAGAACTTCAACCACTGCTCTGCACAAGGCAAGCCTAATACTACTAGTTGAATGTGCAAGCTAACACTTGCAAGATATTATACTTTAGCAAGCCTTAGCATGTCAACCATATGCCTTAAGCATATGTGGTTATACCCACTTGATAACCCCATCCTAATTTTACTTGCAAGCTTTTTACTTTATGGCTTTATCAAAGCTTTCTTTTAGAGTGTACTTAAGTGACTTGTAGATACTAGAAAGATAACTGAAGGTTGCATAAAGAGCATAAAATTTGGCCTAAGCTAGATAATCTTGATGTCATCCTAAGGCATGAGATTGAACCTAGTGAAAATTCCACTAGTTTATCACCCCTCATTAGTACTCACCCCCCACCTGTAGATGCTAGTGCTAAGCATAAAACTTGATCAACTTTAGATAGGAATACTTGGTAAAAATGGTTGTGAAAACCTTAGAATGATGGATCATTCTACTGAGATGTTTTGACATGTGTTTCTGAACACCAGATGATTTTGGTGATGAAAATGTTGAGGCATGAGCCTTAGCCCTTTATAAAACTGATGGTTGTCTGGATGCGATACCATTCCAATTTTACCGTACAACCATAATACCCGAAAATTGGGTAGGGCTTGACTGGAAACTTATATACCTTAGTATTGGTTCCCTCACGGCCAAGGTCTGAGCTGAGGCTACCTTGTGAAGATTGTCCACCTGTGCAGTACCCAAGATGACAGTTGGTCATGGTTGGGAGGCCAAACTCACAGGAGATGTGCTTATACTAGGGCGTGTAATTGAAAGGTTAGGATTGATTATCCGCATACTGAGTATGGTGACTTCAGGATTTGTTCCTGACGGATGTATCGAATGTTGTTGTGAAAGTGTACAATCTCTGCCGAGTGTCAAACTATTCGAATAGCCGCATCCGCGGTTATGGACAGTTGGAGTGGCCATACTGTTCCCCCGTCAGATGTTTTCAAAATGACTTATGAATTGAATGGAGAATTTGACGTGAACACAATAGAGTTGTGGCATGAGATACAAATTCCCACTTAGGTGTTATAAAATTTGACTAGCTTTCTCTTGCTTCTGAACTTAGTATATGTAAATCTAGCTTTTGCAAAACAACCCTAGAGCTTAGTGTCCTACTACAAAAACCCCCTTTAACTGTTAGTATTAGTTTGCGAGTACTTAAAGAGTACTCATGGCTTTGTCCCTGGCTATTCCTGTGGCCAGACTATGAAGAGGAGTACCAGGATAACAGACCCCAGGAAGGTTACGACAACTAGGATCATCTCCCATCATCAGCATTGCCTGTGACCCCGAAGATGGAGCTTCGCCTACGCTACCTTTATTATTACGTAATTCCGCTGCTTGAGTTGTATTAAGAACTGGATCATGATATCCTTATTTTTGTAAGACCTTATGTATGGTTTGTAATGGATGATGTACTGTGGTATCCAATTCTGTTATGTCTCACAAAAATGGTAATCCTGGGATTGCGATGTATGGCATAACAGGCATCTGGGATTAAAAATCCGGGTGTTGACAAGTTGGTATCAGAGCGATCCTGACCATAGGGGACCCTAGTTAGACTAGACGTTTGAATCAAAAACTTAGTTTCAAAACCAAAGGAAGCAAATATTTACAAAAACTTATTCCCATTCTTATCACCTTGATTCTTTCATGAAAATTCATGTTCCCCAAAAACTCTTGCAAAATACATGAAATTTGACACACTTGAGCACTCTACTAACTTAATCATCCTATATTCTTAATAGATGGACGTGAAGTACAGCAAGTTTTATCAGTTGGGGAATGGAGGAGACCTTATCTTTGAGAGGGATTTGGACCAACTTTCGGAACTTCTGGAGCGTCCGCACCCCGAGTTCTTCGGAGCTCAGCTCAATGATCAAGGTGGAGAAGATCTACAGTGGCTAATTGTTACAAGTCTCCGTGGAAAGATTGAACCTCCCACTGCTAAGGGAATTCAGTTTACCTGAAGAGAGAACAACTGGCTCGATGGACTTGCCAGGGCCATGCAGGAAGCTCTTGCTCGTCTGTGTGGGCAGAGTATCAACCAGATCAAGGGATACCCGCTTTGAGTTTTTCCCAAGGCGTGATGCTAATGGACAACCACTGGAAGCCCCATACCACCCCGAGCTGAAGACTCAATTGGACGACCTTAGCTTAATGATGTATGATCGTCAGCAGGAATTGGACAATTTCCGTGACTACTCCAACCACAAGTCCGCCATCATCAAGACGAAGGATCGGACCATCGCCATGCTAGCAAAGGATCAAAAGTCGCGCTGCTGTCAGCTCGACAAGAAGGAGCACATCATTGCTCGTCTTCGCCACCGTATCTCGGACTTGGAGGAGACCATCCACGAGAGAGACATGCAGTTGGAGGAAATGGAGAATGCCGGAGGGGATCTTCATGGAGACCCTTACTCCTATCTCAGCGATGATGATGATTTTATGGAGGATCAGGCTATGGACTTCTTCACCGATGAGGATGATTTCGCCTTCATCAATGACGACGATGATGATGAGGATGACGACTACACCGACTCCAAGGATAAGTAGCACATGAGCATTAGCGTAGTGAGTAGTATTCGGTCCCACTGTATCGTAGTTTCCAGAATGGTTCCTAAAACCATCTGTTTACCTTTGTTGTGGTGTGTGTTGTATCGTGTGAATGAATGAATGAAAAGCAAGTTGCTAGAAAATCTGAGTCAAACTTTAAAAACTTTTCATAGTCCCAGAACCTTAGAAATCTCCCTCTTTTCTCATGATCTATCTCAATCTTCAGATGCCACGCAGAGGAAGTGGTTCATCACCAGACCCGATGTTGCAGATCCTGCAAATGTTGGTTTCTGAATGCGAAGGAGAAAGAACCGAACGTCAAGCCAACCTATCCACCCTTCAGCAGATAGCCTAGCTGGCCCACAACAACCAAGGCCAAGAAAATCAGGACAACCATGGATCTAAGATCAAGAATTTCCAGAATACCAACCCGCCTGTTTTAAATAAGTCGAAAGAGCCCCTAGATGCCGACGATTGGCTGTAAACCATGGAAAATAACCTGGAAGTCGCAGGAGTTTAAGCCAATGAGAAAGTTCTGTTCGCCACCCACTATCTAGCCAGAGATGCCAGGGGATGGTGGAACAGTGTTCTTGTAATGACGGGAGGACAGATGATGACCTGGGAAGAATTCAAGGTCAAGTTCAGCAGAACCCATGTGCCACCAGGTTTGATCAAGAGAATGAGAGATGAGTTCAGAGAACTGAAGCAAAGAAGGATGACCGTAGTGGAATACCGTGACAAATTCTTGTCATTAGCTAGGTATGCCCCGGATGAGATCGACACCAAAGCCAAGAAGATAGAAAGATTCCTGAATTGTCTGCACGATGAGATGCAGACCGTGTTAGTCAATATCCCCTTTGTTGATATTGAAGCCCTGGTCGACTCTGCCATCCAGATGGAAGGAAAGATCAACCAAGCCAATGAGAACCGCAAGAGTCGCATGATGCATCAGCCAGGAACCCATGAGACCCCAAAGTATCGCCCTAACCCATCTCCCGGATTTGCCCCGAGAACCAATAGACCCCCAATGAACCGTCCGACCTATCCCAACCGTGGAAACCCTATGCCCGGAGGAAATCACAACAACCCCAGCAACTCTATCAATTTCAACCGTGCCTCACCCAAGGTCAACAACAACAATACTACCGCCAACACCAACACTGCCCCGAGGACTGGAAGCAATGATGTGCCTGTTGCAGCAAAGGACAAGTCGCAAGTAACTTGTTATGACTATGGAAATAAGGGTCACTACTCCAACGAGTGCCCCAACAAGAAGAATGCCACAGCCCCCAATGCAAATGCCCCAGTTCAGCAGCAGCATCGTGTTCAGCCCGGAAGAAGATTTGCCCCAGGGAATTCGCTCAACCGCAACAGCCGTCTTTTTCTCATGCATGCTGAAGAAGCTCAGGAAGCACCAGACGTCGTGCTGGGTATGTTTTATGTTAATTTAGTACTTGCTAGAGTGTTGTTTGATTCTGGTGCATCGCACTCATTTGTCACCGAAGAATTTGCATGCACTAGTAAAATCCAACCAACCAAACTGAAGCATGTTATGATCGTTCAAATCCCCGGATCAACCACCAAGGCTAGGCAAATTTTCAAAGCCGTCCTTATCCGAATCCATGGCATAGATTTTTATGCTAATCTGATAGTACTCGGAACTAAAGGTTTGGAAGTAGTACTAGGAATGGATTGGATGTCCAAACATAAAGGATTGATTGACAGTGCCAAGAAAGCCATAACCATGGCCAGTACAGCCGGAATATCAGTCGAGCATATATCTGAAACATTACCTTGTCAATTCAAGTGCAAAAAGAGTATAGCCCAACCTACCATTGACCAAGTCCGGATAGTCTGTGAATACCCTGATGTATTTCCAGATGTTTTGCCCGGTATTCCCCAGATCGGGATATCGAGTTTATCATCGAACTAATCCGTGGAATAGGACCCATAGCCCAGAGACCATATAGTATGAACCCGTCTGAACTAGCAGAACTGAAGAAGAAACTGGATGCCATGTTGGAAATTGGATTGATTCAACCAAGTGCGTCACCATGGAGATCACCTGTCTTATTCGTGGACAAGAAGGATGGAGGTAACCGTTTGTGCACGGATTATCGAAAGTTGAATGATGTCACCATCAAGAACAAATACCCGTTGCCCAAGATAGAAGATTTCATTGATCAGCTGACCAGTGCCAGAGTGCTTTCTAAGATTGATCTTAGAACTGGCTATCATCAACTCAAAATTCGTGCAGAGGATATTCCCAAGACTGCCTTTACGACCCGTTATGGATTATACGAGTATACTGTCATTTTTTTGGATTAACCAATGCCCCCGCTTATTTCATGAATCTCATGAATAAGATTTTTATGGAATTCCTGGATAAGTATGTCGTTGTTTTCATTGATGACATTCTGATTTATTCCAAATCAGAAGAAGAACATGAGCTACACCTAAGGACCATTCTTGGAACCCTTAGAGAGCATCAATTGTATGCCAAGTTTAGCAAATGTGAATTCTGGTTACAGGAGGTAGGATTCCTCGGTCACATTGTATCAGCCGGAGGAATTGCCGTTGACCCTGCAAAGGTGAAAGATGTCGAAGATTGGCAAGTCCCAACCACTCAAACCCAAGTTCGTGCATTTCTCGGATTGGCAGGATACTACCGCAAGTTCGTAGAAGGATTCTTGAGTATCGCCAGACCCATGACCCAATTGCTGAAGAAGGACAAGAAGTTTGAATGGACCGAAAAATGTGAAGCGAGTTTTCAAGAACTCAAAAGGAGATTGATTTCATCCCCAATCTTAATCATGCCGGATATCACGAAGCCCTTCGACGTGTATTGTGATGCATCCAAGATCGGTCTCGGATGTGTGCTAATGCAAGAAGGCAAGGTTATATCTTATCTATCCCAACAATTGAAACAACATGAGAAAAATTACCCACCCATGACCTCGAACTCGCAACCATAGTTCTAGCCCTAAAGACATGGAGGCATTACCTGATGGGAAATCGTTGTGAGATTTATTCGAATCACAAGAGCCTGACATATATATTCACTCAGAAGGAGATGAATATGAGGCAGAGAAGATGGATTGAGCTAATCAAGGATTACGATCTGGACATTCACTATCACCCCGGTAAAGCCAATGTTGTAGCAGATGCCCTTACAGATTGCCGTGCCGCTTGAACACCATGATTTGGAAGGAGCAACCAAGTCTGCACAAAGAGATGGATGATTTTCGAATGGAATTAGTGAGTGAAGGATTTTTGGCTAGCATAGAACTTCAACCCACTTTGATCAGCCAGATCAAAGAGGCGCAGAAAGGAAATGCTAGTATCAATGGAATCAAGCGTCGTATCAGTACAAGCAAGGTACCCGGATTCACCGAAGACGAAGAAGGAGTTATGTGGTACAAATGACGCCTTTGTGTACCAACAGATTCTGAGTTGAAAGAAGTGATTCTGAAGGAAGCTCATGATACTCTTTATTCTATCCACCCCGGAGGAACTAAGATGTATCAAGATTTGAAAGAACAATTTTGGTGGCATAAGATGAAGAGAGAAATCGGAAGCTATATCACCAAGTGTGATATATGTCAGCGAGTCAAGGCGGGACATCAAAGACCCGCTAGATTGTTGCGACCATTGCAGATTCCGGAATGGAAATGGGATTCTGTTGGAATGGACTTTATCGCCGGATTGCCTACTTCTAGTAGGGGAAATGACTCTATCTGGGTCATAGTGGACATATTGTCCAAAGTCGCCCATTTCTTACCCGTCAAGACCACATATCAGAGTTCGAAGCTAGCGGAGTTATATATGGCTAGAATTGTTAGTTTGCATGGAGTCCCCAAGAAAATCATATCTGATCGAGGAACTCAATTTACCTTGAGATTCTGGAAGAAAGTCCAAGAAGGTTTAGGAACCTGCCTAGATTTCAGCACCGCATATCACCCCAGACCGATGGACAGACGGAGCGAGTAAATCAAATACTCGAAGACATGTTGAGAGCATGTGTGTTAGAGTATGGATCTAAGTGGGAAGACTGTCTGCCGTTTGCAGAATTTTCATACAACAACAGTTATCAAGCTAGTTTGCAAATGGCCCCATTTGAATTCATGTATGGAAGGAAGTGTCGCACCCCTTTGAACTGGTCGGAAGTAGGAGAGAGTCTGATTTTTGGACCTGACATCCTACAAGAAGCAGAAGAGAAGGTTCACAAGATTCGTGAGCACCTCAAGACAGCCCAGTCCAGACAGAAGAGTTACACCGACAAGAGACGTCGAGACCTGGCCTTCAACATAGGAGATTTTGTATATCTCAAAGTGTCGCCATTAAAAGGAATGCAGTGTTTCCAACTCAAAGGAAAGTTAGCCCCCAGATATATCGGACCCTTCAAGATTCTGAACCGTCGAGGAGAAGTGTCGTATCAATTGGAACTACCCGAAGAGATGTCAGCCATGCACAATGTGTTCCATATCTCATTACTTCGCAAGTGCCTCGAAGTTCCAGAGAAGACCGAAGTGTTCAAGAATATCTATCACCGGACCATAGAGATCAACGAGGACCTAACCTATCCCGAAGTACCCATCCGTATTTTGGAAGAAGCTTTCAGAACTACCAGAAACCGAAACATCAAGTTTCTCAATATTCAGTGGAGCAACCACACGGAAGAGAAAGCTACCTGGGAGCGCAAAGATCACATTAGGACGGAGTTTCCCGATCTCTTCAAATCCTAGGTAATCTTTTTCGTAGTTTTACAAATCTCAGGACGAGATTTTGTTTAAGGGCGGAAGGTTTGTAACATCCGAAAAATATGAAACTTGGATCATCAAACTCTAATCATCAAAATTTAGGATTAACAAAAACTTCTCTAAATAAAAATATGAAAGCATGCATGTGTGTATGCATTCCAATTTGGATTCTTTTGAATTACCTTGCTTGTGTCTTTATTTGCTTGTAAAAGGATTCTTAGGTGAAATAAACATCATCTAAACAATCCCCACACTTTTCCCAAAGACAAATAAATCAAAACAAACAAAATAAGGGAATGGTCACTTTGGCCAATTCAACTCCCATGCCTACTTTGGCTGTCTCTAACTTTCAAAACTTAACAGAAAATTGTTTGGATCTTTACACCCCTTGATAGTACTCATAACAAAGTACCAAGGCCCACCTTGTGATCATTCAAAAACATTTGAATGCATAGTTTAAAATACAGTTCAAAATTGAATCTATATCATATGGGAAGATCCCACTTTTGCAAAAACCACTCAAACAAGCTCAACTTTCAAAACCCAAGCATCCACAGACTCACCAGCACATGCCTAGCACACCCACCAAAAATCTTTTCAAAATTCAAAACTTGAATTCATGCGGCCATTTCATCAAACACCTTGCAGATCCAAATCAAACAAAATCAAAACACTATAGTGTGCAGTGTTTTGGCCTAACTTGTTCCCTCTCTAGACACCACTAGCCTTAGTAGATCATCTAACGACCCTAACTAATCCCTAGCACCACTGTAAGCTTGACAATGTCATCAATGGTGAAGAACCAAGAACACCCATGTCACCCTAGTGTGGACAGCAGGCTAGAGGAAGAACTTTCCGTGCTAACCTTGTCTAGGAGATAGCCCATGCCTCACCGCCCCCTCTCGACCAGCCCTGCTTCCCGGACAGCAGCCGCTAACCGCCCGGCCGAACGCCAAGAGCATCGCCGCCGTTCCCATTCAACCAGACCACCTCGAGCCCTCGCCGCCCGCCAACATGCTCCCCTCCATCCCAGGAGACCGCCAGACATGCCCATTTCACCGCCCGTACCCCGTAGCCACCGCTCGCCGTCGAAGATGCCGCCTCTCCCGCGCGGAACGTCGAGCATTCCAGACCGTTTCCCACCGCCCCTACACGCGCATTAAAGCCATAGAGCATCGCCAGGATTCCACCGATCGATCGCCACCCTTGGCCATGCCTCTAGCAGCCCGTAGTCATGTCGCCACCATCGCCTGCCCACCCCGTTCGGTCTCTTCGTCGAGACTATAAATAGAGGCTCCCCCGCTCAAACTGTTCACACCATCTCACTCCCCTCTCCTCACTGATCGTTCTACCCCGTTCCCGGAGCAAGGCGAGCAGCGCATCGCCGGAATTTGGCCGAAGCCCCCCGCTGCTGGAGAAGAAGCAAGCTAGTGATTGGAGCCGCCCCAGGAGAAGCTGCCAGTACCAGGAGGTTTGCCTTCGTCGACTTCGTCGTTCGCCCGCCTCGCCGACCCTCGCCTAAGCCCCAGTGAGCCTCCCACGACCCCCACCTGCCGCATTAGGGTTCTGTGTCGCCGGCGCTGCCCGGCGTGGACGATGAACCAGTGCCGTTGGATTAGAACTAGATCCAACACACCACGTTGCCCCGTACCGCTTTGCACCCCCTGTCTCACTGACGCGTGGGGACAGCAACTTAACCAGCCCGCATAAGCGCTGCGCGTAACAGGCCGGCCCATTTTCTCTTCCCGCGCAGCCCACTCGTTTGAATTTGGATTTTTCCATTTTCATTCAAACATAGTTCTGCACCTAGTTTCAAAAATCAACCCAGGTCGATTAAGTGAACCAAATTGAATGAAACCAATTTTTTAGAAATGTCTGGAAATGCTGAATCCAAGCCCGTTGGATTCAAATCATTTGGATCTATAGATCATCCTTGGTAAAAATAACAAGGCAGAAGCTTTTCTGCATTCAAACATTTTTCAAATTCAAACCATAATAGCTTTTGAGTTGTTTCCAACTCTCAAAAATCACAATTGATCATACCTTTGAGAATATATAAAAATATATGGGTTTACTTACAGAAATAATGTTCAAGTAACAAAAGAATGCCACATAGGCATTTATAGTCACTTATTTTATTTAAAGTAAAAAGGTTAAACCTTATTAAATTGTGACACCACTTTAAATCACATTCCCATGAACTGAAATATGTGGTGATGACATGTGTCAACATGATCCCATGCTTGGTTTGGAGACTATTAAATCTTAAGTAGTTTTTCAATGAGTAGAAATTACTTTTATAAAAATAAAATCATTAAGTCAAGTGCTTGTAATGTTAGTGATGATGCTAGATCATATATAGAACCCCTTTGTGTGATGATTGAAAGTATTTAAGTATTGTTTGGTGATTGTGTACCTCGTATTTATTTATAGCCGCTAGTACCGACCAAGGATACGAGGAGGAAGGAGGATACTACGAAGAAGAAGCCGAGGAGAACTTCAACCACTGCTCTGCACAAGGCAAACCTAATACTACTAGTTGAATGTGCAAGCTAACACTTGCAAGATATTATAGTTTAGCAAGCCTTAGCATGCCAACCATATGCCTTAAGCATATGTGGTTATACCCACTTGATAACCCCATCCTAATTTTACTTGCAAGCATTTTACTTTATGGCTTTATCAAAGCTTTCTTTTAGAGTTTACTTAAGTGACTTGTAGATACTAGAAAGATAACTGAAGGTTGCATAAAGAGCATAAAATTTGGCCTAAGCTAGATAATCTTGATGTCATCCTAAGGCATGAGAATGAACCTAGTGAAAATTCCACTAGTTTATCACCCCTCATTAGTACTCACCCCCCCCACCTGTAGATGCTAGTGCTAAGCATAAAACTTGGTCAACTTTAGATGGGAATACTTGGTAAAAATGGTTGTGAAAACCTTAGAATGATGGATCATTCTACTGAGATGTTTTGACATGTGTTTCCGAACACCAGATGATTTTGGTGATGAAAATGTTGAGGCATGAGCCTTAGCCCTCTATAAAACTGATGGTTGTCTGGATGCGATACCATTCCAATTTTACCGTACAACCACAATACCCGAAAATTGGGTAGGGCTTGACTGGAAACTTATATACCTTAGTATTGGTTCCCTCACGGCCAAGGTCTGAGCTGAGGCTACCATGTGAAGATTGTCCACCTGTGCAGTACCCAAGATGACAGTTGGTCATGGTTGGGAGGCCAAACTCATAGGAGAGGTGCTTATAATAGGGCGTGTAATTGAAAGGTTAGGATTGATTATCCGCATACTGAGTATGGTGACTTCAGGATTTGTTCCTGACGGATGTATCGAATGTTGTTGTGAAAGTGTACAATCTCTGCCGAGTGTCAAACTATTCGAATAGCCGCATCCGCGGTTATGGACAGTTGGAGTGGCTATACTGTTCCCCCGTCAGATGTTTTCAAAATGACTTATGAATTGAATGGAGAATTTGACGTGAACACAATAGAGTTGTGGCATGAGATACAAATTCCCACTTAGGTGTTATAAAATTTGACTAGCTTTCTCTTGCTTCTGAACTTAGTAGATGTAAATCTGGCTTTTGCAAAACAACCCTAGAGCTTAGTGTCCTACTTCAAAAACCCCCTTTAATTGTTAGTATTAGTTTGCGAGTACTTAAAGAGTACTCATGGCTTTGTCCCTGGCTATTCCCGTGGCTAGACTATGAAGAGGAGTACCAGGATGACGGACCCTAGGAAGGTTACGACAACTAGGATCATCTCCCGTCGTTAGCATTGCCTGTGACCCCTAAGATGGAGCTTCGCCTATGCTACCTATTATTACGTAATTCCGCTGCTTGAGTTGTATTAAGAACTGGATCATGAGATCCTTATTTATGGTTTGTAATGGATGATGTACTATGGTATCCAATTCTGTTATGTCTCGAAAAAATGGTAATCCTCGGATTGCGATGTATGGCATAACAAGCATCTGGGATTAAAAATCCGGATGTTGACATTATGCCTTGCTCATTCCTGTCAATTGCACTGCTGTAATTTTTTCCCCAGCATGCCATGTTTGTTTATCTAAGTAGAACACCTCTAGTGAATTATGGACCCTGGTACAATCTTTACCATTGATACATCCTCCACTCCTATTATTTAATTGCCGCAAACCACTATCACCTTCCACACCATACAGTTAATCCTTTGTTACAGCAACCGGTGAGATTGACAACCTCACTGTTAGTTGGGTGATACGTCAGAAACGTATCTATAATTTGTAACATCCCTAAAATCATGATTTCAAAATTTGCATATCATTCATGCATACATATGGAATTGAGATCAATTTCAAACTCATTTCAGAAAAACAGAAGCACATAGAGCTATGATTTTATGTGAACAGAATAAAATCAAATGGCTATCACCATTTGAAAGTTTGATTGTTTGTGAATCAAGTTTGTTGCCTTCATTAAGGATAGGTTTGAGTGTAGAGTTTAAACCAAGATTTGTAAATTGGAAATGGATTCAAAAACCACTTTTCAAATATTTGCAAACTAGGGCAAAGCTTCTGTTATTTTGATCTCCAAGCTTGACCAAGCCTTTGCAAAGCAACCACTTGATTCTATGGCCATATTTGAAACTTTTGCACACTGCCAAAATCCCAGAAAGATTTGAATTCAAATGGAGTTTGAATCATTTTGAAAATCAATCCAGAAAAGCAACACAGAAAAAGAAAAGGGCAAAAGAAAAGAAAAAGGCCAAGCGCTGCCATTCTAGCCCAGCCACTGTTTCGGCCCAACTAGCCCACCCGGGCCCTTTCCCTCTCTCTCCCAAGACGCCAACAAGACCTGAGTCGCCGACACCAGCCTTATACCCCTTGGCGTTTACTGACGGTGGACCCTCCGTGACCTCGTCCTCATCCGCGAACCGCCACGGCGCCTCCCCGCCTCTGCCGCATTCTGTTCGGCAACGAACTGCGTGATCCTACGCGTGATCGCCGCCCCCCTCTCGCCTATATATTCCCCTCCCTCTCACGATCTTTTTCCCCCAACCAATTTCTCCCTCATGCCCCAGGGCTGCTCGCAACAAGCTCGCCGCCGTCGCTGTACCGACGACTGCGCCGACGAATTCCGGTTGGCTCGGTGTTCCCCTCTGTCTCTAGTTCATGCTCTCAAGCTCGGCAAGTACTTGCGCACCTACTGACACTCCCCGTTTGTCCTCGCATGACCTCTAGCTTCGGCAACGACATCGACCGATCGCCGCCGCCCTCTGCACAAACTCCGGCGACCTCTCCCCGTAAGTAGTCACTGCCCCTTGCCCTCTGACTTGTACGCCTAGAATCTACGCCGATGTGCGCATCTAACGGTATCCTTGCCTTGGCTTAGCGCGACGAGGAACCTCGCCAACGTCGACGACTGACCGTGCCGACGTCTGCCTCTACTCCGACGAGAAATCCTCGCCGTATCAGCGCGCCCCTTCACAAACCAACGCTACCTTGAGCATCAGCAGCCTCCTGCGGTTCAGGTATAACCCTTCTCCCTCTCACGCATGACCTGAAATGCCAGCGCCAGAGAGAAGCGCTCACGCCGCTGGCGCTACCGACTGGCCGAGCACCGTTAGATCTAGATCCAAGCGACATGATAGAATCACTTATCCGCGAAGAGGTATGCGCTCTGGACCGTGCGATTTACTTAGATCCTGTGGCGCGGAAGGGTGATCCGGTGCGAACCGGTACGCGCTAGTAATAACGTGACGCGTGGCTAGGGTTTGATTAAAACAGAAATTCAAAAACAGATTTAGATCCAAATTTCAAATGGCTATAACTTTTGATTCCCACGTTAGATTTTTGCAAATTTTATACCATTGGAATCAGTGAGTCAAGACCTTTCTGAATCTCCAATGTGTTTAACAAAAAGTATCTGTCAAAATGACTTTGTATGCAGAAACATTTCTAAGTCCATTTTGAGTATATTTTTGGTTTAGCAAATTGTTTTAGGGCTAAATAAGTTTAGTTAGCAAACTTTGTGACTTGTTATGTTTCTGTATCATGCACTTGCTTGGTGGAGTTTTCAAAAATCATCACTTAGCATTTTTCTTGCATGCATGCATTCATATTTTTTTTTGTATATAATTGTGTGTAATTTTGTGCTACAAATTTTGTGTAGATTTTGGTGCTAGTGATTGTGATTGTGAAGAGTGCTACTCTCCCAACTTCCAAGGCAAGTGGGGCTTCATGAATATTTCCATCCCTATATTTTGTATAAGCATTAGAAATTTTGCTAAGTCTTGCATGTTGTTTTTCTGCCAAATGCTATGTGGGAAATCCTAAGTAGTTGTAGTATTGTGGAATTGCTAGGAAAATTCCTAAGTTAAGTTACTATGCCATGCTTAGCCTATCTAGTAGCAAACAAGGTTGGTTAAAGTATATATACATGCTATGGTGAAATTATTTTAAGTCTTTTGACTTATGTTTTCCTTAAATAAAACTACTAAGTCAATGAAACTCCTGGGTGGAATGGGACTTGCATGGTGGTTTTTGGTTGAGTGGTTCACAAGGCCCATGTTTATGGTTTACCTTAGTGTATCTCACTTGTGGAATGCCACCCAGGAAACAAAGGGATTTGGAGGCTAAGTGTTGAGAAGCTTATAGTGCAGCCACTTGGCAATATGGGCTCTGCCTTGATCATATAGGTTGCTAGAACTTAGTCATTTGGACAATTGGTGGTAGTGGATGATAGGTTGGAACGCGTCCATTTGGCTAAGGGAAGGCTTCTGAAAGGTCCTGTCTTGGGAAACCAAGTCTGGTGGGGAAAGTGCACAACCTCTTCAGATGGAAAATGTAAGTACTTAGCCAAGTCCATGGCAATGGACAACTTGAGCATCAAGACATGGAAGCTATCAAGAATCTCATCACTCCAACTTCTAAGTAAAAGCTTGTGGGTGAACAAGGGTGAAGGACCTCAATGTCTATTGATGGTTTCTTGGGTGAAGTTTTTGTCAAGGAAAAGCTTAATGATTTCAACTGATAGGAAAAACCTATTTTGAGCAAAGCAAGCCAAGCTACACTTAGCCAAAATGCATATAGTATTAGATTCCACTTGAAATTTACCAAGGTATCACTTGCCAATACTATTCCAAAAGTATTGACCCACTGTGGCTGTAACTTGTGATGTTGTAGGTTATTCTGATGAGGATTAGGAGTCATGAGTCTACACTCAACATGCTTGCCTGTGGCACATGAAGATGAAGACTTATATTTATTTACTTATTCCAAACTCTTGTATTAGGCCTGTGGCCCTGAGTTGTAAAAGACTATGTTTTATCTCTGGAATGGATGTAATAAATGACGTTTGTATCTGTGTACTTCATCTTAAACTGTGGATGCTAGCATTGATCCAGGGACTAGCATTGCAATCACAGGGATCCTTTTCCTTTACAAAGGAGGGATCTTACAGATGGTATCAGAGCACTGTGTTGCCTGTAGGATTATGACCCTAGGATTGGAAACCACTAAGGAAAAATTTTCACTACTTCTACACTTATCTATTCTTCTTGTAAACTTTTCTAATCTTCTCATTCTCATCTCTAATTGTAGATGAACTCCATCAACGAAGCCGTAAGGAAAGGACCATTCATGACCATGACCTTGGAGTGTGAGACTGAGTTTCCCAAAATTCTCAAGGACCTCATGGTGGCAATGGAGATGCATGGTGCAGCTGTGTACAAGGGCTTCCCAGTGATGGATGAAGGAGTTGAGTATTGGTGGGTGCAACTTCACTTGTACAAAAACAAGGAAGACAACCACAAAGAAAAGGGACTCTGCATGTACACCAACACTGTGGTGCACACCACATTCTTTGAGTCAGCAAAAGAAGCAGCTTGGAGGACTATTAAAGAACTTAGTGCCAGAGTCAAATGCAGAATGCTCAACCTTCAAAAAGACTTAGAGAAAGAGAAGAAACATATTCAAGAGTTGGAAGCCACCAACCAAATCTTAAGAGGAGATATTATAGACTTAGTGATAGAATCTTGTGAGCAAGATAAGTTGGTTGCTTCTAGCAATATTGTGTTAGCCAACAGATCCAGTGAGATAGGATTGTAAGCATACTTTGTTAGTTGGACACCACCTATCACCTTATTTTTTCCAAAAAGTTGCTTTAAATAAGGTTGAACCTTGATTGATGTAATGGATTCATGTATGCATGACTTGTGTGATTCTTCTTTCCAAGGATGTGTATGTGATGGGTGTCCTTGTTTTACCTTAAAATTTTGTTGTTCTAACTTTTCTATCTTATAAATAGATGCCTATTACCATCAACAATGTTGAGGAGTTCCAGGTTACCCGCTTTTGTCCTCGTATCATTGAGCTTACCACTTTGCTCGATCTCCCTCTCCCCACCATCACGGTGCATCCACTCACCAAGTTCGAGAGGAAGGATCTCTGGGGCTTCAAGGTGGACCAGCCCGGACGCCAGACAGAGCCTACTACGGAAGCCATCATCTTCAAGCTTATGCACGATGACAGGGAGAGAGGCATGGAGGTAGTTATGCAGGACCTGATAGGACGTCTGTTAGGTCGACACTCCCGATAGGTTAGAGGCACTCACTTCCACGTCTTCGGTAGACGTGATGAGGACGGAGAGTCCATCGACTACGAGGACGACTCGAGGGACGCTGTAGAGCCGATACGCTTGTACCTCCAGGACTTAGAGTCTCTCATTAGGCACGTGGACACAGACATGACCAATGTCATGCTCAGCAATGACGAGCTCCAGGTGGGGCTTCGCGAGAAGGACAAGCTCTTCGCGCAGCAGGACGAGATAGTCAAGGAGATGGAGGCAAAGTTTGAGGCTCAGGACAAGAAGTTCAAGAGCCAGGAGAAGCGTGTCCAGGATAGGAACAAGAGGATTCGAGACATGACTGAAGAACTGTAGGCCAAGGACTTCGAGTTAGAGCAGCAGCATGCAGTGGTAGAGAGGCTTCGTTCCTAGAAGAGGGCTCTCAAAACCAAGATAGAGACCTTGACCACTACTATCAAGGAGAACAAGACCGCGATGGAGAACGCAGGTCTTACCTTTGTCGAGGAGGAGATTGGTGCCGATGAGTAGACTTGACTACTCGTTTATCTTTTGTTATCGTACTTGTTATTTGAGAACCTGTTATTGGATCATCCGACATGTGGATGACTTGCTACTTGTGTGTTTTATTTTGCAAACTTGTTATCTGGTTGTTGAACTTTTATCTCTTTGTTGAATGCTTGTGATTGCTTATGTGTTGTAATGTGCATGAAAGCATCTATGGGTATCTCATTCTTACCTTTATTTGAACAACCCACAGATGCCTCCCCGTCGTGCAAACCCCAACCCGAACGACATCACTCGAGAAATGCAGCAAATGATGACAGCCCAAACTCAGCTGATGCAGATGATGACAATGTTCCTCCAGAACCAAAACAACAACAACAACCAAAACAACAACAACAACAATAACAACAACAACAACAATAATAACCCACCGGGTTTTGATATGCTGACCAGATTTCTAAGATTGAGGCCATCTAAGTTCTCAGGGACAACTGATCCCATGGTGGCCAATGATTGGCTACGCTCGGTAAATAAAGACTTAGTGACCGTAGGCTGCACGGATGCTGAAAAAGTCAGATTTGCAGCACACCTGCTGGAAGGACCAGCCGCCACTTGGTGGGACAATTTCCAGATCACCACTCCCATAGATGAAGTGACATGGGCTATCTTTGAAGATGGCTTTTGCACCGCTCATATCTCATCTGGGGTGATGAGTATGAAAAAGAAAGAGTTCCACAACCTGAGGCAGCGCCACCGCAGCGTGGCTGAATATATTGAAGAGTTTAACAATATGGCGCGCTATGCACCGGATGAAGTTGACACTGATGCCAAGAGAAGGGAAAAATTTCTTGAAGGCTTGAATGATGAGCTGAATCTTCAATTGTCTGTGGCCTATGTTCCCACTTATCAGTCACTTTGTGACAAGGCTGCCATATTGGAGAACAAGATGAAGCAAGTCGAGAGTAGAAAAAGAAAGCACTCGGACAAGCACAACTCGGGATCGTCTCACAAACAATCTCACTATGATGACAGTGGAAGCTCAGGATCCCAATTCAATAAGCATGGGAAATTCAACAAGCACCACAACCACAACCGTCATGACAACAAGCCTCATCGCAGTCATGACAATGACAAGTACCATGTCCACAAGAATGGACATAAAAGCCACCACAGTGGAAATGGAAGTGGAAGTGGAAGTCAGCCTGTCAAGAGGGACATCAGTCAGGTTGAATGCTTCAAATGCAAGAAGATGGGACACTATGCAAATGAGTGCCCTGAAAAGAAAGCTGAAGGACCTGTCAAGCCCAATCCTTTTTAGAAGGGACAGGTGAACCACCTCAATGTGGAGGAGGTTTATGAAGAGCCTAATGCTGTTGCTGGTAAGTTCAGACTCAATTCAATTCCAGCATTCGTACTCTTTGATACTGGTGCATCGCATTCATTCATATCAAGAGCATTTGTTGAAGGAAATGAACTACCGGTAGAAACTATTGGGTGTCCTATAAAAGTAAGTTCTCCTAGTGGAGAAATGTTAGTGAATTCAGGATGCCATGATCTAGTCATAGAATTTGGGAAGTATAAGTTTCCCATTAACTTGATAATTCTAAACTCCCAAGGATTAGATGTCATACTGGGAATGGACTGGATGACTAAGTACAAAGGAGTGATAGATTGTGCTAGCCATACTGTCTCACTCACCACTCCAGAAAATAAGAGGATCAGATTCAAGACAAATTTTGCAGCAGAAAGGAGTATGCTAAATTCTCTTAAGGGGGTTAGCATGGACAGTGTGCCAATTGTGAGTGAATATCCAGATGTGTTTCCGGAAGAATTGCCGGGATTGCCAGCAGATAGGGATGTGGAGTTTCTGATAGACTTGGTACCAGGTTCTGGACCAATGGCAAGGAGACCATATAAAATGTCAGTTGATGAGCTGAAGGAACTCAAGAAGCAAATAGGAGAACAGTTGCAGAAAGCATTTATTCAACCAAGTTCTTCATCTTGGGGAGCCCCAGTCTTATTTGTAGAGAAGAAAGACAGTAGTCAAAGGTTATGTGTGGACTACCGTTCACTTAACGAAGTAACTATCAAAAACAAATATCCTTTGCCTAGAATCAACGACTTGTTTGATCAACTTGAAGGAGCATGTGTGTTCTCAAAGATTGATCTAAGGTCGGGCTATTTTCAACTCAAGATAAGATAACAAGACATACCTAAAACAGCATTCACCACAAGGTATGGATTGTATGAGTATACCGTAATGCCTTTTGGTTTGACCAATGCTCCAGCATACTTCATGAGTACGATGAACAAAGTGTTCATGGAATTTCTTGACAAATTTGTTGTCGTTTTCATCGATGACATCTTAGTCTACTCCAAGAGCAAAGAGGAGCATGAAGGACATTTACGTTTGATACTTGAGAAGTTAAGAGAACATAAACTTTATGCCAAATTCAGCAAGTGTGAGTTTTGGTTAGAAGAAGTTGGTTTTCTTGGCCATGTTATGACAAAGGACGGTGTAGTAGTTGATCCTGCTAAAGTTTCAGCTATGACTGAATAGGAATCTCCCAAGTCCGTGAAAGAAGTTCGTAGTTTCCTTGGCTTAGCAGGTTACTATAGGAGGTTTATTGAGAATTTCTCGAAGGTAGCTAAGCCCATGACTGAATTGTTAAAGAAAGACAAGAAGTTTGCTTGGTCTGAAGGTTGTGAAGTCAGCTTTCAGGAATTAAAGAAGAGACTTGTGACAGCACCAGTCTTGTGTTTGCCAGATTTAGAAAAGAATTTCCAAGTATATTGTGATGCATCTCATCAAGGTTTAGGTGCAGTGCTTATGCAAGACGGTAAAGTTGTGGCTTATGCCTTGAGACAACTCAAAACTCATGAGGTGAACTACCCTACTCATGATTTGGAGTTAGCCTCTGTTGTCCATGCACTCAAAACATGGAGACACTACCTTTTGGGAAAACGTTGTGAAGTGTTCACAGATCACAAAAGTTTGAAGTATATTTTCACCCAGAAGGAAATTAATATGAGTCAAAGGAGATGGCTAGAGCTTATCAAGGATTATGACTTGAGTTTGCAATACCATCCCGGTAAAGCAAATGTTGTAGCAGATGCCCTAAGTCGTAAGGTTTTTGTAAATGGCCTTACCAAGGGAGAATTGCCAGACGATTTGTGTGCCCAATTCAGAAAACTTAGATTGGAGATTGTACCTGAAGGACATCTCATGTCTTTGGATGTTCAACCCACCCTTGTCACATCCCAAGATTTTCCAAATCTTGTAATGTGAAAAATAAATGAATAAAATAAAACTTTGTTGAAAATCAGGGTGAAAAGAAACTTTTGTTTCAAAAAGGAAACTCAAATCCCATCTTGAACAAACTTTGGTTAAAGTTTGAATTCAACAAAATCCAAATCAAGTGAAATGCATTCCTCAATGAATGTATCTGGAAATTTAAACCCTTGGAAAATAAATCCAAATCTTAAAATCCTATTGGACTAAAATCATTTCCAAGTTATCCACAAGCCTATGGATTTGATCCATACAAAATCTTGTCAACAAACATTTACAAATGATCAAGAAAGACAAATAGAAATATTATAAAACCATAGAAATTGGTTTCACTCAATTTGGAGCCATAGAGAAAATCTTATGAATTTAATAAGATAAGAAATTGAATTCCCAAGGCCAATAGAGAACCTATCTAGAAACCTATACCAATTGGTGACAAATAAAATCCTAAAGAGATTTATAAAGATAAACATTTAATAAAAGAAAATAAAATGTTTTGGAATTACTATTTGGGATCTTTAAATAAAAAGATCTGGTTTCAAAAGCAAAATGGATTTATAAATAAGGATTATTTTATAGAGCCAAATTAAACCTTGGCCAATATTTTGAAATAAGATGTTTTGTTTTGATTAAAAATAATAAAGGTTTATTTAAATAAATTAATAAGGATTTAATATCCAACTCTATTTAAATAAAAGGTTTTACCAATTTAATTGAAACATCAAAACTTATTAAATTATTTAAAATAAGATTTCCAAATATTTGATATTTCCCAAATAAAACCTACTGATTTGGTTTTGAAAATATTTAGGTTTCAATTAAAGATTTTATTAATTAAATCAAACCCTATTTTATTAAATAACTAAAGGTCCATTTTATTTAATTAATAAATGGATCCTAAAAAGAATAAAAAAAATATTATTTTATTTTTGGATTTGGTTTATGTTGATAAACAGAACCAAAATTCAATTACAAATGTGGTGAATGTGTTTGAATGGTTTGGTTTGATTTGGTTGATGTTTGTTTATTTGGAAATTCAAAACAGAAATTAGATTCAGAAAAAGAAAAAGTCTACAGGAAGGAAAAATATGGAAACAGACTGGCCCAGCTATCCTAGCCCAACTCAGCCCAACCGAGCCCACCTCTCTCTCTCAGCGAAGTGAATCGTTTTTCACCGCAAAACAAACCCACGCAGTGAATGACAACTGGAGCCCACCTGAAACTTCCTCACTCGCTGACAAGCAGGCCCCACATCCCCAGCCATCGTCTTCAACGAGACCCCGTCGCCCTGACCGTTGCAGTGAGATTACTCCGGCGATTGATTGCACATGAAGGAGGCTTTGATTTCTCGTAATAACCACGCCCCTTTAAACTCCAGCACATCCTCTCTCGTTACCCTCTGTCTCCTCCCCAAAGCACGCCCCCAGGCCGCCCCAATTCCTCCTCGAGCTCCTCTGTTCCGACCACCGTCTCCGGCCAATTCAGGCTAGTACACGCCACCCCGAGCCTCCCTGTGCAACCTAGCAACTTCCCCACTCCCAGACGCTTCTCCACGTGCCATTCATTCAACCGCGGGCGCCCCGAAGCATCGGCTTTGACAAGCTCCGACAGCGCCGCCGTCTGTTCCTTCTCCGACGAGTTTCCCCGGTGAGTACAGACTGCCCCAGCACCTATCAATGATGCTACTGTGACCCCCAGTACCGTATGCAGCTAACCGCATGGTCTGTTTGCCTCAGCGCGCCCTCAAACCTCACCTCCGACGACAACATCTGCAAGCGACGCCACAAGCACGACTCTGGCCGCCCCTAGGAACCGCTCCAGGAAGCAAAACTCCACCGCTCCAACGCCATCAACTTTGCCCAGATCTTTCGTGCATCGTCTCCATCTCCACCGTCTTCGGGAACCACCAGAACGTCGCCTTCGTACACATCCCGAGCGTCGCCGCCGTCCTCACCATCGCCGGTGACCAGAGCCACCAGGTGAGCCAGCACCCTCTGTTCCTTACCCTTCGATCATACTTCAACGGACACGATTAGATCTAGCCGAGCCACGCGCCGTGAGCCAAGTCTCCAGCCTAGCTCGAGCCTTGATGAATCTGCACCGTTCGTTTTATGTGAATCGTGAGACCCACACCAGCTATCCACACTGAACCGGTATGGACCAATTAAAACATGACGCGTGGCCAGCTCTAGTTTAAAACAGATTTTTGAATCAGAATTATTTGCAAACTTCAAACCTTTGTAACTTTCAAACCACACGTCCAAAAATTATAAACTTTATTCCGTTGGAATCAGGAGAACAAGTCCTAGCCAACCATGCCCTTGGTTTAGCAAATAGTATCTTTTAGTTTGCTTGTTTATGCAGATTCTTTTATGTGCTTGTTTAGATTAGAAAAATTGTTTAAAAATGATTTTTGGATTAAAACTTTTGCAAAATGGTTTGTTGTGACCTTACTGACCCTAGAAACCAACCCATAGTTTAGAAAATGAATTTGATAATGTTTAGGATGGATTAATTAATTTAGCCCATTTCTAGTCAAATAAAAGAGTGATTTTTGTTATGAAAATGTTTATGGAAGGGAAACTTTGGGAAAGTGTTTTGGACCAAACCTACTGGTCATAAACACCAAGTTTTGCGAAACAACAACTTATTTGGTGAACCACTTAAAGTTGTTGCTTGATAAAAATATCTTTCCACCACATAAAATGATGAATGGATTTTAAAATGGTTTTGGGATAAAATCCTTTTGCATTTGACTTTGCCATTTTGGTGAATGACCAATGTGGAACTTACAAAGTTTAGAAGCCTAGTGGATACCACCTTAGCAAATAGAACCATCTCTTGCATGCTTGCATGCATAACTTAGGTCCCATTGTTTTATGTGTGTGAAATGTTTGATTGATTATTGGTTTGGAATGCTTGTTGATTTTGTGTTTGCTTGATTGATTATAGTGAAGTTAGAAAAGTGTGAGACTAGCAACATCAAGAAGTGAACCAACATTCCCTACCAAAAAGGCAAGTTACACTATCATCTAAAGTCCTACTATTTTCATTATACTTAGTGGATTTTGAAAACATGCATGAAAAGATATTTCTATACTTATGCTATGCTAAATCCTAATAGGATTCCCCTATATAATCCTTAGTGAAACATTGTAGTATGCTTAGCCCAGCTATATATTGGGATGGGATACATGTTATGAATATATGAAGTATTGAAAAGACTTATGTTTTATTTAATAAAACAAGTACTCAATGAACCACCTGGGTGGACAAGAACTTTGAGTCTTGGACAAGGTGGCAACAAAATTAACCATGTTTATATGGCAATCTCTTTTTGTTGTGCACTAGAAGAAAACCACCCAGGGACTTAGAGATTTAACATGTTTCTCGTACAGTGGCTTCCGTGTGCAACCACATGCTAAATGGGCTCTGGCTTAGTCAACTACATAGTGGAAGACCCATGCATTGGCATCTTCAGGTTAACTAGGTTGGTGCTAGGGAACGTGAACACCCTACATTGGTGCCTGAATGACAAGCTAGTATCTTATGTATTGGGAGGACTCCTATGGAAAGACTTTGTCACATTCTCAATCTGCCAGTACTCCATCTTGGTGAGTACTTATCCAGCGGCCACTGGTGGCATCAAGATGAGATTGTGTCATGTGGGTAAAGTGTACAACTTCTGCAGAAGATAATAAAAATCTAAGTACTTAGCCGTGTCCCCGGTTATGGACAATACTGAGCAACTAAGGCCTGAAGCTATGGAAGATCTCGACATTCCAATTTCTAAAAGTAAAACTTGATGGTGACAACAAGGGATTTTGAAGCACTTGGAGTTTTCCAAGAAGTTCAGAAAGATTTGACAAAGATCAAAACTATTTTGAAAAGATAGGATAAAACTATATTGCTTTCTGCAAATGAGCCTAAACCCCACTTAGCCAAATATGCATGTAGTTGATAGGATCCACTCATAATATACATAGTAGTGAAACTTGCCAATACAATTCAAATGTATTGACCCTTTGTGGCTGTAACTTGTAATGTTGCAGGTTTGATTGATTTTAGTGAAGATTGATTGATTAGGATTACAAAGTCTACAACCAACATTTTTCCTGTGGCACTTTTGAATATGAAGGACCCATGCTTATAGTTATTCCGCTGCAATGTAAATGTATTAGCCAAATGAGCTAAGTAAGTTGTAATAAAATTATGTTATTCCTGGTTATAAAGTTGTATTATGACCTTTGTTTCTTGATATTACATCTTAACTGTGGATGCTAGCTACTGATCCAGGGACTAGCATTGTAAACACAGGGGACTCTACCTTATCCAAAGGTAGGGAACCTTACAGATGGTATCAGAGCATTGTGTTGCCTGTAGGATTTGTAAACCTAGGATTGGACAAAACCCTTAGAAAAATAGGAGTTGTATTGTTCCAAAACTTATTTACAAACAATCTTGTAAACTCTTTCCTCAACATTTTGTTTTCAACTCTACATCTCTTCTACTTCAACTTGATGGAAAAGCCTACCCCATGACTCAAGACTTCATCATGTGCAAAGGACTTCTTCAACATCTAATAACTTCAACATCTTCAGCAAATTCAACAAGGACTTCCAACTTGGATATCACCAGAACTACAAGTGAAACAAGAAATGTTACCCAAGACTTGAAGACTAAGGAGAATACAATTTAGAAGAAGCCATCATCATCTTTGAAGATTTGTGACCAAGGATTTTTCCAAGGAAACTCAACTTAGAAGAAATCAACATTATCTTGAATTTGAGACCAGGATGCAAGAAATTCTCTAAGGACACAAAGATCTTGTTCATGAAGAATCAATCAAGAAGAATCAACCAAGAGGATAGAAAGATTTCAAGTGAACCATATAGTTGGACCACCATATTTTAGCTAAGTCAAACACACCAACCTATGTGGTGTAACAAAAATATTTTTGGTTGCCTAAAAATGTGCTTGAACTTGGCTGTTTGAGTGAATTGTTTGATTTGTGATTGCATGCACATTGTTTGGAGTGAATTGTGATGTGTGTGATTAGAATTGATTCCTTAGAAACATCTTGCCTATTCTAAACCTCATCCAACCCAAACAGATGCCTCCCCGTCGTGCCAACCCCAACCAAAACAACAACAACTTCACCCCTGAGATGCAACAGATGATGGCAGCCCAGACACAGTTGATGCAGATGATGACCACATATATACAGAATCAGAACAACAACAACAACAACAACAACAACAACAACAATCAGAATAACCCTCCAGCACTTGACATGCTCACCAAGTTTCTGAAACTTAGACCTGCAAGATTCTCTGGAACAACTGATCCAATGGAAGCTGATGATTGGTTATGTTCAGTGAACAAAGACTTAGTGACTGTTGGTTGCACTGATGAAGAAAAAAGTAAGGTTTGCAGCATTTCTGCTTGAAGGACCAGCAGCAACATGGTGGGCCAACTTTCAAATCACCACTCCCCTTGAAGATGTGACTTGGGCTATTTTTGAGGATGTATTCAGAACCACTCACATCTCACCTGGAGTAATGTACTTGAAGAAAAAGGAGTTTCACAATCTGAAACAACATCACCTTAGTGTGGCTGAGTATATTGAAGAATTCAACAATCTGGCACGCTATGCACCGGATGAAGTTGATACAGATGCTAAGAGAAAGGATAAATTTCTTGAAGGACTTAATGATGAGTTGAACCTGCAGCTAACTGTTGCCTATATCCCAACTTATCAATCACTCTGTGACAAAGCCACAATATTGGAAAACAAGATGAATCAAGTTGAGAACAGAAAGAGGAAGCATAAACTCAAGAATCATTCGGGATCATCAAAGAAGAAACATTCATACAGAAGGAGCAATGAAGATTTTGAACCACATCAGTATCACTACAACAACAATGGAAGTGAGAATAATGGAAATGATACTGACAATGACAATGACCTTGGTCAGAACCAACATGACACTTTCAAGAAGAGAGATATTAGCCATATACATTGCTATAACTGCAAGGAACGTGGACACTATGCATCAGACTGTCCAGAGAAGAAAAAGAAAAAGGATGCTAGAAGAGCCAATGGAAATGACTCCAATGTGACCCAGAAAGGACATGTGAACCACATTGACATGAATGGAGACATTGAAGAGATAGAAGAGGTGGATGTCAGGATTCAGAAAACTCAGAAGAGTCAAATAAGAATTCCTTGTCTGATTATTGTGTTGAACCTTTAGTCAAGTGAACCATCAATGTAACCTTATGAGACTTTATTCTAAGGGTGGTAGTACCCTAGTTGCCTTGAATCCAATTTGTAACCCTATCCTTCCCAAATCTCGGGACGAGATTTATTTTAAGGGTGGTAGCCTATCACATTCCAAGATTTTCCAAATCTTGTAATGTGAAAAATAAATGAATAAAATAAAACTTTGTTGAAAATCAGGGTGAAAAGAAACTTTTGTTTCAAAAAGGAAACTCAAATCCCATCTTGAACAAACTTTGGTTAAAGTTTGAATTCAACAAAATCCAAATCAAGTGAAATGCATTCCTCAATGAATGTATCTGGAAATTTAAACCCTTGGAAAATAAATCCAAATCTTAAAATCCTATTGGACTAAAATCATTTCCAAGTTATCCCCAAGCCTATGGATTTGATCCATACAAAATCTTGTCAACAAACATTTACAAATGATCAAGAAAGACAAATAGAAATATTATAAAACCATAGAAATTGGTTTCACTCAATTTGGAGCCATAGAGAAAATCTTATGAATTTAATAAGATAAGAAATTGAATTCCCAAGGCCAATACAGAACCTATCTAGAAACCTATACCAATTGTTGACAAATAAAATCCTAAAGGAATTTATAAAGATAAACATTTAATAAAAGAAAATAAAATGTTTTGGAATTACTATTTGGGATCTTTAAATAAAAAGATCTGGTTTCAAAAGCAAAATGGATTTATAAATAAGGATTATTTTATAGAGCCAAATTAAACCTTGGCCAATATTTTGAAATAAGATGTTTTGTTTTGATTAAAAATAATAAAGGTTTATTTAAATAAATTAATAAGGATTTAATATCCAACTCAATTTAAATAAAAGGTTTTACCAATTTAATTGAAACATCAAAACTTATTAAATTATTTAAAATAAGATTTCCAAATATTTGATATTTCCCAAATAAAACCTACTGATTTGGTTTTGAAAATATTTAGGTTTCAATTAAACATTTTATTAATTAAATCAAACCCTATTTTATTAAATAACTAAAGGTCCATTTTATTTAATTAATAAATGGATCCTAAAAAGAATAAAAAAATATTATTTTATTTTTGGATTTGGTTTATGTTGATAAACAGAACCAAAATTCAATTACAAATGTGGTGAATGTGTTTGAATGGTTTGGTTTGATTTGGTTGATGTTTGTTTATTTGGAAATTCAAAATAGAAATTAGATTCAGAAAAAGAAAAAGTCTACAGGAAGGAAAAATATGGAAACGGACTGGCCCAGCTATCCTAGCCCAACTCAGCCCAACCGAGCCCATCTCTCTCTCTCAGCAAAGTGAATCTTTTTTCACCGCAAAACAAACCCACGCAGTGAATGACAACTGGAGCCCACCTGAAACTTTCCTCACTCGCTGACAAGCAGGCCCCACATCCCCAGCCATCGTCTTCAACGAGACCCCGTCGCCCTGACCGTTGCAGTGAGATTACTCCGGCGATTGATTGCACATGAAAGAGGCTTTGATTTTTCGTAATAACCACGCCCCTTTAAACTCTAGCACGTCCTCTCTTGTTACCCTCTGTCTCCTCCCCAAAGCACGCCCCCAGGCTGCCCCAATTCCTCCTCGAGCTCCTCTGTTCCGACCACCGTCTCCGGCCAATTCAGGCTAGTACACGCCACCCCGAGCCTCCCTGTGCAACCTAGCAACTTCCCCACTCCCAGACGCTTCTCCACGTGCCCTTCATTCAACCGCGGGCGCCCCGAAGCGTCGGCTTTGACAAGCTCCGACAGCGCCGCCGTCTGTTCCTTCTCCGACGAGTTTCCCCGGTGAGTACAGACTGCCCCAGCACCTATCAATGATGCTATCAGGACCCCAGATCAGACGCAACTAACCGCATGGTCTGTTTGCCTCAGCGCGCCCTCAAACCTCACCTCCGACGACAACATCTGCAAGCGACGCCACAAGCACGACTCCGGCCGCCCCTAGGAACTGCTCCAGGCAGCAAAACTCCACCGCTCCAACGCCATCAACTTTGCCCAGATCTTTCGCGCATCGTCTCCATCTCCACCGTCTTCGGGAACCACCAGAACGTCGCCTTCGTACACATCCCGAGCGTCGCTGCCGTCCTCACCATCACCGGTGACCAGAGCCACCAGGTGAGCCAGCACCCTCTGTTCCTTACCCTTCGATCATACTTCAACGGACACGATTAGCTAGCCGAGCCTAGCCGAGCCACGCGCCGTGAGCCAAGTCTCCAGCCTAGCTCGAGCCTTGATGAATCTCCACCGTTCGTTTTATGTGAATCGTGCGACCCACACCAGCTATCCACACTGAACCGGTATGGACCAATTAAAACATGACGCGTGGCCAGCTCTAGTTTAAAACAGATTTTTGAATCATAATTATTTACAAACTTCAAACCTTTGTAACTTTCAAACCACACGTCCAAACATTATAAACTTTATACCATTGGAATCAGGAGAACAAGTCCTAGCCAACCATGCCCTTGGTTTAGCAAATAGTATCTTTTAGTTTGCTTGTTTATGCAGATTCTTTTGTGTGCTTGTTTAGATTAGAAAAATTGTTTAAAAATGATTTTTGGATTAAAACTTTTGCAAAATGGTTTGTTGTGACCTTACTGACCCTAGAAACCAACCCATAGTTTGGAAAATGAATTTGATAATGTTTAGGATGGATTAATTAATTTAGCCCATTTCTAGTCAAATAAAAGAGTGATTTTTGTTATGAAAATGTTTATGGAAGGGAAACTTTGGGAAAGTGTTTTAGACCAAACCTACTGGTCATAAACACCAAGTTTTGCGAAACAACAACTTATTTGGTGAACCACTTAAAGTTGTTGCTTGATAAAAATATCTTTCCACCACATAAAATGATGAATGGATTTTAAAATGGTTTTGGGATAAAATCCTTTTGCAATTGACTTTGCCATTTTGGTGAATGACCAATGTGGAACTTACAAAGTTTAGAAGCCTAGTGGATACCACCTTAGCAAATAGAACCATCTCTTGCATGCTTGCATGCATAACTTAGGTCCCATTGTTTTATGTGTGTGAAATGTTTGATTGATTATTGGTTTGGAATGCTTGTTGATTTTGTGTTTGCTTGATTGATTATAGTGAAGTTAGAAAAGTGTGAGACTAGCAAGATCAAGAAGTGAACCAACATTCCCTACCAAAAAGGCAAGTTACACTATCATCTAAAGTCCTACTATTTTCATTATACTTAGTGGATTTTGAAAACATGCATGAAAAGATATTTCTATACTTATGTTATGCTAAATCCTAATAGGATTCCCCTATATAATCCTTAGTGAAACATTGTAGTATGCTTAGCCCAGCTATATATTGGGATGGGATACATGTTATGAATATATGAAGTATTGAAAAGACTTATGTTTTATTTAATAAAACAAGTACTCAATGAACCACCTGGGTGGACAAGAACTTTGAGTCTTGGACAAGGTGGCAACAAAAGTAACCATGTTTATATGGCAATCTCTTTTTGTTGTGCACTAGAAGAAAACCACCCAGGGACTTAGAGATTTAACATGTTTCTCGTACAGTGGCTTCCGTGTGCAACCACATGCTAAATGGGCTCTGGCTTAGTCAACTACATAGTGGAAGACCCATGCATTGGCATCTTCAGGTTAACTAGGTTGGTGCTAGGGAACGTGAACACCCTACATTGGTGCCTGAATGACAAGCTAGTATCTTATGTATTGGGAGGACTCCTATGGAAAGACTTTGTCACATTCTCAATCTGCCAGTACTCCATCTTGGTGAGTACTTATCCAGCGGCCACTGGTGGCATCAAGATGAGATTGTGTCATATGGGTAAAGTGTACAACTTCTGCAAAATATAATAAAAATCTAAGTACTTAGCCGTGTCCCCGGTTATGGACAATACTGAGCAACTAAGGCCTGAAGCTATGGAAGATCTCGACATTCCAATTTCTAAAAGTAAAACTTGATGGTGACAACAAGGGATTTTGAAGAACTTGGAGTTTTCCAAGAAGTTAAGAAAGATTTGACAAAGATCAAAACTATTTTGAAAAGATAGGATAAAACTATATTGCTTTCTGCAAATGAGCCTAAACCCCACTTAGCCAAATATGCATGTAGTTGATAGGATCCACTCATAATATACATAGTAGTGAAACTTTCCAATACAATTCAAATGTATTGACCCTTTGTGGCTGTAACTTGTAATGTTGCAGGTTTGATTGATTTTAGTGAAGATTGATTGATTAGGATTACAAAGTCTACAACCAACATTTGCCTGTGGCACTTTTGAAGATGAAGGACCCATGCTTATAGTTATTCCGCTGCAATGTAAATGTATTAGCCAAATGAGCTAAGTAAGTTGTAATAAAATTATGTTATTCCTGGTTATAAAGTTGTATTATGACCTTTGTTTCTTGATATTACATCTTAACCGTGGATGCTAGCTACTGATCCAGGAACAAGCATTGTAAACACAGGGGACTCTACCTTATCCAAAGGTAGGGAACCTTACAACCCTGTTGGACAAGATCAAAGAAGCCCAGAAAGCAGATAAAGAAATTGATGAGATTAAGGAAAAGATTGGCAAAGGAAAAGCCAAAGGGTTCTGTAGCATCCCAATTGTCTAACAATTGTAATGCTACTTGGTCTAGTAATATAATGGCTACTTCCTATATATAATTGTTGCATCATAATTATATCATGCTCATGTCATCATGCCACCTTGCATTTGAGCATCATATAAAACCCTTGTTGTGTTGGTTCTTCTCTCATATGCATTGTAAATTGTATTTGCCTCTTGATATTATATTTGGTTCTTGATATATTGTTTAAATGCCCAAGTTGAGTTGGGGCATATCTTTTATTAACTCCACCACCATTCTTGTCATCACCTCATCATTCCACCATTCCATCATATATGAGCATTACAACTTATTTGGTTTTACCTCTAGCTCATGTGGGTTGGGATGGATCCGATTCTATCTCCACATGCTCTCATATATGCACCATATTGTTTCCACATTATTGGTTTATGAGAGCCACATGGCCACCTTTGCATGCCTTGTGAGTGGAACCATTTCCTAGCTTCCATATGTGTTGTTTTGGGGTTATTATCATGTTGGGATATTTTTGGGCTTACTAAATACCTAGTGGCACATACACACTAGCATGTCCCATTTTTATTCAAATATGGTCATCTCCAACTACTCCACATGGGGCATCCTTTCACTTCTTTTAACTTGGCTTATTCCATATTTTTGGAATGCATATGTATAAATGCTATGGATATTTATTTTGTTTTCAAAAGATGAAACCTAGCATTAATATTATGCATGGGCCATGCAACCATCTCTATATTTTGCCTCCTTTGTTTTTATTTGGTCATTTTGAGTGGATCATCTCTCTTCTCTCTGTCCCTCCTTTTGGCTTGGTCTTATTTGATCTTGCTTAAACCCTATCCTCACATCAACCTCTCTCTCTAAACCCTCACCACCTTTCATCCCTTCCTCTCTTTTGTCTAGCCCTTGTTTGATCTTGGTTTGTTCTTGCTTGAGCTTGCCAAAAGAAAACACATCACCTAACCCTTTATCACCACCCTACCTCATCTCTCTCTCATCTCACCCTCTCTCTTTACCCTCTCTAGCTAACCCTAGCACAAACCCTAACCCGAGCCCCCTCTAGATCCAACCCTAGCTACACCCGAGCCTACCCCCTCTCTCTCTCTAGCCCTCTATCTGCCTTGCATGCCCCACCACCGAGCAGACCCCTCCTTGGCCTCACCCTGACCCCACCTGGAAGCCCCTACCCTGCCCGGCCGGCCAGCACAAGCACGTGAGGAGAGAGGCAAAGGTGGCCAAGCCACCTTTATCTCCAACCTGCTCCCACACGGCACCCACGCCTCCCTCGCTTTACCCTCCTCCCCCACAAACCTCTCTCGCCTCCCAGATCTCCTGAGATCGCCTTCCTCTCCGTCTATCCCTACCACCGTCTACCCCATCACCGGCCACCGTCGGTGTCCATCGTCGTTTCCTCGAATCAGCAGGCGGGCGTGGCGTGGAGGCTGTCGAGGAAGTCAAGGATGCTCCTCTGCATCGCCCTGTACACGCCATCGTGGAGGAGAAGCACCAGAAGCGCTGTACCAGCACCGCCGAAGCCAAACCCTAGATCGTCCGGCCGTCTGCATCGTCGACGATCGACCGCTCCCCTGCCCGATCCACCACCTCCAACAGCCTCACGGTGAGCCACGCAACCTCCTAGACACCCTTGCCATCGTCGTCGTTTCCTGGTCGCGCAGACGCTCCAGCACCTCCTCGTGCACCGGGCGAAGCGCGGCGCGTCTGCTCGCCATCGCATGGAACCTCATCTAGGCCTCGCCCACCTCCTGCACCAACCCGAGCCCACTGCAGTGGCTGCCGCCACGCGCCAAGACGCCAGGTCCTGGTTCGAGCCTGCCACGCCTCATGACAGATGAGCACCGACCCGTCCGCAGCGCAGAGAAGAAGCACAGTACCGCAGCGATGTTTTTGCAGTTTAGCCCTCCCTTTTGTTTTCGCTTAACCCGCGCTCCTAGAGGCCCACCCGTCGGTCACCCTGGCGTTTTAGCAAATAGGTACCTGGGTTTTACACCGCCTCAACCCGCACTACCTGGATCTCCCACGTGTCGCGTCCTCGCTGGCATGCCCGCGCGTTGGCCCTGGGGCTGCCGTGGCCCCACCTATCATCTGTTGTGGCTAGGTCAGGCCGCGGTGGGAAAAGTCTGTCTGTCTGGTCCTGGGCCACCGGGCCCACTTGTCACCGACCGTGGCTGGATCTGAGTGAGTGAGAAAAGTATTTCAGATTGCTTTAATTTAAACTTTTTCAAATTAATTCAAATTCAAATTTAAATCTGTTTTCAAAAAACTTTTAAATTATAATTCCAAATAATACAAATAATATATGTTTTTGAAATCAGAAAAATGTGAGGAATTCAAATATGGCCTTCAAAATATATTTTGAACACTTTAATTTTTCAAGTTGATTAAAATTACAACTAAAATGCCCTTTTTCCTTAATTAATTAATAACTTTAGTTTTATAACTCCAAATTTGACAAATAATATGTCTAAAATGATTAGCTCGATGAAACCTTTCTGTTTATGCATTCCATTATCTGTTTTGCAGCATGCATCATATAAATATAAAGTATACAGCAGCTTATATGAGGTTAAAATGTGATTAAAACCCCATAAAATGATTTATTCTTGTATTCCACACCTCACCCATGCCATGCTACATTAATGCCATGCAAATTGTGCATCATTCATCATGGCATGATTTTTTGCTTGTCGCATTTAATTCATATGCTTGTGCGCTTTATTTATGTTGGCCCTTGTTTGTTTGGTTCTTCTCGAATAGACGCTGAGCAGGGGATATACCAAGAGAACCAGGAGCACTACCCAGATCCTTCTCTCGCTTCAACTGATCTGCCAGGCAAGCACTACCACATGCTTGCATACATATAGTACCTATTGCCTCTATCTTATTCTTGCATCATTGAGTCGCGATTGCATTAAACTGAATCCCAAGTATTGCATAGCCTTTACTTTAAACCCCACCGAAGCTTGTTCCTCCATCCCATGAGCCATTACTACAGGAGTTGTTTGAGCCATGCGGTCGAGAACAGCATGTGTAGGGTATGTGAGTGTCTGATGGAGAACGAGGTACCTAAACAACTTAACCTGAGTAGTAATGGGATAACTAATGAAAGTGGCATCGGTGAGCAATATCTGCTATTTGGTTTTTCATGCTCACTTGTGTCCCGAAGGGCCCCGAGTACTTCATTCCTGTTCCTTGAATATTCACGCTATCCACATCCGGGAGGCTTTATGGACCCCCCTGAGCCAGAGCTTGATTCATTCTTATTTCTTGGGGCCACAAAGTAGTTTGGGGCTTTATTACTATTCTGTACTTATGCCATGCTTTACTGCTTTATTTAAGATTGTGCGAGGAGCACCTGCATCGCTTAGGTAAGTGGAGTGTTTTCGCGGTATCGACAAGCCCACCACACTTTCGGGTTCCCAAATGCTTACAGCCATTGATGCAAACCTTGAGTCCGTTTTGAGCCGCCAACTTCGCTATGGTAGCTTAATGGGTGGCCTCAAATATTTCTCAATCGTGATCGCTTTGTCGTGAATGCCTGCTGGGTTTTGATTTGGTTTTTCCGAGGATGATCGAGTGTGTTGTTATTTGTGCACCGCAGGTAAAACTTTCAAAGCCGTGTCCGCGTTATGGGCGACTTGGAGCACGTTTCCGATCATAGACAACTATAACTAAAGTACCGCTTTTAATTTGACTAAGTACCGACTAGTAAATAGTGCAACACTCATGGAATGGATAATAAAACCGCCAACGGATGGGGGGGTTGTTTCCGCTTCTCGTTGGTAGTTTAGGAGGAGGATGGATCTTAACATTACGTATAATCATTGTTATTAATTCACGGACATCTGTCCATCTTTGGTTAGGCGGATGGTTAGCGAGTATCTATAGAATTGTTAGGTATTATCTTTTGCTGCAATTGTGTCACCCTAGGTTGTGTCCCCTTTAGAGGCATAAAGACTTGCTGAGTACCCCTAGGGTCTCACACGATAAATTGTTTGATTCAGATGAACAGGTAAGCACGCAAGGTGGATACTGGTTGGAGGAGACGGACGATGTGGGCAACGATCATTCGGTGTAGATATTCTGGGAACGGGGATCCGTGAGATCTGTGGGCGGGATGTGTTTATTCATGGGGCATCTTATGCCGATTTGCTTCTTACCCGTACTCGGATCTTGTTTTCCGCTTCCGCCTGATACTCTGATGTTTGATGTATGAGGAGATATCCTAAACTATTATATCTATCTAGGATATTTGGATCTTGCCGTATGGCGTTGCAATATTTCTATTTCTTTTAGATGGAATGGCTCTGAGGACTGTTGTATGGTGGCTTGCATACATACTCATTTGTGTATGTAGTTGATCCCTTCGCCTGCCGATTACGCCGCCCGTTCTTGTCCCGATGTTTGGAAATGGTTAGGACGGCCGAAAGGTCTACCTGTGAGTGGCAATTGGGCCCCACCATACTATTTTAACCATTTCTCCTCATCCAGGCTTGTAACTAGGAGCGTAATTCACCGAGGTAGTTACAATTGGTATCAGAGCCATCCCGCCCTTCAGGGTCTCAGCCAAATGGTCGTTGTCAGTCTAGCAAATATTTTAGTAGCTATGTATACTAGGGAAAAACAAAACGCGAGAGTAGGACTGCTTCCACTTTTCTTCTTACCCACCCACCCACCTTTTTCTGGTAAGGAAGTGTAACGTTTTCAATCCTCTTCTTGAAAATTCAAACTAGGATTCACGTGTTCTGGGTTCCGTAGTACCATAGGTTGTGTGTATGTGTAGGTGTGTGTGTGTGTAATTCCTTGTCTATCTATTGCATCCAACATGTTATCTTATCTGCCTTTTGGTTATCAACTGTTGGTACATTCCATACCGACAGGCTTTTGCAAACCGACGCGATCTATCTGATTCGTTGTATACCGCCGCGATCCGTCTTACTCTTTGTTACTCGAAGTTATCTTGTTTGAGGTGTTCGTTTCCGTAGTCACTAATCTTTAGGTTCATCTTGAGAAGAAGGTGTTGAGATACGTGTTCTATTTATTCATGTGCGGAGTAATGATTTGAGTGCGGGATGGAGTCGCGACCATACCACTACTCTTATCATTCGCTCTTGTATATTGAATTGGTAGAGTCACTAATCTTGATTCGTTAAGTGATTTTGCGCATCTATTGGTATTTTAATGCCGAAATTTGCGGAAAAATTTTCTTTGTTAAGTTGTGTACCACACTCCTTTTCAGTCGTGTGCGATATGCTTAATATCTTCTAGGTGCTTTGAACTTCGTTGATATTTTAATACCATCTTAGTAAATTGTATCCTTTAATATTGGTTAATTCCATCTTGGTACTATTTTGGATTATTATTATTCTCCATTATAGTACTGACTTGTGTTTTAAATCAATAACAGGATGGCACCACCACGCCGTTCTGAGGAGGACATACAACCTGAACTAGGGGCCGCGTTGTCAAGCATCGCCAATGCCTTGGCAGCAATGCAGCAGAACCAGCAGCGTTTTGAAGAAAGTGTCAGGAGGAATGAGTTTGTTCCGCTACCTCCACCTCCCAAGCGAGGAGACATCAAAAGCTTCCTGAAGTTCAACCCGCGCCAATTTGATGTTTCTGATCAACCACTTGATGCCGATGATTGGTTGCGTGAGATGTCTAGGTTACTGGTGACTGCTGATGTTCCTGAGCAAGAATGGGTAAAGTGTGCCACTCACCTTCTGAAGGGAGATGCAGCTCTCTGGTGGGAGAATTACCTGAAGGCAAACTGCACTGGTTTTCAGCCTACTTGGGGACAGTTCACTGGAGCTTTCAAAGAGCAGTATTTGTCAGAAATTGTCATGGAGAGGATGAAGAAAGTATTTCTCAACCTCAAGCAGGGCAATGACAATGTCAATACCTACATCAGAAACTTCATGAACCTTTCTCGTTATGGTGGCGATGAGATCTCTGATGACAAGAAGAAGCAAAAGAGGTTCCGGCAAGGGCTCAATGCATCGATTAAATATGCAATCACACATGCAAGGCCGGCGTCTTTTTTGGAACTTCAGCATACAGCTCTGCAGGAAGAAGCAAGTCGGCAAGTGTTTGAGGAGTCAAAGAAACACAACCGTGATGCAGCAAGCTCTTCAGCTATGTCAACTCCTTCTAAGCGTCGTGTCTGGGTTCCTAACACCCCACCGTCGCTCCTGGCTCCACCAAGACCTTCAAGATTCGAAGCAAGGCCACCAAACTTCCTCACTGCTGCTCCCAGGGACTACAACCACCACTACCCTAGAGCGCCTGGCGGAGTCCCTGGCTACGTTGCTCCACGTCCACCTGGTGCTTGTTACACTTGTGGAGACACTGGGCATCAAAACTGGAACTGTCCGATGAAAAACAAAGCTCTGCCTCCACAACCTTCAAGATCTGCGGCAAGCTCTCCTTTGGTTCGTGCACCACCACCTCGGGCTCTCAACATCAACACCAAGCCCGGGTCTATTGTTGCTCGTGCTAATCAGGTCAACGCCCCAAGCTGAGCATGCACCTGGAGTTGTGATGGGTATGCTTTCCGTTAACTCAATCCCTGCACGAGTTTTGTTTGATTCTGGTGCATCGCATTCTTTTGTTTCTCACAAGTTTGCAAATGAGAATGAGTTAGCTATGGATCCTCTCCTTAAGCGGTTAATGGTCCTTTCTCCTGGAGCAACAATGGCAGCTTCTAAAATCAGCCATGGCAATCAAATTGAGATTGGTGGCTCTTCGTTCTCGGCGTCCTTAATTATTCTGGGCAATTCTGACATTGATGTCATCTTGGGCATGGATTGGTTGACGGAAAATGCAGCTGTGATTGATTGTGCTGAACGCTCGGTTTCTCTAAAGATTCCTGAAGGCCATATAGTCTATTCTCCAAGTCTGACTCCTGCTATCCAGCTTTTCTCTTTGGCGGTTCTGAATGATGATGCTATGGAAGCTATTCAGAGTGTTCCGGTGGTCTGTGAGTTCCCAGATGTCTTTCCTGAAGAGTTGCCAGGTATGCCTCCGGATCGTGAGCTTGAGTTTGTAATTGAGCTTGAACCTAGAACGGCTCCTATCTCCAAGCGGCCTTATAAAATGGGTCCTGCTGAGTTGGCTGAACTCAAATGTCAGCTTGATGAACAAGAGAAGTTGGGCTTCATTCAACACAGTAATTCTTCTTGGGGTAGCCCAACAATCTTTGTGAAGAAGCGAGACAAGACTGATAGACTTTGTGTTGACTATCGGGCTCTCAATGCTAAAACCATCAAGAATAAATATCCCCTTCCGCGGATTAATGATCTCTTCGATCAGCTAGCTGGAGCTATGGTATTCTCTAAGCTTGACTTGAGAAGTGGTTATCATCAAATCAAGATTCGCAAGGAAGATGTTCCTAAAACAGCTTTCACCACCCGCTATGGCCTGTATGAGTACACGGTCATGTCTTTCGGTCTCACCAACGCACCTGCCACCTTCTCGAGGCTCATGAACTCGGTTTTCATGGAGTATCTTGATAAGTTCGTTGTGGTCTATCTGGATGACATCCTAGTCTATTCTAAGTCAAAAGAAGAACATGAAGAACACCTTCGGTGTGTCCTAAACAAGCTTCGTGAGAACCGCTTGTATGCAAAGTTCTCCAAGTGTGAGTTTTGTCTGCCTCAAGTCACCTATCTTGGTCACGCTATCATCTCGCCAAGGGCATTGCCACAACCCGAAACCGTGAAGACAATTGTTGAATGGCTTCCTCCCGTAAATGTCAAAGAAGTGCGGAGCTTCCTTGGTTTGGCTAGTTATTGCCGCTGCTCGTTGAACTTTTCAAGATAGCGAAGCCTCTTACCGATCTCCTCAAGAAAGGCAAGAAATACCTTTGGACTCCTGCATGTCAAGCAAGCTTTGAGACACTCAAAGAGAAGCTCACTTCCACACCAGTCTTGGTTCCTCCGGATACATCCAAGCCTTTCCAGATTTTCTGTGACGCCTCTTTGCAAGGATTGGGTGCGGTCCTTATGCAAGAAAAACAAGTTGTTGCTTATGCCTCTCGACAGTTGAAGACGCATGAGATCAACTATCCTACACATGACCTCGAACTCGCAGCAGTTGTCTTTGCTTTGAAAGTACGGAGGCATTACTTGCTCGGCAACCGTTGCAAAAATTTTTCTGATCACAAGAGTCTGAAGTATATCTTCACTCAGCCTGATCTCAACCTTCGGCAAAGGAGGTGGATTGAAGCAATCAATGATTTCGATTTGACAATCAACTACACTCCGGGCAAAGCTAATGTCATGGCCGATGCTCTCAGCCGCAAAGCTTATGTCAACAACCTCATGATGGAAGAACAACAGCCTCTCTTGTGCGAGGAATTCCGGAAGCTCAACCTTGAAATTGTGGATCAAGGGTATCTTCTGAACCTTCTGGCAACCCCTCTCTTGGAAGAAAAGGTTCGCTCCTTTCAGCTTGGTGATCCGTACACCAGAAAGATCATCTCCAGACTTCAGCTTCCGAAGTATGAGTCCTTCCACGTTGATGATCAAGACACGCTTTTCTTTGAACACCGGATGTTTGTTCCAAACTACCCGGGTTTGAGAGAGCAAGTTCTCAAGGAGGCGCACGATTCTGTTCTTTCTATCCACCGGCAAAGACAAAGATGTACATGGACTTGAAAACACAATATTGGTGGCCGGGTTTGAAACGATATTGTGCCAAGTATGTCTCGGAGTGTGATGTCTGCCGCAGAGTTAAAGTTGTCCATCAGAAACCTTCTAGTCTTCTACAGCCATTGAAACCCCCAGAATGGAAATGGGAGAAAGTGGAGATGGACTTCATAACTGGTTTTCCAAGTTCACAGAAGGGCAACAATGCAATCTTTGTTGTCATTGACAGGCTTTCTAAAGTGGCTCACTTCTTCCCTGTCAAGGAAACAATTTCGGCAATTCAGTTGGCTAAGCTCTATATCAACAGAATTGTCTCTCTGTATGGGGTTCCGCTTGAGATCAGTTCAGACCGTGGAAGCATCTTCACTTCCAAGTTCTGGGAAAGTTTCCAAAATGCTTTGGGAACAAAGTTGAACTTTAGCACAGCTTACCACCCTCAGTCGCAACGACAAGTGGAAAGGATCAATCGGATTCTGGAGGATATGCTCCGTGCTTGCGTCATCTCTTTTGGCATGAAGTGGGAAGAATGTCTTCCTTATGCTGAATTCTCTTACAACAATAGCTTCCAGAAAAGTCTAAAGATGGCACCATTTGAGGCTCTCTATGGTCGCAAATGCAGAACTCCGATTGGTTGGTCGGGTGCAGGTGAAAGAATATTGTTTTGCCCCGACATTGTAACTCAAGCGGAGGAGAAGGTGCACATCATTCTTGAAAATCTGAAGATTGCTCAAAGTCGCCAGAAGAGCAATTATGACAGAAAGCACACGGACATGGAGTATGTCCCTGGTGATCTCGTTTACCTTCGTGTCACTCCCATGAGAGGCACGCACTGTTTTGGTATCAAAGGAAAGCTGGCTCCTAGATACATCGGTCCATTCAAAATTCGTGGAAGAAGAGGAGAAGTTGCTTATGCTCTTGAGCTCCCGGAAAAACTCAAGGTCCATGATGTTTTCCACATCTCTCAACTCAAGAAGTGCTTCAAGGATCCCGGCAGGACCGTGGACCATGAGCTTATCAATCTCCAAGAAGACCTGTCTTATCAAGAACACCCCACAAAAATCCTTGAAGTCGCAGAAAGAAGGACTCGCAACAAGTCCATCAAGTTCTGCAAGGTGCAGTGGTCGCACCATTCTGTTGACGAAGCCACTTGGGAACATGAAGATGAGCTCCGTGCCATGTATCCTACTCTCCTTGAGTCTTCTTCTTCATCCTAGAATCTCGGGGCGAGATTCCTGTTTAGTGGGGGAGAGTTGTAGCATCCCAATTGTCTAACAATTGTAATGCTACTTGGTCTAGTAATATAATGGCTACTTCCTATATATAATTGTTGCATCATAATTATATCATGCTCATGTCATCATGCCACCTTGCATTTGAGCATCATATAAAACCCTTGTTGTGTTGGTTCTTCTCTCATATGCATTGTAAATTGTATTTGCCTCTTGATATTATATTTGGTTCTTGATATATTGTTTAAATTCCCAAGTTGAGTTGGGGGCATATCTTTTATTAACTCCACCACCTTTCTTGTCATCACCCCATCATTCCACCATTCCACCATATATGAGCATTGCAACTTATTTGGTTTTACCTCTAGCTCATGTGGGTTGGGATGGATCCGATTCTATCTCCACATGCTCTCATATATGCACCATATTGTTTCCACATTATTGGTTTATGAGAGCCACATGGCCACCTTTGCATGCCTTGTGAGTGGAACCTTTTCCTAGCTTCCATATGTGTTGTTTTGGGGTTATTATCATGTTGGGATATTTTTGGGCTTACTAAATACCTAGTGGCACATACACACTAGCATGTCCCATTTTTATTCAAATATGGTCACCTCCAACTACTCCACATGGGGCATCTTTTCACTTCTTTTAACTTGGATTATTCCATATTTTTGGAATGCATATGTATAAATGCTATGGATATTTATTTTGTTTTCAAAAGATGAAACCTAGCATTAATATTATGCATGGGCCATGCAACCATCTCTATATTTTGCCTCCTTTGTTTTTATTTGGTCATTTTGAGTGGATCATCTCTCTTCTCTCTGTCCCTCCTTTTGGCTTGGTCTTATTTGATCTTGCATAAACCCTATCCTCACATGAACCTCTCTCTATAAACCCTCACCACCTTTCATCCCTTCCTCTCTTTTGTCTAGCCCTTGTTTGATCTTGGTTTGTTCTTGCTTGAGCTTGCCAAAAGAAAACACATCACCTAACCCTTTATCACCACCCTACCTCATCTCTCTCTCATCTCACCCTCTCTCTTTACCCTCTCTAGCTAACCCTAGCACAAACCCTAACCCGAGCCCCCTCTAGCTCCAACCCTAGCTACACCCGAGCCTACCCCCCTCTCTCTCTCTAGCCCTCTATCTGCCTTGCATGCCCCACCACCGAGCAGACCCCTCCTTGGCCTCACCCTGACCCCACCTGGAAGCCCCTACCCTTCCCGGCCGGCCAGCACAAGCACATGCTCGAGGAGAGGCAGAAAAGGTGGCCAAAGCCACCTTTATCTCCAACCTGCTCCCACACGGCACCCACGCCTCTCCCTCGCTTTACCCTCCGCCCCACAAACCTCTCTGCCTCTCCTAGATCTCCCCAGACCGCCCCCTTCCTCTCCGTCTACCCCTACCACCGTCTACCCCATCACCGGCCACCGTCGGTGTCCATCGTCGTTTCCTCGAATCAGCAGGCGGGCGTGGCGTGGAGGCTGTCGAGGAAGTCAAGGACGCTCCTCTGCATCGCCCTGTACACGCCGTCGCGAAGGAGAAGCACCAGAAGCGCTGTACCAGCGTCGCCGAAGCCAAACCCTAGATCCTCCGGCCGTCTGCATCGTCGACGATCGACCGCTCCCCTGCCCGATCCACCACCTCCAACAGCCTCACGGTGAGCCACGCAACCTCCTAGACACCCTCGCCATCGTTTCCTGCTCGCTTCGTCGTGACGTTCCGGCCGAGCACCCTCTGGCGGCGAAGGCGGCGTCGCTTTCGCTCATCGCGTCGCGGAACCTCATCTAGGCCCCGTCCACACTCCTGGCACCAACCCGAGCCCACCGGAGTGGCCGCCACGCTGCCAAGACGCCAGTCCTGAGTTCGAGCCCAGCCTGCACCGCGCCCGCGATGACGAGCACCGACCCGTCCGCAGCGCAGAGAAGAAGCACAGTACCGCGGCGATGTTTTGCAGTTTAGCCCTCCCTTTTGTTTTCGCTTAACCCGCGCTCCTAGAGGCCCACCCGTCGGTCACCCTGGCGTTTTAGCAAATAGGTACCTGGGTTTTACACCGCCTCAACCCGCACTACCTGGATCTCCCACGTGTCGCGTCCTCATTGAGCGCCGCCAGGCGTGGCCTCACGCTGTGGCCCCACCATCTCTTGGCTGTGCTAGGTCAGCCATGGGAAAAGTCTGTCAGGCTGTCTGGTCCTGCCACAAGGCCCACTTGTCACTGACTGTGGCTGGATCTGAGTGAGTGAGAAAAGTATTTCTGTATTTCTGTTTTAATTTAAACTTTTTCAAATTAATTCAAATTCAAATTTTAATCTGTTTTCAAATAACTTTTAAATTATAATTCCAAATAATATATGTTTTCGAAATCAGAAAAATGTGTGGAATTCAAATATGGCCTTCAAAATATATTTTGAACACTTTAATTTTTCAAGTTAATTAAAATTACAACTAAAATGCCCTTTTCCTTAATTAATTACTAACTTTAGTTTTATAACTCCAAATTTGACAAATAATATGTCTAAAATGATTAGCTCGACGAAATCTTTCTGTTTATGCATTCCATTATCTGTTTTGCAGCATGCATCATATAAATATAAAGTATACAGCAGCTTATATGAGGTTAAAATGTGATTAAAACCCCATAAAATGATTTATTCTTGTATTCCACACCTCACCCATGCCATGCTACATTAATGCCATGCAAATTGTGCATCATTTATCATGGCATGATTGTTTGCTTGTCGCATTTAATTCATATGCTTGTGCGCTTTATTTATGTTGGCCCTTGTTTGTTTGGTTCTTCTCGAATAGACGCTGAGCAGGGGATATACCAAGAGAACCAGGAGCACTACCCAGATCCTTCTCTCGCTTCAACTGATCTGCCAGGCAAGCACTACCACATGCTTGCATACATATAGTACCTATTGCCTCTATCTTATTCTTGCATCATTGAGTCGCGATTGCATTAAACTGAATCCCAAGTATTGCATAGCCTTTACTTTAAACCCCACCGAAGCTTGTTCCTCCATCCCATGAGCCATTACTACAGGAGTTGTTTGAGCCATACGGGTCGTAGAACAGCATGTGTAGGGTATGTGAGTGTCTGATGGAGAACGAGGTACCTAAACAACTTAACCTAAGTAGTAATGGGATAACTAATGAAAGTGGCATCGGTGAGCAATATCTGCTATTTGGTTTTTCATGCTCACTTGTGTCCCGAAGGGCCCCGAGTACTTGATTCCTGTTCCTTGAATATTCACGCTATCCACATCCGGGAGGCTTTATGGACCCCCCTGAGCCAGAGCTTGATTTATTCTTATTTATTGGGGCCACAAAGTAGTTTGGGGCTTTATTACTATTCTGTACTTATGCCATGCTTTACTGCTTTATTTAAGATTGTGCGAGGAGCACCTGTACTATTTAGGTAAGCGGAGTGTTTTCGCGGTATCGACAAGCCCAGTCACACTTTCGGGTTCCCAGTCGTTTACAGCCATTGACGCAAACCTTGAGTCCGTCTCGGAGCCGGCCAACTTCGCTATGGTAGCTTAATGGGTGGCCCCAAATATTTCTGAATCTCGTGATCGCTTTGTCGTGAATGCCTGGGTTTTGATTTGGTTTTTCCGAGGTTGATCAGTGTGTGTTGCTATTTGTGCACCTCGCAGGTAAAACTTTCAAAGCCGTGTCCGCGGTTATGGGCGACTTGGAGCACGCTTTCGATCATAGACAACTATAACTAAAGTACCGCTTTTAATTTGACTAAGTACCTGACTAGTAAATAGTGCAACACTCATGGAATGGATAATAAAACTGCCAACGGATGGGGGGGTTGTTCGTCCGCTTCCTCGTTGGTAAGCGAGGAGGAGGATGGATCTGTTAACATTACTGTTATAACTGTTGTTATTAATTCACGGACATCCGTCCATCTTTGGTTAGGCGGATGGTTAGCGAGTATCTATAGAATTGTTAGGTATTATCTTTTGCTGCAATTGCGTCACCCTAGGTTGTGTCCCCTTTAGAGGCATAAAGACTTGCTGAGTACCCCTAGGGTCTCACACGATAAATTGTTTGATTCAGATGAACAGGTAAGCACGCAAGGTGGATACTGGTTGGAGGAGACGGACTATGTGGGAAACGATCATTCGGTGTAGAGATTCCGGGAACGGGGATCCGTGAGATCTGTGGGCGGGATGTGTTTATTCATGGGGCATCTTATGCCGATTTGCTTCTTACCCGTACTCGGATCTTGTTTTCCGCTCACCGATACTCGATGTTTGATGTATGAGGAGATATCCTAAACTATTATATCTATCTAGGATATTTGGATCTTGCCGTATATGCTGCAATATTTCTATTTCTTTTAGATGGAATGGCTCTGAGGACTGTTGTATGGTGGCTTGCATACATACTCATTTGTGTATGTAGTTGATCCCTTCGCCTGCCGATTACGCCGCCCGTTCTTGTCCCGATGTTTGGAAATGGTTAGGACGGCCGAAAGGTCTACCTGTGAGTGGCAATTGGGCCCCACCGTACTATTTTAACCATTTCTCCTCATCCAGGCTTGTAACTAGGAGCGTAATTCACCGAGGTAGTTACAGGTTCCATGAAGACGAACAAGGTACTTTATGGCATGGAAAACGTATCTGTGTTCCACAAGACCTGGAATTGCGGAAACTAATTTTGCAAGAAGCTCACAACTATCTGTATTTTATTCATCCGGGTAACACCAAAATGTACATGGACTTGAAGGAAAGATTTTGGTGGAGTAATCTCAAGAAAGACATCGCCGAACATATTGCCTTGTGTGATGTGTGTAGTAGAGTAAAAGCGGAGCATCAGAAACCAGCAGGTTTACTTCAGCCACTACCTGTTCCTGAGTGGAAGTGGGACAATATTTGTATGGATTTCATCACCGGACTACCAAGGACCAGGTCAGGATATGATTCCATATGGGTAGTAGTGGATCGCCTAACTAAAGTGGCTCATTTAATACCCGTGAAGACAACATATACAAGTGCTAAGCTAGCCAAAATTTACATGAGTAGAATTGTATGTCTACATGGAGTTCCCAAGAGCATTGTATCTGATAGGGGAACTCAATTCACTTCCCATTTTTGGAGACAGTTACATGAGTCATTAGAAACGAGGTTGGAATTCAGCACTGCTTTTCATCCTCAAACTGATGGACATACAGAAAGAACTAATCAGGTTCTTGAAGACATGTTGAGGGCATGTGCCCTAGACTATGGAGCCAGTTGGGAAGAAAGTCTGCCTTACGCAGAATTTTCTTACAACAACAGCTATCAAGCCAGCATTGAGATGGCACCGTTTGAGTTTCTCTACGGAAGAAAGTGTACCACCCCATTGTTATGGAATGGTGTGGCAGAAAGAAGTTTATTCGGGCCAGAACTTATCAAAGAAGCCGAGGAGAAAGTCAAGTTGGTTAAGGACAGACTGAAGATAGCACAGTCCCGACAGAAAAGCTACGCGGATTCTAAGCGTAGAGAGGTCACCTACGAAATTGGTGATAGAGCGTATCTTAGAGTGTCACCACTTCGTGGAATGAAAAGGTTTGGAGTCAAAGGAAAATTAGCACCAAGATATGTTGGACCATTTAAGATTCTGAGTCGCAAAGGAGAAGTTGCCTATGAAATTGAATTGCCAGAATCTCTATCAGCTGTCCACAATGTGTTTCATGTGAGTCAACTTAAGAAATGTCACCCAGAGATGGAAGAAACTTCTTTGAAGGATACTATACCTTTGGAGGAAGTGCAACTAGAAAGTGATCTCACTTATGAAGAGAAACCCATCAAGATTCTTGAGACTGCAGAAAGAGTCACCAGAACTAAGACTATCACGTTTTGCAAAGTGCAGTGGAATCATCATTCAGAAGAGGAAGCGACATGGGAAAGAGAAGATGATCTTCGGAAGGACCACCCTCACCTATTTGCTAGCCAATCCGAATCTTGAGGGCGAGATTCACCTTAAAGGGGTTAGATTTGTAACATCCCTAAAATCATGATTTCAAAATTTGCATATCATTCATGCATACATATGGAATTGAGATCAATTTCAAACTCATTTCAGAAAAACAGAAGCACATAGAGCTATGATTTTATGTGAACAGAATAAAATCAAATGGCTATCACCATTTGAAAGTTTGATTGTTTGTGAATCAAGTTTGTTGCCTTCATTAAGGATAGGTTTGAGTGTAGAGTTTAAACCAAGATTTGTAAATTGGAAATGGATTCAAAAACCACTTTTCAAATATTTGCAAACTAGGGCAAAGCTTCTGTTATTTTGATCTCCAAGCTTGACCAAGCCTTTGCAAAGCAACCACTTGATTCTATGGCCATATTTGAAACTTTTGCACACTGCAAAAATCCCAGAAAGATTTGAATTCAAATGGAGTTTGAATCATTTTGAAAATCAATCCAGAAAAGCAAAACAGAAAAAGAAAAGGGCAAAAGAAAAGAAAAAGGCCAAGCGCTGCCATTCTAGCCCAGCCACTGTTTCGGCCCAACTAGCCCACCCGGGCCCTTTCCCTCTCTCAAGACGCGCCAACAAGAACTCTGAGTCGCCGATGAACCAGACCATACCTTCGTTTTCGTTGACGGGTGGACCCCCTCCACGTCACCCCTCGTCCTCATCCGTGCGAACCCGCCGCCGGCCGTTCCGCTGCCCCACCTCTGCCGCGTTCTGTTCGGCAACGAACTGCGTGATCCTGCGCGTGATCGCCGCCCCCTCTCACCTATATATTCCCCTCCCTCTCACGATCTTTTCCCCCCAACCAATTTCTCCCTCATGCCCCAGGGCTGCTCGCAACAAGCTCGCCGCCGCCGCTGTACCGACGACTGCGCCGACGAATTCCGGTGAGCTCGGTGTTCCCCTCTGTCTCTAGTTCATGCTTTCAAGCTCGGCAAGTCCTTGCACACCTACTGACACTCCCCGTTTGTCCTTGCATGACCTCTAGCTTCGGCAACGACGTCGACCGATCGCCACCGCCCTCTGCACAAACTCCGGCGACCTCTCCCCGTAAGTAGTCACCGCCCCTTGCCCTCTGACTTGTACGCCTAGAATCTACGCCGATGTGCGCATCTAACGGTATCCTTGCCTTGGCTTAGCGCGACGAGGAACCTCGCCAACGTCGACGACTGATCGTGCCGACGTCTGCCTCTACTCCGACGAGAAATCCTTGCCGTATCAGCGCGCCCCTTCACAAACCAACGCTACCTTGAGCATCAGCAGCCTCCTGCGGTTCAGGTATAACCCTTCTCCCTCTCACGCACGACCTGAAACGCCAGCGCCCGTGAGCGCCCGCTGTCATTGAGCGCCGGGACTTGGTCGCGTGCTCGAGCACCGTTAGATCTAGATCCAAGCGACATGATAGAATCACTTATCCGCGAAGAGGTATGCGCTCTGGACCGTGCGATTTACTTAGATCCTGCGGCGCGGAAGGGTGATCCGGTGCGAACCGGTACGCGCTAGTAATAACGTGACGCGTGGCTAGGGTTTGATTAAAACAGAAATTCAAAAACAGATTTAGATCCAAATTTCAAATGGCTATAACTTTTGATTCCCACGTTAGATTTTTGCAAATTTTATACCATTGGAATCAGTGAGTCAAGCCCTTTCTGAATCTCCAATGTGTTTAACAAAAAGTATCTGTCAAAATGACTTTGTATGCAGAAACATTTCTAAGTCCATTTTGAGTATATTTTTGGTTTAGCAAATTGTTTTAGGGCTAAATAAGTTTAGTTAGCAAACTTTGTGACTTGTTATGTTTCTGTATCATGCACTTTCTTGGTGGAGTTTGTAAAATTAACACTTAGCATTTTTCTTGCATGCATGCATTCATATTTTTGTTTGTATATAATTGTGTGTAATTTTGTGCTACAAATTTTGTGTAGATTTTGGTGCTAGTGATTATGATTGTGAAGAGTGCTACTCTCCCAACTACCAAGGCAAGTGGTGCTTCATGAATATTTCCATCCCAATATTTTGTGTAAGCATTAGAAATTTTGCTAAGTCTTGCATGTTGTTTTTCTGCCAAATGCTATGTGGGAAATCCTAAGTAGTTGTAGTATTGTGGAATTGCTAGGAAAATTCCTAAGTTAAGTTACTATGCCATGCTTAGCCTAGCTAGTAGCAAACAAGGTTGGTTAAAGTATATATACATGCTATGGTGAAATTATTTCTAAGTCTTTTGACTTATGTTTTCCTTAAATAATACTACTAAGTCAATGAAACTCCTGGGTGGAATGGGACTTGCATGGTGGTTTTTGGTTGAGTGGTTCACAAGGCCCATGTTTATGGTTTACCTTAGTGTATCTCACTTGTGGAATGCCACCCAGGAAACAAAGGGATTTGGAGGCTAAGTGTTGAGAAGCTTATAGTGCAGCCACTTGGCAATATGGGCTCTGCCTTGATCATATAGGTTGCTAGAACTTAGTCATTTGTACAGTTGGTGGTAGTGGATGATAGGTTGGAACGCGTCCATTTGGCTCAGGGAAGGCTTCTGAAAGGTCCTGTCTTGGGAAACCAAGTCTGGTGGGGAAAGTGCACAACCTCTGCAGATGGAAATCTAAGTACTTAGCCAAGTCCATGGCAATGGACAACTTGATCATCAAGACATGGAAGCTATCAAGAATCTCATCACTCCAACTTCTAAGTAAAAGCTTGTGGGTGAACAAGGGTGAAGGACCTCAATGTCTATTGATGGTTTCTTGGGTGAAGTTTTTGTCAAGGAAAAGCTTAATGATTTCAACTGATAGGAAAAACCTATTTTGAGCAAAGCAAGCCAAGCTACACTTAGCCAAAATGCATATAGTATTAGATTCCACTTGAAATTTACCAAGGTATCACTTGCCAATACTATTCCAAAAGTATTGACCCACTATGGCTGTAACTTGTGATGTTGCAGGTTATTCTGATGAGGATTAGGAGTCATGAGTCTACACTCAACATGCTTGCATGTGGCACATGAAGATGAAGACTTATATTTATTTACTTATTCCAAACTCTTGTATTAGGCATGTGGCCCTGAGTTGTAAAAGACTATGTTTTATCTCTGGAATGGATGTAATAAATGACCTTTGTATCTGTGTACTTCATCTTAAACTGTGGATGCTAGCATTGATCCAGGGACTAGCATTGCAATCACAAGGATCCTTTTCCTTTACAAAGGAGGGTCTTACATAATTTTTGATGCTCCATGCTTGTTTACTACCTACTTTGCTTTGCTTTGTCTTTACATTGAGGTATTTTTATATTTTTTCTGGACTAACCTATTAACAAGATGCCACAGTGCCAGTTGCCTGTTTTCTTCTGTTTTTGTTCCAGAAAAGGCAGAAAATCAATATTCTCGGAATTGGACGGGACAAAAGCCAATCTTTCTATTTTTCCTGGAGCAACACGGAACCACGAAGCAGAGGTGGAGGAGGACACAAGGGTGGCCGCACCGCCTAGGCGCGGGCCAGCCTTGGTGGCGCCCATAGGGTGTGTGGGCCCCTTGGCCCTACACCTACCTTGCCTCCTTAGCCTATAAAAAGATCGCGAGGAGAAACCCCTAAATAACCTTGCAAAAATCCACGAAAACCTCCGTAGCGCCGCCGCCACCGAAGGGTAGATTCGGGGACAAAAAGTCTCTGTTCCGGCACCCTGTCGGGATGGGGAAGTGCCCCCGGAGCCATCTCCATCGATCTCCACCACCATCTCCATCACCGTTGCTGATTCCCATGATGAGGATGGAGTAGTTCTTCCTCGAGGCTAAGGGCTCTACCGGTAGCTATGTGTTCACCTATCTCTCTCTATGCATGATCATGTTGTGATCATGAGCTTTGTAATCAAGTAGATCTACTCTGCTACTCAAGTGCTTTAATAGATCTCTAGCTCTCCCCACGTGTGTGTAAGTGACAGCGTGCATACTGTGGTGGCACTTAGGCTAGAGGTTACATAAATACTCATCGTGCTTTAATAGATCCATGCTTTTCCCCACGTGTGTGAAAGTGACAGCATGCACGCCGTGTGTGGCACTTAAACTAGATTATATATATATTCGTTATGAGTTATATTTGGAGTTGGATGTCTTTTTGAAATTGTGGTGTTTGTTGGAACCATCTAGCGCTCAAGGTTACAGTGTGGGGTTATCTAGATTGGGAAAGGTGGACTCTGAGGAGTGCTGTTATAGCCCTACAATGGATTAGAGTTTCCAACCGGAGAGTAGTTCAGGATAGTACCATGAAGAGAATATATTTATTTAGAGTGTTCACTAGTGAAAGTATGATCCCTAGGCCTTGTTTCTAAACATTGAAACACCGTTCACTTCTAGATCTGTTGCATGTTTGCCGGGGAGTTTTTGGTCCTTTTACTTTACCTCACCATGAAGCTCTTTTCTAGCACCATTACCACTTGTATTTCACTATCTCTTCGCCGAACTGGTGCACCTATACACCTGAAAAGTATATTTGGTGTGTTGGGGACACAAGAGACTTCTTGTATCTTGATTGCAGGGTTGCTTGAAAGGGATACCATTGACCACTTCCTCCCCGAGTTCGATAAACCTTGGGTAATCCACTTAAGGGAAACTTGCTGCTGTTCTGCAAACCTCTGCACTTGGAGGCCCAACAACTGTCTACAAGAATAGAAGTGCGTAGACATCAAGATATTTTCTGGCGCCGTTGCCGGGAGGAAAGGAAAAGGCACTCACACACGTTACCCCACGGCAACAGCAAGCCAGAAAGCTATTTTCTGGCGCTGTTTCCGGGGAGGTAAGGTAAAAGGTACTCACATCCTCCGGTGTGAGTGCTCGAAGTTATTTCCTTTAGATTCTGCAATTTTGTAATTTTATTTCTTGTATTCACTAGTAAGGCTTAATGGAAAACAAAAAAAAATGAGAGAGCTTTATAGTATTTATCTTGAGTTAGTACATGAAGTGTTTGAAGAGAAAATAAAAAAACCTATGGAACTTTATTTTATGCTAATAGCAATGTTATTAGTATGAATTCTTTGAACACTATTATTGCTAATGATATGGAAACATCTAAGCTTGGGGACGCTAGTTTTTATGAAATTGATCATTTTAGTTCCCCAGCTTTGGAAGATAGTTATTCCATTGCTTATGATGATACCAAACTCCAATATATGATGATTATAAGGATGAATATGATATTTTCAGTCCACCTACTATTGAGGAGGAAATCAATAATGATTACAATACGCCTCCTATATTTCATGATTATGGTGATGAGAATAATAATGATAGCTAGTTTGTTGAATTTGATCCCACTATGCTTATGTGGAGAGTAATAATTATTAATAAGAATGACTATGCTTATGTGGAGAGTAATAATTATTATATGCATGTGGCTAATGATAGGAATGTTTTATGTGATAGTTATATTTTTAATTTTATTCATGATGCTACTGAAAGTTATTATGAGAGAGGGAAACATGGTCTGATGTATCTCAACAATATTAAGTTTCCCCTCTTTATGTTGAAAATTTTGAAGTTGCACTGGTTTTGCTTTCCTATGCTTGTTGCTTTGTGCTTTCATGAATTGTTTATTTACAATATTTCTATGCATAGGAAGTTTTTTAGACTTAAATGTGTATTGAATTTGCTTCTTGATGCTCTCTTTTACTTCAATTCATATTTCTTATGTGAGCATCTTCTCAAACTATCAAGCCTAACTTAAAGGCATTAAAGAAAAGTACTTCTTGGGAGATAACCCAATAGTTTTCTTGAGTCTTAGAAGTTATTACTTCTGTAATGACCTATCCTTATCATTTTTATTTGCTTTTTACGCCAAGAATAACCTCTAATGAGAGGGAAGTAAGATTTGGGGAGTTGCTGTCCCGAAACAGAATTGTGTGCTCCACCATAAACATTCGTGAGGAATCTCTGTAAGTCTGATTGATCTGATATTTTGCGAATCAATCCCCCAGTATGTTAGCTAACTTTCGTTAGTCCAACACTTTTTTATTTGAGCAACATAAGGTCTTCGCAAATAACAGTTTCTAGCTGCTGGTCTGTTTTGACAGATTTCTGCCATTATTTGCATTTGCTTCTTATTGATTCCTTTTTGGGTTCTTTTTGGGAAATTTAGATTTTTGAGGGAATTGATATATTAGATTTTGTTTTTAGTTAAAGTTTTTCTATTCTAAAGCTAAACCCAAAGGTCTATTGTATTTTGAATACACTAATGTTGCTAATGAAGAATTCTGTGAAGTTTTGTATGAAGAAAAATTTGCAGGTGTAGAGGAAGAATGATGTAATGAGATGAAGAATGGAAAAATATAAAGCTTGGGTATGCCACCCCGTGTCACCCCAAGAAATATTCTATAGGTACAAGCGTCAAAGATTGGGGATGCCCAAGGCATCCCCTTCTTCATCAATAAAAATCTCAGGTCTTTCTAGACACTTCGGTTTTATTGTTTCATGCACAGTTGTGTTGTTCTTGGAGCGTCTTAGTTTTTATTTTGGTTTTAGTTTGCTTAGTTTGCTTGATTAAGTTGGTTGGATTACATCACACTTCTTTTGGAGAGAGACACACTCTGTTCTCATTGCCTAGAACACTCTAGTTTTCATTCTTATTGTTTTGTGAGTGTTCTCTTTCGCTAGCACCGTGTTTAGCCTTAGTTTGCTTATGATATTTTCTTAGAAATTTTTAGTTCTTCTTTGTGGATTTATGATACAAGCGCACTAATCTCTATTGATTTTTATCTTTGTGAGTTGTTTAAAATAAGTCGATTGGTGTTGGAAAAGTGTAGAAAGCTTCATGCTTAAGTGGTACAAAAGGGAGCTTGCTTTGACTGTGACTTAGACTTTAGCATGTCATGCTAGATGTTGTTTTGACCTTATACTTAGTGATTATTGTTGTATCATGACTTGTTCCAAACAATTAGGATTGCTTAATGTGCCTTGAAGGAATCATGCGTTGATTTAGCATGCAAAATCATAGTATTGTGGTATTCTCCTTTGATGCTTTGTTTGGGTTGACTTGGCACATGCGAACACCATGTTATGACTATGAACAAGTCACCATATCCTCTATGATCATTTAGTCCTTGACTTGTGGTACCATTTTATGCTTTGATTAGTAATGTTTTGTCGCTCTACATGATTATGTCCATTATTGCTCTCTTAGTTGGTTGCTCCCAGTCTTTTGCTAGCCTCCACTTGTATTGACTAAGCTCTCCTCATGCATCCAACTCCCAAGAAACCAAGTTATTCCAAAGTGTCCACAATAAATTCATATTCATGGTGTGCTACACCATTCCAAGTATATTATTGTTTTCATCTATCTTCCAATTAAAAAGTATTTTGTTATGTGAAAACTTAGTGATTAAATATCTCACAAACTTGATGGCAAACTTTATATTTCTTGACCCTAATAAACTTCAACCACTGTGTCATCTATGTTGTATATGCTTGCACTTATACGTTGGAATTAGCAGAACCGTGCTGTCACGGGGAACGCTTTCAACATTGCACTTGTACTTTGTACATAGTTGATATCATGCTATTTTGTCTATGGATGTCATTGGTGTGAAATGAAAGGGGAGCTTGTAAGTCCATGGAGTTATGTATGTGTGTTATAGAAACGCCTGGGACACTAGCCGAAGCCATGCCTAATCATGGTGGAAACTTGCAGCATCACCAAAATGACATCTATGAAGCTTTCTTCTTATAAAAAAGAGAGACATTTTGAAAAGAGGAAAGAGAGAAAAAAAACACCATATTCCCATGGTAAATAAGAAGATTGTTGAGATGCTCATTGTCTGCTTGCCTTGTCATTTAGATTATGAGATAGCTCATGTATCATGTTCAGGGGGTACCCCATTGGCGGTTCTATATGATACACATGTACTTACTATGACTAGAACTTACAGGTGACTAAAGTTGAGTAGCATGAGGAGCGTCCATCGTATTCAAGGGACATGAGATTGCGAACTTATTATTTGTCAAGCATATACTCCATCTTTGTTCACTTTAACCTTAATCACTTCAAGATGCCTGTGATATGGGCAATGAGAGTTGAAAGCTAACAAGTACTATCGTGGTGGTGTCACGGAAGATGCCATGGGTAGGCTTAAGTTGGGGGACGAATGGACGCTTGAGGTAACCGGGGAGGGAGTGCACGGTCTGGCCGCGCATGAAGAACAAGATGAACTCTCCACACTTAAGATTTCTATTGATCCAAGAAGTTTACAAGTGCTCCTAGAGCTGTTTGTGCATAGCCTCAGGGTACTAGTTTCCTACTTGGTCCAACCTCCTAAAACCCTAGCTATGCCCCTCCTTATATAGGCGATGCCAGCTAGGTCAATCCCTTTGGGTTATAGGGTTACTGTTTGGATCTTGGTCCCTACTGTGCGGGTCGGTCATGGGCTAGCCCTGAGCCCCTTGACCCATTCCACAAAGCTAGAAAACTAACGATCTTCTCGTACTTAGCCTACAGTTCTTTTGGCATCATACGATGACTATGTACTTCAGCCCTTGCTTTAGGCGTCACCCGGCTCCTTTTGTGTCACCCGGCGTCGCCCTTCTCTTTTTACCGTGCTTTACCATGGTCCCTCCTGAACCTAATTCGCAAAGGTGCCACGCGTCCTCTCTGACTCGGCCTTCCCTCATGAGACTCGGCTCGTCGCTTCCTACAAGGTAAAAAAACTTGTCTTATATGGGCCGACATAATTCTTATGTCGGCCACACATGACGTTCTTACCCGGCCGTTGTTACCCGACCAGATTTATTATTCACTCGGCATAAGCCAAGATGGGCAATGATTTACCCCTTATGAACCTATCGGGGGTTATTCCCCCGACATTAGTCCCCGAAGCTGGTGAGGTCTAGCAGTTCTTGCTGTTAGGCATCTCCAGGTTCCTTTAATATGCTTGGAACTTCTCTTTCTGTCTGCATTTACTACTTAGGGTTCACTGTTTGACGTAATCTCGAATTTGGCCGAGTATACTTTGCTCCTTTAGAGTCTCATCTTTGACTTCCTGGCTCATTTTCGCCTCGTGCCGAGTCATTTTGGACGCTACCGAGTCATTTTTTGGTTTGCCTTAGTCACTGACAGCTCGTAATCATGATGACTTGCCTCAAATTTTGTCCCAAATCCTGACCGCACAATGATGGCGGCGCAGTAACTCCTCGTCACTCTGGCAGTCCCATCGCTCTATGCCTCGTGTCCTGCGCAACTTGACGTGGTTCTGGATTTTCCGTGTATCGCCTACGCGTGGTGTTCGCTGATTTGCTCACTTGGACGAATACACGACCATAGGGTAGCCACATGGCGCAGGAGGATCCCATGCTTGGGGTTTTTACTACCCTTAAGTAGGGGTGAGGGGAACTTAACTTCCTTTGCCTGTTCAGTTTCCCCCTGCCATCTTCTTCTTCCTCGCGCCCCCCAAATCCTTACTGCCTCTTTGTAGTTCTTCTTCTCCGTTGCTTCCTTCCTGCAATTCTCTTCTTCCCCTTCCAATTCTACTATGGGTCCTCGCGCCTCTAGGCCTCTTCCAAAAGCGAAGGAGCCAGAATCAAGTGACGTCATGGACGCTGGTGACTCCGACGAGGAACTCGAGTGGCTGCGCTCCACTAGGCGCATCCCGCTCGAAGTTGATTGTCGTCTCCCTTTAGGTGAGATTGTTCCTAAGCCCGAGGCTAACAAGAGGGTAGTTTTCCTCTCGCACTTTGAGCGTGGTTTTCCTTTGCCTGTTAGCAATTTCTTTGTTTCTTTCCTATCCACCTTCCATCTGCAAACTCGCCATCTTCCTGCCAATGCGATCGGTTCCCTGTCTTGTTTCATTTCTTCCTGCGAGGGCTATCTCGGTATTTGGCCCACCATTCTTATTTGGGCCAAGTAATTTAACTTTAGGATCCAAGTCGTGCCTGATCCCGGCGTTCCCTGCGCCGAGAAAAGGGCCACTAGGTGCGGTGCCGCTAGTATCATGCCCAGGAAAGAGTTAATCTTTCCTCGGGTCACAGGCATAGATTCTTGTAAGAAATGGCATAGAACTTTCATCTATGTCAAAAATAGCGGGTCCAATGACTACATCCGGCTTCCCCCTTCAAGGAAGAAGTTCCTATATAGGAGTTCTGGAAGCTTGACCCGCGCGACAAGAACGCCACGGTGAATGAGGCCCATGGGATCCTTGAGAGGATGCTCTCGCCGGATGAGAAATTCCACTTAACTGAGGAGGATTTCATGTCTGCTTTTATCGCACGCCGAGTCATCCCCATCCAGGCCAGAATCCACAAGATGTGATTCATGAGCGGCCCTCAAGATCCTACCCGGCACTACATGTTGGATCTCACCAACGACTCTGTGGCCCGCGAGTCAACTCGATCTTCAAGCGGACCTTGGCGGAAAACTGGTCCTGGAGGTGCCCCCCTTTCAGCCGGAATAGGCCTGTACCCTGGGTAAGCGTCCGAGTCATTGATTTTACTGCCGACATAGATTTCCTTTTGTTCACTTGTTGTTCCGTTTATTTATTGATTTTATTATGTTTGTCTTCCGCAGAATCTCATTCACCAGGTTGATGACAGTACTGTCCCTCCTAGGGGATACTATGAAGACCGCTCCGACACTGATGAAGTTGAGTTCGATCTGGAGTGCTTCATGCCAATCCCACATGCCGATGCTGCCTCTGCTCCAGGTAAGACCTCTACTCGAAACCCCTTACGAGATTGGTCTGACGATGATGATGATGATGACTGTGAATTTCTGGAGGTACTTATCTTTTGACCATAACTTTCTGACTTATCAGAATGAGCTCGTCATTTACTTATGCAGCTGGCCAGGTACATGAAGTTCCCCCTCTCGTTGTGGGAGGACTCGGCAAGATCCATGCCGCCAAGTCGAGTAAGCGACCCGGGGCCTCCTCGAGCACTCAGCGTTCAAAGAAACACCGAGTTGATCCTGCTGCTCCTCCTACTGCCACGTTATCCCAGACTCGCAAGGCCGCTGGATGCCGGGTCACTCGTCGCATCCCGCGTGACCCGATCGTCTTCAGGTAAGTTTTTATGCTTGTTACCCTTCATTTTTCTTTCCTTTTATGTGATTTTTTTCTTATAGGCCTTTGTTCTTATTTTCAGCGTAGCAGCTTTGTTTGCTAGCCAAGCTGCACCTAGCATGGCTTCTTCGCCATTAAGGCCTGCTTCTCCTCCTCATTCCAACACCGCAGTGCAGAGCACCGTCCGGGTCACTGCCCCCACTAATGAGACTCACGCGTCCTAGAGTGAGGCCGACCCAGCGGTGCACCCGTCGGAGGAGACCCGACCTAGCTCTCCAGTTGTTTTTCTAGAACATACCCGTGATCCCGACACCAGCAATATCGGTGCCAAGAGATCCCCTGTGATTAGCTCCCCATTTTCTAGTGTACCCGTTGACCCAACTGTTGCCCGTGAGAATGTTGTTGAGCCTACTTATTCGGCTCCTGCCTCTTCCCCAACCAATTCTAGACCTGCTCCTGCTGCCTCTCTGGCCAAAGATCAGGCTCGGCCTGCCGCCCAAGGCCAGGCTCGTTCCACATCTAGCAATCCTTTAGTGACCAAGCAGCTAACTCTGATCCACGCCCCAAGCACCACTCCACAGATTCGGCCCACGATATCAACAACGGCACCCGCTCCGGCGGGTCAGTTGGGCGAATCTGCAGCTACCATATATGGCAGCACTTCCAGAGCTGGTGGCTTGCATACCGGCATTGCTGCTACCCGCGTCGGGGTGGGAACTACCCTGAAGAGAGGGAAAGTCCTGACTCGTATGCTCAGCAGGCACGGCCTTGGTTCCACGGAGCGCTACACTGTTTCCTAGAACACGGCTGGCGAGCAAGAGGTGAGCTCTGGTGCTAGCAAAAAGATGAAGTTGGGCCCCAAGGCTTCCTCAGACATGACTCAGCAAGCCATCGCCTTGATGGAAAAAGCAGATGAAATGAACGAGGTATGTATTTTTCTTACTCTTTTGAGTACTGAGTATCTTTTTATTATACATGATCCCTAGTCCCCGAGGTTACTGCCGAGTAAGGAACTTAGTCGGCTGTAAGCTCTAAGTCAGAACCGAACTCTTATTCGACAGTAAGCTTGATTGCATACCTTCTAATTATCTCTTTTTTATGTATCTTACGCACAACAAGCGGACCAAGGTGCATCAGGCTCTCCTTTTGGAGTATAGAAGGATTGAGCTCGCTCACCAAGATCTAAAAGCTGAGGCTCAGGGCCAAGGTTCTTTTCCTTACTCATCATGCTTTTATTTGGCAGACCCTTCTCGTTTCGTCTCCTTGAATTTTTCACGTTGTTTTTCCACGGCTTCTGCCCAATCTACCATCTATGCTTTGCACTTACAGATCAGCGATGCTGAAAGTAAACTCTTAGGAATTTTGTCCTGGCCCTGCATTTATGATTATTCCTTTTTAATTTTTATCTCCGGAGCCGAGATAGCTTTCTATTACTGACGATTCGCATGCTCCAAATAAGAAGAGAAGCACCAGATCGAGCTCCAAAAGGAGGGAGACGAGGTGACTTGGCTGAAGAAGCAGATGGCGGATATGGAGCAGAAGCACCAGTCCGAGGAGAAGGGCCCATGGGAGGAGATTACCGAGAAGGATGGACAACACGCTGCTAGTGCCGAGAAGACCAACCAGCTGATCAAAGAGGCCGAGTTGGTGGTTCAGTCGACGCACCAGGACCTGGACGCTCTTCAGGCCAAGGCTAAGATTTGGCAAAGTAGCTTGGCGCCATCAACTCTTTTCTCGGTAGTGAGTTCCTGCCCTTTTCACTGTACTTATATCCTTGTTCTTTGCCTCTTTCCCATGATTTGTTAATGTTCTTCCATGTTTGCAGAGAACTTCCCCGAGGCTAAGATGTTCACGATAAGGGCCATAAATAAGGTTCGAGCCAAGTCTAGAGCTCCTTCTGATGGCGAGATCACCATTGATGAGCACCTGGTGGCCCTGTCAGAGCGTGCAACCACTCTAAACTCATGTGGTGTCGACTTGCTTAAGTCGGCAATCCATGAGTTCAGGATGCTCTGGCCGGATGAGGATGTGTCCTCGCTTATCGAGCCCTTGGCCACCAAGCTGCTTCTTACTGAGGACAGGCTGGATCAATGGCGTGAGTCGGCCGATCGAGATGCAGCGGACAAGGCCCTTGCCTTTGTACTCTCATGGTATGAGGACATCAACCTTGATGTTCTCGAGGGCATGAGGGCAGAAGGTAAGTGGATACACGATCCTGATCTCATCAAGAAGCGCCAGGAGCGAGCTTATGCCATGGTCGAGTATGCTCTGGTGCATGCTTGGTGCGATGGGCCTAGCTTCCTCGACCTTTGTGAGACACTTGCCGAGACTATCGACGCTGAAGGTGCTGAAAGCGAGGCCACCGAGTCAGACGATCCTGAAGACTCGTCCACCATGATGCTCCCAGCTCCAGCCCCAAGGACACTCCTCCGAGTCTAGCTCTTTCTTAAGTTGGTTATGAAAAACACTTAACTTTGATGAGATCCCCGGTATGCCGGGTGCATATGTAATATAAAGTGCACTTATTTTGGGTATGCGCCGTTTGATAAGGCTTAAACTTTTAATTTTCTCTGAATGCCAATCATCCAGGGGCAAGTCCCCGAGTTTCATTTTTCTGTTCCCCTTTTCTTTGAATTTGGCTCTTGTCTACCTTTTTTGGCGTTCGACATTAGAGTCTCAAAGTTCTAAGGATTGAGTTAGCGGATATGAAACTAGAACACTTGACCTAGGATCATTCGACATACAAACTAATATATCCTGCAATGGGTTAGTTAAAGGCATACATAGAGCCGACTCGCATTTCTCCCTTTACTTATATGGTGTTCATGTTTACTCGTCGTTGATCTTTTCCTCTTGCTTGCCATGAAGTCGTGTTTTCGGACAACAACATAGTCGAAGAGTTGATTCTATCCGAGTAAATACTACTTGTTCTGAGATAAGTCTTAACTGTCAACTCCAGCCAACATAGAATTTTCAAGGATAAACATAAGGGGCAGTCCCCGAGTGATTTTTTCGAGTCATACCATTTTATTATTAGAACATAGCCGGCATGAGTATCCGACATATGAGAGTTTGAGAGATACATACACTGCTTCTCCTAAGTGTAGAGAGGACGGAGCAATGCCACATTCCACGGCCTTTTGGTCTCATCACCTGATATGTCTGCCTTGTTCTTTTGTGCTTCACGAGCATCTATTAGATAATATGAATCATTGTGCAATGCTTTGCTTACAATGAATGGTCCTTCCCATGGGGGTGATAGTTTATGCATTCCAGCTGTGTGTTGCACTAGCCTGAGCACCATATCCCCTTCTCGGAAAACACGAGGTTGAACCTTCCGGCTATGGTAGCATCGGAGACTTTGTTGGTATATGGCGGATCTGGATAATGCCAATTCTCTTGCTTCTTCGAGTAAGTCAACTCCATCTTCTCGGGCCTATTTTACCTCGGCTTCCGAGTATTTCCTTACTCTTGGCGAGTCATATTCTATGTCGGCAGGCAAAACCGCTTCTGCCCCATACACAAGGAAGAACGACATATAGCCTGTTGATCGATTCGGAGTTGTCCTTAAACTCCACAGTACTAAGGGTAGTTCCTCGATCTAGCAACCAAGTGATCTCTAGAGTGGTTCCATTAGGCGGGGTTTTATCCCAGATAGAAATAAGCCATTAGTTTGTTCAACTTGTCCATTTGATTCTGGATGAGCGGCTGACGCTACGTCAAGTCTTATTCGGCTTTTCCCACAGAAGCGAGCGAAAGCTCCTCCGGCAAAGTTTGTGCCAATATCTGTGATCACACTGTGCGGGTAACCGTATCTCAAGATTATATCTTTTAGGAAAGTGACAGCTGTTTTTCCATCCAATGTTTTGATGGGCTTCACTTCTATCCATTTGGTGAACTTGTCAACCATTACTAGTATGTGAGTCATGCCGCCCCTCGCTGGCTTGAATGGTCCTACCATATCCAGGCACCATACTGCGAATGGCCAAGTGATTGGTATATTTTTGAACTCGGATGTTGGTAAGTGTGACTTTGACGCTTAGCGCTGGCAACCATTGCATTTTCTTACTAGTTCATGTGCCTCTGCCAGTGCACTTGGCCAGTAGAATCCATGTCTGAATGCCTTGGCTAAGAATGCTCTTGACGATGCATGGTGCCCACATTCTCCTTGGTGAATGTCCAACAGTATTTCTTGGCCTTTCTCTAGACTTATGAAACGTTGCAATACACTCGTCACACTTCTTTTGTATAGCTCCATATTGATTATCGTGTATGCTTTTGCTCTTCTCTCTGTTTGTCTTGCTAATGTCTCATCATCAGGCAATGTTCCATCTCTCAAGTAGTTAAATATTGGTTGCGCCCAGGTTGGTATCACTGGTGCCGGGTCTATTTCTCCATCAATTTCCATTATCTTAGCCAACATATGTTTTGCCGACATAACCTGAGGAGTCCCCGAGTGTGATTCGGCAACCCCTGAGGTGAGTGGAATAGTCCCTGAGTTACTCGAACCTGCCCCTGAGTCAATTCCATTGGCACAACGTCTGACTCCTTGTTTTTGGGGATCAGTCTAATTGACTCGAACTCTGGTGACAGCTTGATCGATGGTTTTCTGAGATGTTCCAATGCTACTCCTGGTGGGATTGCTTGTCGATATGAGCCTAACTTGGATAGTACGTCCACTGCCTCATTCTCTGCTCTGGGTATGTGATGAAATTCACAACCGTCAAAGTATCCCGAAATCAGTTGCACATAAAAATGATATAGTGTCATGTTTGCATCCAATGCGTCCCAATGCCCAGATACTTGATGGATAACCAAATCCGAGTCACCAAAACATATGATCCTTTTGATGCCAATTTCCTTGGCCACTTTTATGCCCTGGACAAGTGCTTCATCTTGGCTACATTATTGGATGGAGCAAAGTGGATCAGCAACACATACCTGAGCAGATCACTCTTTGGTGATGTGAGCACAATCCAAGCACCTAGACCCATCTTTGTCTTGGACTCGTCAAAGTGCATCTTCCAGGAATTCAGGTCTGGCAGTGGTGGCTCATATTGCATTTCCATCCAATCCACGAAGAAATCAGCTACCATGTGAGATTTAATTGCGTCTCTCCTATCATATTGTGGAGTGTATGGTGCTAGCTCTATGGTCCATTTTGCCACCCGGCCACTGGCATCTTTGCTGCCCAATATATCCGAGATAGGTGCCTCGCATATTACCCGAATTTGGTGTTCTTGGAAATAATGCTTCAGTTTTTTTGTTGCCATATACTCCCCATATGTCATTTTTTGGTAATGAGGGTAATTTTGCTATGATATAGAGAGTACTTCGCTCGAGTAATAAACTGGCCTTTGGACTAATTTGCCTTCTTCTTCGCGCTATACCACTATCACTGCACTTACAACTCTATTGGTTGCAGCGACATAGAGCGACATTGGCTCTTTGGATAATGGTGATGCTAGTATTGGTGTTGTTGCTAACATCTTGTTGAGTTCATGGAAAGCACTATCATCTTGCTGTGTCCATGTGAATTTGTTTGATATTTTCATCAGTTCATATAATGGTAAGAGTTTTTCACCTAGCCGACTGATAAATTTACTCATCGAGGCCAGGCATCCTGTAATCTTCTGGACATCGTTGAGGGTTTTCGGCAATTCCATTCTTTCGATGGCCCTGATCTTTGTCGGGTTAGCCTCAATTCCTCGGCTGGATACGACAAACCCGAGTAACTTTCTAGCCGGGACACCAAATGTGCATTTTTCCGGGTTAAGTTTCATCCGGAATCTTCTTAAGTTTGCGAATGTTTGACGCAAGTCCTCAATTAGAGTATCACTTTGTTTGGTTTTTATCACCATGTCATCGACGTATACTTGAACATTTTTGTCCAATTGATCTTGCAAGCATTTTTGCATGCACCTTTGGTATGTTGCGCCTGCATTTCTCAATACGAATGGCATAGTAGATAGAAATAAGACTCATACGGGGTGATTAAAGATGTATTTATTTGATCATTCGGATTCAGTGATATCTGGTGGAAACCAGAGTACGCATCCACAAATGAAAACAACTCACACCCGGTAGTAGAGTCAATGACTTGATCGATCCGTGGCAATGGAAATGGATCTTTTGGACACACCTTATTGAGGTTTGTGTAGTCAATACACATGCGCCATACCACTACCACGTTCGCGTCATCTTTTTTCTTCTCGACCAAGACCGGATTTGATAACCAATCTGGGTGATGTACTTCCATGATAAACCTAGCAGCCAAGAGCCTGGCTATCTCGGTAGCTATCACTTTCCTCCTATCTTCTGCGAAGCGGTGGAGGGGTTGCTTCACCAGCTTGGCATCTGGCCTTACATGAAGAGAGTGCTCAGCCAGCTCCCTCGGAACTCCTTGCAGGTCTTGTGTGGACCATGCAAAGTGTAGGGGTTCGTAGCATGGAAAACAAAAAATTTCTACCGCATGCAAACAAACAAGCCAAGATCTATCTATTAGATTGTAGCTACGAGTCAATGGAGGAACTCACCCTCGAAGATTCCAAAGCGGTTAACGAGAGCGGATTCTCGTGGGTGATGTAGTCGTACTCTTCCCGATCTCAAGATCGTGTAGACGATCCTTCCGGCGTTGCGTTCCGGCAGCGCTCCCATAGTCGGTCACACGTTCGGTACTCGATGAAGACCTTCCTCTCCCTTGTTCCAGCAGGCAGCGGAGGTTGTAGCACTCTCCTCGCGATTCCGGTAGCACGGCAGTACCGAAGTAGAGGGAGATCTCGAGGCCGCCTTAAGCCGAAGCGAGTACGGTGAACTACGAGAGAGGCTTGGCGATCTAGGGTTTAGAGGCACCAAGTAGAGGGAGCTAGGCCGACGGCTAGGGCAAGGGGATTGCCCCAAGTCGGCGGCTTGGGCAAACCCTAGGGCGGCGACGGCTATGGTGGCCGGCGGCGACTAGGGTTAGGTTTAGAGGGGCAAGGTATAGGTCTTGGAGGGCAGCCCTGCCCCTCCTTATATAGGTGGGAGGGCGCGGCCAAGGGGAGGGGAGTCCCTCCCCAACTCGGCCTCCTTGGCCGGCGGTGGAGGGAGAGGAACTCCACCCCAAGTAGGTTTCCTACTCTCCCTCCACCAAGCAAACTTGTCGTTTGACTTTTCAAATTGGCGTTTGACTTTTCAAACTAGGATTTGATTTATCCCTTTATTTTGCTCAGCCATGACACCTAGTACATGATGCAACCATTCCACCTTGTTATGACACATTCATGTACCCTTCCCTCGAGTCTTGGGACCTTAGGACCCTTCTAGAACATTCCCGGTGAAAACACCGGAATCATTCCCCAACTCTGAAACATGACTTTCCTTATATGAATCTTATTCTCCGGACCATTCCGGATCTCCTCGTGATATCCTGGATCCCATCCGAGACTCCGAACAACATTCGTTCTCTTACTCATCATTCCATAACTACTCAACAACATCGAATCCTTAAGTGTGTCTCACTACGGTTCGTGAATTATGCGGACCTGACCGAGACACTTCTCCGATCAATAACCAATAGAGGAATCTGGAAATTCATATGGCTCCCACATATTTCTACGATTACTTTGCGATCGAATGAACCACTTACATACGATACCAATTTCCCTTTGTCTCACGATAGTTTACTTATCCGAGGTTTTGATCGTCGGTATCTTTTCATACCTAGTTCAACCTTGTTACCGATAAGTACTCTTTTCTCGTTCCTATGATATGTGATCCGTTGTGAGCCAGTCACATGCTTGCAAGCGAATTGGATGACATTCCACCGAGAGGGCCCAGAGTATATCTATCCGTCATATGGATGGACAAATCCCACTCTTGACCCATGTGCCTCAACCCATACTTTCCGAACACTCAATGCCACCTTTATAGCCACCCAGTTACGGTGTGGTGTTTGATGTCATCAAAGCATCCTTCCGGTGATGGTGATTAACATGATCTCATGGTCGAAGGAATTAGGTTACTATGTATCAGAAAGCTTATAGAAAATGAACTATATTAAATGACTTGATCTTTATGGTACGCTTAACTATAGGAGTATGTCCATCACATCATTCTCCTAATGATATGACCCTGTTGTTAATAACATCTCTATGTTCATGATCAGGAAACCATGATCATATATTAACCAACAAGCTAGTTTAACAAGAGGCTTTACTAGGGACTCTTTTATGTTTACAAATCACACAAGTAATAATGTTTTCGGTTAATACAATTATAGCATGGCATGTAAACATTTATCATAAGTATGAAGATATGATAATAACCACTTTATTATTGCCTCTTGGGCATATCTCCAACACAAAGATATCCCGATTCTCACGGAGGAAGCTGGTGAGATCGCTTTCCTATTTGTCAGTTAGCCCAACACCAATGGTAACCGTGCGCTCTAGGAAAGTATCATCAACCTGTATCTTGTTTGTTTCCTTGGTAGCTTGGAAAGATACACTGCCATGCAGATTAGTGAGTGCCGGCATAGACATTTGTGCTGCCTCGGCCAATGCTGTCACTTCCATCATTTGATGCTTTTCCTATGCTATGACCAGTGAATCGGCCAGCGAAGATCTGGCTGAGGCACATGCAATAGATCTCTTGTAATCTTCCTCAACTCGGATAACTCCGCACGGACCTGGCAGTTTCTTCTTTAAGTAAGCAATGTGAGGAGTAGCCACAAACTTTTCCATAGTCGGCCTACCGAGTAAGGCATGGTATGAGCTGACTAGGTCAACCACCTCGAACTCTATGGCTTCAGTGCGTCAGTTTTCTCTGTTGCCAAATAAGATGTCAACTTAGATCTGGCCAATTGGCTCACAGGACAATCCCGACACAATACCATGGAAGGTTGTCTTAGTCGGCTCCAGCATGTTCATAGTGATGCCTAATTTGAGCATGGTATCCTTGTACATGATATTGATGCTACTGCCGTCATCTATCAGTACCTTCCAGAACTTCACATTGATATCTGGGCCCATGAACATTGGATCCAAGACAAGATCATAACCTCCTGGTGTTGGCATGATCTTGGGGTGATGCCTGATCTATCAGGCAAGATCTTGGGGTGTTGCCCATTTTCTGCCCGAGGTATATGATGAAATTCACATCCATCGAAGTATCCACTGAGTTTTTGCACATGGAATCTATATAAGGCCATATTGGCATCTAGCACATCCCAATTGCCTGATACTTGTTGTACTACTAGATCTGAATCTCCGTAGCATAAGATACGGCGTATCCCAATCTCTTTTGCCACCTTCAATCCATGGACGAGTGCTTCGTACTCGGCTACATTGTTCGATGCGGCAAAATGTATTTGTATCACATATTTCAGCTGATCTCTTTTTGGCGAGGTTAACACTATCCCTGCCCCCAAGCCATTCCTCAGCTTGGAACCGTTGAAGTGCATTGTACAATAATTCGGATCTGGCAATGGTGGCTCATATTGTACCTCGGCCCAATCCACACAGAAGTCGGCCACAACCTGAGATTTGATTGCATCTCGCCTATCGAATTGCGGAGCATAAGGTGACAATTCAATTGCCCATTTTGCTACTCGGTCGCTTGCATCTTTGTTGCTCAATATGTCGGCTATGGGCGCTTCATAGATCACTTTGATCGGGTGCTCTTCGAAGTAATGTTTAAGTTTCTTTGCCGACATGTATACTCCATATGCCATCTTCTAGTAATGTGGGTAATTTTGCTTTGAGGGTGATAGTACCTCGCTTAGGTAATATACCGGCCTTTGTACTGATTTATCATCTTCAATTTGTTCCACCAGGATCACAGCACTTACTACTCTGTTTGTGGAGGCTATGTAAAGTAACATAGGCTCATTTGACAATGGAGAGGCCAGGATTGGTGATGTGACCAACATCTTCTTTAGTTCATGAAATGCATTATCTGCTTGTGGTGTCCAAATGAACTCATCAGATTTTTTCATCAGTTGATATAGTGGTAGTGCCTTCTCTCCTAGCCGACATACAAATCGGCTAAGCGAGGCCAGGCAACCCGTGAACTTCTGTACGTCATTTAGACATCTCGGCAATTCCATCCTTTCTACCGCTCTTATATTAGTTGGGTTGGCCTCTATACCTCGACTAGATACGAGAAAACCGAGTAGTTTTCCAGCTGGTACACCGAAGGTGCATTTTTCCGGGTTAAGCTTCATTCGGAACCTTCTCAAGTTCGCAAATGTCTTCCGAATATCATCCAGTAGCGTTTTGCTCTCTTTGGTTTTGATAACCACATCATCTACATATACTTGTACATTTTTTCCTATCTGGTCATGCAGACATTTTTCATACATCTCTGGTACGTTGCCCCTGCGTTACACAGGCCGAATGGCATGGTGCGATAGCAATAATCCCCGTACAGGATAATAAATGTAGTCTTTATTTGATCAGCCGGATTTAACGGTATCTGGTGAAAACCAGAATACGCGTCTACAAATGATAACAGCTCACAACCAGTGGTCGAATCAATGACTTGGTCTATTCTAGGTAAAGGAAAAGGATCTTTTGGACACGCCTGTTCAGGTTCGTGTAATCAATACACATTCGCCATACGACGACTACATTTGGATCATCCTTTTTCTTTTCTACCAACACCGGGTTTGATAGCCAATCCGGATAAAGCACTTCCATGATGAACCCAGCAGCAAGGAGCCGAGCTATCTCATCCCCTATTATTTTTCTCCTGTCTTCGGCAAAGCGGCGGAGAGGTTGCTTCACCGGCCTTGCTCCAGGCCTTACATGCAGAGAGTGCTCAGCCAACTCCCTTGGCACACCTTGCAGGTCTTGCGTTGACCATGCAAAGATGTCCCGATTCTCACGGAGGAAGTTGGTGAGCTCGCCTTCCTATTTGGAATCTAGGCCGGCACCAATAGTGATGGTGCATTCTGGGAATTGCTCATCTATCTGGAATTTTTTCGTTTCTATAGTCGGCTGAAAGGAAACGCTTCCATGTGGGTTGGCCAATGCCGGCATATTCAATTGCGACGACTGAGCGAGAGCTTCTACCTCTTGAATCCTTCTTTTTTATCTTGCAATCACCAATGACTCGGCCATGTTTGATCCGGCCGAGGCACATTCCATCGACTTCCTGTAATCGCCTGCTAATGTTATCACCCCTTATGGTCCGGGTAGCTTCATTTTCAAGTAAGTTATGTGGCAGCTGCTCAAGAATTTGGACAATGCTGGCCGCCCGAGTAAAGCATGATAGCAACTCTCTAGATCCACCACCTCAAACTCCAAATTTTATGCTCTGCAGTTATCCCTTGTGCCGAATAACACATCTACTCGAACCTTTCCAATGGGTTCGCACGAAAGTCCCGGCACTATTCCATGGAACGTGGTTCTCGTGGATTGCAGCATATTCTGCGATATTTCGAGTTTATGCATTGTATCCTTGTACATGATATTGATACTGCTCCCATTGTCAATGAGTACTTTTGAAAATTTCACATTAATGCTCGGTCTGACAAATGTCGGACCTAGTATGAGTGCGTACGACCCCAGATTCGGTATTATTTTGGGATGATCCTTTATGCTCCAAGTTACTTATTGATCTGACCAAAGCACACATCTTGGTACTGCTGGCATAACTGCATTCACTTCCATATGTCGGCGCTGTACACTTTGCCTGTCTTGCTGTTCTGTTGTGAACATGCAGTATGATTGATGATGTTCCCTATAATCATTGCGTCTATTATTTCCCGGGTTTGTCCTTCCATCCTGACCCTGATTTATCACTTGATGCACTGCATCTCTCCGGTCTGAGTTATCATACCTCGGGGGAGGAGGGGGTAACATTAGCTGCTGTGCATTTGCCCCAGTAAACCGCGGCTGCTGTTGCTAATGTGCCTGATGGGAAGGTGCTTGCATGCCCGCCGGGTTCCCCATTGCATTTTTCATCCAGGCGCATTGCTGAGTTGTATGATTGGCCGGCTTGGCCGGGTTTGGAGTGTGAAAGTTACACGGTTGATCCAACATGGACTCAAACGTGTATTTCGGCCTTTCCTGCCATTGCTTCTTCTGTTCGGGTGTCCATTGTCTCTTCCCTTCATTCCTTGGTGTCCATTGCTAAGGACCATTCTTCTGCCGCTGACTGTTTCTGTGACTCGGCTGATCTTGCACTACCACTGCCACCTGATTGGAGGCATATCTGTAATCCGGTCTTTCCTCTCTTCTTGTACCTATGAACTAAATGCGCCTCGATGATCTGGCCGTATCTCTTGCATATTGATGTTCCCGATGGTCTGCCGACATCAAGTCTGGTTGCATTGGATCTCCCAATGCATACGAATCCGCTATCCTGATGGTTTCTGCCAAGGTGGTTGGCATATCTCTTTGCATTCGCTGCCACAAGACACTGGCATAACGGCATCCTTGAGCGAACCAAGCTATCGCTTGTGATTCTATAACTCCCTCGCATGAATTCCTGAGGTTACACCACCGATTTAAAAATTCTCTGTCTGTCTCATTTGTCCTTTGCTTGCACATTGCAAGATGCTGCGGCCTATTTGGTCTCTTGTACGTGCTGGTAAAGTTGCTGACAAACATCTCTTCAAAATCTAGCCAGTAGTTGATACTGCCTGCTGGCAGATTATTCAACCACACTCTGGCCGGTCCTTCCAGCATTTGCGGGACATATCTTACTGCCCACCGCAAGTTTCCGCCAACTATTTTTACTGCAGTGGCATAGTCAGTTAACCAGTCTTGTGGTTTGGTACTCCCATTGTACGTTTTTGTCCCCTTGCCAGCTGAAAGTTAGGCACTGGCGGCTCGCCCATGATCCGTGGTCTGAAACATGCCGGACCCGGCGGACCCTGCTCTTCTAACAACTCAGACCGGTACAGCCGGTCCAGTTTTAGTCTTGCATCACTTGATGGCAAATCTCTGTACATAATTCTTTCCTGCATTCTATAGTGGTTATTCCTACCATGACCTGCATATTCCATATCTGTCACATCCCCAAATTTTCCAAATTTTGAAATGTGAAAAATAAAATAAACAAAATAAATAATTGATGATATTTAGGGTGAGAAGAAACTTTTTGATTCCAATTGGAAACATCAAAACCTATTTTGATCCAATAAAATCCTAAAGGGATTTAAAAAGGTAAATAAACAATAAAGTTAAAATAGTTGGAATCCCTATTTTTTTAGATCTTTTAATAAAAAGATTTGATTTTTCAAAAGCAAAGGTAGAAAATAAATAAGGATTATTTTATAGAGTCAAATTAAAATCTTGACCAAGCTTTTGAAATAAAATATTTCTATTTGATAAAAAGAGTAAAGGTTTATTTAAATAAAATAATGAGGATTAATTAATATCCAATTTTGTTAAAGTAAAGGCTTTTCCATTTTAAATAAACACTAAAACCTTGTTAATTTATTTTAAATAAGATTTCCAAGTGTTTTATATTTTCAAATAAAACCTACTGAAATGATTTTGGTATTATTTTAGATTTCAAATAGAGTTTTTAAATAAATTAAATCCTATTTGAATTAATGACTAAGGTCTATTTATTTAATTATAAATGGATCCTAAAAAGAATAAAAAATTATTTTATTTTGGACTTTGGATTATGATGTTAAATAGAATTAAAATCAATACAAAGTTTGGTGGTGATTTGAATTGATTTGTTGTTTGAATTATTTGTTTGAAAATCAAAACAGAAATTCAAATAGAAAAAGAAAAAGCATTCTGTAGAAAAAAAAGTGAAACAGACCCAACCCATCTGGCCAGCCCACTAAGCCTAACACCAGCCCACTCCTTCTCTCCCGCGGAAAACGTTTCTCAGCAGAGTCTTTACCCGCTGAGTCACTGACTGCTGGCCCCATCTTTCCCTCCCTCACTCTCGCTGACAGACAGACCCCACACGCCTGTTCTTTGTTTCCACCCGCGCCAGCCATTCCCCCTCACCGTTTCTGCCTTGATTGCGGCGATCAATTTGCATCAATGGAGGCGTTAATCTCTCCAACGTCTATGCCCTCGTAATCTCCTGACACTCCTCTCCATTTCCCCTCAACCCTCACACGACCGGAGCCACCAGGCTGCACGAATTGCACGCTCACACTTTCTCTGCTCCGACGAGGTTTTCCGTCGATTCCGGTGCCGACCAACCGCCCCTCGCCTCCTCAACCACAATATCATGCTCCCCATTTCCTGACGCTTCTCTCTGCACCCACGGCTTGCCTGCGCGAGCACCATAGCGTCGGCAACCTCGACACCGAGCGCCACCGTCTTCTGCCGTTTCTCCGACGAGCTCCCCCTGGTAAGCACAAACCGCCCCAGCACCTCTCGATGATGCTCACGTGAACCCCACGTTCGCCCGCGTCTAACCGTTCCCCTATCTTGCCTTACGGTGACCTGTAGCCCCATCCCCGACGACGCCTGAGCACACCCGTCGCCAGGAGCAACTCCGGCGAGCGATTGTCGTCCACCCCAAGCGCCCCTTCGACGGAGAAGACAGCGTTGAGCTTTAGCATCGCCCTGTGAACCCTGTGAGCATCTCATCTCCCTCCCTTCCTTCCTGCTTCGTTAGAACCACCGCGAGCAGAGCCAGCGCTGCCAGTCGCCGCCGCCAGCGTCGCCCATTCCTGGTCAACCACACAGCAGCCATTAGATCTTGATCAAACGCACGAGATTAGAATTAACTCGAAAGGGTATGGGTGAATCTGAGCCGTGCGATACACTTTAGATCTAACAGCCCATAGAGCTCGATCCACCCGAAGCGGTATGGACCAGTAGTATTATGACGTGTGGCACTGGTTTCGATTTAAAAATAGAAAATGTTCTATTAGAATTGCAAACTTGTAAAATTCATAACTTTAATTCTGCATGTCCCAATTTTGCAAACTTTATATCAATGGATTCACCAGAACAAGTACTTTGCATCCATGCACTTTGTTTAATGATTTGCTTCTGAAAAATTGGTTGAATTTGCAGAAACTTATGTAGGCATAATTTGAATATAAAAATTGTTCTACATATATTTTTGAGATGAAATCTTTGAAAAATGGTTTTTTGTGAACCTACCGACCCTCGGAACCAACTTATGGATTTAAAAATTTATTTTGTGAAGATAAGAAATAAATATTTGAATTAGCCCATTTCTAGTCAAATAAAAATATTCATTATGATTTAGAAATGATTTTTGAGTAAAACCTTTGGGAAATAATTTGATTCAAACCTTCTGACCCTAAACACCAAGTTTTGAGAATTAAAATATATTTGGTGAACTCTTTAAAGAATATTGCTTTACTAAAAGCATTTTCAACCACATAAAATATTGATTTGATTTAGAAATGGTTTAGAGATAAAAACCTTTTGCAAATGGTTTTACCACTTTAGTAAATGACCACTTTTGAACTTTATAATGTTTAGAGCCTAGTATAAACCACTTTTGCAAGTAAAACTATCTTTTGCATGCTTGCATGCATGACCTTGTTTCTATTATTTTATGTGTGATAAATTGGTTGGAATGCTAGTTGAATCTATGTTTGCTTAATTGAATTATAGTGGAATTAGAAGAGAGTGATATTTGTAAGATCAAGAAGTGAACCATCATTCTCTACTAAAAGGGCAAGTGACACTATCATCCATGTCCTACTATTTTCATTACACTTAGTGGATTTTTGTAACATGCATGATAGGACTACTATATTTCTATGCTATGCTATGTCCTATTAGGATATCCTTATACCTTCCTTAGTGAAAACATTGTAGTTGTAGTATGCTTAGCCTTGCTATATACTTGGGGTGGAATACCATGTTATGAATATATGAAGTGTTGGAAAAATATATGTTTTATATAATAAAACAAGTACTCAATGAACCACCTGGGTGGAAAGAGGATACTTAAGTTTTGGACAAGGTGGCAACAAAGGGAACCATGTTTATATGGCTATCTTTTTGGATGTGCACTAGAAGAAAACCACCCAGGGACTTAGAGATTGAACATGTTTCTCGTATAGTGGCTTCCGTGTACAGCCACATGCTAAATGGGCTTTGGCTTAGTCAACTACATAGTGGAAGACCCATGCATTGGCATCTTCAGGTTAACTAGAATTGTGTATGGAAATATATATACCTACATTGGTGCCTGGTAGACAAGCTAGCATTGTGTATTGGGAGGACTTCTTTGGAAAGACTTTGTCACATTATCGATCTGCCGATACTCCATTTGGTGAGTACTTATCCAGCGGCCACTGGTGGCGTCAAGACGAGATTGTGTCATGTGGGTAAAGTGTACAACTTCTGCAGAAGAACAAATTCTAAGTACTTAGCCGTGTCCCCGGTTATGGACAATTCTGAGCAACTAAGGCCTGAAGCTATGGAAGTTCTCGACATTCTAATTTCTCAAAGTAAAACCTGATGGTGACAACAAGGGATTTGAAGCACTTGGAATTTTGCAAGGAGTTCAGAAAGATTTGACAAAAGATCAAAACTATTTTGAAAATATAGGATAAAACTATATTGCTTTCTGCAAAAAAAAAACCTAAACCCTACTTAGCCAAATATGCATGTAATGATAGGATCCACTTAATTCTACATAGTAGTGAAACTTGCCAATACAATTCAGATGTATTGAACCTTGTGGCTGCAACTTATTATGTTGCTGGTTTGTTTGATGTTAGTGAAGTTTGTTGAATAGGATTACATGTCTACAACCAACATGACTGCCTGTGGCACTTTGAAGATGAAGGACCCCATGCTTTATAGATATTCTGCTGCAATGTAATGTGATAGCCAAATGAGATATGTAAGATGTAATGAATTATTTTATTCCTGGTTATAAATTTGTATTATGACCTTTGTTTCTTGATATTACATCTTAACTGTGGATGCTAGCTATTGATCCAGGGACTAGCATTGTAAACACAGGGATCTCTACCTTATTAAAGGTTGGGAACCTTACAATATCTGAGTAACCATCATTGTATCTCTCATTTGCCTGATTGTGGCGAGTTGGACTCACTTCTCTTTGCTGCCGAGGTTCATACCTCGGCTGTGGATTGGGCGGCGGATCTCTCCTTCCTTCTGTCGGGATATTGTTCTCATGATTTCCTCTTCCGAGGTCTCCGTTACCTCGGCTTCTGTCGCCTCTGTTGGCACGGTGGGGATTTCTTTCGCCATTGTTATCTCAGCTTCCATTGCCTCTGTTCTCATTGATCTTTTTAGCTACTGCTGGATCATACAGTACAATCTGCTTGTTTCTTTTTCCTGAAGTTACCGTTCTGTCTTTTCGCGCATTGTTTCCGGGTGAAGATGCAGCTGCCACTAAAAGGTCAGGTGTTTCTCCAGCCGAATGAACCATACGTGAGGCACCAGGCATTGTTTCGCGCTGTGGCTTCGATGCCGAAGGATCTACCTCGGTGGGCTGTGGAGTTGCCTGCCTTGTGGTCACCTGTCCTCCTGTCGTCGGGTCCTTGTTTGATCCGGGACCCCCCGATGCTACCTGCACTCCTGCTGTGACCATTACCTCGATGCTGCTGGCAGCGTGTTCTCCACGCGGACGGTTCGTAGAGCTGAGGGGGGGATCTTCTGCAACAATGACTCGGTGAGGGTAGACGTAGGAGGTGTCGATGCCGACGTAGATCTGATGCATGCCCAGGTTGACGAAGATGCTGTTGCACGGAGGAGCCTTTCCCCTGAAGCTGCCTGCGTTATCGCTGACATAGTCACAGAGATCAAATCTCTGAACTAAGCCAGAGACAACACGCTCGCCAGTGTTGATAAAGTTTCCTGTCCGGATCTTGACTCCAGCTAGCACCGCTGCTGGCTCCATGGTGGGTGCCAACTATCGTGGTGCTGACACGGCAGATGCCATGGGTAGGATAAAGTATGGGGCCAATGGATGCTAGTGGGATCTGGGGAGGGAATATGTGGTTATTTCTACACGCGAATGACTAACATACAGATGTTTATTTCTCCTTTCTTGGACAACAAGTGCTCCTTGAGCTGTATGCAAGAAGAGAAGATGAACTTTACGGGCCTAACGGTATAGAATAAGACGATCCCCCCTCAAGGGTCCAAGCTTCTCCTTATAAAGGGGTGCCTTGGCTCCTCTAGGGCTGACGTGGCAAGCATATTCGAGGAATATGCTTGTCCCAATATAGTAACTCGGCGAGCTCCTTTCCATGTCCCCTTCTAATGACGACAAAGTTCCAGAGAGCCCCACCTGCATGCCTCGGGTTCCAGGAGTGTCACCTCCGTGACCTCCTTCTGCTCTTCTGCTGCTCTGCGCCTTGTTCTTTGCACTTGGCTCTGTTCAGATTCTTCCTACCCGAGGCTAGGGTTTGACTTTAGGCTCCTCCTTCTCCTGCAAGCTTCATGTTATTCGGCCCTGCCTCGCTTAACTCGGCTCAGCCTTCACCTGCATTATGGCTTACGGACTTGCCCGACCGACTTAACTCGTACGTCGGCCGAATAACGTATAGCCCCTCTGGTAAACGTCATGTTCATGCTCATCTTGGCCGACCTTTACATGATTCGGCCAATATAAACAGTAACTCGGCATAAGACCGAGGAAACTCCTTTTGGCTTCCCCCGTCTTGACCCTATCCGGGTCTGTAGGGGTTCGTAGAATGGAAAAAAAAATTTACCGCATACAAACAAGCCAAGATCTATCTACTAGATTGTGGCAACGAGTCGATAGAATAACTCACCCTCGAAGATTCCAAAGTGTTTAACGAGAGCGGATTCTAGTGGGTGATGTAGTCGTACTCTTGCCGATCTCAAGATCATGTAGACGATCCTTCTGGCGCTGCGTTCGATGAAGACCTTCCTCTCCCTTGTTCCAGCAGGCAATGGAGGTTGTAGCACTCTCCTCGCGATTCCGGCAGCACAGCGGCGTGGTACCGGAAGTAGAGGGGAGATCTCGCAGGGCTTCGCCTTAAGCCAGAGTGAGTATGGTGGACTATGAGAGAGGCCTTGGCGATCTAGGGTTTAGAGGCACCAAGGAGAGAGGGTTAAGCTGGTGGCTATGGCAAGGGGAAGCCCCAACTCAGCGGCTTGGGAGAAACCCTAGGGCGGCGGCGGCGACTTGGTGGCCGGCGTCTAGGGTTAGGGTTTGGTGGGGCAAGGTGTGTGTCAGAGGGGCAGCACTGCCCCTCCTTTTATTGGTGGGAGGGCACGGCCAAGGGGGAGGGAGTCCTCCCCCAACTCGGTGTAACACCCTCAGAATCGGCCCTATGCAAGTTTCAGCGATTCCCGCCAACCCGCATAGAAACGATTCAAAGGTGCCCACCAGGCACTTTCGTGCGGGTGGAAAACGAAGTAATAACATTACACAACAGTCCTCGATGGGACCCACAGAACAGATATATATACGACAGTGACTCCAAGAGTCAAGAATACAGACATACGATACAAAGATCCAAATCACCTTGAAAACGATAGAGCGTCCGACTACGGACAAGATGCAAATGGGGCTAAGAGCCCTGAAGAATAACCAATGGCGTCCATAACCCTGCCCAGGCCAAGCCGGAAGGGTAACCCTGCTAACGACGTCGATCTCAAAACCTGCTTAAACAAAAGGGGTGCCGACAAAGGGCAAAGGAAAAAGAGAGAGGTCAGTACTGAGGCCAGTACACGGCGAGGCTAGAATTCGGCGGTCCTCGCCTACATAGGTATGGTGGACTGAAGCGGTAGCGCAGCAAGCACTAAACAACCTATAGAGACTCGATACAAATAGCGGCTGTCAGAGGGGGTAAGAAAGACCTATTCGGAACCAACCTGATACTACCACCAAACATACCCGTCCTGGTGTTTCCCCCTCGAGACCAAATGAGGAAGTCCACCAAGGAACTCACACCGTTGGCAGTTTTATTTATTCAGTTATCGTTGTAGCAATTACTAGTCAGGTACAGATAGTCATCCTGATAAAATAAGCAGTGGGCAGTTTTAGTTAAACATTCCGTTGTAGTTACAACACTTACTAGTCAGATATAATTGTCCTGAGGAATCCCAAAACCAAGCAGTTGTTGGCACTTTTATCATATTCCATTGGAGTTGCAAGAGTTACTAGGCAGGTATAGTATGACACAGATCACCACAGATCCACCAAATTGTTGGCATTTTATTATCCATTCCGTTATAGTTGAATCTGATTACTAGTCATATCGGATACAAGTCAATTTATAACAATAAACTTTAGTTATAGTTGTCTATGATCGAAACTGTGCTCCAAGTCGTCCATAACCGCGGACACGGCTTTGAAAGTTTTACCTGCGGTGCACAAATAGCAACACACACTCGATCAACCTCGGAAAAACCAAATCAAAACCCAACGAGGCCTTCACGACAAAGCATTCACAAGATTCAGAAATATTTCAGGGGGCCACCCCTTAAAGTAGACCATAGCAAGCCCGGCCCGGCTCAGACGGACTCAAGGTTGTGGGGGCGGTATGATTTGGGAACCCGAAAGTGTGGCTGGGCTTGTCGATACCCCGGAATCGTGCCACGATCCTAAACAGTACAGGTGCTCCTCGCACAATTTAAATAAAGCAGTAAAGCATGGCATAAGTACAGGATAGTAAATAAAACCTCAAACTAGTTTGTGGCCCCAAGAAATAAGAACGAATCAAGCTCTGGCTGAGGGGGGTCCATAAGCCTCCCGGATGTGGATAGCGCGAAAATTCAAGGAACAGGAATCAAGTACTCGGGGTCCTACGGGACACAAGTGGACGGTTAACAACCAAATAACATCTATTGCCCACCTGTGCCTCTGCATTTACCTACTTCAATTTTAGTCGTTAAACAGTAATTGAAACCATGATCATCTCCCACATTAAACAGGCGGCAATATTCCAACAATTGTGGTACTTGACGACACACAACAGCACTTGAGCAAGCGACTACGACGCGCAAGTCCAACTATCTACCAATCAACAGGTAATAGGATGTGTCCGGGGCAATATAAGGCTGCAAGGGATATCACGGGTACGAAAACTAGAGCATCGCAACATAGATAGCAATAGATCAACAGGAGGGAATAAATACTATAAAAGTAAGATAGGTAGAAAGGGGGAGATGCTCGCCTAAAAAACATTGCCGAAGGTTCATCCGAAGATCGGGTCGACACTCGCATCAACTCATCGGCCTAATCCGCGAAGAGGCAAATCACTAGAATAAACACCGGATGCACTATTTAATACTACGGCAAAAGATCGGGCATGATGCATGTATGATGTATGACATGGCAAAGGTGCGATGCAATTAGGCAATATTAAGTGGAACCGGGGCCCCGACAATTAATTATTAGGTTCGAGTTATTTAGATACCCCGCATTTTAAATGTTGTCTTAACAAGGCAAATTATATCACCGGTTTGATGCACAAATTTGAATGGTGCCAAAATAAGACTAGATTTGTCCGCATATGGAGCCCATATATAATTATGAGGTGAATCGGCATAATGCCCCCAAACCACATGATATGCGTGCGACATGAACAATTAATATGCAACAAGTAAATCATTTATAAAATAGGGCTCGAGAAAAGGGGTTATACACTGGGTCGGAAGATCTTGGGGTTCCGAGGGTTCGGGGGGATCGGTCTCAGGGTTCAGGGTTTGACGGGATCAGCGGGATCGGATACAAGATGGAGAACTTGTCGTGACGTTCCGGAGATCTTGGTTCCAAGCGGTCGATCTTGTCGTCGAGAAGATCTTGTCGGGTCCGCGCCATCGAGTCGGTCTTGGTATCTGGGATGGAGAACTTGGCGTCCTGCGGTGGCGATCTTGGCGATCTCCGGGTTCGAGCCTTGGCGTCCACGAGGAAGTACCTGGCGCGCCAGGGTTCGATCTTTGACGGGATGGGTCTTCAACTCCTGGATTGGTCTTCGGCGTCTGTCGATGGTCTTGTCGTACCGGGGTCTCGGCGTCCGAGAAGGCGACCTTGGCATCCGGGTTGTTGGAGTCCGGGGAACGCTCTTCAGGTTCCATGAAGTAGTCCTCTCTGATCTTCTCGGCATTCCTCGGGTTCATCCGCGCGCGTCGGTCTTCGAAACCGAAGTGCTTGGTGCCGATGACGAAATTACTGAGAGACGGCGATGTCGATCGGTGAGTCGGGTCTAATCAGCGCAGCGCGGTACCGAGATGTGTCTGAAGTGTACATAGAAGAACAATAGGGCCGCAGTCCTTCAACACACACACAAGCCACGCAGCGGACAAGGCGTGGCCGCACTAGCGGCAAAGCGGCCAAGGCGTCCTGATGGAGTCTGAAGGCGGCTGCAGGCGACCAGGCTCGACGAAGGCCTGGGTGTGGTGTCAGCGTGAGGCAAGCGTGAGGCCGACACGCACGAGGTGGCCGGAGAGAAGCGAGGAAGGCGGCGCGGATCTGGCCAGGCGAGACGTCGGCGGGCGAGCTCACGGCGAGGATGGAGCTTAAGGCACGGCCAGGCCGGATGGCCAGGCGGTGGCGGGATGGGCGGTGGTTGGAGAGGAGGTGAAGGCGGCGGCGAGAAGGTGCAGGGCGGAGGTCACAGAGGTGGCTGTCTTTGGCAAGGTGGGGAAGGCCACGGCCTGCACGAGGAAGTGGAAGGCGGTGGGGAAGCGGCTGCGTGGTTGGGGAAGAGGAAGGGAGGTAGGGAGGTGGGGCCGGGTCGGTGGGGACAGTGTGGGAGAGAGAGAGTGCGGTGGTCGCGGTGGTGGGGTCCATGCGGTGTGAGGCCCGGGGTGTCGTGTGTTGGTTGGTGGGTGTGTGCGTGGTACCAGGTGGGTTTGGTGGCTGCTATGTGCGTCTGTTCCGTGTGTGTGTTTGGGGGTGAGGCAGGGGTGTGGGCTAGGGAGTTGATGTGGCGGCATGGGAGTGGAGGGAGAAGGGGTGAGAGATGAGGTGGCGAGCTGCGAGTGGAGGAGGTGATGTGGCTGGTTGGTGGGTAGATTAGGGTTGGGTAGGAAAAGGGTTTAGGTGGGCTGGTTTTATCTGGACGTGGTCGGCTGGGCTTTCGTGCCTGGCTGGCTGCCTCCTAAAAATAATTGAACATTTTATTTTTTTAAAACGGGGCTTTTGCAAACCGTTGGTAGACGAAACAAGATAATCCGGAGACCCGGGGTTTTGCAGTTGAAATAAAGAGGGAGGTAAATAGAAAACAAAATATGTTTTTTCGAAAATAGTTTCAGACAAACAAATGCATGATGATGACGATGCTCAAATGCAATATGGCATGATGACATGAGCACGCGGTCATGATGATGCAATGCACAAAAACAACGCGAGTTTCTAGTAGTGGTTTTGCGGGATGCCACAATTCGACACCACTGACTATGGATCTCGCCCTCGAGATCCGCCTCATGGTACCGGGAAGAAGGTCGGCGAACTGAATCTTCTCGCTTCGTGTAGATCCTCGCGACACCACTAACAAGAGGTCATTGTCCGTGATCGTCGAGAGAACACTCCGGGAAACAAAGGCGAAGGTAGAGGTATCAACAAATAAAGCCACCTCTAACTTCGATAGAAAGAGAGAACCAATGCATTCTCATCCACTTCAATGTACACAAGCGAATAGAATGAGTAGTCGGCATGGGGGCCAGTCCATCGCGCACCCAAACTATTACTCTGCACAATCAGTAGATAAGCGTGCAACCATTCTCGGAATCGGACTGAAGATCTCGACAATCGAGGTTCGGAAACAGAGGAGAAATGCAGACTCTGCATCGGATCTGGCATAGATGATGTCGTCACGTCAGAAAAACACCGGAAGGCACAAACAAGGAACGAAGAATGGTACCACAGAAGACGGATTCCTCAGATAGCATGAACACCGGATGGTAGAACTCCGTTATCAAAGGAGGAAGCGAAACCCTGAAGGTACGACGGAACCCAACCACGAGAAATCCTGGACTTGAAGAAGGTAAGAGAGCAGATTCAAAACACGTAGAGGTGAGAGGAGAGCAGCAGAGGGGTAAGGAGTAAAATCAGACCTAATCAGAACTATCCAACCGATTTTGCAAGAATAGTTTTGACACTCTACTTCGGCCGTTAGCTAGGTTATCCTACAGGCAGGACTTGTGGGGTATCATGGCCTATGGGCTCTGATACCACTCTGTAACACCCTCGAATCGGCCCTATGCAAGTTTTGATTCCGCCAACCCGCATAGAAACGATTCAAAGGTTCCCACCAGGCACTTTCGTGCGGGTGGAAAACGAAGTAATAACATTACACAACAGTCCTCGATGGGACCCACAGAACAGATATATATACGACAGCGACTCCAAGAGTCAAGAATACAGACATACGATACAAAGATCCAAATCACCTTGAAAATGATAGAGCGTCCAACTACGGACAAGATGCAAATGGGGCTAAGAGCCCTGAAGAATAACCAATGGCGTCCATAACCCTGCCCAGGCCAAGCCGGAAGGGTAACCCTGCTAACGACGTCGATCTCAAAACTTGCTTAAACAAAGGGGTGTGACAAAGGGCAAAGGAAAAAAGAAGCGGTCGATCTTGAGGCCAGTACATGGCAAGGCTAGAATTCGGCGGTCCTCGCCTACATAGGTATGGTGGACTGAAGCGGCAGCGCAGCAAGCACTAAACAACCTATAGAGACTCGATACAAATAGCGGCTGTCAGAGGGGGTAAGAAAGACCTATTCGGAACCAACCTGATACTACCACCAAACATACCCGTCCTGGTGTTTCCCCCTCGAGACCAAATGAGGAAGTCCACCAAGGAACTCACACCGTTGGCAGTTTTATTTATTCAGTTATCGTTGTAGCAATTACTAGTCAGGTACAGATAGTCATCCTGATAAAATAAGCGTTAGGCGATTTAGTTAAACATTCCATTGTAGTTACAACACTTACTAGTCAGATATAATTGTCCTGAGGAATCCCAAAACCTAGCAGTTGTTGGCACTTTTATCATATTCCATTGGAGTTGCAAGAGTTACTAGGCAGGTATAGTATGACACAGATCACCACAGATCCACCAGCTGTTGGCATTTTTATTATCCATTCCGTTATAGTTGAATCTGATTACTAGTCATATCAGATACAAGTCAATTTATAACAATAAACTTTAGTTATAGTTGTCTATGATCGAGAAACTGTGCTCCAAGTCGTCCATAACCGCGGACACGGCTTTCAGAAAGTTTTACCCTGCAGGGGTGCACAAATAGCAACACACACTCGATCAACCTCGGAAAAACCAAATCAAAACCCAACGAGGCCTTCACGACAAAGCAATCACAAGATTCAGAAATATTTCAGGGGGCCACCCCTTAAAGTAGACCCGCAACGAAGCCGGCCGGCTCCGAGACGGACTCAAGGTTGTGGGGACGGCTGTAAACGACTGGGAACCCGAAAGTGTGGCTGGGCTTGTCGATACCGCGGAATCGTGCCACGATCCTAAACAGTACAGGTGCTCCTCGCACAATTTAAATAAAGCAGTAAAGCATGGCATAAGTACAGGATAGTAAATAAAACCTCAAACTAGTTTGTGGCCCCAAGAAATAAGAATGAATCAAGCTACGGTGAGGGGTCCATAAGCCTCCCGGATGTGGATAGCGCGAAAATTCAAGGAACAGGAATCAAGTACTCGGGGTCCTACGGGACACAAGTGGACGGTTAACAACCAAATAACATCTATTGCCCACCTGTGCCTCTGCATTTACCTACTTCAATTTTAGTCGTTAAACAGTAATTGAAACCATGATCATCTCCCACATTAAACAGGCGGCAATATTCCAACAACTGTGGTACTTGACGACACACAACAACACTTTAGCAAGCGACTACGACGCGCAAGTCCAACTATCTACCAATCAACAGGTAATAGGATGTGTCCGGGGCAATATAAGGCTGCAAGGGATATCACGGGTATGAAAACTAGAGCATCGCAACACAGATAGCAATAGATCAACAGGAGGGAATAAATACTATAAAAGTAAGATAGGTAGAAAGGGGGAGATGCTCGCCTGAAAAACATTGCCGAAGGTTCATTCGAAGATCGGGTCGACACTCGCATTAACTCATCGGCCTAATCCGCGAAGAGGCAAATCACTAGAATAAACACCGGATGCACTATTTAATACTACGGCAAAAGATCGGGCATGATGCATGTATGATGTATGACATGGCAAAGGTGCGATGCAATTAGGCAATATTAAGTGGAACCGGGGCCCCGACAATTAATTATTAGGTTCGAGTTATTTAGATACCCCGCATTTTAAATGTTGTCTTAACAAGGCAAATTATATCACCGGTTCGATGCACAAATTTGAATGGGGCCAAAATAAGACTAGATTTGTCCGCATATGGAGCCCATATATAATTATGAGGTGAATCGGCATAATGCCCCCAAACCACATGATATGCGTGCGACATGAACAATTAATATGCAACAAGTAAATCATTTATAAAATAGGGCTCGAGAAAAGGGGTTATACACGCGGTCGGAAGATCTTGGGGTTCCGAGGGTTCGGGGGGATCGTTCTCAGGGTTCAGGGTTCAACAGGATCAGCGAGATCGGATACAAGATGGAGAACTTGTCGTGACGTGCCGGAGATCTTGGTTCCAAGCGGTCGATCTTGTCGTCGAGAAGATCTTGTCGGGTCCGCGCCATCGAGTCGGTCTTGGTATCCGGGATGGAGAACTTGGCGTCCTGCGGTGGTGATCTTGGCGATCTCCGGGTTCGAGCCTTGGCGTCCACGAGGAAGTACTTGGCGCGCCAGGGTTCGATCTTTGACAGGATGGGTCTTCAACTCCTGGATCGGTCTTCGGCGTCTGTCGATGGTCTTGTCGTACCGGGGTCTCGGCGTCCGAGAAGGCGACCTTGGCATCCGGGTTCTTGGAGTCCGGGGAACGCTCTTCAGGTTCCATGAAGTAGTCCTCGCTGATCTTCTCGGCATTCCTCGGGTTCATCCGCGCGCGTCGGTCTTCGAAACCGAAGTGCTTGGCGCCCATGACGAAATTACTGAGAGACGATGTCGATGATCGGTGAGCTGGGGGTCTAATCAAGCGGGCAGGGGTACCCGAGATGTGTGTCTGAAGTGTACATAGAAGAACAATAGGACGCCCGCGAGTCCTTCAACACACACACAAGCCACGCAGCGGACAAGGCGTGACCGCACTAGCGGCAAGGCGGCCAAGGCGCGTCCCTGATGGAGTCTGAAGGCGGCGCTGCAGGGCGACTAGGCTCGACGAAGGCCCGCGGGGTGTCAGAGCTTGCAAGGCGTGAGGGAGGCCGACAGTGCACACGCGAGGTGGCCGGAGAGGAAACGAGGAAGGCGGCGCGGATGCGGCCCAGGCGAGACGTCGGCCGGGCGGAGCTCGCACGGCAGGGGATGGAGCTTGGCGGCACCGGCGCAGGCCGGAGAGGCGGCCGACGGGCGGTGGCGGGATGGAGCGGTGGTTGGAGAGGAGGTGGGGGCGAGCGCCGGCGAGCAGGTGCAGGGGCGGAGGTCACAGAGGCCGGTGGCGGCCTGTGCTGGCAAGGGAGGTGGGGAAGGCCACGGGCCGGCGCACGGGGAACCGGTGGAGGAGGCAGTGGGGAGCGGCCGGAGGCGCGGGCTCGCAGAGGGTGGGGCGGCGGAGCCGGGGCAGGGTGGATGGCTTGGCGGACCGGCGAAGGGCAGGGCATCAAGCGTCGGCGGGGCCTCTTGCCGGCCGCGGTAGCGCTTGGGGAGGAGCGGCCGGAGAGGAGGGAGGCGGCGGCAGGCGCGCTCGGGGAATAAGCAGAGTAGCAGGGAAGGGACGCGGGGTTGCGTGGTTGGGGAAGAGGAACAGGGAGGTAGGGAGGTGGGCCCCGGGTAGGTGGGGACAGGCGGGAGGAGAGAGAGAGAGAGGTGCGGGTGGTCGCGGGGTGGCCGGGTCCATGCGGGGTGGGGCCCGGTGGCAGGGAGGGGTGTGCGTGTGTTGGTTGGTGGGTGTGTGCGTGGTACCAGGTGGGTTTGGTGGCTGCTATGTGCGTCTGTTCCGTGTGTGTGTTTGGGGGTGAGGCAGGGGTGTGGGCTAGGGAGTTGATGTGGCGGCATGGGAGTGGAGGGAGAAGGGGTGAGAGATGAGGTGGCGAGCTGCGTGTGGAGGAGGTGATGTGGCTGGTTGGTGGGTAGATTAGTGTTGGGTAGGAAAAGGGTTTAGGTGGGCTTTCGGGCCTGGCTGGCTGCCTCCTAAAAATAATTGAACATTTTATTTATTAAAAACGGGGCTTTTGCAAACCGTTGGTAGACGAAACAAGATAATCCGGAGACCCGGGCTTTTGCAGTTGAAATAAAGAGGGAGGTAAATAGAAAACAAAATATGTTTTTTTCGAAAATAGTTTCAGACAAACAAATGCATGATGATGACGATGCTCAAATGCAATGTGGCATGATGACATGAGCACGCGGTCATGACGATGCAATGCACAAAAACAACGCGATTTTCTAGTAGTGGTTTTGCGGGATGCCACACTCGGCCTCCAAGGCCGGCGGTGGAGGGATAGGAACTCCTCCCCAAGTAGGTTTCCTACTCTCCCTCCACCAAGCAAACTTGCCGTTTGACTTCAAATTGGCGTTTGACTTTTCAAACTAGGATTATCCCTTTATTTTGCTCAGCGATGACACCTAGTACATGATGCAATCAGTCCAACTTGTTATGACACATTCATGTACCCTTCCCCTCCAGAGTGCCGGACCTTCTAGAACCTACTAAAACATTCCCGATGAAAACACCGGAATCATTCTCCAACCCCGAAACAGGACTTTCCTTATATGAATCTTATTCTCCAGACCATTTAGGATCTCCTCGTGATATCCCGGATCCCATCCGAGACTCCTAACAACATTCGGTCTCCTACTCATCATTCCATAACTACTCAACAACATCGAATCCTTAAGTGTGTCTCCCTATGGTTCGTGAATTATGCGGACATGATCGAGACACTTCTCCGAACAATAACCAATAGAGGAATCTGGAAATTCATATGGCTCCCACATATTTCTACGATTACTTTGCGATCGAATGAACCACTTACATATGATACCAATTTCCCTTTGTCTCATGATAGTTTACTTATCCGAGGTTTTGATCGTCGGTATCTCTGCATACCTAGTTCAACCTCACATCGATAAGTACTCTTTTCTCGTTCCCATGATATGTGATCCCTTGAGCAGTCACATGCTTGCAAGCCAATTGGATGACATTCCACCGAGAGGGCCCAGAGTATATCTATCTGTCATATGGATGGACAAATCCCACTCTTGATCCATGTGTCTCAACCCATACTTTCCGAACACTCAATGCCACCTTTATAACCACCCAGTTACGGTGTGGTGTTTGATGTCATCAAAGCATCCTTCCGGTGATGGTGATAAGCATGATCTCATGGTCGAACGAATTAGGTTACTATGTATCAGAAAGCATATAGCAATTGAACTATTAAAATGACTTGATCTTTATGCTACACTTATCTATAGGAGTATGTCCATCATACCATTCTCCTAACGATATGATCTTGTTGTTAATAACATATCAATGTTCATGATAGGGAAACCACAATCATTTATTAACCAACATGCTAGTATTATGAAGAGGCTTTACTAGGGACTCTAATTTAGTTTACAAATCACACAAGTATTAATTTTTCCATGTTAATACTGTTACAGCATGAATGTAAACATTTATCATAAACTGTCACATCCCAAATTTTAGATTTGGTTCTACATATCATTCATATCATTGCATCAGGTTCTTCCATGCAAAACCATCGATTGAAATGTTTCAGCGAAACGCCATTTTAAAAACCCTATTCTATTTTACTACAATGCTCCTGCGGGAGGGTTTACTAGGACTAGTGATTTTCCACCCTTGTAGACTAGTGGTTTCACCTACCACATGACCCTAGGTTGATCCCCTGGATTTTAAAAAAATTTAGAAACAACTTTCACCCAATTCGGAGTCCGTTTGCAAAAGTTGTGGTGGTTTTACTAAACAGAAATTGGAAAAGGTTTAAGAACAAATAAAGAATAAGAAAGCCCAGTAGGCCCATGCCCGGCCAAATTCAGCAGTGGGGCCAAAGTGTCGGCGCCGTTACATAATGGCTACGATTAATAGTGTTCTGCCACTGTATGCCGTTGCCAGATCCGCCTCAACTCCCTCCGCTGCCCTCCTCTTAACCTCACACAGCGCGCTACTTTCCGACCTGCAGCCGGCCGCCATGATCTCGCCATGCCGCCGCCGCCAGGTGAGACCATCGCCACCGCCCTCTTCCTCTTCTCCTCACCTCGCCGCACCCTCATGGCGCCGCCTCATAGCCATGCCACGCTTTTTTTCCCGCAGAAGCCGCACCGCGCCATGGACGCCAGGCCATCGAGAAGCGGCTGCCGCGCCGGCGTCGCCGCTGCGGATCAGCCGCCTAGCGCCGAGGAGCCTCACACCGACCTACGCCACGCTGCTCGCCGCCGTCGTCCATTGCCGCCAAACCCAGCCAGAAGCCGCCGCCACCTTCCTCTCTTGCCATACGATCTCTGCCGTTAACGGCCAGATCGGTGTTGACTGATCAGCGCTGACTGGTCAATCGATAATCAAGGCTCACCCGTGGGCGGTCAGTGATCCAAAGCTGAATGGGTAAATTTTCTTAATTGAATAAAATGGCAGAAACTTGTAAAAATTTGTAAAATTCATATCTTGAGTTCTACTAGGCCAAAAATTGCAAATAAAATATGTGTAGATTCAGTAAGTCGTGTAGATTCTTGCTGTACCATTGTTTTACACTTTTGCAGCAAGATGTTGTCCAGATTAATTAAAAGAGTTAATGGCCTTTTAGGAGTATTTAATTCGTAGAAAAAGATCTGTAACTCCAAAAATTGCATATGATATGTCCCTGGACTCAGTAGAACAAGGGGAATCTCATTGTGAATTAAAAGGATGGGCTTATAGTAAAAACTATTGCAGAAACTATTTAGTGTCTTTCTACAGTGTTTTATTTATTCAGGGAGTTTTAAAATTCCTTTTTGAGTAAATCCAATTGGTACTGTTCCTAAATAGCAATGCCTATAGATTGGAATTTTCCCAAGATTTTACAAACAGTATACTATCGGTAGTCAATTATTTGGGTTCTAGCTCTAGTTTTGAGCATTATATTTTGCATATTAGTTTTCCTTGCGCTAAAACTATTTTCCATGAATGCAATCAGTAGCTTTACTGAATAGGATTATGTGGTGCTGCTGTAGCAACAATCCACTTGTCATGCATGCATTTATACATTATCTTTGTTGCATATGCCTGTGGATTGTTTGTTTATGATTGCAAATGTATCGTGTAGATTCTGACGAGTGCAACGCTTGCTCGTGTGTGGATTGTTCTTCCGACCGCTACAACCAAGGCAAGTAGATGATATTTTGTTCATGATATTGTCCTACTATTTTCAATGCATTGTCGTGTATTTTGTAGACGCATGTGTAAGATGATACTATCGCTATGCTATGTCCTATTATGTGGTAGGGCCTTCCTTGTAGATGAACCACCGTTGGTAGATGTGCTTAGCCATGCTATGATGTACGAGAGCTGGGTTACATCACTGAAACTTGTTTCTAAAAGTATTAGTTTGTGAAAACTAAAACAACTTAATCAATGAATCTCCTGGGTGTGATGGGATTGATAAATTTTGGTGGTTTCATTGCGGAAAGACACCCAGGTATCAAGAGAAAATGATTGGTTTCTTTATTCTGTAGCTTACGTGTACAACCATGTGCCAATAATAGAATGGGTGGTTGGTTGGACTTAGTAGGTTGTGGTAACTCGAACCCGCGTATCTAGAGATTTAGAATTTTGGTAGGTTGGACGGTCTTGGCCGGGATTGGGGAGCTACTTCCGAATAGTCTCTTCTTGGACTTCTCCTAATCATCACCCAAATTTAGAGTGATGGTACGAGCTGGGCTGGCCAAGTCACATGGGTAAAGTGTACTGACCCCTGCAGGGTGTGTAATCTAATCGATTAGCCGTGTCCCCGGTTATGGACAACTGAGTTGCTTGATATTGATTCCATGACATGTTTCTCGCTCATTCTAATTTCATAATTGCTTTAATATTGTTGGGTTAGCTTAATTGGGATCTTTTCAAAGAAAATCAAAAACTGTTTATGAAAGTAGGACAAATGTATTTGCAAATGCGAGCCAGACACATCTCCACTTGCCAAATATGCATGTAGATGTTAGTACTATTGTCTCCTTTACTCGCTCTACTTGCCATACATTCCATGTATTGACCCTTCGGGGCTGCTACGTTTCATGTTGCAGGATATTCCGATTCTGAGTAATCGATATAGGCCATGGTACTCCACTCGGCACTTGTTCACTTGTGGGCAATTTGAAGAATGGAGGATTTGCTTTATTTATGTTGCTACCTGAATAATTTGAGCTAGCCTTGGGATAAGCTTTTATTGTAATAATGGTACTCTGGATCTTCGATATTTATGATACACGGATATTTTGCTACGTTATTCATCTTATTCTATTGTGGGCCAATGAACCGATCCAGGGATTGGAATGTCACATAGAAGCCACGGTTTTATCAGAACCGCGGTGTTACAGGATGGTATCAGAGCCCGTGTGTCGACTGTAGGATCGTGACCTAGGATTGAATTAGGAAGCCATAGAATTATTAAAGCTTATATTGACTCTGTCTTTCATCTTATGCCTTTCACTCTCGTAAATTCTTACCATATGCTATTCTCTCACTTTCCTCTTTTAATTGATAGATGGGAGAAGTCAGGACTGAGTATGCAACCATGGAGTCACCAAGGCCCTTTGCAAGACAGTTAGCACAGCTCTCGTAGTCATTGGGATTGCCACTGCCCATGTTCAAGGGAAGGAGGCTGTACACTAATGGATATGGTGAGGATGCATGGGAGATCACCACCTTCATATTCAGAGATGCCGCCTTGCCAAACCCTGTGCACCTGATCTATACCAAGACATACTGCAACTGGGGACTTGGAATTAACTTCATACATGAAGCTCCTGTCTCGCCAAAGGCCATCAAGTCCAGAGCACCTCTCACCCAGCTGATTCACCCTACCGTGACTATGGTAGGCGTGATGAAGATGGACACATTGTGGTTACCCCGAGCGACAGGAACAACATGCCGCCCCGTCGGAGGCACATAGAGGACATGGAAAGGGAGAATGGAGCTCTAGCTGAGAAAGTGATGATGATAAAGGAGATTGCAGATTTTGCCAGTAATGGTATGGTGGTCCAAGGACAGGAGATTGACACTTTGCATGAAGCTGTGGGAGTTCTGGAGAATGCCCTGATAGCCAGAGATGCAACCATAGCTCATCTTCATGGTACTGTGCAGGAGAACACCTGCAACATACAACAGCTTGCAAGGGACCGAGAAAGGGATCAAACAATTGAAGCTATGGCAGCCCAGATTGCCGCTCTCCAAGCACAGCTGAATCCACCCTCTGATGATGACAATGGAGATGGTGGCAACAATGGTGATGATGATGACAGTGGGAACGATGATGACAATGAGGACGAGGATGATGATGATGGAGACGATGAGGGTGTAGGAGATGAAGCTGTTGCAGTTGCAGCTCAAAGTGAAGAAGAAGAGGGGGATCCAGAAGAGGTGGAGTTTGATATTTCAAGTGATGACACAGGAGAGGTGTATACTCCACCGCCATGGTTGAACCAGGGATAGAAGCGCCAACGCATGAGTGCAAGGACCTACCGCAACCTCTTCAAGGAGTAAATAGAAGTCCACCAATTAGTCGTCGTTAGATAAATCGTTAGGACTAGTCTTGATCGATGTGAAACTTAATTAAAGTTAGTTTAAGAGTGTTTAGTTTCTTATTTGTATACTCCAATATCCTAGGAATTATTTGTGCGAATTTTATGAAAGAGTTATGGCAAGTTTGGTTAATATCTGTGTTATTTTCGCTGCAGTTTTCTGCTGATACAGCAGTACTGTACTATTTTTCATATTTTACTGGTATCTGGGAAAAATCTGAAAAAAATTGGGATGGTGCGAAACACTCTTTACTGCATGTGCAAAAATCAGCTAAAATTCCTGACGTGTTTAAGTCAGGTAGAAAAATTCGTGAACACTGCTGGACTGTTCTGGCAAATTGCTATTTTTGCTGCTTAGTTGATCAACTGTTTAGTTAACCATTGCCAACTCTTCTAAAACTATTTCAGTAGATATGTACTACTAGGATAACCCCTGGGATGTTGCTGGATCACTTGTTTATTGATGTGTTGCTTGCTTGGGATTGTCTGCTATTGTTTGTTGTTGTTGATCGTAATGCATGGGTAGAATCCTATTATCGTAGTTGTTTCTTTCTAAGCTTACCTGTGCTGAACCGCAGATGCCTCCCCGCCGTCAACCCACTGAGTTGGAGCAGCTCATGGCAGCTCAGGCACAGCTGACCCAAGTTATGACTCAGTTCATGGAAGCTCAGAACAACAACAACAATGGGAACAACCAGCCTCAGGGAGATGCTCTCACCAGGTTTCTGAGGCTAAGGCCAGCTAAGTTATCTACTGCAACGGAACCAATGGTTGCTCTCGACTGGTTGCGTTCAGTCAACAAGGATCTGGTAACTGTTGGATGCACTGATGCTGAGAAGGTGAGGTTTGCCGCTCACCTACTGGAGGGACCAGCTTCTTGGTGGGTCACTTTTCAGATCACCCACCCGCTGGATCTTGTGACATGGGCAATGTTTGAGGAAGGTTTCAAGACCTACCATGTGTCTTCGGGAGTTCGAGCACGAAGAGGAAGGAGTTTCGCAACTTGGCGCCAAACCAATCGCACTGGCTGAGTGCATTGAGGAGTTCAACAACCTGTCCGTTATGCACTGAGGATGTTGACAGCGATGCAAAAAGGAGGAGAGATTCTGGATGGCCTCGGTGATGAGCTTTCGCAGCTTGGTAGTTTATTGCCCCACTTTCCAGAGCTTATGGACAAGGCGAGATCTTGGAAGGGAAGCATAAGCAGGTGGAAAGCCACAAGAGGAAGAGCAACAATCACCACTCTGGTTCTCACCACAAGTCTCGCACTTCTAATGATGGATACTCCAAGCATGGAGGGAGTGACCATGGGTACCATGGGAGCCATGACCGCCACCACCACGGAGGCGATGGACATCGCCATGACAACCACAAGAGCACCACGGCCACAAGGAGGACACTCTCACCATTCGAGGACATAGTGGGCATGACCACAACCGTGATCGCAGCTTCGTGAAGAAGGATCTGAGTGAGGTGACATGCTTCAAGTGTGGCCAAAAGGGACATTATGTTGACAACTGTCCGAAGAGGAAGGGACTGAAGCCGACCAACAACCAGAAGGCCACAGTGAACCACATGAATGTGGAGGAGATCCTAGATGAGCGACCTTGTGATTGGTAAGTTCCCAATCAACGCTCACCCCTGCACTTATACTTTTCAATCTTTGGTGCATCGCATTCATTCATATCAAGGGCATTTGTGGATAAGTATAAGCTACCCTCTGAGTCTATGAAAGAGTCTATTAGAGTAAGCTCACTGGAGGAGATATGATAGCTAGCGGGATGCCATGACTTAACTGTGAGGATTGGAACACATAACTTCATTGCACATCTGGTAGTGTTGGAATCACAAGGGTTAGATGTTATTCTGGGTATGGATTGGATGTCTATGCATGGGGGACACATAGATTGTGCACAGCGAGCTGTTTCACTCAAAACCCCGGATGGTAAGAGAATTAGATTCAAGTTGGTACGGCCAATCGAAGGTGTAAGCTGAATTCTCTTGGGGGTTAGCATGAATCTTGTGCACGTGATTAGGGATTACCCGACGTGTTTAGGAAGAGCTGCGGTATGCCACTGAAGTGGAGTTTCTCATCGACCGATGCCGTGAACAGGACCTATAGCAAAGAGACCCTATAAGATGGATGTGGATGAGTGAAGGAATTGAAGAAGCATTGAAAGAGTAGTTGGACAAGGATTCATTCAGCCTAGTTAAATGCGTCATGGGGTGCACATGTTACATTTGTGGAGAAGAAAGGCAATGAAGAAGAGATTAGTGGTGGACTATCGCTCACTGAATGAAGTGACTATCAAGAACAAATACCCCCTGCCGAACATAAATGATTTGTTTGATCAACTAGAAGGAGCTAAGGTGTTTAGCAAGATTGATCTACGATCGGGCTACTTCCAATTGAAGATCCGGGAGGAGGACATACCAAAAACCGCTTTCACCACTAGGTATGGTTTATATGAGTATCTGATTATGTCTTTTGGACTAACGAATGCCCCAACATATTTCATGACCATGATGAACAAGGTGTTCATGGAGTACTTGGACAAGTTCGTAGTGGTGTTTATTGATGACATACTGATATATTCCAAGGATGATGCTGAGCATGAGCAACATCTACGACTGATCACGGAGAAGCTGAGGGAACACAAGCTGTATGCCAAATTCAGCAAGTGTGAATTCTGGCTTAACACTGTTGGATTTCTTGGACACGTAGTGTCAGGAGAAGGAGTAGCTGTTGATCCAAGCAAAGTGACTGCGATGGCCCAGTGGTGGCGCCAAGAATGCGGGAGAGATTCGAAGCTTTTTGGGACTTGCTGGATATTACAGGAGGTTCATTGAAAACTTCTCCAATATTGCTAAGCCGATGACTGAACTTCTGAAGAAGGAGAGGAAGTTTGAATGGACGGATGTGTGTGAAGCCAGAACTTTGAGAGGCGTCGACTCTTGACCGCACTTGCTTACGGTTTACTGATCTTGAAGGATTTCCAAGTGTCTTTGTGATGCTTCTCGGCGGGGACTTGGGAGTGTCTTGATGCAAGATGGGAGGGTGGTGTCATATGCCTCGCGGCAACTTAAACACCATGAGAGGAATTATCCCACACACGACTTGGAACTATCATCAGTTGTTCATGCGCTCAAGGTATGGAGGCACTACTTAATGGGAAAACACTGTGATGTGTACACCGACCACAAGAGCCTGAAGTACATATTTACACCGAAGGAACTGAATATGAGGCAAAGGATATGGTTGGAACTTATCAAGGACTATGATATGAATCTGCAATACCACCCAGGAAAGGCCAATGTAGTAGCAGATTCTCTGAGCCGGAAGGTTTATGCCAATGGATTGACAATTGGGGAATTGCCCGAGGATTTGTGCAAGAAATTCAAGGACCTTAGACTGGAGGTAGTGTCTGAAGGATACTTGGCAACAATGGAAGTCCAACCAACGCTATAGGACAGAATCAGGAAGGCTCAAGTGGGAGACAAGGAGATTGATGAAATAAAGGAAATTTTGGAAAAGGATATTCGCGAGGATGAGCATGGTACCTTGTGGTATGGAGATCGTTTGTGTGTGCCCAACGACCCAGAGATAAGGGAGTTGATTCTGCAGGAGGCTCATAACTCGCCATACTCCATACATCTGGGCAACACAAAGATGTATATGGATTTGAAGAGCAGATTTTGGTGGAACAACATGAAGGGAGACATCGCCAAGCATATTGCCCTATGTGATGTGTGTAGCCGAGTGAAGGCGGGACACCAGAAGCCAGCAGGACTGCTACAGCCGTTGCCCGTGCCATATTGGAAGTGGGATAGAGTGGGAATGGATTTTATCACAGGATTGCCCAGGACCAGGTCAGGATATGGCTCCATTTGGGTAGTGGTCGACCATTTGACCAAGGTAGCCCACTTTATACCGGTGAAGACGACCTATACAAGTGCAAAGTTGGCCAAGATTTATATGGACAGAACTGTGTGCCTACATGGAGTTCCCAAGAGTATTGTATCTGATAGAGGCACCCAATTTACCTCACACTTCTGGCGCCAGCTGCATGAGTCACTTGGTACTAGATTGGAGTTTAGCACAACGTTTCACCCACAGACTGATGGACAGACCGAGAGGGTGAATCAGATTTTGGAGGACATGTTGAGAGCTTGCGCTTTGGCTCATGGCTCTGGTTGGGACGAGAATTTGGCATATGCTGAGTTTTCCTACAACAACAGGTATCAAACCAGCATCAAGACGTCACCGTTTGACGTACTGTATGGGAAACGGTGCCGGACACCATTGCTATGGCATGGAGTAGGAGAACGTTAGTTGTTTGGACCTGATTTGATCAAGGATGCTGAGGAGAAGGTCGCCTTGATTAGGGACAGGCTGAAGGTAGACAATCAAGGCAGAAGAGCTACGCTGACGCCAAGCGTAAGGAGGTGGTGTATGACATAGGTGATAGAGCATACCTCAGAGTGTCGCCACTTCGTGGAATCAAGAGACTTGGAATTAAGGGTAAGCTGGCACCTCGGTTTATTGGACCGTATCGGGTCTTAGCACGCAAAGGAGAAGTTGCTTATCAGTTGGAGTTGCCAGAGGCTCTGTCCGCTGTTCACAATGTGTTCCACGTGTCCCAGCTGAAGAAGTGTTATCCGGAGATGGTAGATACACCATTGAGAGACACTGTGCCACTAGAGGAGGTTCAGCTCGAGAATGACTTGACCTATGAGGAGAAGCCGGTCAAGATTTTGGAGACAACAGAGAGAATTACCCGTACCAAGACGATCAGGTTTTGCAAGGTGCAGTGGAGCCACCACACCGAAGAGGAAGCCACTTGGGAGCATGAGGATGACATCCGAGAGGACTACCCGCACCTATTTGCTAGCCGCGCCGAATCTCGGGGACGAGATTCATCTTAAGGGGGTTAGTCTTGTCGCATCCCAAATTTTAGATTTGGTTCTACATATCATTCATATCATTGCATCATGTTCTTCCATGCAAAACCATCGATTGAAATGTTTCGGCGAAACACCATTTTAAAAACCCTATTCTATTTTACTACAATGCTCCTGCGGGAGGGTTTACTAGGACTAGTGATTTTCCACCCTTGTAGACTAGTGGTTTCACCTACCACATGACCCTAGGTTGATCCCCTGGATTTTAGAAAATTTTAGAAACAACTTTCACCCAATTCGGAGTCCGTTTGCAAAAATTGCGGTGGTTTTACTAAACAGAAATTGGAAAAGGTTTAAGAACAAAAAAAATAAGAAAAGTCGACCCATTGGTAAGGCAGCGCCAGCCGCGATATGATGCAGCAAGCAATTACCAGCAGCCCCTAGCAACGAATCGCGTCTGCTGCCGCGGCCGGGCCCGCTCACCGACCACTGCCAAGCAAGCGGGTGGGGCCCACTGTGGCGGCGCCTTGCCGTGCCAGCCGGATCGCATGCCGCCGCTCGTATCCGCCTCAACTCCTCCTCGCTGCCCTCCTCTTAACCTCCCAGTGGCGCCTCCACTTCGACCAGACCTCCCTTGTTGCCTCGCATCGCCGCCTGGCCGATCTTGCCGCCGCCCGAGGTGAGGCCGTGCCGTCGCCTCTTCCTCTTCTCGCCTCGCCAGAGTTGGCCAGCCTGCCTTAAGCCGCTGACCGCCGCCCTTTTCTTTCCCGCAGGAAGCTGCTACCGCCACCGCCGCGGACAGACCGCCACCGCTGCAGCTTCGGCCGGCTGCCACCGACGTCGCCGACCCCGCCAGTAAGCCCTCCAAGGAGCCTCACACCGACCCACCGACCGCATCCTGCCCTCCGCCGCCGCCGTACGCCGCCACGATCTCCTCTCACAAGACGATCTGCGGCCAACGGCAGATCGGCCGTTGACCAGTCAGCCAGCGCCGACTGGTCAACGCAACAACACACCAGTCATACGCCATGGGTGATCAAGATCAAAGTTGGTAGGTAAATTTTCTTAATTGAATTAAATGGCACAAACTTGTAAAAACTTTTAGGAGTTCTACTAGGCCAAAAATTGCAAATAAAATATGTGTAGATTCAGTAAGTCGTGTAGATTCTTGCTGTACCATTGTTTTACACTTTTGCAGCAAGAGTTTGTCCAGATTAATTAAAAGAGTTAATGGCCTTTTAGGAGTATTTTATTCGTAGAAAAAGATCTGTAACTCCAAAAATTGCATATGATATGTCCCTGGACTCAGTAGAACAAGGGGAATCTCATTGTGAATTAAAAGGATGGGCTTACAGTAAAAACTATTGCATAAACTATTTAGTGGCTTTCTGCAGTGTTTTATTTATTCAGGGAGTTTTAAAATTACTTTTGAGTAAATCCAATTGGTACTGTTTCTAAATAGCAATGCCTACACAGTAGAATTTTCCCAAGATTTTACAATCAGTATACTATCGATAGTGAATTATTTGGGTTCTACATCTAGTTTTGAGCATTATATTTTGCATATTAGTTTTCCTTGCGCTAAAACTATTTTCCATGCATGCAGTCAGTAGCTTTACTGAATAGGATTATGTGGTGCTGCTGTAGCAACAATCCACTTGTCATGCATGCATTTATACATCATCTTTGTTGCATATGCACGTGGATTGTTTGTTTATGATTGCCAATGTATCGTGTAGATTGTGACGAGTGCAACGCTTGCTCGTGTGTGGATTGTTCTTCTGACTGCTACAACCAAGGCAAGTAGATGCTATTTTGTTCATGATATTGTCCTACTATTTTCAATGCATTGTCGTGTATTTTATAGACGCATGTGTAAGATGATACTATCGCTATGCTATGTCCTATTATGTGGTAGGGCCTTCCTTGTAGATGAACCACCGTTGGTAGATGTGCTTAGCCATGCTATGATGTACGAGGGCTGGGTTACATCACTGAAACTTGTTTCTAAAAGTATTAGTTTGTGAAAACTAAAACAACTTAATCAATGAATCTCCTGGGTGTGATGGGATTGATAAATTTTGGTGGTTTCATTGCGGAAAGGCACCCAGGTATCAAGAGAAAATGATTGGTTTCTTTATTCTGTAGCTTACGTGTACAACCATGTGCCAATAATAGAATAGGCGGTTGGTTGGACTTAGTAGGTTGTGGTAACTCGAACCCGCGTATCCAGAGATGTAGAATTTTGGTAGGTTGGACCGGTGCGTGTCGGGATTGGGGAGCTACTTCCCGAACAGTCTCTTCTTGGACTTCTCCCAATCATCACCCAAATTGAGAGTGATGGTACGAGCTGGGCTGGCCAAGTCACATGGGTAAAGTGTACTGACCCCTGCAGGGTGTGTAATCTAATCGATTAGCCGTGTCCCCGGTTATGGACAACTGAGTTGCTTGATATTGATTCCATGACATGTTTCTCGCTCATTCTAATTTCATAATTTCTTTAATATTGTTGGGTTAGCTTAATTGGGATCTTTTCAAAGAAAATCAAAAACTGTTTATGAAAGTAGGACAAAGGTATTTGCAAATGCAAGCCAGACATAGCTCCACTTGCCAAATATGCATGTAGATGTTAGTACTATTGTCTCCGTTACTAGCTCTACTTGCCATACATTCCATGTATTGACCCTTCGGGGCTGCTACGTTTCATGTTGCAGGATATTCCGATTCTGATGTCGATATAGACCACGGTACTCCACTCGGCACTTGTTCACTTGTGGGAAATTTGAAGAATGGAGGATTTGCTTTATTTATGTTGCTACCTGAATAATTTGATCTAGACTTGGGCTAAGCTTTTATTGTAATAATGGTACTCTGGATCTTCGATATTTATGATACACGGATATTTTGCTATGTTATTCATCTTATTCTATTGTGGGCCAATGAACCGATCTAGGGTTGGCATGTCACATAAGCACGGTCTTATCAGAACCGCGGTGTTACATAAACACAAAGATATAATAATAACTACATTTATTATTGCCTCTAGGGCATATCTCCAACAATCTCCCACTTGCACTAGAGTCAACTAATCTAGATTACATGGTAATATACCGAACACCCATGGAAGTTTGGTGTTGGTCATGTTTTGCCCTCGGGAGAGGTTTAGTCAACGGATCCGCCATAGTCATATCTGTGTGTACTTTGCAAATCTTTATGTCACCATCTTGGACATGTTCTCGAATAGCGTGGCGTGGCTTGATGTGCTTGACTTCTTGTGTGACCTTGGTTCTTGCACATGGCTATGGCGCCCATGTTATCACGATAGATAGACATTGGGTCCGGTGCACTTGGAACCACACCGAGCTCTGTAATGAACTCCTTCATCCATATAAGCTTCTTGTGAAGCCTCAAGGGCGACTATGTATTCGATTCAGTTGAAGATCTGCATACAATTCTTTGCTTTGCACTCCTCCACTAACTGCTGCACCATTCAAAGTAAATACGTATCCAAATTGAGATTTATGATCATCCGGATCGGTGTTCCAACTAGCATCGGTGTAACCATTAACAACGAGTTGTTCATTACCTCCATAAGAAAGAACTATATCCTTAGTTCTTCTCAAGTACTTAAGGATGTTTTTGAATGCTGTCCAATGATCCACTCCTGGATCACTTTGATATCTTCTAGTCAAACTAACGGCATATGCAATGTCGGTCTAGTACATAGCATGGCATACATTAGAGATCCTATGGTGAGGCATAGGGAATATTACTCATCCTTTCTCTATCTTCTGCAGTTCTTTGGACTTTTGAGTTTTACTCAATGTATTGATAGGCAACATGGCAAGAACCCTTTCTTGCTTTCTTCCATTCCAATCCTCTTTAGAACTTTGTCCAAATATGTACTTTGTGACAATGATATTAGGCGTCTCAATCTATCTCTATAAATCTTTATGCCTAAAATGTAAGCTACTTAAGATCTTTCATTGAAAAACTATTATTCAAATATTCCTTGACACTATTAAGAAGGTCTACATCATTCCCAATCAACAATATGTCATCTACATATAGTATTAAGAATATTCTGAGCTCCCACTCACTTTCTTGTAAATACAAGCTTCTCCATAAGTTTGTATAAAACCAAAACTTTTGATTACCTTATCAAAACATTGATTCCAACTTCGGGATGCTTGCTTCAATCCATATATGGACCGTTGAAGTTTGCATACCTTGTTAGCATCTTTAGGATCGACAAAACCTTTGGGTTGCATCATATAGAACTCTTCATCAATGTCTCCATTGAGGAACGTTGTTTTGACATCCATCTGCCATATCTCATAATCATAATATGCAGCGATTGCTAACAAAATCCTCATAGACTTTAGCTTAACTCTTGGTGAGAAAGTGTCATCGTAGTCGACTCCTTGAATTTTTCGAAACCCTTTTGTGACAAGTCGACCTTTATAGCGAGTAACATTACCATCGACATCTGTTTTCTTCTTGAAAATCCATTTGTTCAAGACAGCCTTCCGTCCATCCGGTAAGTCCACCAAAGTCCATACTTGGTTTTCGTACATGGATCCAATCTCGGATTTCATGGCTTCTTGCCATTTATTGGAATCTGGGCTCATCATCGCTTCCTCATATGTCGCAGGGTCATCGGTGTTGTCCACCAACATGACACTTATAACAGGATCATACAAATTAGGAGTGGTACGAGTTCTCGTTGACTGCGAGGTTACATAGCAACCACAACCGAAGTTTCATGATCATTATCATTAGCTTCCTCTCTTATTGATCGAGCACCACAAGAACTTCTTCGGTCTGCGCTACTGTAAGTTCGAGAGAAGGTTCGACAACCTTAAGTTCTACTTTCCTTCGATCCACTTCTTTCGAGAGAAATTCTTTCTCTAGAAAGGATCCATTCTTAACAAAGATTTTGCCTTGGGATCTATGATAGAAGGTATACCCAATAGTTTCCTTCGGGTATCCTATGAAGAGCGCGCATTTTCCGCTTTGGGTTCAAGCTTGTCGGTTGTAACTTCTTTACATACCGCAACCCCAAACTTTAAAACGACAATTTAGGTTTCTTCCCAAACCACAATTCATACGGTGTCATTTCAGCAGTTTAGATGGTGCCCTATTTAAAGTGAATGCGGCTGTTTCCAATGCATAACCCCAAAATGATAGCGGTAAATGTAAGTGACATCATAGAGCGAACCATATCTAAGAGAGTTCGATTCTGACGTTCGGACACACCATTTCGTTGTGGTGTTCGGCGGTGTCAATCGGTGAAAGTATTCGCATTTCTTCAAATGCTTGCCAAACTCATTAACTTAGATATTCACCTCCACGATCAGAACATAGAAATTTAATCTTCTTGTTCGTTGATTCTCTACCTCACTTTGAAATTCCTTAAACTTATCGAAAGTTTCGGACTTATGTTTCATGAAATAGATATACCCATATCTACTCAAGTCATCCGTGAAGGTAAGAACATACTTGATAACCACC